>OX030949.1:53266813-54466813 GCA_943735915.1 Pherbina coryleti | reverse complement strand
CCAATAACAAATCACAACAACAAAACAAACCGCCACTAAACGCAGATAACAACAAAAACAACAACAATAACAGTGGAGGTAATGTGGGTGCTGCGGGTGCTGGAAGCTCATCGGAGAGATCGAAGCAAAATGCAAATAATAAGGATGCGGCAAATAGTGTTCCAAACAAAACTAACAATGACAAGCAGCAGATACAACAACAACAACCATCGGTGGTACAACAACAACATCTTCAGCAACAACACCATCCACATCATCCACAACATCCACAGCAACAGCAGCAGCAGCAACAACAACAGCACCATCAACCGCCAAAAGGACGACGCAACAATAAGAATCGAAGCAGTCACGCGGATAACGTACAACACAACATTGCACAGGATAACAAAAAGGAAGCAGCGCTTGTAAATGGAACATCCTAATTAATAATTAACACATAAACATTTATATAAAATTTAGGGAGCGAAATAAACAATAGAAATGAAAGAGCATATGAAAGAAAGAAAGAATAAGATAATAAAAACTCGGAATGAAAACATAATAAAAAAACTCAACACAAAAGCAAAAACACTTTTAAAAACATGATTACAAAAAAAATCCTTATAAAAAGAAATTGAATAAATTTTTAAAAAAATATACTAACAGCAACAAAAACTAACAACTTAAAAAAGAAATAGAAACTAAATCAAACGAATTAAAAACACACATACACACACACAAACACTCACTCACACACATTCATACATACATACGTACTAAGATCATTAATTAACAAGAGAGTCCATTTATTCGTGGTAACTTAATTCTATTTATAATGCAGTATATAATATCGTAAAAAAATATTAATAAAATCAACAACAACAACAACAGCAACTAAACATTATAAACTTACAATTTAATGATAAACTACTATAAGATGCCGCAAAGAAAATATATATGTTGAATTTTAAATATATAAAAAGTAAATGCAAATACTGTGAAAGTACCGATGTCGAAATATTTGAAATGCGCCGCTGCTTCAAGAACTGTGGAGCACAGTTCATTCGCTCTTCTCGTAAACTTAAAGATAACTTCGAACTCCTATCGTCACCAACTCTCTCATTTAGTTTCATCTCTCACTCTCACGCTCTATTTCCGAGATCCTTTCATTTGCCGCCATAGGAACTTTAATTTTGTTTGTCTTAATATTTATATATACATTACTGCTAACTAACATGCAGCCACATATACATGCAAACATACATTTCATTGTATTAGTTATTGCACTTTATTCAAAATTCAATTTATTTACTATGTATATGTTATTAAATGCTTTATTTCGAAGAAAAGAAAACAAAACAAAAAACAAAAAAAATTGTAAAATCTTTAAAAAAAAATATGCAAAAACTGGAGTATCTCATTTAAATTCAGCTGAAGGCTGCGGTTACAGTGCGTAGTATACCTTATATTAATTTAATATTTAAATACTCTTAAATTATTTAAACTAAATACAAAAATACAATCATATAAAATATTATTTTTATTATATAATTAAAATTTACAAAAAAAATCTAACAACAGCAGCAGCAACCACAATGAAACATGTCAATAATTTATAAGAAATGTTGTATAATTGGAACAAGTACGAATAATAATTATAATAATGATAATAATAATTATGATGATAATAATAACAATACTAATAAAATACGTATGAAAATTGTCAATTTACCGAATGTCAAAAGAAAGTAAAAAAACAAACGCAAAAAATCACAAGTTCGAAAATTCTTTTGGAATTTATCGGAAAAGCATTGATTAAAGCGCGTTAGCATTCTCAAGTGTTGCTTTTTAACATTCTAAATGCATTGAAAAGCCGATTATTTTTGTGTTTGTATTTGCATTTTCTTTTCTTTTCCTAATTTTGTTATTGTGTTTTTTTCGACATAAGCCGAGCTCGCTCTTTTATTGTTGTGGCTGCTGATTTTGTGGTTTTCTTCGAACAACTTGTGTTGAGCCTAAATTGTCCTGTATGAGTTTTCTTTATTTTTTATGTTCTTATTTTTGTTCTTGTATTATAAATAATAAGCATTGATAATAGCAGCGCTTAAAAGAAATTGCCTTGAAATAAATTTTGAAGAATTTTCTCTAAATGTCGTGTTACGTATTTATTTGACACTTACTTTGACGATGATGTGCAATTCTAAAAACTCGAAACGAAAATCTCGCTCCCGTTTAAAACGCTGCTTCTCCCATAAGCAAAATTGCCCATTATAAATTTTCCAGCAGTACAGAAATGAAAATGAAAAATCAAAACAAACTTTGAAACAGCTGTTTAACGATTTAAATGGTTATTTCAGTCTAGAAATCTGTTGTTGATTTACTGGCTAAAGTAACAGAAAAACCCAAAGAATTATGAAAATTTAAGTGAAATTCCATCTCATCGGAAATGAACATATAATATGTTGCAATAGTTCCATCTTCTATGAGCTATGAGATTAAAAACTTCCTAGAAACAAAGATACGGTCATTATAATTTTAATTAAATATTTAAAAAGTCATTTAACGTGTTTATTTCTCAAACATTTTCGTCTGCCGAATTTCAAAGCTAACTCCAAAAGCGTACTGTTCCCAAAAATCTATCGGCCTCATTGTGAATTTCGCCTGAATTCTCTCCTGCGGATTCGACTGTTGGCGGAAGCTATCGACAGTTTCCCTGAGACAGATAGTTCGAAAATAAGCAATATTGAAGTTTCTAAATTCTTTTGATCTACTCAATTTTCAAAATGAATTAAGTTCATATGATAAGCAAATATGATCAAGGAAAAGTTTTTTAGAATGTATTTATGTATGTATGTGTGCATATTTTGCTGAAATACATATTGCCCTAAAACGAATTCTATTCAACAATCTAACTTTTTCACGCCAAACAAAAGATAAGGAAACGAAACATGGAAATTGTACACACACTTGATACTGCCAAGAAGGCTGAAAGCCTGAACACAATGACAGCAACAAACGCCAAAGAGGCAATCAAGTGAAACATGTGAAGGATGTTTTTAACCAGTGGCGGATATAGGATTCGCCAGAAGGAAGCTAATCCAACAGTTATGTAGCCCAAGGGGGGGACTGAAACTTTTTCAGGGATTATTTCCATTTTTTCCCCATACAATAAATCTCCAAGGGGGACGGGGGCTAAGCCCCTTTCAGCCCGTATGTAGATTCGCCATTGTTCCAAACGTGGTGGAAAAACGTAGAAACATGTGATATAGAATCTGAAGCAAATAGGAAATGTGAAATTAATTATATATTCTGGAGATGATTGAGCTGAATACCTAATTAATCTAAAAATTAATTTTTGAAAAATAAAACATTTACGTAGTGAGATAAAATTAAGTATTATCTCGGGAGATATGTTATAGATTGGATCAAAAAACTTATGTTGGCTGCATTATGGACACAACTACAGGTTTTGACGCGACAATGTGTATTTATCCTTTTCCTTATTCTTGCCCCTATCCTTTCCTTTGGTCCCAAACTTGTCCTCATCCTTGTTCTTATTCTTATTTTCCTAATAATTGTTCTACTTCTTGTCCTGACTATTAGATTGAACTCATGAACTCATGTCGTTGTTCGAATCCCTTTCCTAATCCCTGTCTTATTTATAATTCTAATCTTTGTTCTAAATTTTGTCCTTAGTGTGTCCAAACCCTTGTTCTCATCCTTATGTTTTTCTTATCCCTGTCCTTGTCCCAATCCTTTTCGTTGTCTTCGTACAATTTCATGCTCTTATCCTTGTTAAAATCTTTGTTCTACTCCTTATCTTATTCCTGGTCCTAATTTTTGTCCAAATCCTTGCCCATATCCTTTTCCTTATCCTTGTACTTGTACTTAATACTTGTCCTTATTTTTATTTGTTTTTAAATTTTAATTTATGTTTTTTAATTTTTATTTTTTTTTTAATTTTTATTTTTTTTTTTAATTTTTATTTTTTTTAAATTTTTTTTTTTAAATATTTTTTTTTATATATCGATGGCTTAATGTAAAAAAGGCGTAACTCATTTTTTTTCGAAATATGGTTTTTAATATATTCTGGTAAACCACTCTCAAATACACCTTCCTTAAAATAATCAATGCGCTTTATTGTTGCTTATTTTAACTAAAAACTGCAATACAATAGTTTTTATATCTACAGTTTTCCAGATTTTATTCAGTTCTTTTCATCTCCTGTAAAGTAACAAAAAATCGTGTTACGCCTTTCCTATCGATATATGCCTTTGCTATTGCTTTTGGTGCATTAAGGCTACTTTAGGGCGTTCCCTGAGAAGCCTCATGACTCCATTAATTTTTTATTTTTATCATGCATCCGAAAATCTCAGCTTCACTGTCGTTCCATAAAATTTACGTTACGCCAATAGACGCCAATATCGTCAGAATTGCATGCAACGTTATTTTTCATTGTTACATTTTTACTACATTAAGCTATTGCTTCGGTGTATTTTCGATATTGATGCAGCTCTTCCCGCGGCTTCATGGTGTCATGAAGTTTTTTTGATTATTTTTGTCATGATCCAACCCTTACTGGCGTGTAATATTTTTTGCCGAAGCACCCAAACATGGCGCGCTATAACTCCATGTAACAAATTTTAAGTTTCGTTGCTTAGGCAGCTCTCTCCGCGTCACGATGACATCTTTGATATTTTTTTTCTTTTTATCATAAACACACATTTCTTTTCTTATGACACATTGTGTAACAATTTCATGCACCGCCGATGCATTTTGGAAAAGTGTTTTTTTCAACTTAACTTTTTTGGAAACCTGGGCCTACTTTACCCAAAAACTAACGTTACCGGACGGCCTCGGTAATCGAGTAGATAGCATGATCGACTGCCACCCCACAGGTCCCGGGTACAAATCCCAGCCAGGACATGTTCCAACGTTTTAACCTATCTGCTTATTTCTAATCAACTGAAATTGAAAACTCATCAATATTTACAACTTAAAGTTGTAGTTGGTGGTAGAGAAATTAATGTAATTGTCTATAATTTGAATTGACTGAGGTAAAGGCATAACACTTGCCTCAGATTTAATTTCACATGTTTCTACGGAAAACACCACGTTTAGAACATCCTACACATGTTTCACTTGATTGCCTTTACCTTTCAACTAATCTATCACCCCATTTGCAACCGAGGCAAAATTGACTGAATAGGTATTACACATGAAATCCTTGGTTCAAAGCTTAAAAAAAAGGTTTCATGAAGTAGAATTTTTTTCGAAAATTTATGTACGAAAACTTTTGATGTTTGAGAGAAAATTAAAATATGCACTGGCAACGAGAAAATTCAAAATTTTCACTGAACATATGAAAACGTTTAAAAAAAAAACAAATAAATAATTTTGAAAGTTTTCGAAAATTAGTTTTTGGAACAAAAAAGCATTAGAAAACTTTCTAACTTGGAAACTGTGCAGAACTTAAACTTCCGAATGCAGACGAATGAGTGTTTTGATTTTTCCTCCGAATTCCCTCTATATTGATGGAAAATTCATTATCGGGATTATTAGATCATGGTAGAATGAAAATTGTTGGGAGCTGTAATTCGCAGGAGTTTTCTTTATTAGGTTTATTATTGAATTCTTTGCGGAAAGATTCATTTTTGAAAACTGGAAATTCTTAATGTTTCAGCTAATATTATTCTTGAAATAAAGGTCTTTTAGATTACATTAAAAAGGATAAAAAACTTTTTTTCGAATTTTTTTCAAATTATTTTCTATTAGTATGTAAAGTTCAATGTAACTGAAAAGCTCTTTAGAAAATACATTTCTATAGATTGAGTTAGAACTATCCTTATTTTTGAATCTTCTTTTCTTTTTGGAAGTATTCATATATCCTATATGGAACTATCGAGATAAACGATACGTGAAGTATCTCCTCCAGAATACTTAGGTATACCTCTAATTTTTTCAGAATATACTACAAAGGAAAAATAAAATAATAAAGGAATGAAATAAGCATTTCTTTTTTTTTTGTAGTTTTTATTTATTTTAAGAGAAAATTTAATACGTTAAAAGCTTGTTATAAAACCATTATCAGTGAACTTAATCTGTTGTCAGAGATGCAACACTTTAAATTAAAAGTTTATACTTAATATTTTGATCAAAATTGGCAGACAACAAAACTAGGTACTAAAGTTGTTTAAACGACACTATCTTTTAAGTTTATTTAATAGTAAACATTGTATTGATATAAATTTTTCAGTGAAATTTTTCAGTCTGATTCTATAGAATTATCCAACTTTTATGCTACGGAAAGCTTTAAAGCACATTTTTACATTTAAATTTAATGCTTCATGCTATATCTACTTCTATATCTATCAAATGTATACAGTATTGTTTTTTTTTTCACCAAACATATGACTAACTTAAAGCTCAGTATTTTTTCACAATTTTAATTGATCCATTTTTAGTAAAATAGTAAAGCGGCGCATGCTAAATACAAAAAAAAAAAAATAAAAAAAACAAAACCGCAAGAATAAGTATAAAAATAGTTTAAACTTTGCATAAAATTGCAATTTTATAAAAAAAAAAAAAACAAAAAAGAATTTATTTTTTTTTTTGCTATAATTTTTTAGAAATAAATATCTTAATAATAGTCTTTATTAATATTAATTAACTAATATTAAAAATTTAATCTAACATGGCTACTTTAAACACAAAAAAAATAAAACACAAACGGAAAACTTAAAGTTTTTATTTATAAATATATTTATGAACTTTATGCAGAAAACATGCATAGAATTGTGTAAAAAAAGAATTTAAATAAAGTTATAAAATATAAATAAGAAATATAAAATATAAATAAAGAATAACAAAAAATATAAAAAAAAATAATAAAACAAGTTGAAAAACTAAAACTTAAAATATTGCATTTAGTACTAAAAACCGTTGCTGCGAAGTTGTGTTAATATTTTATCTATTTTATAGTACATACAGACAGACAAGCCGACATACATACATGCATACATTCACATTAGAAATAACAGTTGATTCTAAAAAAAAAATCACTCCGGTTTTTAAAAACAAAAAATAACTTTTAATTTTAAAAAAGCAATAAAACTAAAGAAATAAACCATCTAATAAACAACCTTTCTTTGACTAATAACCGAAAACTGTAAAAGATAAAAAGCAGTAAAATTGTGTGAAATACTTTTGTTTAAGTTTCTCTCCTTTTTTAATAAATGTTAAAAACAAAAATTATGTATATGTATTATGAAGATGAAATAAATTACGACTAAATTACTAAAAAAAGAAAACAAAAACTAATTCCAAAATGTTTCCGTTTTTAAAGCTTTTATTTATTGCACGTTACGAAATAAGAAGACAAATTTACTCAAGGCACATGTCAAAAAATCTGTTGTTTTTTGAAAAAAAAAGTTCATTTGGATTTGTCATGCACACACTCGTAGATTTTGACGGGACAACGTATCTTTATCTTCGTCTTTATTCTTATCCGTGTCCTTTCCCTTATCTGTAAACTTATTGCCTTCCTTATTTTTATTGGTATGTTTCGCCTTACATTGTGTAACGTTTTTCCTGATCTTTGCCCAAATTCTTCTTTTAATCCATGTCTTAATCCTTGTCCTAGTTCTTGTTCGAATCCATTTCATAGTTCTTGTACCACTTCTTGCTGCAATCCTTCTCCCCATTTTTTTCCTAATTTTTGTTTTTAATGTTTTCTAAATTTTTTTCCCAGTGGCCATGGCCGAGTGCGTTAAAATGCGTGAGCCACTCGATGCAAATTTTCGAACCGCGAAGTCCGAGGTTCGAATCCTCAGACAGAACCATTTTTCAATTGAAATTAATTTTTTTGATCGGTTGTCACCTCTCTTCAGAGAATGACAAACCTCAGGCTGCGAACATAGTGAACGCGAGTTGCTGAGCCGAGCCGAAAAACATATTAGAGCAAAACAGTACGCAAGTCATGCATCTCTTACCCGAATGCGTTTTTGAGTTTCAATCGGCTCGGATCAGCAACTCGCGTCTACTATGTTCGCAGCCTCAGAGAGTATATAATGCCGTTCAGAGTCAGCATAAAACAAGTAGGTCTAGTTCTCGATCAATTGTGTATAAACATTTTAGGGGTCGTTCATAAATTACGTTACCGAAAAACTATTCCTTCTTCAATCCAAGAGTCGATGCTATCAATCACTGCAATTTAAGAAGCTGTAAGCTTTGTGGCCTCTTCGAAATAGAATTCTTCAACGGATTCTATATAGACCCATTCAGCTGTATCCTCATTTCTTATACAAAGAAATTCGCCTGGTCTTTGAGAGAGTACCCGTAAAGGCTGCACCTGTTCAGCACCAAGTTCAGTGTTTTTATGAATATGGCTTCCTTAAGGGCCCACTAAAGTTTTTCGGCAACCAAAAATCAAATTTTTTTTTTTTAATTTTTCGAATATATTACATATTGAAAATATTGTCAGAAAGTTTTAAATCAATTGAATAAAAATTGTAGCACAGCCATTCCAAATTAAACGCATCAAAAAAACGTACATTACGGGTTGACCACCTCCGATTTTGCTCAAACTTTCAGAATTGAATCCTTCTCATGAAATAAAAACACTAATTTGAGTAAAAAATTTTTTCATTTTTTTTAAGTTTTTACGTAACATTCAAATTTCGTCAAAATGGGAGAAAAAGTGAAATTGCCTTACTCTTGAAAAATCATATATTCAACAAAACTAACTCGATTTTTACGTTTGAGGTATTTTTGAAATAATAATAAATAGCTGTTTTTTTAAAAAATATAAAAAAAAACAAAATTATATTTTTAAGTTTCTTAACTTCAAGGTCAAATTTAAGAAGTCATAAAAATAGGATTTTTCCCCACTTTAAAAATTGAAAAAGAATATTTTCAGACAGATAATTTTATTACCTTTCCATCTGCCAAAAATTATGAGGGTGTTATTTTTCTTTATATTTTAATAATTTATTTAATATTTTTTAAACGACCACCTACCATACTACTTCCATACAACCATACTATGTTCATTAGACTGTGCCTCAAAAAAAAAGTGCGCCGTATACCAGCGAATTTTTTCTAGACAATAACGAAATGAAAAATTTTTTTTTGACCGAACGTAGGGGTCGCGCATTGACATATTTCTTCATATCTCTGGTGTTTACAGTCGGATTTTAGGTTTGGTACATCAATGTTTTTGTCTCAAGGACACCAATCCTCTGGTATACGGCGCACTTTTTTTTTGAGGCACAGTCTAATGTACATAGTATGGTTGTATGGAAGTAGTATGGTAGGTGGTCATTTAAAAAATATTAAATAAATTATTGAAATAGAAAGAAAAATAACACCCTCATGATTTTTGGCAGATAGAAAGGTAATAAAGTGATCTTTCTGAAAATATTCTTTTTCAATTTTTAAAGTGGGGAAAAATCCTATTTTTATGACTTCTAAAATTTGACCTTGAAGTTAAGAAACTTAAAAAATAATTTTGTTTTTTTTATATTTTTTAAAAAAAACAACTATTTATTGTCTTTTAAAAAATACCTCAAACGTAAAAATCGAGTTAGTTTTGTTGAATATATAATTTTTCAAGAGTAAGGCAATTTCACTTTTTCTCCCATTTTGACGAAATTTTAATGTTACGTAAAAACTTGAAAAAAAATGTAAAAATTTTTTTACTCAAATTAGTGTTTTTATTTCATGAGAAGATTCAATTCTAAAAAGTTTGAGCAACATCGGAGGTGGTCAACCCGTATGAGTGATAAGTTCAAAATGGAATGTCTGAGCAGTTATAAGCACAATCGTCCGAAGAGAAGACAGTCAAAAAAACATGTGTACTTGCCTTGCTCATACCAGCTGCTACAAAAATTCTTCTCTGTAATGTCTTTTATTGTTTGAAAGCACTCTTTTAAGTGTCTATTATTTTATTTCATTCACTCTTTATATAAAAATACATAAGCGTAGGTATCCACAGGGGCAGCAAAGAGGGGAAAGGCACCCTGGTCTTCAGAAAAATGAAAAACCTTATATTATTGTAAAAAAAAATAAAAATAACAGTAATAATAACAACTTCTCCCCCTGGCATAACATTCTGCGGACGCAATGTTGAAATTGGCATCAGTTGTGGCAAAAACTGTCATACATTTATAAAATGGTTGAATGGGTATTATTCTCGCAAACAAAAATGCACAGGAACCCACGGGCGAGGGAAGAATCCTGACAAGATGGAGACAAGTTGAAATTTTAAACTCAACAATTCATGATAAGGCTATCTTATATGGTCCTGGAATAGATGATACTATGTTAGTTGAAAAAAATGAATGTATACCTAAATAAACTACTTTTAAAACATTAAACGCGGTTTTCTCGGAAAGGCTGTTTAAAACCGGTGGACAGCATTACTCAAAAACTAGGCCAAGGATCGCTACCAAATTTATTTCACTTGTTCAGCAAATATGACCGGTACTTTTGATCGTTCGATTTTTATTTTAGAAAAATACTCTTTTTTTTATAACCTAAAATAAAATTACTTCTTTAGTCAAAAATCAGTTTTTTACCTGCCATTTTGGTAAAAATCGATATTTTACTAAAATTTTCGATTAAAAGCTCAAAAAGCTTCAACAGAACCCTAATCATTTGTATTTTTGTTTTTAGATCAGTGGTGTCCACTAGGGCGTATCGAATTACAATTTTTTTTTCGAATTTCACATTCTAAGAGGTCTCAAAAGTTGCATGGGGTTGTCCAGATCACCCAAAAAAAATTTCAAGAAAAAAAAGGATGTCTTCCTGCCCCGCAAGGACAAAGTTGTTTTTTGAGGAAAACAGTAAAAAATAACGACCTTAAAATGCTTTGACTTTTATAAAAAAAACTACGTATGTCTTAAAGCAAAAGTAGGTATAGGCTTAAACTAACAATATATTGGTAAACTTGATTCCACTCACGATTCTTATCCACAGTGTCCTGTGTGAAGGATATTCGAAGCAAAAGTTGTAATAGAGATAGCACAGAACTTTTGATTGTAACCCAATTGTCTAAATTTTGGTGGTATTGATTATACTGTTAACGTATTCCTTAAAGTTGCCGAATTAATAATTAGCATAATTTTTGCATATGCATTTTCCTATTTTTGAGAAATGTATACTTGAATGCAATTTTTTAACTTTTTCAAAAAAATGAATATAAGATTTTATATCTCGGGTACCAGAAATGGTACCGAAGAAACTTTGGTAAATTTGGATTCTTTAAATATTCCTGAACAACACCCTGTCTAAAAGTTTTAATTTAAAGTACCAGCTTAAGGCCACGATAGTGAGTGGTATCGTGTTTACCAATATATTGTTAGTTTAAGCCTATACCTACTTTTGCTTTAAGACATACGTAGTTTTTTTTATAAAAGTCAAAGCATTTTAAGGTCGTTATTTTTTACTGTTTTTCTCAAAAAACAACTTTGTCCTTGCGGGGCAGGAAGACATACTTTTTTTTCCTTAAAATTTTTTTTTTTGGGTGATCTTGACAACCCCATGCAACTTTTGAGACCTCTTAGAATACGATCTAAATTTTTCGATACGCCCTAGTATCCACTACATGGTTTCTCACAGCCCGCGGGCATCGTGTGCTGTTGAGCTTTTGCACTCGAAGTAGTAATCGGATCGCTGTGTTTGTACACTGAGTAAAAGTTTGTTTTTTCTGCTGTGCTTTAAATTTCAAGTCAGTATGCTTTGAGCGTTCATATGGTATGAGAGTCGCTCGCTGTTTTATTTATGAATACACGTGAATATATTGCAATGCTTCAGAAAAAGCATTAATACATTTTTGGTTGATGTTTTATATGTTACGAAAAACAAAAACAAATATAAAAATGAAACCATTGTATCGAAAATCAAACACTGGAAAAGATTTTCTTGCACCAAATATTGTGAGAGCTTTTGACAACTTCTTGTTTCAGTGTAAAGCTGCGCACTCGAAATGCTCTTTGTTGCTGTTTGAACCGTGCGTTGATCACCTCTGTTTTAGATAAACAAGCTCTGAAAAATCGTGTCCACCGCATATTTAAGGTACTTTATTAAACTACGGATTCCTGCTATAGGGTTTAATATTTGCTGTCCAAAAATTAAAAAAATTTTCTTCAAAACATATATAATTATAATGTAAAAAAAATGTACCTAAAATAAACAATAGTTTAAAAATGAAACTTTTAAAATAGGGTTTTTTTCGCTTAAAAAACTTTAGTAGGGCCTTAAAATTGATTTATTTAAATAGTTTGTACTTTTTATACCAATTTTTTTAAATTAAATAAAACCCATTTATGAAAATTCATTGATGATTTTGAAGCGAAATAGAAGTCGCATTACAAATATAGGACACAATCTTGAACTGATTTCAGGATTTCTATTTTTTCAAGTTTTTATTATTTTTGGTCACTTTACTATATCTGAGACCCCCTCCCCCCTATCGTTATTTATCGTAGTACATTTTAAAACCCCTCCTACCCCCTAAATTGGTAAAGTAATTTATGAACAACGCCTTATAACACGCACAGCACAATTTGATCATAAGAATTTCGGTCAAAATGCTTTCAAGGGCTGAAATGGACAGTTTATTTTTATTAAATAAATTTTTTTCCCAATCCTTGCCTAAATCCTTGCAGAATCCTTGCCTGAGTATTTTTTTCTATTCCTTGACTAAGTCCTTGATTTTGTCATTTGTGTAATCTTTCATAACCCTTGTCCAAACTCTTGTCATAATCCTTATATTTTTACTGATCTTAATCGTTTTACAAAACCTTCTCCTCATCCTTTTTCTAATGCTTGTTTGAATTTGGGTCCACCTTTATTGGCGTTTCATAAAATTTACCGCAGTGCCAATGGTCACGGAGTTATGCAACTTTTTTCATTACTGTTGCAAAAAACTTTTATGCTTATTTGTGTTATGAGATCAAAGACCCGATCTTTGCTGTCTTAAAATAAAATTTATCGTAGCACCTCTAAGACGCGAGCAATAATTCAATGTAATTTAATATAAACCCTTGGGCGCAGTCAAAAGTTATGTCGCAGAAAAAAACTAAAGATGTAGAAATTAATTTTTTTAAGCGTAGTTTTCAAAAATATATGAAGCCCATGAAGATTTTTCATACATTTAATTCCACTCTAATATATACTCACCGAGTTATAATTCAATGTAACTCAGTTGCATGCTAACTGCATTTTCAATCTTGCAGCGGCTCTCTCCGCGGCCTTATGACATCCTGAATTTTTTGTCGTATGGGCTAAAGGCCAACCTTTACTGTAGCCTAATAATTTTTTGCGTGAATTTTTTGAAGTGGAACTTCTTTAGCCGCGATGGGAAGTAAAACCGATGAATCAATTCGCCGATGAATCACTTCGCCGTGAAACGCTTTGGCGTGTTTTTGACATAGTGTTATGTATAATTAAATAATTATAATATAGTATGGACACAGTAGCTTTTCAACTGCATGGTTCAAACATCGTAATTATAATATTGTCATAAAAATTCGAAGCATATGGAGCATGTATTGATATTTATATTGAAAACATCAACCTTAAACAAAAAGACAAAGACTGCTGCTAAGTAACAGAGTTGTAATGTTCAACATTTAAAACATTTTAACATTTTAAAGTATATTTCAAACTTTTGAGAGAAACAAAAGAGTACATAGACTATATTTCTGTATTGCATTTACTTTCCTTATATATTTATGTTTTTATACAAAATTCTTCATATCACATAGTTTTATGATACATATTAACTCTCTCCACACAGAAAAAATTATGGCGGTAAATATGATTAAAAAGCAGGTCAAGCTGATGAAACGGTGATCACTATGCGGTCAACACCTCCAAGGTGTTAACGCAACAAATCTTTTATTAATTTGAATAATTTTTGCAAATTTAATTTTGAATAAAATTTTATCGTTTTGAATAAAATTCTTCAATGTCACGAAAAAGAATTATTCAAATTCACAAAATTTTTTTCAAAACAACGAAAAATTCTTCACATCAACAAACAAAATATCTTTAATTAGTGAATAATTTAACAAAATATCTTCAATATGACTATTTTTATTCTTCATATTGAGAAAATAATCTTCAATTTGACTTATTTTTTTCTTCGATATAACGAAATTTTCTTCATTATTACTAAATTCCGTCTTCATTTTAACAAACTATTTTCAATATGACTAATATATTTTTCATTACAACAAAATTTTCTTTGATTTGACTAATTTTACTATTCATATCGATAAAATATTCTTCAATTGGACTAAGTATTTTCTTCATATTAATAAAATATTTTTCAGAATGACTTTTTTTATTCTTCACAATAATGAAATATTCTCCAATATAAATTATTTCATTATTCATATTGACGAAATATTCTTCTTTTTTATGGTCACTACTTACCAAAATGATGCCCCAGTACGCAAATTTTAAGAAAAGAAAATAAGAAGTCTTACTTTGTTTTAGATAATTTTATTAAAAACAGTATTTGTTGGTTTTTAAGCTAAGTTGAGTTTGTTTTCACAGGCTCTCTTTTTTAACGGAAATTATTGTAAATACTTTTCATAGTTATTTTTATAAAGATATGTTGTATAAAATGTTTTTATATAATTTTATATATATTTACGAAGTTTCTTAAACTGAAATTATTTTAAATAAATGAACTCATGAAATGGATAAAATTTTCAATGTTAACAAAACGGTTTTATACAGTAAAATAATGCATACATATTTTAATATAAAATAAGAAAACATAAAAAAAGTATCTTTTATAACTGCGCTTTAATCTTTCAGTGTGGATATAAGAGTTGAAATTCTGGGACTTTCGATATCGAAATCGGTTTTAATATTATAAAAAAATTGCTGAATAAAATTCCATACCAAACTGGATGGAACAGGATAAGCCAAATTAAAAAGATTAATAATTTTGAAACATTCTATAGCCGACAAAACAGAATTTTCTTTGTATTTAATTTCATCGAAATAAACAACAATTTGAACTGGATCCAAAACTGAACCAGATATTAATATTAAAGGCTGAATATTTTTCTTACTTTTTTGTCTCCTTTTTAGCTCTTCCTCACATTCTGTGACAGTGCTCCCAAATAAAAAAAAACTGGCCTGAGAATCTCGAACTGAAAACCGTTTATGGACCTTTTTATCACTTTGATTGCTTACAACTTTTGCTGTAGGGGATATTATGCAATAAGAAGAAAATTCCGCAACAACGACCATCTGAAAATGAAGGAATGTTGGAATTAGAAACAGCCATTTAAAAATGTGTTTACTCTTAAAAATTTAATTAAACAATAAAAAAAAAGAAATCATAATGTGAGTAGGAGTAATAACAAAGAAAACTTACTTTCACTTATGCTTGACGACGTTGTTCTTAGACTATCAAGAATATCCTTACTATGTCGATCTTTTATTTGTTCCTCTAAGATCGGCATGATTTTATTAGAAAATGGCACATAGTTAAAAAAAACATTTTTATTAATAATCGTAAATAATTTAATTGCAAATAAGACTAAGATACGATTGTTGTTTTAGTAATATTCTTTTAATTTTATCATAAGCTTTCCTTTTATAGTGCGGTGGATGTTAATTGGTTTGACACTAAAGTCTTTTATATTTTTTGCTAAGTTGACTGATATAACAGTTTTTGGTCTGCACAGTTCAATAGCGGCATAATGAGAAGAAAATGAATCAACTAATAGTTCATTAAGTAATAAAATTACTTCTGAGCTATTTTCCAGGACAAAAATTTCGTTAATTTCAAAAACGCACAATTTTATATTAGACTTTGTCAAAATTAAGCCAAAATTAATTTTAAAATTAAAATTAAAATTAATTAAAAGAATAATAAAATATATGTTAATATTACTACTTACGTGTGAATTTGTTGTAGAATTTTTAAGTTGTGTTCAATTCTTATTTGGAGACCAATTGGAAGAGGATGAAGTTCAAAAAATTGTTGAAGCTGTTCCGGCTGTGTTAAAAGTAAAACATCTGAGTTAATTTCACACTCTAAAAGATATTTAAATAATTAAAAATGAAAATTTTGAAATCTTTCAAGAGTTCTTACCAAGAAGATTATTAACAATATCAAATTTATCAATCACTGCCTCCGTGAGCTTTAACTTTAAAAGAATATTTTTTAATTCTTCTTTTTTATCCATCTATGACTTATCCACTTGAACAGTTTTTTAAAATGACGCCGATGATGCCAAAAATTGTAGATATACTCAGTTTCAAAGATAACTGTACTTTGTGAAGAAATTTCTTGAGTTTAAATAAATTTCTTCAATTTGAAGAAAATTTTTCATTTAGCATAAATCATTCTTCATAGTAAAGAAATTTCTTCAATATTACAAAATTGAAAAAACGCATTATTCAAATTGAAGAAATTTCTTCTATGTGATGAAATTTTAAACGAATTTTATTCGGAATGAAGAAATTTCTTTAATGAAATGCAATTGATAACGTATTAACTTGAATTAAAGCAAAACAAAATTCCTTGAATTCGGTATATAAAGAAAATTTACGCTAAATAGAATTATCCAAATTACTCAAATTTATAGATTTTTCTATTAACAAAAAAAATTTGGTTAAAATTCATCATCAAAATGCCTAAAAAATGTTGTAAGGTTTATTCAATCTCAATAAAATTTTCGTAAATCATTAACAAAAAACTTCGGTAAAATTCACCTACCAGATTTTAATGAATTTGATAAAATTTCATTAGTTACTTAAAGTAATTCTTCAAGTTAACGAAATTTTATTAATCTCTCAAAACTGATAAGTTTTTATTGAAATTGAATATGATTCTTCAATATAACTCCATAAAATTGAATGAAATTTCTTCAAAATAACGCACAATTTTCGTAAATGAAATGAGTTAAAATTTTTGCAATGATGAAATTTTGTTAGCTCAAAATTGGGTTTTTTTCACGAAATTTTGTTATTTTAACAAATCATCTTCAATATGAATAAAAATTTGATGATTTTTATTCAATTTGAATACAATTTCTGTCAAAAATTTACAAAATATTTTCGTTCAATGCACCAACCAAATTTTAATGAATATGAGGATTTTTTGTTAATACAACAAAAAAATATTCAATATGAATAAAAAATTGATGAAATTTATTCCAATTGAATAATCGCTTTGTTAAAAAGTTACAAAAATTTTTATTCAAATTCACCTCCAATAATTTTTTCTGTGCAGCCCACCCTAAAAGCCCCCTGTTCAGGTGAAGGGAATAAATATACAAAAATCATAAAATTTGTATGGGAGCACCCCTAAGGAGTAGTCGGAGGAAATACGTCCACTAGGGAAAAATATTTCTGTTGCAAAAGTAATGAGGATCGATCACACATATGAACCCTCTCCGGCCCTTAAAACCCCCTCTGTTCAGCTGTAGGGAATAAAAATTGACATGTGCCAGCAACAAAGCTGTGTGGTGTTTTGAGTTTTATGTTTGAGGAAAAAAATAAAACTGGACAAATGATTTTTACTTCTGAGCGAAAAAATAAAAATTGAAAAATAATTTTTATTCTTAAGCAAAATAATAAAACTCAAAAATAATTCTTATTCTTGAACAGAAAAATAAAAATAAAAAAATAACTTTTATTTCTGATCAAAAAAATAAAAATCGTAATATAATTTTTATTGTTGGGCAATAAAATAAAAATCTAAAATTAATGAGTAAACTTTGAGTTTTTGGATATCGCTTATAATAATAACGATCCCTGATTAAAACATATTTAATTTACTCTTGCAATTATATGAAATGGGACTTTCTTAGTCAACTTTTTTGGGTTAAAGTTTCACTTCTAGCGTGTGTGGTGGCCACACACAAATTTGTTTTGTTTATTTTTTTCATGAAGTCGAAGAATTATATTGCACTACGTACCATTATTTTTGCCATAGCATCTACACTCATCGAGTAACAATACCATGCAACACCGATGCAAAAATGCCTTTTTTAACCTTTTTTGAAAACCTACGCTATGAAACGTAATGTTGTTACGTCAAAATGCATTTTGTATATGCGCTGTATGAAATTATTGCTCAATGAGTATAAGCGCTATGATGAAGGTAATGTCACGAAGTAAAGGTTATTTAATTGACCTTAGGACACAAAAAAAAATTAAAGATGTCATCGAGACGCGATGGGAGCTGCCTAAGGAGTGAAACTGCACATTTGTTACATAGAATTGTATCGAGGAATGTATAGGTGCTACGGTTAATAATATTTTGCGTCAGTAAAGGCGCAAAACAAAACTTTGCCCTTATAACAAAAATAAACAAAAAATGAATGGTGTCAAGATCGTGCGGAGAGAGCCGCTACAAGATCAAAAATGCTTCTATCATGCAACGGTATTGCATGGAGTGATTACTCGGTGCATAATGCCGCACGGTAAATGTTTTAAAATATACTTTATACTTGTCCTTTTGATAAAAATAACAAAAGAGATTATGACGTCGTCAGGTTTTGGAGGCAGCAGCTTAGGCAACAAAAATGAAATTACGTGAGGTGACTGAGGCTTTAGAGATCTCAACTTAGGGGGTACATTACATTTTACTTGAATATTTGGACATGATAAAGTTATCCGTGCGATTGGTGCTGTGATTGTTCACACACAGCAGTGTGACCACTTGGCAATTTTCAACCACATTCCGAAAGATTTTTTGCGCCGTGTTGTCACTGGAGACGAAACGTGGATACACCACAACACACCAAAGGCCAACGAACAGTCAAAGCAGTGTACTTCTCCAAGTGAACATGCACCAAAGAAGGCCAAAGTGGGTCTGTCGTCTATCAAGGTCATGTCTTAAAACGTCAAGGATAAAATGATCACAAGAGGTCATCACTGAAACAAATGTCTTTTTTGAGGACCTCGATAAAACCTATTACTTGGAAGGAATAAAAAAATTGGAAAAAAATTGGACTAAAAGTATCGATTTAAAAGGAGACTTTTTTGAAAAAAAAAACGGTCTTTAAAAAAAAAAAAAATAAAAACAAAAAAAAAATTATTCAAATATTCACTGAATTATCAAAAATCCCTCAGACACCAATAATGTCTCGTGGAGAAAACCTTTTATATATTCAACGTTCTGATTGTCTGAATTATAAACTGTGACCATAACAATTTGTTGATCGTTAGGCAAAGGGCATTTCGCGCCACAGATGTACCCAAGAGCAAATTTGGTTTGACTGACATGCTTTAAATTTCTTCTCAAGTAAGCATTATTACAGAGAGTAAAGTCATGTTGCGCCTACATTTTGATAGACGCCAACGCCCCACCTCCCCTCGCTTAATGTTGAGTTTAATTTCAACCCGTTGTAAAGCCAATTTTCTGATAACATTAATACATGTAACTTCTGTATTATATTACCACGGTGGTCAGCCGCATGTACCTGGAGACTTTGGCAATTGAGAGAAAAGTTTATGAAATTCCCCCTATTGTTTTCTTTTTCGAGTATAATCCGATCAATTGTATTAAGATGGACCGTAGAAAGCCGTGTAAACTCGTTTCGTAATTTAAGCATCGTTTCATTTTCTCTTGTACCATGGTAAAAATGTTAACGGCCATCAATAGGTTCAATATGAAGTTTTTTAAAGGTTCTTCCAGGCCAGAAGGCCCTGGATACGGCTACATAACCAAAGATTGCGAATATCTCTTAATGTTTTTGTAAACAATTTCACCGTATGTCCATCCTTGCAATTTCCGAATTCAACGAACAGGCTGATTTAAGTGGAAAATTATTTCTTTTCACGTGAATTGATTTATTTTGATTAAAAGGAACTGTTGCGGATCTACGATTGATAGAAGCAGCTGTTATTCTAGTTAATTCTACTGCTAGTTCTACTGAAATAAACTCATAGATTATTGCTATGGCCATCTGGAATATTGAGTTGAAAAATGTGACAACTTTCAATCGAATAATCAGTGGTCAACATTAAAGCTCGCAAATGCCGCGTAAGCCAAGTAAAGCTCATAAGTTTTTACTGCGCATATCAACCGTTCTCTTTTTCCATATGGTGCTCGCAAAACTTCCATGCATTTTCAATTCGTAAACTCGTATGAATTGAATTGTATGACAACAGCTGATTTACGCACTCGTAACCTCGTAAAGGGGTGTACAAATTTGTGAAAATACGAATATGCAAGATTTCGAGCTTTCATGAGGACCACCATTTTTTTTTTCCTTTCCCTTGCACCATTAGGAATGTTCACATTATCAAAATTTTGATAATGTGAACACTCCTACTGAAAAATTTCCTTTTGCCACAATCTGAACCTCGCTACATACCGCACCCTAACTACAAAGGGCTACAACTCGAAATTTTGCGGTTTTGACTTTTTAATATAAAATAATTCGTTGTCATCATCTCCATCGATTGTCAAAATTGTATACTCCTCTTTTTTTTTGTCTCTTAAAATTTAAAAAACCGTTTTGTTTCGTTGTGTTGCATGGGGTCTCTTGAAAAACAAAATTGTTTTTTGCTTCTGCTGAAAATTTGTTTATTTTGAGTTGTTCGCTCTTGTTGTTAGCGTGCGATATGAGAAAGTCACCACAACTACATCAATAACTCATCTGAGGAAATTCACAAACCAATTTTTTGCCAAGCCTCGTCATGGAAAAATTCGCAGTCGAGCAACGCGTACAAATTGTGAAAATTCACCATAAACATAGTGAAAATTTTGCGGAGACGCAAAACCCGCACACTTGTCGGTCATTATAACGGACCGTCTAGCAACATTGTAGGCAAAGTTGAGACGGCCATTTGAACGGTATTATGTTTCATCAATAACTTCCATGTTTCTACTTTATAATTCAATAAAAACTCACAGACATTTCATCAAAACAATGCGTTTTATTAGAAAATTAAAATGTCAGTCACTTTTGGGACACTCTTTATTATAATAAAGATTTTTTATTTATTATAAAAAAATATAATATATATGTATATTCAAATAGATACAATGAAATTGGCTTTTGCTTTAGTAAGAGCAATTGTATGTACATTACTTTGCATTACTTTCTACCTTACAACTACCTTACTGGGGATTCTTCTGGACCTTCTTTTATATTTGTTAGTAAAAAAACATACAACTTTAGAAGCCACAACCGGGAACTTAATTCAAGGTCGAATTTTTGTATCCTCTTTTTCTCTGGAAAATTCTCAAAACAGCTGTATGTTTTAGTTGGCGCTACTATTATCAAATCTTCATAATTTTTAAGAATGTACTTTTCCTTCAAATACTCATAATATGTGTCAACGACTCTAGTATATCTTAATTTACGTCAAAATAATCGTAACAGTATGATTTTTCGAAACTTTTAAATGATAAGTGTCAATTTCAAAACAAATCTGACTTTTAGTACAGAATGACAGTTCTCAAAATATAGATTTTATTTTTTTAAAGGAGACGTCAAAGATCTTTATAACCTATATGATTAAATGATGAGAAAAGCTTTCGCATTAAAATCAAAATTCAAAAACTACTTACCGAATAATTTCCTGCGCGTTTCCAAGGAAAAAAATGTTTCAATATTTTTGAAATAAAACAATAATTAAATAATTTTCATATTTATTTTATTAAAATTAATCAATATTTTTTTTAAGGTAGGTGTACTTTTTCCTACATCGATGGTTAGCTAACAAATGTGGAAACATTTTTTAATTTGCAGGTTGAAATTTCTTTTCTTTTTTAATTTAAACTCATCTCAGACCAGAGACTCATTTAAGCTCACAAACGTTTAATTTTAGTCGATAGTTACTTTACTTACGTACTTGAAACGTTCGATGTTAATTTTCGAAAACCTTTTTTCTGGCCGTCCGACACCTCTCTGCAGATAATGGTAAGCCTCAGAGAAAACAATTAACGTCATTTTAAGCTTTTTGAGAATAAAAAAGGATGTTTTTTTAATTGACTGAAATAGAAAAACTTTCTGTGTCAGATGGAAATTGAACCAGGGTTCTCTGGCGTATGGGTCACGCACTCTACTCACTGCGCCACGGCTGCGAAATGTCTTTATAACCTTATATAAATTATGAGAAAAGCTTTCGCATCAAAATCGAACTTCAAAAACTACTTACAGACATCTTTTTTAACTGAAATTTTCAATTTTACTATAGGTTTCCATACGACTTGTGAAAAGAAATGTTAACAAAATTAACCCTTTAATGGACATTTTTGATATTATTTATTAATCTAACAGCCAAAACGCCAAATGCCATGTAAAGCTTCTTGTGAACGAGAACATTCCGTTCATCGCCGTTCGGAGTCGGCGTTAAGCATGTAGGTCCGGTTCTCGGTCAATTGTGTACAAACTTAATAACACGCACAACACAATTGATCATAAGAAGCTAGGTCAAAGTCCTTTCAAGGGCTGAAATGGCCAGTTATTTATTTTGTTTTTTTTTTTTAACAGCCAAAACGAATTTCAAACAAAATACTCAAAAAAGTAATATTAAAAGAATTTTAATATTAGCTTCAAAATTACATTTAGACTTAATTAATATTTTTACAATATTTTACACGCCATGCAATAAATGGTTAATATTGGTTATCAGTTTCTTTTATGTGACGTTTCGCTTATGTGTTGACAAAGAAGTTGCGAACAATTAGAATTTTAGACGAATTAGCACTTGCAATTAGGATTTTTGCCGTCCAGAAAAAAGTACTCAAAATACTCAAAAAGGCGGAAAAAAGCGGAGATTTTAATAGTTCTGAGTAGTTGAATGTCAAACTAACGGTGTTTGAAAAAAAAATTTCACTAATTTTGACCATAGGGGTTTTCACGATTCAGTGCATTTGGCTGTGCATTTGAGCATGAGCAAAAAATCCATGCTTTTTTTCTCTTTACACTAACAAAATGTACATACAATGAGAAAAAAGCATGGATTTTTTGCTCATGCTCAAATGCACAGCCAAATGCACTAAATCGTGAAAACCCCTCATGTTTTTTAGTTTTTTTCTTTGCAAATTTACCATTTTAAAGATTATTTCATAAAATAAACCCCCCTACTTTAAAATAACCCAAAATTTGTAGTGTTGTTTTTTTTTTAAAAAAACCTAAACTGAATTAAAATAAGAACTATACAACAATATTACATTTGCTTTTTTACCTTAACAATTGTATTTTTTGCATTTTTTTTTTCTTAACCCTTTGCCATAACTCGAAAAGACATAAAATCCATAAAAAGTTTCAAGTTTTGAAAGCTGTACCGGTCACAAATTTCGATATATAAATTACTACTGATAAAGTATTAAAAAATAAAAAATAAATAAATAACTGGCCATTTCAGCCCTTGAAAGGACTTTGACCTAGCTTCTTATGATCAATTGTGTTGTGCGTGTTATTAAGTTTGTACACAATTGACCGAGAACCGGACCTACCTACGACTCCGAACGGCGATGAACGGAATGTTCTCGTTCTCAAGAAGCTTTACATGGCATTTTGATTACTCTCTGAGGTTTGCCATTGTCTGCAGATAAATTATTACTGATCTATTTTAGTGCATGCTTTATCTTTAAAATGATACCCATATTTCCCTATTTGGAATAATAAAATTTTTTTATTTTTGTCTATGGGATGATTCACTGTGAGCCGTACAAAAGTGTACTAAAGAATATTTCGGAATTCGATATAAAAAATCAATGCATACATTAGTTGATCGTGCCAAACGTTGTATTGACTTTAATGAAACCTACTTTGAATAAATAATGATTTCTAAATTCAGTATGGTTTTTACTCTATATTGATTGATTGATTGATTGATTGATTTATTTTGATTTTATTATGAAACATTAAAAGTAAACTTATAATGAAATTTCAGATCTTGGACAGTTAATAAAGTATAACAATGTTTCATAAACCTGCATTCTGTAGCTCAAGGAGCTAGTGGCGAATGCAAGGTATATACATAAAACTAACAGGTAACACCATGTCTTTCGTGGGGCTACAATTTTTTTTTTTTTTTATTATCAATGAATTAGTTAGTATAAAAATAAATGAAGTAGGTGGTAAGATAATTATTTATTTTAAAAGAAAATATAAGATTGATGAAAAGTAAGTAGCGTATAAGAAGCATGTTACACAAAGACAATTATGTTTGTAGACGGAGAATCAACTCTAGTTCATCATAGTTAAATTTTAAAAGCCACAATTTAATTTCTTTAAGGAAAATTTTTTTAACACGTAAGCAACGAATATTATTTGGTAAGCTGTTAAACAAGTTAATTTATTTAATTGTTACACTGTCATATTTATTTTACGACAAAGTTGAAAAATAATATAAAAGTTGATTTGTTGAAACATTGATCGGATATTGTCGAGAGTTGCATCAAATTATAGAAGCTGAAAGAGACGGAGCGCCTGTCCTTCTCTTTTGAGAGTCAGGAATCAAATAATACAGCAGCACTTATTAGAGATGGAGGCACCTTGAAGAAAAGAAAAGAAAAAAGTATATATGGTTACGAACTAAATTTAGTAATAGATGTTATTTTAATCGTGTTATCAACACGAATTAATGTTATGTCGATATGTATGTTTTTGCTATTTTTCTCTTAAGACTACACGAGTCAAATCATTTTTTAAATTAATTTAAAAATGAAATTAATTAACTTTAAAATTTTCCACTTTAGTTTTGATTCCAAACACAATCGGATCAAACACGCATACTTCCCACACAAAGTGACAATATCAAAAGGGTAGGGATCTAAATCTAAGTTTGAATTTTTTTTTTTTTTTATTGAATTATTTTTGTTCCAGTTTAGTTGTATTTCATATAAGGGGACACTTTCTTATGAATAACACAGTGCTACAAAATGGAACGAAGTTGAAATACCTGGGAGATAATGTTATGTTTCTGGTAGGTCTTATTGAGTTAAAGAATGCTCTATACTTGAAATTTGCCGGACACCCCCAAAATTTGAACTTATGGTCTAAAAACCGATTTTGCCTACCTTTGCCCACTTATTGGCTTATAACTTACCTGATTGCCAACCGATTTTAAAAATTTAACCGGATCCTAAAAGACGATGTTTGAACCTTTCCAACGATATATATAATGTGCAATGGCATGCAAAATGTCTATAAAAATTAATTTTCTCCATTTGCATTTGGACTTCTTCCTAGAGAACTTAGGCCAGTTAAGCGATGAGCAAGGAGAACATTTTCACCAAGAAATGGCAACAATAGAAAAACATTTTGAAGGAAAAAATAAAATTGAAATGATTTCGGAGTATTGCTGGTCATTACAACACGAAACTAATGATGCCGACTTAAAAAAAAAAAAAGATCAAGCAAACATTTTTGAGTTGTCATACCGAAAGTGCATTTTTGGGAAAAAATCTATTTTCATGAAAAGTTGAATAACTTTGTCAATTACTGACCAATTTTCATAAACTAAATTGCGTTACAATTCCTAATAAATGTTTTCTATGAATCCGTGCAGGACTAGTGTGGTCTCAATATAATTTAGTGTATAGAAAAATCGTCAAAGTTGAAAATAGTAAAAAAAATTGAAAAAAAGTTGTATTTGCAGAGTAAATAAACACAGCTTTCTCAAGTTGTCCCAAACAGTATATATATCGTTGGAAAGGTTCAAGTATCGTCTTTCAGGATCCGGTTAAATTTTTGAATCAATTGGCAATCAGGAAAGTTATAAGGCAATAAGTGGGCAAAGGTAGGCAAAATCGGTTTTTTGACCGTAAGTCCAGATTTTGGGGGTGTGCGGCAAATTTCAAGTATATAAAGTTCTTTAACTCAACAATACCTACAAGAAAAATAACATTATCTCCCAGGTGTTTTTGACTGTCGCACAGTGTAATTTTCAAAAAACTTAAATTTTTTTTACATATTTCGATTACTCTTAATATTTGAATATAACCTTTCATTATTTATATTGAAAACAAATTTGAGCTTCAGGCCAAGTATGTTGACAACAAGACAACATTAAGACAAAGAAAGCAACAACCAACAACAACAACAACGGCTTTGTATAGAGCAAATCACAAAGCTTGACTATACAGACTGTTTCGTTGGCCGCTACACCAACTCATCAGTAGTCTTTGCATGACTTTTCACTGTGATCCACTCAAGCTACTTAGGTTCTACTTATACTGCCAATTATGCCGAGAAGGCTCAAATTTGTTTTCAATATTTCGAATACTTTTACATTAAAAAATTGCCCCCTTTTTATAAAGAAATTCTCACTAGGAAAAAGTTATAGATCAGCCATTCCAAATTAAACACATCAAAAAAACGTAAATTATGGGTTGACCACCTCCGATTTTGCTCAAACTTTCAGAATTGAATCTTCTCATGAATTAAAAACACTAATTCGAGTAAAAAAATTTGTACATTTTTTTCAAGTTTTTACGTAACATTAAAATTTCGCCAAAATGGGAGAAAAAGTGAAATTGCCTTACTCTTGAAAAATCATATATTCAACAAAACTAACTCGGAGGGTAAGAACTAGAACGGTGCACCTGAGGTCAATGTCTTCTATAGATGTCATATTGGTCTCCTTGAGACAAAAACATTGATATACCAAACATTAAAATCCGACTGTAAACACCAGAGATATGAAGAAATATGTCAATGCGCGACCCCTACGTACGGCCAAAAAAAATTTTTTTTTCTCGTTATTGTCTTGCAAAAATGCGTCATATTCGCTGGTATACGGCGCACTTTTTTTTAGAGGTACAGTCTAATGTATAAAGTATGGTTGTATGGAAGTAGTATGGTAGGTGGTCGTTTAAGAAATATTAAATAAATTATTAAAATAGAAAGACAAATAACACCCTCATGATTTTTGGCAGATACCAAGGTAATAAAATGAAATTTCTGAAAATATTTTTTTTTCAATTTCTAAAGTGGGGAAACCCCTATTTTTATGACTTGCAAAATTTGACCTTGAAGTAGAGAAACTTAAAAAAATAATTTTGTTTTTTTATATTTTTATAAAAAACAACTATTTATTGTCTTTTCGAAAATACCTCAAACGTGAAAATCGAGTTAGAAAATAGAATAAATAGATTGTGGAAAAATAAATCTTTAAACGCGTTTTTTTCGAAACTTCGATTATCAAACTGGTTGGACATTTTCCTCCGAATCTACTCGATCGATTTTAATAAACCAAAAAAGGTTTAATTATTTCTAAGAAAAAATAGACAATAAGCCTTTAAAACTTCAAAAAACAACCCCCACTTTTTTGTATAGTGGTGAATCACCCGAAAAAAAGATGATTTTTTATTTTTCCAGAATTAAAAGCATCAAAATATGATTAAATATGTATTTTAATGGCTTACTGCCTAGTTTTGCTTCTTAAAAATGGAATCCATTTTGAATTTTATGAAAATTTGTTGCAGGAGATCCACAAAGTGTCCTACAGTTGACATGCAACAGACTTTTTGCATGACGCCCTCTACAGCAGTCGTCAAGAGGAATTAAAATCGAGCAATCTTACCATTTCAGTAACGTTACCTGCGATTTTGCCTATAACCGGCTATCACCACTCATCGGAATTGGTCAATTCTAGGTTGAATTATCTTTTGTGTCTAATTATTGTTGGCAGTATGCTGTCGTGAAGGATTTTTGACGAGTTTACACATCTCATGTCATTGTTGTGACAGCTTATCGCGGCGGCAGTGAAGATAGTGGCTGTGAATTCAACGATATAACCACACAACCAGCTAACCACACTGCCAAAGCGCTTAGCCGAAAAATAGTACAGCATCATCCTTAAAGTGTAGCAGCTTTCATAAAATAATTTTTTGATTTAATAAAAACTCGCCGCAAATATATAAAAAAATAAAATAAAATTGATAATAAAAAAAAAAATAATTCAATTCAAAAGCGTGCGTATGAAGAAAAGCTTTTCAACTCAAAACGTAACATAACTCATAACCATTGCGTTGAACATGACCACAATGCAAGAAGCAGCAACATAAAGTTTCAGATTCGGACATTTGTTGCTTAAAATGCGACGCCATCTGGTGGCTTTACTTCTTAAAGTGCGTACATGCATTTAGACAGTAAAAGCTTCCATTGTCTGCTGAAAGATATGCAACGTTATTTGTGAAATATATCACATCAGAAAACAAAAAGTTATTTCTCAACTACAGTTAACTCTCGGTAAAAGCGGTTTAGTTGTAATTTACGGTATAAGCTTAATATTGGGGTCATTCAAACAAAAAAGGGCTAATTTGAAAACAATATTCGAAAAAGTAATGGTTATGAGAATACACAAATGTGCATCGCCTTTCTCTTTAAATCTACCTTGATATGGATTCTAAATATTTTACCCCAACTGACAACTGAATAGCTTAAGTCTGAATTCAATGTTTTGAGAAATCTTAGTTCAAAGTTTTCAATCGCCGTATAGGTTCTATGGAAACTTCATTGGTTTTGTGTCATAACTTTGGTTTGGTTTACGCTAGAAGTTACATATTTTGTATGTATATGGCGATATATTCAAGGAATATAGAAAAATAAATAAGTCAGTTCTGACTTAAGTCGACTTAAGCGATTATTGCTTGTGAACACTGATATTAAGAACAGATACATTAAGAACTGTGTGGTTAAGAAAACACCTAAACCAACAAGAAAGCCCCTAAGATTACGACGGTTGTGCTATGACTCGCGTTTTTATAATTTATAATTTTTAAGACTGTGATCCAAAAATTTGTGTGAAAACATCTATTATAGAGTTATTTATATTTATTTAATTAATTTGGAGTTCTATTTTTTAATTTGGAGTTCTAATAAAAACAAAAACTAACTATAGAGAAAATATAAATCGGAGAACTTATTTCCAAAATGAACTTTTTATAAGATTAGATTGGGTGAACTACGATGGAATCTAAAAGTAAATTTGAAAAACTTAGTCACGAAATTAACTTTTTAAAAGTTATTTCTAAGCTTTAAGCAAAAATAGAGGCAGTTTCAATTGAATCTAATGATATTTTTGATAATTGCAAAGATTGAGCATTTTTGACCTCGAGAAAATTTCATTCTAACTTCTAACTGAAATTTATCAATCTATAGGCTATTTAACAGTATCATTTCTTAATAAGCTTTTAAATATTAATTTCCAAAAGAGAATACTCTATCTACAGTACTTAAAAACTTCATAGCATGACTAGCTTTATGACTGAGATAAACTGACTAATAATATGACTAATATTTTTAAAAGTATTTGAATTGGAGTTCTACAAAATTTTTTTGGCAAAACATTTTTTTTAACATGGCGGCCTCTGTAAATGCACCTCAAATTGTCCGTTATGTCCTTTTTTTTTTAAATAGTTTAGGTTACATTCGAGATCAATAATGATTAAAGACTATTATTATCTATCGCCTTTAATTTGACACTTCAACACCTTATCTCTTCAGTATTGGGCGATTTTTACATTAGCGGTATTCACGGATGATATTAATTCATATTGTATTTATATTGATGAAATATTGACGAAGAATTCAAGTAAATATTTTAACATCTACAGCAATATTTGATAGGATTACTGTCCTTATAACCTAAGGATGTAAAATCAATCAAATGGTTCAATTCACGGGCAAAAGGTAATTAAATCCCATAAGATATCAAGTAAGCCAGCTAAATAGAGATGATGAAATGATGTGTTGCAAATAAAACAACTATAAGTTTGAATATTTATTCAAAATTTTTTATTTATTTATTTACAATATTTATATATTCATTTATATAGTGAAATAAAGTTTAAGAGATAAAATTTAAAATAATACGAATACTTAATTTAAAAAATAAAACATTTTACACTGAAACACTTAAATATTTTATACATATGTATATATTTACGCTAATAAAAACTGCATATTTTGAAAAATTTTCTTAATTTTTCGTTATTTTATAAAAATTAATTTTCAAGTAATTCGTATGAAATTGTGTTGGAACTTTTTTTTAATTATTATAGGCAGATCGTCTGTTAAGGAATGTCGTACCAGATAGTGCATTTACAAATCTAAGAAACAACAACAATGCAAATGCACTCCTGACACGGACTCCAAAACTTCTAGTTATAACTGTTCAATTTTTAAACAAGCTTTCGAGCGAAATAGTGTTGAGCAACGTAGTGTTGTGCATCAAGCCATTGATAAAACACGCGCGTATTAGGTCAGGCAGCGATTGGAAGCAACAACATTGACGACAACGATGATGACAACAGCAAAAGCAGCAAGTTTTACAGTAGTGGAAGCAATATAAGAACGGTTTTGTTTGACTAGCGTTAAAGTGACGTATTTTTGATTTATTATTATTTTTATTTTATTCTGTGTTAAAGTTATAAAAAAACATTTTTAACCATCTAAAACTAAGTTAAAATTTAAAAAAAAAAAACAAAAAATATATGAATGAGACCACGTTTTAAATGCAAAATTTTAACGAAGACGAGATAAATAATTAAATAAATCCAACATATTCAAAATAAATGTAAAAAAAAATCGACCTAAAGATGATGTGCTTTTAAAAATCAACAGAATCTAGAAAGAATCATTTTCTGTATAAAAGTAGTTATTCTCTACTTTTTAGCTGATAAGCGGTGAACATTGAACTGTGAAAGTTGGTCATGTGCTTTGCACACATTAAGACATATACGAAGTAGAAACAGAAATTCATCCAATGAAAATCAGAAATCGATAATACGAAAAACAAAATCAGTCAAAAGGTAAATAGAAAAACCAAGCAATACATAATTTCATTGATAATTAAGTCTTAGTCTGCGTACGTCATATTAGCCAATAACCATTAAATATGCTTTTGAAAAGAATTAAATGCGTTCTTTATTCGTGACATGCGATAACTAGCTATCATTTTCAACAGAATTTCGATAAGATAAACAAAATTAGTTAAAAGTTTACGTTTGTCACCAAAAATAAAAGCTTTAAATAAACGTTTCACTGATGATAATTAGTTAAAATTCTGCCTTAAACTTTTTTACATATCTGCTATTCCCATTTCATCATTACAAGTCTTTTTTCTACGTAATTTTCTTAGGTATTCCGAGTAAGCTGAACTTGAAATGGATGTTTTCAAAGAAACATAGTGAAGGGATTTTTTGCACCACATGACTAATGAATACTTAATTGAAAGCTAATAAAAAATTGCACAATTGCCAAGATAATTAAACGTTTTCAATATGAAATTGGCTATATAATTATATGATTAGTACTTCTGTATGTTATACGACGTGTAAATTCATAAAATACCAATTTCATAGCAGATATGATTACTTTTGTTGTAGAAAATTGACAGAAAAAAAGACTTGATTTTTTAAATTAAAATTTTCGCTTTTGTAATCAAAAATTTAAATTGCCAAGTGAACTATTGGTATAAATTTGATTTTTTATCATTTTATCAATGGCCGAAATAATTTCCGAAGAAGTCTGTTTCATCAACTTAAAAACTAAAGATTTTAAATAAACATCACGTCGGATATTCGATACTGGTTAATTTCATTTGAGTAAAGGCTCACCGTAAAATATTGTGTAGTGCCACAATCAAAACATTTATTTTAAAAGGACAAAAAAACAAATCAATGCTTTTTATTATTATCCATTTATGTTTGATAAATAAAAAACAGACTTTATACCAAAATATAAAAAAATGGCCTTTATACCAAAATATACGGTTTTTTTTTTTAATTCATTTGTAAACTCTTCCAGAATAAGAAGTTCGGTTTAGGCATTTTATTTCAGTCACAGTAAAAGTAGCTAAGAAAATTTTTTTAAAAAAGGGGATATAGTTTTTTTATAAAAAAGAGTCAACATATGAATATCCAAGACAAAAGTATCAATTTTTTTTTAATCGATCCATAAGTTCCACATCCATTACGCGTAGACAGAAAAAACAATTTTTAGAAAATTAAATTTTGGACTCCATAATGCGATTTGGATAGTGTTTCCATATCCAGGAGTATCTACTCGTATTCCTCTTAAGGCCAGAAAACAACAAAACATAACAAAGGAACCGTCTTTTTTGAAAGAATTTATAGATTCATGTACAAACGAGTTACTTACATTTTAAGGTAGAAAGTTTATTAATTCAGTTTGGTACTATTTGTGGCTCACTCAACTTGTTCTAAATGGGATATATTGAACAGATATATAATTCTTCGTATGAACCATATTACGTTAATCACTGCAATCTCTTTGCACTGTTATATTTCTGGGACAGACTCATATCTGAGTAAAATATGGCACTGAAGTTTTTTTTAAATACGGGGTCTTACAAAGTCCTGTGTTTTACGCCACAAATAAATTTTTGGGGTATTTTTATAAATGGAAAAGGGGAAGAGCAAAACTGCTATAAAAATGTTTACACCAAATAAAAAAAAATAAAAAAATTAATAAAGTATTTATGAGATAGAGAAAAAAATTTAGACCTTTTTTGTAGATCTGTAAATAGTCAAGAAACCCTTGATCTTTGATACATACTCCCAGATATAAAGAATTTAAAAGTAAAGTTTAAACGTTATCAATGAGTCTTAATGATTTATTACTATATCGAAATTTTAACTCTGCAATGAAATAAAACATTTTTATCCCATTTTATTCTGAACATTAAAGTATGCATTTAATGTAATCGAAAATTTTAATATTTCATGTTTTTGAAAACTTCTGAAATTGGTTTGTAGAAAAACATTTTAGCATTTGTGTTAGTAAAATGCGAAAGTAACTGTCTCTTTGACTGAATTTTGAAAAATTCTGAAATTGGTTTGTAAAGACATTTTAGCATTTGTGTAAGTAAAATGCGAAAAAATATTTAGAGATTCCTTGGCGATACACGGATTTTGTTTCAGCATCAGTGGCGCCGGAATCAATAAATGTAAAAATAAATAAATAACTGGCCATTTCACCCTTTGAAAGGACTTTGACCTAGCTTCTTATGATCAATTGTGTTGTGCGTGTTATTAAGTTTGTACACAATTGACCGAGAACCGTACCTACATGTTTAACGCCGGGTCTCCAAGTTCGTTGACATAGCGGCCACGCACTTTAACCAACTACGCCACGGACGCCACAATCAATAAATGTTGTTGTTTTAATAAAACTGAGTGAAGTAAGTGAGGGAAGTGGGCTGAGGGTTGTAAAATGAGTGCAATAATAAAAGAAGCAGAGTGCATAAAGTCGTATGAAATAAACTTCAAGTGAAATAATTGAACAAACTTAGTGAACACTCATTTCTTAGTTGGCTTAAATTTAAAAAATTAAAAATATTAAGCAATAGCTCAGCTTTAAAATCGAAATGCACTGATTTTTCGGGATATTTTATACAGATCTTAAATACCCAAATTTCGAATCGACGACGCATTATGTACCTTTTGTAAAACATGCCAAAAAACTCAAGCTGTGAAAATGAATTTTTTTATTAAAAACTTGTATTAATAAAATACATTGCAGTTTTCCTTTACTTTTTATAAACTTAATAATCAAGAAGAAGTGTTTAAGAATTTTTAAAGATTTTGTCGGATAGGAAATCAGCATAGCCATTTTAAAACATTTTGTCGTTGATTCGACAAAGCATGACCTTTATGTACAAAAAATAAGCATGTCCTTCCAGGGTTAAAGCCCCAAAATCAAAAACTTAATAAGATTTTTGGTGAAGAAAATACCCAAAAACTATTTTCTATAAAATTATATTTGATTTTCTAATACTCCAAAATCTAAAAAATACACCAAATTTTTACACCAATTTAACTCCGAATGGCCACTGAGATTTTATTAAACAAATGGTCAATTATTTGTTGGCAAAAAAAAAAAAAAAAATCACAAAACATTGAAAATCATGAGCCATGAATCGATATAGTTCCATAAAGGAAATTGCTTAAATATGATATATCTTTAGTTTTATTTTAATTAATTTATTTGCAATTCCTTTTAGGGATTTGTGATTAATGTTATGAACAATTATGCCTAAACAAATTAAATTTACGAAGGGAGTGTGTTCAGCCAGGTAAAAAGACCACTCATATTTTGGAAGGAAAACGCTATTTTTATTCATATGAGATTGAGAAAACTTAAGCGAAGTATCATTTTTAATAAGAATGCACTTGTTATGACAAAAAAAGTGAGTGAAGAGGCAGTTGTTATGACTGAAATTGAAACTGTATCAATATCATTAAGATAAAAGTGCATCTTTAAGTTTAAGATAAAACATGGTTTTCCAAATTTTACAAAAGCTTCTTGTGTTAACTTTTGTCAAAATATACATTATATGTACATATATAATTATCAAAAAATATCCAAATTGAACAAAACTCAAAAAAAAAACAACGATATTTACGAAAAATATTAAACGTTTTCATTGACATATCAATCAAAGATATATAAAAAATTAAAAAGTATTGACAGTGGCGGATCTAGGATTTGCAAAAAGGAGGGAGGGGGTCTGAAACATCTTTTTGGACTTTTTTCGTTTTTTCCCATACAAAAAATTCTCCAAGGGGAAGGGGGCTAAAGCCCTTTCAGCCCGTATGTAGATCCGCCACTGAGTGTTGAGAATTCTTTAAGTGAGTTGCTGCAAATCGGATTCAATATATTTTACATAAATTCAAATCGAATGATTTTAAAGTTTCTCAAAAAATAATAACGGGGGGCAGACAACACAACAGCATTGAAATGAATGAATATTGCATTCTTCTGATCTATTCTGAGCTTAAGACATGTCAATAACATTCAATGCGTTCAGGTGAAAATATACAAAATTCTGCATACTCCAGAATGTGTTCAAGCAAGCAAAGAAATCTACCTAACGAAGTTCATGTTGCCAGGTCTAATAGTTTGGGCTACGCGCTAATCAGTTAGTCAGTCAGTTAAAACTTTAACTGTTACATAACTGTTACACATACATATTGACGAATCTAAACACTTAGCTCAAATGTTCTAATTATTGCAGACACGACTGTTGCAAACGCTGTCGAGGCATGAGTCACGTCTACTGAGTGAGAGCTTAAAGCGCGAATGCAATAGAAAAATTGCGTGGAATGCACTCAATGTCAGAGTAGGTAGAAATAAACAATGTTGCAAACTAAACAAACATTGCAGAAAAAAAAGCTTGTAAAGAAAACTTGTAAGAAAAAGCGTAGAATTAAAAAAAAAAAATAAAAATAAAATCAACATTGCAAGGCCAAATAAAATACGCTTTATGTTAATATTAAATAAAAAAAAAAATTAATGATACTCTCACAGCTCAAACTGATCTTATTGAAAAAAGCTTGTTTATTATGAGAAAATACACTTTGGAAAATTAAGTGCTGTTATAAAGTGAGAGCATAAAATTGAATATAAAATTAAGACTAGTGTGTGCAGAAAATACGCGCCATGAGTGGCTTTGTGGGAAAGTTAAGAAATTAGATATTTTTAATGATTTTTGTTTTTCGAAAGCATTCGAAATATAAAACAATTAAAAATATATAAAATCTTAAATGCATTTTAATAAGCACGAGCTACTCAGTGAACAAATATTTGGAAAAAAAACAAAACAAGCGATTAAGACACATTTGCTAGTGCCTTATGGACTTTCTATTGTTTTTAAAATTTTCTTTCTTTTTTTTATAACAGTCTATTGGCAAATAAAAAGGAGCGGAAATGACATGACTTCATATTTTCAAAATTAAAAACTGTTACACACACCACCATGACGTCATGGCGGTGACTGTGACTTAAAGCTTATAAAAGCCAACCTGATCTTGCGTTTGGTGCTGAAAAGAGAAAAAGAACTTCACTTGGCAATAATTCTTAGATTTCTTTGCCACCTAGTCTAAACAAATAAATGGTGTAAAATATTTTTATGACTAGAAAAAAAAAAAAATAAAAAATATAAAATTTATATAATATTAGTAGCCATGTGGAAAGAAAACCAGAAACAATTAGCACGCTTAAATTTCTTGATGTTGATAATAATATTTCAACATATTTTTCAGAAGCCCAGTATTGCAAGGAAATTAGAGCAGGTAATATCCCATGCACTATGGGACAGAAAACAACATTTGAGGTTAGATAATTTTCTCTTTAGAATTTTTAATTTTTCTTAAAAATTGCTTATTAAAGTGACAACTACTCATTAGAGTTGGTATGAAAGCCAAATTCAGTTTAAGAATTGTGTTTATTAGGGTTACTACATTTATTTCGGGAATAAATATAGAGACTGAGTTTTTTCGATTTATAAAAGACAAAATTTTTTTTTTTTTAAATTTTTGACACGTAGTAAAAAGGAATATTCCGTGAAATAAGGAAAAAAAAATAAGCGCCGAAGGATAATTATTCATTAATGTGAGCTTGCGGCGTTTTGTGACCACTCAGAGGTGGTTTTGAGTTCTAAAAACATCGATTAAATGGTTCATCCGACTTCTTTTTCTTTCCCCACATCAGGGACAAACTGAAACAAACAGAAAGAATAAATTCTATTTCTAAATTCAAAAGAACTGTTTTACATTGAAAATGAAACTGAAATACTTTGAAAGTGCATTTATTGTAAAAACTTAAGTTGAAGCACCACGAAATCGAACTCGAAATCAAGAGCATTCTGCCACAAAGATATCCATAGAAAAATTTAATATTTTCCTAATATGTATATCTTAAATTAAAAAAAAAAAACAATTTGCCATCTAAGCCAGTGAAAAGACTTTGATCGAGCTTTTTATAATCAAATTGGCTTAATTAATGTTTTAAAACATATGATCGAGAACTGATCCTATTAGTTTTATGCCAACTATGGGGGACTCGAACACGCACCCTCTCGGTGCAGAAAATTGACGTTGAACTACCCAAGCCCATTAGCGTGTTCGGCCACTGCCACCACCTTGCCACCTTAACAAATTCAACATTAAAATCGACCCATTATATCCTGAAACTACTCTATGCATTTGATATCATTTCGGAAAAAAAATGTTTTCAGTCACATTTCGCACGCCCGTTAGTTATTTTCATTATTATTAGTATTTATATATTTTTTTTTTAATATAAAAAGGTTTAAGAAAGGAACTCAACCTATTTACAATATAAATGAGTTTGTATTGTACAAAAGAAGTTTTGTTTTTGTTTATACAAAATGATTTTATGAGAACTAAAGTCCATGTATTGGAATTTGTATGTCTTTTTAATTTTGAAAAATAAAATTCTTGACAAATTGCTTGATAAACATATTCCCAAGAGGTAAATTGTGCCCAAAATTCTGTCACAAAAAAGTATATAATCCAGCAGTAAATAAATGATGTATTTTTAGAAGGTATGTGTCTTTAAAACTAACTTCTGATCCAGTAAAGTTGGCAATAAAGTTCAGTCTTGAAACAATCGGTTTTTCTATCAGTTTTAAAATATTGCCCCGAATAGGTACTAAATATGTTGGACTTTTATTAAAATTACTTCCGTACAAAAATTTATTAGATTATTGGCGGTCGGAGTAGCCGAATAGGTAGCACTCTTGACTGTCATCGCAGGGGTCCCTCATTCGAATCCCGGTCAGGCCGTTGTCCTACGCTTTAAGATTTCTGATTTTTCTTTCTTCATTTCTATGCAACTGAAATTGAAAATTCATCAATATTTACAACTCAAAACTCATAGTTGGTGATACAGAAGTTTCTTGGTAGGATTGAACTGACTGAGGCAAAACCTCAGATTCTAATTCAAATATTTCTACGGCTTCCTGCCACCTTTTAAACATCCTACATATATTTCACTTGATTTTCCTTTGCTTTCCACTAACCTGTCAGCCCATTTTCGAATCAAGGCAGACTTGAATGAATAGGTGTAACATCAAAAAATCCTTGGTTCAAAATCAAAAGAGAAAAAGTTTAATTCAAGATTTTGGTGATGTTATTTGGTTCATTTGGAGGTATTTTGACCTAAAAAAATCCATATTTTCGAAAAATACTTTTCGAAAAATTTACGAAGTCGTAAAATAATTTGTAAAAGTTACGAAATCGAATCTTTCAAAAACTTTCTAAAATATATTTTATAAACTTTCTGATATATATTTGTCTTAAAGAACGCTAAACAAAAGTCTAGATATTTGCAAAAAAAATTTGAAACGTTTTACAGGAAAATATTTGAAATCAGTATTTATCGGTAGCGTGGCGAAGTGGGTAGAGTGCATGACCCATACGCCAGAGAACCCTGGTTCGATTTCCATCTGACACAGAAAGTTCTTTCAATTGAATTAATTTTTCTGTTCGATCGTCATCTCTCTGCAGACAATGGCAAACCTCAGAGAGTAAATAATGCCATGTAAAGTTTCTGGAGAACATGCACATTAGCCGTTTGGAGTCGGCATAAAACTAGTAGGTCCAGTTCTCGATCACTTGTGTATAAACATTTAATAATACGCACAACACAATTTGATTTTAAGAAGCTCAGTCAAAGTCCTTTCAAGGGCTGAAATGGCCAGTTTATAACTATCGGTAGGTACTTCTCAATCAGTCTGTAGGTTCAGTTATAAAAGCCAGGCATATTGAAATACAAATATAGCTTGATAACAATTATTTCGGTAAAGGTTTTATTATCTTTATGACGTAACTTTGTATGAAGAATAAGCGTGGTTTTCGTTTTATTTTGCCAAACTTCGAGTTCTGAGTTCAAAAATTTTAAATATCAAAACTTATTTATGTGTAGAATTTATTCCTAACTTTTGTTGAATTTGTAAAGGTTTTGTTATTTTGATGAAATTACTTGGAATGAAAGGTAAAGTATGTTTTAATTTAATTTAATGACAAATTTGAAACGTAGAGTATATATTAAAAATAAAAGTTCATGTGTAAAATTTCAAGTCATTCGATTAATTGATGTGGCATTTAAAAAAATTTTTGTTTTTATAGTAGATGGGCGTGATTTTCCTAAAATTTAGCATTTTATTGTTTTATTTTAATTTTATAAAGCTAAAATATTGAATTTCATTACGATAGGCCTAAAAGTACGGCTGTAATTGTGATGAAAAATAGACAGGCGGATATAGTTAAATCGACCTTTCAATACCTGACATGCCACCTTTGAAATATGCTGACACACATGATGTTGAACATGATGCAAAATTCAATATGAATGTGCGCCAAATCGTTTTCAGAGTATGGGGAAAATTGAAAAAAAAAATATATATATAAATATAAACCACCATAGCTTAGACGAAATATTGACAAATATTTTCAATATTGTTTAACTTAATGAAATTTCTAATGAAATTGCAAGATATTGGTACTTTAAAAATGAAAAATGTCTTCAATAATCATATGACTTGGTTTGACTTTAAAAATTCGAATGGAGTTGAAATAAATAATGTTGACACTTTTCGATTCTTAAGCGAAAGAAAACAAAAAACATTTTAAGAGCAACTCGTATTACATACTTTCTCAATGTCACAACGCAGCCCACTGTGCAATAGTGTTGAGAAGCGATGCAAAGCTTAATGACACTGAATTGAAACGAAAACTTGAATGCAACGAAGCTGATTGTTAAGATAGACTGAAGCGAATAAAACTAAAATGATCTTATAAGAAAGTGATAGAAAACAACAAATATAGAAAAAAAAGAAAAAAAAATAGAAAATGGCGTCGTGCTAGACCATTATTGAAATTTTGCGCATTTCACAAGAGAAATAAAATCTAAGAATTTCACTTTTTAAAAATATATGCAGCCAATTGCTTTTTTTTTTTTTTTTTTGGGCAAACAACACTCATAGCTGCATACAAACACATGCACATAGACCGTTAGGTGGGCTTTAAGCTACGGTAGTTGCCACCCATTGGCAAGCAATATTGAGGCCAGCACGTTTTTGTGTCAAAGTATCTAGTAGTTGGCAGTGTGGGGCAGCAGACGTAGTTGAGTTGGTTGTTATTGTTGTGTTCTTGGAAAATTTTGTTGCAAGTGATGCCAACTTTTTTTCTAATTTTCTTTAATTTTTTTTTTTATATGTTTTATATAAGAACTTGAACTCTTATTCTTCTTTATTCTATGAGAAAGTGAAAATCAGCTTGCATCTCTTTTTTGTTGCAGAAAGAAGCTTTTATACTATATAAGAGTTTGTCAGCTATAAATGGCAACTTTTGGCATTGCTATAAAAATTATAGCAAATAAATATATAACAGCTTGCTGCATAAACTCATACAACCAAACATATGTTAGTGTTGGTTGGTTGTGATGCATTTTGTTGTGCAAGTTTATTTGTTGCTGTTTGACTAGCACAAATGTGCTGCTCTTATTTTTGACTTTGCCGTTCTCTACATGGCAACAACACAAATGCACTGCATTTTGGCTTAAGGCCAAGTATTGCTTCGATGTTAACTGAATTAAAATTAGAGCAACTATATAAAAGAATTATTTGCACTTGACAAAATGAGCCACAAGCAGTGCAATAATGCAAGAATTAGCTCGTTATAATATTCCTCAACAAGCCAACTTAATCAGCATTTAAGTTAGTAGAGCTTTTGCCAAAACTTTAAATTTATTATTGTTTTAACATAGTTTTTAATCCTTCTCCACCACCATCTTATCAACTCTCTGCAATAGCAGAAGCTCAAATTGAGTCCAAGACAATGACCCAATTTCATGCAGTCAGCCGCTTGACATCAATGCTGGCTAACCTTTTTATTTGGCACGCAAACGATGACCTTGACATTTTGCTTGTTTCAGATTTTATTTTTATTTTTTGTTCAAACAAGAAGTGGATCCATGTTGGTGGCTAAGGTTAAAAAAAAAATTTTTTTTTTGATATTGTTGAAGTGATGCAAATTTTATAAGATTAAATTTTTCAATTTCCATCAGCCGACCAACAAACGCCTCAGGCATTATTTGCTTGTTTTTAGTTGCAGAAAACAAAATATTAAAAAAAAAAATCATATGAAAAGCTTTATATTAGCCTAGCTATGGAATTTTATAATTTTTAATATTTTAGAAATTTTTAAATTTTCTTGATATCTTTAATACCTTACAATCGCCAACGTTTCATAATGTCGCAACGTACCAATGAAACGGAAATGGAATTTTGACTTGACAATATGCGTGGGAGCCATGACACCACGATAACAACCACTGAAAGCAGTAAAAATACAACGATTACATAAAAACGTTGCATGACATTATAAATCCGTGACTATAGGCGCTACAGTAAATTTTATGGAACGACAGTAAAGGTGAGGTTTTCCACCATATGATAAAAATAAGATAAAAAAATTAATGGCGACATGAGGCCTTTCAAACAACCACTTAAAGTAGCATAATAGATTATTTTGCATGATGCTAAGGTAAATGTAAATGTACCATACAAAAGCAAAAATAAAAATGTAAAATAAAAATAAAATTTAAATTAGAACAAGTGTTAGGACAAGAATTTGGTAATGGATAAGGACAAAGTTTAAATAAAGGATGAATTCAAGGATTTGGGCAAAGTTTAGGACCAAGATTAACATAAGGAGTAGGACAAAGATTTAGACATAGATTAGAGTATGGAATTGGACAAAGATAAGAATAAGAATAATGATTGGGAAAAAGACTAAAACAAGGATTTGCACAAAGACTTAGGCACACTTAAAGTCATATTTAAGTTAAGCTAAAAACGGATGAAGACAGGGATTGCGATATTGATTAGATTAAGATTTGGACACACTTAGAACAATATTTAGGACAAAGATAAGAAAAGTATGTGGGACAAGAAAGTGATTCGAACAAGGAATAGGTCGAACAAGAATTTGGTTAAAAGAAAAATTTGGACAAAGATAAGGAAAATTATTAGGATAAATTTAAAAGCAAGGATAAGGATGAGGGCAAGTTTGGGAACACGTTAAAACTTACGGGTGTGTTCACGACACAATCACCTCAGTTTTTACGAATATAAACCCTTTGACGAATCGTTAGGGAAGTTCGTTTTCGAACACAAATATCACATAAACGAATTTGAAGCACTCTCATTTTTTTCACTACACTCAGAAAAAACACCTATCTTTTTGTGATAAAAAAATCTCTATTTTTGATACTACCAATTTTCTCTTTCCTTCAATTAGAATAAATTTTCACATATTCCAAGAAATATTTCTTTACTTGTCGGAAATGAATATATTTCAAGTCTCTAATAATGATACGTATTTTTCTCGCACTAAAAATTTCTCATTTATAGATAAAAATTTCTAGAAAATGAAAAGATTTCTCTATTGTAGATAAACAATTCACTATGAGAAATATTTTCTTCAATAAAAACAAATCCTTTCTCAAAAATAAAAGTCTTTTTCTCTAAGAACGATATATTTTACTTATATTTCTCTTTTTCATGGAAGCTTTTTACCATTTTTAGGGAAGTTTTGGAATCACATTTAGAGAAAAGCATTTCCTGGAGCAAACTCTATACCATTTTTCTCTAAATATTATGCCTTTTTTATAATATTCCGAGAGACTTTTTTCTGAGTGTACGGTTGTTCGAGACTGACTCATTATATGTGTTATGGAATTTGAGTGAAATTTTTCATACAAACAGAGGATTTTGTTTAGAGGGAATATATGTCTAGAGAAAGGACAAATTGGTAGTTTAAAGCAAGTTTTTTCCAGAAAAATAAAAGAAGTATTTAAAGGGACTTTTCAGATGAAAATTCATATATATATTAATATTTTTTATATGTACTGAAAAAGTGTTAAAACCAAATCCTTGCTTCAAAACTAAAAAAAAAATGTATTAAAACAAGGATGGGGACCAGCATAACTTCAGAAAATCTATGAGGATATGACTTCTTTTCTTACGAAGTCGTCCTTGAAAATAGCAATTTTCAAGAAAAACTCGTTCATTTATCTATAAAAAAACTTCTTTAAAGAAAAAAAATTACTAGGAACACCATATTAACAATAACCTCAAAAAAAAAATTAATTGAGGGGTATTCAGAAATTTCGAAGAACGTGAAAAGGGTGTTTGGAGAATAATCCCTTAAATTCTCTGAGCTTATGTTTTATTTAAAAAAATATTGCTTATTTCTTAAATTCATCCATACCATTGACTCTACAAAAAAGTTCAAGAATTGCATTTAAATATACGAGGGTAGTTCCAGAAGTACCCGAAGTATAGATGGCAGTTTGTTGCTTGAAAATAATGACTATGGTAGAAAATACCAACCTTGTAAAGCTTAAGTTTGAAGTTTGACGACGCTTCATTGTTCAGTATTTGTTTGGCAACCATCAATAGCGAACGCTCTCAGTGGATTTGTAATCAAGGCAACAATAGGTCATCGTTATGTGATACAATAATTTCATTTGAACGTCCTCAATCCAACCAATATCAAAGCGGAGCTAGATTCTACTTTGTGGGAGTTTGCTCCTTCACTCACAATGAAAATATATTGGGTGGCAGAGTTTAAACGAGGCCATATGAGCTACCAAGACGAACATCGCAGTGGGCGACCAACTGAGGAGACCACGCCAGAAATGGTAAAAAAAATCCACAAAATGGATATGACCATCGACTGAACGTCCACGAGACAGCAGACATGAGAGGCATTTCAAAAAGTTCACATATTAACTGAAAATTTGGACATGAGCAAGCTATCCGCAAGATGGATGCCGCGATTACTTACAAAGGAACAAAAACAGAGCCGTGAGGATGTTTAAATCGAGTGTTTGGCGAAGTTTGACAGCATTAAAGCAGACTTTTTGCATCGATTCATAACCATGAATGAAACATGGGTCCAGCACTTCACACTTGAGACGTAGGTACAGCGCCAAAACAATGGACTGAAAGAAGAGAATCGGCTCCAAAGAAAGCAAAGACAATTTCATCTCCAGACAAAGTCATGACGTCAGGTTTTTGGGATGCGGGTGGGATAATTTCCATAGATTATCGTCAGAAAGGAAAAACAATCAAAGGCGAGAGTATTATGCGAACTTATTGCAGCGTTTGAGTGATAACGTCAAGAAAAAACGGCCGCATTTTGCTAAACATAAACTTTTGTTTCATAAGGACAATGCAACAGTTCACACATCAGTTTTTGCAATAGCCAAAATCAATGAGTTGAAGTTCGAATTGCTTCCTCATGCGCCCTATCCACCAAATTTAGCTTCCTCGGAGTATTTTTTGTTTCCAAACTTGAAAAAATGGATCAGTGCAAACAATGAAGAGGTGGAGTCTGCGGTTGACGGCTCTCACTGTAAACAAGGTATCGAAACTATTGAACATCGCTGGGAAAAGTGTAACGAGCTTAAAGCAGACTGTTTAGAGAAATAAAGATTATTTTTCCCAAGATTTTTGTGTTTTATTTGTTAGGTCGGGTACTTCTAGGACTACTCTCGTATAAAATCTCCTAAAAATATGGAAGAAAATTTTAAACACTTTCAAAGTTCCAACATCAACTTTACCAATAAACCTTCTAAAGGCAGGGACACACTTCATAAGACCGGAGCAAATAAATACGTTTGATTGTTGTGCGTGAAAAGTGCAAATGAATTGAAAGCTTTTTCAAAAAGAATTATACAAGCACAGCATATTTTTTTTTAGGAATTATGTCACGTGAGTCATTAGGAATACACACACTCACATATCTAAAGTAGAAACTGTCTTATTTTAATGAGAAAAAATAAATCATAAAAAGACAAAACGCTTGACGAAACTTAAGTGTGATGCAGCTGTTGTAAGCAATGTGTTAAAAACAAGTATTTTTTTGTTGTTGTTGTATTTAAATGGAGTTTCTTATAATTTTGATGTATATCAAAACAAAATATACAAAAACAAGAAAGTTCATAAAAAAAATGTCTGCGATTGCATAAAATAACAAGAACAGAGTCTGAGAATTTGGAACATTATGTCAATGAACTTGGCTGTGTTTCAACGGTTGAGCTGATAAAAATAAACAAAGTCCAAAAAGCACAAAAAGCTTGAAGCAAAAAAAAAAACAAATATTTAAATGCTGATAAGATTACAAAATAAGCACGCCTACTCAAAATGTATCGGAAAGAAAAAAAATTTAATAAAAAAAAAACACCGTTGCAAAAGAAAACTGTCTGACCCTGCGAATTATTTGTGACCATTTATCATTAACGACTATTTCATGACAAGCTATTTAGCAGTTAGAAACTAGCGAAAATGATGCAATAGAAAAAGTAACGAAAAGAAAAAGATTGATAGATTGAATGATTGCAAAGTGCACAGATTTTACTGAATATCTAGTGAATATTACATTCGTAAACAAGAAACCGGTTTTAAAAAAGCTCACTTTTAAGTTTTTGGTTGATTATTTAAAAAAAAATATGTGTGTATATATATGAGAAAAAAGCGCGTCAAAGTTGCTTAGATCTGAGATGAAGTCTGTTTTGAATGAAGCAGTATTTCTAAAACGTGCCACATAGCCGCTGGCTGTAAATAGTTAGCTATTCTAGCTAGCCATGTATGTCTGTTGTAAACTTGGTTTGATTGTAGCGTGCAAGGTCAGATTAGTTTTTTTTTCTTGCAGTGCCATTATTTTTTATATCTCAATTTTTCAGACCGACTACACACCAACACACTAAGCACTTAATAAATAAAGGTTATTTATATGTAGCATTGGTGCATTTCTTTTTTGTAATTTTTTTTTTCTTTTTTTTTATTTTTTTTTATTTTTTTTTTCATTCTTTTTTCATTCTTTTTTATTTTTTTTTTTGCAATGTGTCATGTAGTTTGTTTTTTGATACAACAATACTTTCAGAGAACTTGAGCAACAACATAAAGACGTTGCAGCAATTGTTCCAGTTCTTTTTTCGTATGCTTTCGATTTTTTTTTTTTTTTAATGATGTTTTTGATACACCGCCATTTTTCATTATTTTAAAATTGTTGTTTCTATAAAATTTCATCAACAAACGGGCTGTGAAGTTAGTCGAAAGGTCAAAGGAAAGTGTGCTTTTAGGGTTGCAAATATGAGTCTTTAAGTTCTTTCTTATGTTGAAATTGAATAGAGACAAATATTTATACATATTATTTAGTTCCAATTATCTATATCCAAACGCAAACAGGGTAAAGCCCAAGCAAGTGTAGTTCTGCGGTTTTATCTTGTGATTTAATCTTGTGGTGACTGAATTTTTTTCAACAACTTATTTCACCAGAACTTGTAATCAGTGATTGTGGGAATGCAACGCACACAAGTTGTTGGTTTTTTTTTTTTCTATTATTGAGAAATTCTCAAAAATTACTTCAACTCATTGAGAACGAAACAAAGAGAGATTTCTTAGAGAATTAACGTACCTTAAATAATACCATGTTACATAGAATTACAGAAAATAAAGCAGAGAAGGTCTAAACTCAGCACTAAATTTATGGCGGTTGATAAACAAACTTAACCCTCTAGACACCGATATCTTAAAAATGAAAAAAAAAATAATTGGAAAATTTTTTTCTAGGTGAATTATTACCTATAATAATAAAGTGGCCATTTCAGCCCTTGAAAGGACTTTGACCGAACTTCTTATAATCAAATTGTGTTGTGCATGTTATTAAATTGCACAATTGATCGAGAACTGGACCTACTAGTTGTATGACGTCTCCGAACGTCTAATATGTTATGTTCTCCAGAAACTTTACATGGCATTATTTACTCTCTGAGGTTTGTCATTGTCTGCAGAGAGGTGACGGCCGAACAGAAAAATTAATTCAACTGAAAAAACTTTCTGTGTCAGATGGAAATTGAACCAGGGTTCTTCGGCGTATGGGTCACGCAATCTACCCACTGTGCCACGGCTGCCTCAGTAGAGAATTACGACAAGATATATTACTGTTATGATCATTTTCAATTCAAATAAGAGAACATTTAATTTGCGCCGTGAAGTGAAGTTATGCTATGAGTGCCCTGAGGCACATACATATAAGGGATGGATGGATGGTTAAACTTCTACAAGCAATTTGGGCTAAGAAAGTCAATGTCAAAATCTTTATTAAAATTTGACAACTGCCACAAAAAATTGTCAGAGACAGAAAATCCGAATGTGCTTAACGTAGACACCTGCCTTGACGGCATAATTCAACGATGCTCCAAGCATGAGAAAGAAATTTTTGAATTTTTGTTTTATTTTCAGAAATTCTTGGAGCCGAGGAAACCAAATTCAGTCAAAAATTTTAAAATCTGATAATCGCCATTGCCATTTTACTTAAAATAACTCAAAAACTATTAAATTTGTCTTATTAATAGGGGGATATTTTTGGCTATGGTATCCAAATTAAAGTAAAATTTGAGTTAACTTCTGATTGAGAAACTGGTTGATAGAAAATAATTACAAAAATTGTTAAATAGATCTAAATTATAAGGGCTTCGAGGGTAAAGGAATGCAAAATAAGTTTTTATTTCGACCTTTGTTGATCGTCAGAGTGAGCTTCTCTAGAATATATTAGAAATATATAAAAAATGTTTAACATAAGCGGATTCTGAGCTTAGTTATGCAATTTTAGTGTTGAATTCATATAATGGCTAGAGATTCATAAAAGCCCATAAGAACCAATACCAGATCAACTGGTCAGGGCTTGACAAATTGGTTGAAAATCTTTTGTCAATCGATAATTGTTAAGAATCTGTCAGGCAACTTTCTTAATCCATTACCGCTCACTCTTTACAAGTTATAAGCTTGAAACAATATAGTGTAAATATTTGTGACATATTATCTATATATATATATTACCCTTATATTAAAAAAATTCTTGTCATAACTCGACCTAAAATGGCTTTTAGAACGTCATGATCCCGGTTAAATTATTAATTTTCTCCCATTCCCCTATTACGAACATTTTCGAATATTCATTTTTGGGAAAAGTAGAACAACTTGATAATTTTTATCAGGTCAGGTTATATATTAGAGTGGGCCGGCTTCCATACAAAAAAAAAGTTTGAAAAAACCACCCCCTATTTCATAGCTGACCTTGAATGGATTCCAAAATAAAAAACATTTTTTTTTACCATCGGAAAAACAGCCGAAATGGTATTTTTTCTATAAAATAAAATAAAATTCAATTTAATAAAATAAATCGCATTTCACAAATTAAATGACAAAATTTCACAAACTCTTGCTTTTACTTTATAAATTTAAGCGTCGGACGCAGCTGAACAGCTGTTTCGAAGTTATGTTCGAATTGTCATTCACATATATTTACTCATGGGAGATTCACTATAGGAGAATTCTGTCTATGGGAGATTTCAAATTTTTGGGAACTGAAACTCCTGGGAGTTTTCATGATTGGGTAGATTTTATTGATAATGGAAAAATGAGCGAGGCATCTCCCAATAAATTGCCTTTTATACCAGATGCATACTGGATAAGTGGTATATTAACTTTGACACTCCGGTCATTATGCCCATCAGGAGATGTGGCATGTATAGAACAGTATATAATGTATGTCATCTGTCAGGTAATTTTTTTTTAATATCATAAATTTTCTAACAATATATATGATACATTATAATTTTGTATTTCTTTTTCACGTAAACGAGACTTTTACTATTACGTTGCATCGAAGCCAAGAGAAGGCATGTGTGACCAGTATTATCCGCCATTAGATTCTGTGCAAAATTAATTTCAATTTTAAGTAAACTAGTAGAAAAATATTTTAGGTAAATATACACTTTTCAAGTGTTTACCAATCATAGACAAATATAAAATATATCAATAACTTTTACCTACTTTGAAAAAACAAAGATATACAAAATTGTATCACTTTCTGAGTATTTGGAAGAAAATAAAAAACATGTCTCAAACTCATAAAAACTAAAAAAACAAAAACCAAAGTTATTTATCAATTCCATGAAACAGTGGCAATCGTTCGCAGAGGTTATCCCTAGAAGCTATTGCATGAACAGCCAAAAAATACTGTGGTGGAAATTAATAAAGTTATTTAAGAGGTCCAAGAAATGTTAGTGACCATACGAATCGCCTAAAAAATAACGGGCTATACCGATTGTAAAAAACCATTTTAGTGAAAAGCACTGCAAGGCTCGAATATTTTTCACTTAAATATTTTAACATTTCATCATAGATGAGTGGTAAGAAGAAATTTTGTCCGATCCAATCAAGATTGGTCGGATAGGACCAGATGTGCCCGTATGGAAATGGATTGATAAAAGAGTTAGTGTACAGTATCGCAAAATATGCTAACGTTGAAATTCTGAGTGAAATCACTAGGCCTGGGAATGTTTTCGCGGCAATTTGCACTTTGTATCTCGGTGTATTGAGGGCTCGTTTTTCCAAAATTTGGATATATTGGGATTCGAACGCCGGCAAGGCGATATCTTTATCCAGTATAATGATTAATGATACAAAACATACCGCAAAAAATAGCAAAAGCGTGGTTTCTAAATGGGTAATGGGATCAAACTGCTTGATTGGCCTTCCTAGTCTACGAATTTGAAACGCATTGAGCACCTTTAGGCTATTTTAAAAAGGAACATTTCTGCCGAAAGGGAAACTCTAAAAACCTGACATTGTAAAATATAAGTCCGAACATCTTTCAATATCTATCATATAGTATGCCAAAAAACAAAAATCGAAAAAAAAATCGTGTTACTATAAATATAAAATATCTCAGCCCTTTAGTCAAGAGTGTCAAGGAGTGTTCAAATTTGCGATTTTTTAAAGTTAATTATTTCGTAGTAAATAATTTGAGTTTTTTCAATTTGTTGATAGATTTTCTTAGTACATTGATACTCCCTTCAATATGTATTCATATTTTTCACACGCATAGACGGGTAATAAAATTATTGTATTTTAACAGAAATTTTGAGAGTTTCGTGAACATTTTTGTACTTTACTATATTTTCTTGATAAGCATTACAACCTCAGTCGATTAGGCAAGTCCGTTTTACTGTCCGTCTATAAGTGATTAGGATTCCTGTCATAATTATTAATGAAATTGTATACATAAGGTTCTATCTTAAACAAAGATGAAATTAGACGATGAGCCAAGTCAGATGAAAACCACGCCTATCTCCAATACAACATGACTTTTTCAAAACGGTAAAATCTCTTCAAATTTCACAAAATTTCATCTAATGACCTGAAATTTTGTCACATAAGCTTTGCACAAATATGCACTCAAATTTTCAAATTGAATAAAATCGAATGAAAACTTATACGCCTATGTCCCCATCAAAATAGTAAAAACTTCATGAATTCTACAAAAAAAACAATTATTTATTGTTTGAAATCTGAGTGTGAATTTTGAAAAATTTCAGTGAAACCCAAAACTTCGAACATACTTCAGCACAATTTTGAGAGTATTTAAACTGTTAGTATCTTATGATTAGGCATTGGATATATTTACGATAGAGCAAGGAAGCTTGATATGTCACAATAATACGCCAACGTAATTGGACTGGATAAAGTTTGTAGAAAATGAAAAAATAGATATACTGCATATGTCACCCAACTCAATTTTGTGTATGGTATTCCTTTACGAGGGGTACTATTTATATTTCGGGAACTGGCAACACTAATGTCAATAGCTAAAATCTGGCACCACCATAATAAAGCTTGACATTTGTTAGCATAAATGTACTCACAACGTTTTGATGTACAAGTGCTACTTGTTTTGTTTACAGTGAGTTAAGAAAATCAATTTGTTCAAAAAATGGAAATTTCAAGAGAAGGTTTTCGTCGGATTACCTCAGCAAGAATGTGTCGATGAACTCGTTCTTTGTATCAAAAACCACAGTATATCACTGGTATAGTGAATTCAATCGTGGTCGTATATAGTTCGGTCGCCGACGAATTCCGTGAAGGTCGTCCAAAATCGGTTGCCATGCCACAAAACATCGATGCAGTACGTGAACTAATAATGCAAGATCGTCATGTGGCATATCGTGAGATAGAGGCATCCTTGCACATTAGTTTCACTTCAATACATTCGATTTTGCATGAAATCTTATCTGTAAAAAAAATTTGCTCTCGTTGGATACTCCATAATTTATCAATCGCTCAAAAAAAGTCTCGCGTCGATTGATGTAAGCAAATTATTAAAAAGTTCAACCGTGGTGCTTCAAAAAAGTCTATAAAATCGTGACAGGTGACGAATCATGGATATATGCGTATGAGCCGGAAACAAAACAGCAATCAACCGTGTGGTCTGTTCTTCCACCGAATGTTGAAGTGTTAAAAAACCATGTTTTGGAGGTGTCTCAAGAGGAATGGAAAAACTTGTATGACAAATGGTTTCAACGAATGCAAAAGTGTATTGATCAAGCTATCAAGCCATTTTCATTTAAAAATGGTTGTTGATATTTCCTATTCCCGAAATATAAATAGTACCCCTAATATCGCTCAATATACAGCATTAAAATTTGATAAGAAACGAATGGTGGCTAGTTTTGGAAGAACTTGGAGCCTTGAACATGAAGGCGTGCCACCAGTAGAGATAGTAGGTATTACAAAGCGTGTAACATCTCATACATCTTAAGTCGCTGTTTTGCAATTTATCTGGAAATATGCGCTGCTCAGCCATATCATTGCTGTAAACTAAAATTTTGGGAACATTGATAAAGGGTCTTGACACTTTTATTGCAATGAAATATTTTTGATAAAAATTAATCTTGGGCCAAAACTAAACAGGGCAGAAAAAAGTTACAAGTTAGAAATTCAAATTCAAAAGGCACTGTAACAATACCATCAACAACATCATCATCATCATCCTTATCTCTTTATACAATTTTTTGGACAATACATTGGGGATAGTGGAAACAAAGCCATAACTGCATGGCTTCACTAAAATTTCTTAACCAAAAATAATATTTCTTGGGAATAACTCTAAATATTTTGGTCGAAAAATTTAATTTTATCCCAAACAATGGCGGCTATTTTTCTAAAGTATCATAAAATGCCATTGGGCACAACACGGTTTTTAGAGAACCATGTATGAAGCATGCTTTCAGTGCTTTTAAGCACTGTGCAACAAAAAAACCAAAACAGCTTTTATTACAAACATTTTTTCAATTTCTGAGAATTTTGCTTGTATGACACAAAATGATGAACTCATAACGAGAAAATCACAACAATTATGGAGCAGAGAAGATGAAAAGCTGGATTGGAAAGGAAAACAGACAAATTATCACAACATGAAAGCGCAGCTAGCCGACAGGTTGGATAAAATACGAAATGTATAAAGCTCAGTGAGTGAAATATTGCAACAATTGATGTAATGATGATGATGATGATGATGATGATGATGATGATGATTATGATAATGTTGATGATGATGTTATGTGCACGTTGTTGTTTTTGCTTTTGTTTTTGTGCGAAATTATTTAAACAAATAGACACCAAGACAGCACATTATTGAAAGATTGAATAGAAATAGAAGATGAAGAAGAAAAAATACCGAAGGTAAGGTTATGTTTTTTGTTTTTTTTTTTTTTTTAAGCTGCTAGCGATTGTCGAGGTGCATTTGATGTCGAGAGCTTTAAATGCGCTGTATGTAGTGGTGCGGTGCAGTGGAGGTGACAGTGCAGCCAAGTACACATTGTTTAGATGTATTAGTTTTAATTTTGCCTATGTAGTTGTATGGGAAATTTTCACATTGTACAGTGAAAAACATTTATTTATAAAATTGGCTGTTTTTTTCACAATTTTTTTTTTTTTTTTTTTTTTTTGTATTTGTGCTCGTGGTTGTTCACGGTGGCAATTGATGTGCTGTTATAGCAACAAAACCAACAACTACAACGACAACGACGACAACGGCGAACGGCAAAACAATTGCAATAACAACAAAGTTTTTTTCTTTCTGTCAGTGTTAAATTTAGAAGACCGACCAACCGACCGATTGAGTTTTGCAACAAAAACTGGGTTGCCTGTTTTTTTTTCTAGTTTATTTTTCTAGTTGAGAAGAAATCGGCCCAAACGGGTAGGGATGGGAGGGGGTGTATAGAAAAAAAAACTGTTGTTGAAAAAATGTGCTCAATATGGCAAGAAGGTGACAAGTTGAAAGCAAATAGATTGGCTTAATGCCAAGGGTTTGACAAAATGAAGGGGAGGGTGTGAGACGGTTGAGTGTGATTGTTAAGTAAAGCCTGCCTGAGGCAGGTCTCAATGAGGGAAGCTGAATTATGTCATTGCATAACGTGCAGCGCACACTAGGTTATGTATTTCATTCGACCCACTCTCACTCGCACACTCACTAGCAGCATTGTTGCATTTGTCGTGCACTTTTAGTTTTTTCTTGTGACTGTGCAGCAGTTTAAACGAAAAAAAACTTTGGGAAAAATGTGATGCACGCGGCCCTTGTCGTTTATGTAACTTATAAGTTTTACGCTAGCTTTTCACATAAAATTTTTTACTTTTTTTTCATTTCCTGTTTATCAAACTTTTGAAAAATATGTCACTTTAACGCAGTTTTCAATGCCGCTTAAAAACCGTTGTTTGCCGCTTACATTCGAAAATGTCGCTGAGTAATATTTTTAATGTTTTTTGTTAACTTAAATATTGTGGCAACATTTTTTTTTTTCTTTTATTTGGTAACGTTAAATTTTGGTGCTTATTTAATCCAATAGATATCCGCTGCTTCCACTGTAAATACTCCGCTATACGATACGTTGTCTGATGTTGTCATCGTTCAGCTACTACTGCTGTTGCTGCTGCTGTTGTGGCTGTTGCTGTTGCAATCTCGGCAATCGTTGTGCTGCTGACTCGGTGAATAAATTAACACTGATGGCTTGAATATCTGAAAAGTGCAGCCGATGGGTTGCTTTAATTCAGCTACTTCTTCTTTAGTCGTGTAAAAAATGTTGGCTCGTGTTCTGTGCTCTGCTCTGCTGTTGCTGTTGTTGCTGCTGTTTTTGTTGTTGTTGCTTTTGTCATTGCTGCAAGACTTCGTATTTTTGGCTTTGTTATGATTTTCTTTAGATTACGTTGTGATTTCCACTTCGTAGAAAAATAAAAAAAAAAAAAAAAAATTGGAAAAACAGCTTGATAGTGAGCTACACCAAAAACAACAACAAATGAATAAAAAATTTATTTCAGAGTGTTGTCAATGAAGAGTGTAGCACAATTTTTGCTGCAGCCACGTTTTCCCATTTCTTTTTCTCGCTCTTACACTCGCTCATACATTTCGCTGCAACTTTTATGCTTTTTGATGTTGGCTGAAAAAGTCGGATTTGCTAGCCACTGGCAACACTAGGCTAGGCATTGTCTTTACCTTCAGCAGCAACTTCATCGGCAGCAACAACAACAACAGCAACAAAATGAAACAACCAACAATTGTCACAACTGCAGCAGGTAAGCCAAACAACCAAACATACATAAGTGGCTGGCTCTCCTTTGCCATCACTCTCAATGCACACACACACATATATTGCTCAAATATTCAAATGTTCCAACAACATGTAGAAAGCTTTAAAAGCGTCACTGCAACAATAGCAAATTAAATTTTTAAAACAAGTCAAAAAAACAATTATGAACTGTAAACACGAGCGGACAACATTAGACTGCTGCTAGTTGCAGGCCGCTCGTACTTTGCCAACTTAAGCCAACTTAAGTGCTGCCAAATTTCTTGATTGCCAACTTGTGCTCATTACACAATAAAAACGAATTTGCGCTCCGAGAGTCACACTGCTTTGAGTTGGCCCACAAAAGCTTCTCAACTAAATTAAAGAAAAACAGAGCTTTTTTTACTATATTTAGCTTTGTGGCTCTCTTTTTTTTTTAAGTTTCTGTTGCATTAAGCTTTGTGTTTCATCTACTTATTTTATTTCCATTTTCCACATTTTCTGCCGCTTGTAGAAAGTATTTTATTTAGTCTCTTCTCTTTTAATCGTATGATTATTTTTTCGTTGTTATTGTTTTTGTTGTATTTTAAGCTTTGTGTGACCACATCGTGTTCTTTTGTCATTGCTTCGTGTTCTTGGTGTTGTTGCTATTGTTGTTGTTGTTATTGTTGTGGTTGTTGTTGTATTCATGACGTTTTAATTGCTGCAATGTTCAAGGTGAATAGCTTAAAGTGAGCAATCGATGCTTGGTCTAGCATTTACTAGTAGGTATGTATGGTTTTATGTGTTTAAGTTGTTGTATTTATTTGTTGTAGCTATCAGTTTATATTGTTGTATAATTAAGCTTAATTCATATCAATTTTGTTGTTTTTTGTTACCAACCTTCTTAATATGTATGTTTTACGCAACATTGTTCAATTATTGATTTCTTTGTTTTTTTTAAAAAAAAAAGAAAAATAACGATACAAACATAACGCACATATGGCTTTGACGAACACCTGTGACTTAAATTATGTGCCACACATACAAACGAACTTTTAAAGTCAAATGAAGCACAGTATTCTTGGATCAGTCCAAGTGGGATCAGGCGTAACCGAGGGGTGGAGTTTTCTGGGAAAGAAAATCTGGGAAGTTTTCTGGGTAAGAAAATATATTAACCTTTGAATTGGTGACGTGGAGTCTCACACGCCCCTCCGCAGTTGCGATTTCAGAGAATTAAATGGCTTTAATTTAAAAATTTTATGAGAAATAAGCAACTTTTATGCCTTGGTAAGTAATTAAACATAATTTATATTTTGACCGGAGGCTGTGAGACTCCACGTCCACGATTTGGTAATAAGAAGATGCTGATCATTTATCATTCATAAGTTGGAAAACCTAGTTGTCATTTATTTATTTTGTTGTCCCTCATATGCAAAAACATGCTATCAACACAAAACCACTTTGTTCTAGGTTTTGAAATGCCCTAAAGGATGGTCAGTGGCTGGGAAACATGTTCCAGGAAAGCGAAACAGTTGCAGACTATGCCCACCGATGCTTCAGAGGAAGACTACTCACTAGACCCACTAAAAGTGCGCCGTATACCGACGAATATGACTTTTGCACTTTTGCAAGACAATTACGAAAAAAAAAAATTTTTTTTTTTTACCGAACGTAGGGGTCGAGCATTGACATATTTCTCTGGTGTTTACGGTCGGATTTTAAAGTTTGGTATATCAATGTTTTTGTCTTAAGGAGACCAATATGATCTCTATAGAAGTCATTGACCTCAGGTGCACCGTTCTAGTACTTACTCTCCAGATCTCAGTTTCTACCATCCTAATGTACCACCCTGATATCAAAAAAATAAAGTTTTTAAAAGATCATTAATCTTGTACTCAAGAAGTATATCGATACTTCCAGCAGAACTATTTTTAAAAAATTGTCGAAAATTTTTTGCCAAACCCCTACGTTCGGTCAAAAAAAAAATTTTTTCGTAATTGTCTTGCAAAAATGCGTCATATTCGCTGGTATGCGGCGCACTTTTTTTTTTGAGGTACGGTCTACTAACCACATTTGTGTGAGCTGAAGCCGAACAGTGGGCCTGCAGTGTTTTAAGCCCTTGTGCGATGACTGCAATAATTGAAGTCATATTGTACCATTGTCCGATTTTTTTCTGTTTTTATTTTTAAGAAGTACACATATCTTTATTTTAAAAATATACGTTTACTTTTATGTGTAAGTGTAGTTTAGAAGTTTAATTTTAGTTAAACTTATATCATATGTCAATCAGAGCTGTAAAAGAATGCAATCATTTGTGATTTTAAATTATGTGATTTATATTCAAAATTAATGCATTAATTTCTTTCAAATTATTGAATGTGATTTGAAATTTCAAATGATTGCACTCATTTTTTCATATCATTGATTGGGATTTGAATGCAATAATTTTTCAAGTCATTGAATGTTTTTGGGATAAAAATTATTGTTTTCAATGATTTGAATGAATGAATGAAATAACCTGAATGCAGTCAATAATTTTCAATCAATGATTTGAAAAAATTATTGCAATAATTTTTTCAAGTCATTGATTGTGATTTGAAATTTCAAGTCGCAATCAATGATTTGAAAAAATGAATGAAGTCAAAATTTCCAATCAATTACTTAAAACAATGAATGCATTCAATTTTTTCAAATCAATGATTGGAAATTAAAATTTCAAATCACAATCAATGATTTGAAAATATGATTGCATTCATATTAAATTAGTTTAAGGGGGGAAATATACCGAGAGGCCAAAAAAAAAAGTCATGTTTGTGCATTTTTTTAAGGAAACCTAAGGGATATTTTTAAATCAGGGTTTTTATACCTTAAAATATATACATTCAAGAGTATGTAAAGTATTTTTTTATTAAAACAAATTTTAATATTATGGTAGATACAGCATTTTTTGTAGAACGCTCTGAAAATGCGGTGACCAAGATTGCTCCTACTAAATTCAACTGAAACAAAAAAAAATTAAAAATATTATTAAACTAGATACTTAAAACTCGTACTTGTCATAGCCGATTTTGAAAATATTGATTTTTCACAAAATGGCGGACTTCCGAACGTAAATCAACGATTTTCGACCAAAAATTCGTCATTATTTTGCCTATAAAAAATGAACGAAGCTACAAAAAAAAAATCCTATAACAAGTACGAGATTATTAAGAATAAAATAAGCCTGCAAAAAAAATCAAAACGATCAATTCACTGAGTTTCGAGAAATCTTGGTCACCGACTTTGAAAACATGGTTTCGAGAAAATCGCGTTTGAAAATAAGGGCCAGCACTGCACGCTCTAGAAGGCGGTTCACTACCTAGGCTATAACTTTGTTATTTTTGAGATATCGACTTGAAATTTTCACCACATATTCTTGAGTTTATTGAGCTTATTGAACATATTCTTGAGCTTATTAAGAAAAGCTTTAAGAAGATATAAAAAAGTTTTTGAAAAAAAAGTTCTGGGTATATAACTCTCCTTAAATTACAAATGAATGCATTCTTTTACAGTTCTGATGTCAAACAAAGACTGCAAAGCATCGAAATGTTTATTTTTCCTTAAAATTTGAAATAAAAATAAAATATTATTATTAAATTTAATTTGGGCTTTTCATTCAATTATATTGAGACTAATTGTTGAGCTCGAGGCCAAATTGAGACACCCCTGGTATACATCATCTAAATAAAAGACAAGAATTGAATGTTCACAACATTAGATGTATTTTAAGAATTTTTAAAAAAATGAAGTTTAAACTTTTTATTGATTTATGAACTAAAGAATTTTGAAAAAAAGAGGAGTTAGCTGTATCGTGGACAACCGCGTAAGTTTTGACTTGACAGTGTATCCCTGGTTCTCAAACTTGTCCTCATTCTCATCCTTGTTCTTGTATTTGTCTTTATAATTGACCTTATCCTTGTCCAAATAGTTATTTAAACCCAATTGCTGACCCATATCTTGTTTGAATCCCTTTCCGTATCCTATATTTCTTTCCTTTCCGTTATGTTATCCTATATTATCTTTTCTTTTACTACCCTTTTCCTAAGTACTAAAGTAAAGACGAGGGAAATGTTTTATACAACGATTAAGACCAAGAAAAATATAAGGATTAGGACATGGGTTTGGACAAGACTTCTGACAAAGATTAGACAAAGAATGAGGGGAAGGATTTGGTCAAGGATTAGGAAAAGGATTCAGGCAAGGACTTAGACAAGGATTGGGAAAAGTTGGAAAAAAAACAAGAATAAGGAAAAAGATTGGGACAAGAATAAGGAAAAAGATTGGGACAAGAATTGCGACAAGAAGTGGGACAAGGGCTATGAAATGGATTCGGACAAGAACTGGGGCAAGGATTTGGACAGGGATTCAAAAAAGCTTGGTCAAAGATTAGAACAAGGTGTTAGACAAGTATTAGGTGAAACATATGAATAAAGATAAGGATGAAGACAAGTTCAAGACCAAGATAAAGAATACGGATCTATATATTAATACGCGAACAAAAAAGTTTGTGCTCCCTTTTTTTCCGTGTTACCTTCAACATATGCACATAATACTTATATCGATGGATAGGTATTTTCGAGTAGATTTGCACAATATAATTTTTATTCGAATATGTTGTCATTAAGATAAGTAAAACTGAGCAAATGTAAAAAGCTTTTTTTACCAATAGGACAATGAGAAACTACAAAGCGACAAAGCTATGTTGAAGATCGCTGCTGTAGCTTACAAAAGCAAGAGTAGAATGCGGGAGTGATGCAAACACTTTAAAAGAGCTGAGTAGCATTAGTGTTGTTGTTGTTGTTGTGGTTGTTGCTTTCTCTTAATTTCTCTCAGCGTTAAAAAAACAGTTAAACTTCTGCTTGCTTCTATTATCTTGAGAATTATCATTTATCTTGATTTATTTGTTATACTTTTCTGCCGTTTATTTACTTTTCCTTTATTTACTTTGCTTTTAATTTATTTATTTACTTTAAATGAATATTATATGTTGAATAAATTTTTGTTATTGACGCATATGCTTCCTTTTTTGTCCTTTACCAGTATTTTCCTCATAGCGCCAAGGTAAGCTTTAAGAAGTTACATGCAAATTAATAACAATTCATTATGTGAAAAACAACTTGAGTTTCGTTACCTTATAGAAACAGACAGCCGAATTTCGACCACAGGCGACACTAGTAAGAATAAAGACAAGGATAAAGATACATACGTTGTCTCTTTAAAACCTATGGGTGTGTCAATGACACAACCAACTTTTTTGTTCATACTCTATACTTAATGTGAAAATTTCTTTAACTTCATACTTCATTTCTTCATACTTTATGCCTTTTAAGTGGCATACTCAGATAATTTTCTTAGGAAGGGAAAACACAGAAAATAGCTTTTGAATAGCACAAAAATTTTAATGACAAAAATAAAATGAGTCAGTTTCATTGCTTGCCAGAGTATTATCCAATCAATTCTATCAAACAACCTTGTCATAAAATTGAAACGTGTATTCTTTTTAAATATTTGCTTTTTTTAGCTTTTTTTTTTTTTGTCAAAAATAACTGCACACTTCCTTGACCCCCTGATATAAATTTATTTTTAAAACGATTACATTTCACAGCACTCAGGCAATTGACATGCAGCGAGGTAGAATAAAATCATTGAGCTGCAAACGCAAATCTTTTGGCATTTAAATTTATTGTAAATTAAACAAATTAAAGGATAATTGACGGTCATACAAACATAGAACAAAGTATAACTATTAAAAGATCAAGAGAAAAAAGAAACAATATGCACAAAAAAATCGCCAATGTATGAAGAAACAGCTCATACATCAAACAGTGAGCGATGCTGACAAAGAATGTCACCAACATACATATTTTGACTCTTTTGGCTACACTATGGTGCAGCCAGCAATTTCTAGTGTTGCCCCTACCTACAATGCAACACTGTTGGCAGTAGTGTTGCGCGTTCTTTTTGGTTGTATTGGCCATCATTGCATTTGATGCTTGGCCAATAATTTAAGTTATTTTTAACATAAACACACACACAAAAGAAAGCAGGAAAAAAATTAAGATAAATTTAAAGAACATGATTAAAAAAAAAAAAAATAAACTCAACACGCGATACTGTCACGGTGCAGCAGCCGCCCTCTTTAAGCTACTGCATTCGATAGATGCGCGTTGCATATCTGTGCCACCTTTTAATCGCAGTGAAATCAATTTGTTTTTCAGAGATCTGTACTTTTTTTACATGTTTAACTGTTTATTTGTGTTTTTCTTTTTTCTTTTTTTTTTTTTGTTTCTTGTGTCTGTTGTTAAACACAAGCCGAAGTAAAACCATAAAAGGAAAAATGTTTTATTTAAACATATTTTTATTATTCTATCAGCTCTAATAACTGAAAAGCTTTTAGAGCAAGATGAACGTCGAAGTGTGGTACTGATATCTTCAAATTGGTAGTGTTTGTTTTTCTAACTACCAGATTGCGGATTTTATTAGCGTTTTTAAAGCAGAACCAATTAACCTTAATTTTAAGTGAAAATCTTGCAGTTTGTTGCAGGTTAAACTATTTATGTATGTATGTTGAATATATAAAGAGTGATTTTTTAAGTGCCTGATAACTTTTTTTTTAAAAAAAACGCATAAATTTTGCAAAATGTCATCGGTTCTTTATTTGAAACGTTAGATTGGTCCATGACATTTACTTTTTGAAGATAATTTCATTTAAATGTTGACCGCGGCTGCGTCTTAGGTGGTCCATTCGGAAAGTCCAATTTTGGGCAACTTTTTCGAGCATTTCGGCCGGAATAGCCCGAATTTCTTCGGAAATGTTGTCTTCCAAAGCTGGAATAGTTGCTGGCTTATTTCTGTAGACTTTAGACTTGACGTAGCCCCACAAAAAATAGTCTAAAGGCGTCAAATCGCATGATCTTGGTGGCCAACTTACCGGTCCATTTCTTGAGATTAATTGTTCTCCGAAGTTTTCCCTCAAAATGGCCATAGAATCGCGAGATGTGTGGCATGTAGCGCCATCTTGTTGAAACCACATGTCAACCAAGTTCAGTTCTTCCATTTTTGGCAACAAAAAGTTTGTTAGCATCGAACGATAGCGATCACCATTCACCGTAACGTTGCGTCCAACAGCATCTTTGAAAAAATACGGTCCAATGATTCCACCAGCGTACAAACCACACCAAACAGTGCATTTTTCGGGATGCATGGCCAGTTCTTGAACGGCTTCTGGTTGCTCTTCACTCCAAATGCGGCAATTTTGCTTATTTACGTAGCCATTCAACCAGAAATGAGCCTCATCGCTGAACAAAATTTGTCGATAAAACACATTTCGAACCGAACACTGATTTTGGTAATGAAATTCAATGATTTGCAAGCGTTGCTCGTTAGTAAGTCTATTCATGATGAAATGTCAAAGCATACTGAGCATCTTTCTCTTTGACACCATGTCTGAAATCCCACGTGATCTGTCAAATACTAATGCATGAAAATCATAACCTCAAAAAAATCACCCTATAGAAATACGTAAGCTACCTTTTAAGTCATGCGCCCCCTGTGGCCATATGGAACAACACTAATTGAACTATGAAATAAAAATTTGAACATTATAAAATTTTTTGAACATTTCAGGATAGCATTTTTAAAGTTTAAATCAGTATTGCGCGGAATCCAAATGCTATATTTTCATGCTGATTTCTAAAATGTCTTACGAATTTTTAACCTTATCTTCATAATAAAAAGTTACCAGTACCAAGATATCTAGCGTCGTTCCCGTCGTAATCGACTTTCCTGTTTTTATATTCTGCAAAGAAATGCCGTGATAGTGTATAGCACTTTAACCCTTTGACGACCATTGGGACACCGGTGACCCTTTTACTTTCGAATTTTTCCTGGAAAAACTATGCAAACGATTTTTCTTTACAAGGTATCATTCAACAGGGAATGAATATGGCTTCCAGAAAGTACTTAATTTTCAAGGGTAGATTCATCCCTTTGCCTACCAGACCACCTTAAAGTCGAAAAATCTTGACTTTTTCTCCCCCTTCTTCTTGCTGCAATATTTTGGAGGTAGGAGGAGCTATAGGTAAAAAATGTTTGGGGAAGTTGCGGGCAACCTTTCACTTTTTAAAAAAAAGTAGCAAAAAAAGATAGTCCACTTGCGCTATCCACCGGACCACCAAATCTGACGGGACCTATATGTCCCAATGGTCGTCAACGGTAAAAATCCAAGACATATTTAATTTTGTTGAAAAGTTGATTTATTTCAAATAAAAATAAATTTGTTTGCATTTTTGATCAATGCATTGAATTTTCATTTTCTTATGATGAAATTTGTAGTTATTTCAATCATTGGCGAAGCAAAATGGTTTTTTGCAAAAGGCACAAATAGTATTCATTCGATGGTGTTTGTGTTGTTTTGAGCAGAAAATACATTCATACGTCCCGTTTCACTTTTGCAGAATTATCGGACAGGGAAGTGATATCTGCAAGTTTGAATCTCTTAGGTACCTGTCTTACAACTTCGCGGTTGGTGACCGTTATGATCATTTGAGTAGCCAGTTGCCCGCGGACTTCCAATGCAGATGTAGAAAATGAATAATTATTCGAAGTAGAAATTTTGTTGTAACCACAGTGCACAGCGGCGGATTTACATACGGGTTGAAAAGACTTTAGCCACCATCCCCCTTGAAAAATTTTTTGTGTGGGAAAAAAATTGGAAAAAGCGCTAAAAGCCGTTTCAGCCTCCCCCTTGGACTATAAAACTGTTAGCTCAGTCCTTCCCCCCTCTGGTGAATCCTAGATCCACCACTGATTGTGAACACTCAAATCAAAGCGATCGCAAGTAGAAGACGCAGGTAGAATTTGGTCTTTGATTTGCGATCGTGTTCGTAGTAATACTGAAATAAAAACACAAAATCAAAAATATAATTTTCTTTCTAATGATGGTACTTTGGCCACTCTACTATTGGTCCAAAAGATATTTTCGAAATAGGTCAAAAAATCGTTAAAAAATCCCAACAATTTTTTTGTTACAAAGTTTTGTTTTGCATCAAATGAAAGATCCGATTTTTTGGAAAATTTAACGTATTTTGTGATATTTTGAATAGTCGTAAAGAGGTCAAGGTACCACCATTGAAAACAAAGGCGCCGGAAGCTCGTTTCAACTGGGTGGACAGTACAACTGGGGGGGCAGAACATTTTTTATTACATTAAAGACGAAAAAAACATATCAATAAAATACTAGGAAAAGATTGATGTAAAAATAAGTTCGATAAATGCATGTAAAAACCAACAAAACATTTAAATCCAATATGAAACATATATGTAATCATCATAGTCATCAGTCTGTCTTGATTTGTTTTCTTATTTCCGAAAATTGAAACTTTTTATTTAAAAGAATCATATATGTAATACTTCTATATTGGCAGTACACTCAAGGTACATTCGCCAACATTAGAGTACAGATATATTGTAATATGAGCGAGAAAATATATGAACGAATGTACCCGAAATTAAATTTGAAAATAAAAAAATGGTGCTTCCATTGTCAAAAATATCAGTTGAAAGTTTTGTTGTTCAAATTTTAATGGATAAAATCTTGCTAGCTTCAATATTTCTTGTTGAAATTTAATCATGTTTCACGCGTTGTTGTTATAATTGTTTTCTAATGGTGCGTACTTGTGAGTTATGCAGAACAAATATGATTTGTTTTGTTTTAAATTTGGTGCAAACATTTTTCATAACAACCCAGCAGGGAGCCGAGCGCTCCATGAGCGCATCTGAAGCGCTTCAAAAAAACAGTTGAGCGCTCCATTCTCCTTGCGTATAGCGCATTTTTTTAACATAGGCATGTCATTAGATTTTATGTCATTAGATGCATGCGCTCGGCTTTCGCTGTAGCAAATATGAAATCGTAGCGCGAGCCGAGCGCTTTGTTCTCCTTTTATTTGATTTAAAAATGTGTCGAGAACCGTGCGCTTTATTCTCATTGTTGTTAATATAAAAATTTATTGATTTTTATGCAATTTATTTATTTAAAGTAAGAAAAACAGAAGTTTTAGTAACATAGTTTACAAAGCTTATATGTAACATGTATGTAACATACTTTTCATTTCAACTTAAAATATTAAATTTTCGAATGGAAAGCCTGACTTAAAGTATTCAATTAATTAACGTGGGACGTTTTGATGATTTTTTCCGTTTTTGAAATTAATTTTTTTGACATTAAACTGTAATACTTTTTTCAAGTGCTACGTTGTCGTTACAGAAAGTTCTACAAACATAGCGCTATACACACAGAACTATTTACAAGGAGAATGAAGCGCTCTTTATGTGCATACAAGTAATGCGCATTGCAATTTTTTTCTGGTAACCGCCTCTGGGACTATTTGACATTTTTTTGTGTGTAGTAATTTTCAAATATTCAAATATACTAATACAAACAAAAACATCTTATATAGGATGTCTCTCTTTGATTTCGTAGTTGAAATTCATAGAAAATGTTGGTTGCTGCCAATATAGATGTATTACATATATGGTATGAAACGAAAAAGTTATTAGTTTGTAGTTAAATTTATAACTTTTTAAACAACCACTTTATTTTTTCAAGAAATAAATTCTCGCATAATGTAATGTAATGTATATGAAGAAGTGCCGCATGCGTAAAGCGTTCCTACGTCTTAGTTGATCGAAGATATGTTTTAAGGCGGCGAAGGGCACTAAAAGAACGTTCAGAACTAGCTGCAGATGCTGGTACATCATTATCAAAGCAATAAATTTAACAACTTCGTTTAACAATTCTTATATCGAATAAGATTTTCTTAAATTGTGATTTTAGAGCTTAATGCTTCACCGCTGATTACAAAAATTCGATGTGAGGAGAAATTAAAAGTTGTATTGTAGTTAAAATTAAAATAAACTTAGAATTAAAAAATTTAATCTGTTGTATAAAAACATTTGTATTTAAAAAATTATTGTAAGAGTTTTTTACCGAAGGGGCGACTGCCCCCCCTTCCCCCCGCTTCCGGCGCCCCTGATTGAAAAGGTTATTTTTCAACCTTTCATTGGATGTCAAACATTACGCCGTAGCAAATATAGAAGGCCAGAAGGGGTTTTTTAACAATCTTTCTAAATATTTTGGGAATATCTCCTAAACCAACAGTTATAGTCATCATACTGCAATAGTCATAGTACATAGAGGTCAAAGTACATAGAGGTCATTGCAAAGGTAAATTTTTAAACTTTCATTAGTAAACTTTCATAACAGATTAAAAACAACGAGTTCTCATGAAGTAAATCAAAATTCAACCTCAAACTTTTCGTTCGCATACTGTCAACGAGAGAAAATAGTGGTATACATTTTTACCGTTGACGACCATTGGGACACATAGGTCCCATGATATTTCACACTTTTGCAGATAAAAAAATTGTTTTTTGCGTTACTTTTGTTTAGTAATATGGAGTCGCTTAACACGAATCCGTTGTCGGATTAACGATTTTTCCAGCGGTTCAGGAGCGGTCTTCATAGGGTTAAAAGATAAATTGGAATATATCGTTTTGTCATACAAACCTCCCCACTAACACTTTTATTACTTTAGTAATTAATCTCATTTGAACGTATTCTCCTAAATCCTTAGCTAAAGATACTGCGATTAAAAAAAAAGAGTTCCCAGAAAAACCACTCTGTTCTTTTACTATATTTCAGATTTTACTCAGTTTATTAAATATTATCTCTATATATATAAAAATAAGATCCATTGTGTATGAAATTGATGTTCTCTGTAATGCGTGAACCGATTTTTTTTTCCCATGAAAGGTGACGTCAATACGAAGGTTTTTATGTATAAACAGTCCTTGTATGTGTATTGGTTCATGAGTTATAGGCATTTGAACATGTGTTTGTGCGTATATGCATCGTGGTTTGTTCGGATGCTTAAAACTGTAAAACGACTGGAACAAATTGGATACTTCCTTCTGTGAGTTTGTTCGTAATTGTTATGCGAAGGTTTTGGAAAAAATTCACGGAACATTGGACAAAGGGGCGTGGCACCTCCCATAAAACCCAAATCTACGACAGCGAATAGCTTTGAAATTACAGGTCGCATAGCATCAGAATTCGGTGTTCTACCTCAATTTACAAGTGCCGTTCCACAGGTAAAATTTTATGGGTGTTGGACGTGGGGCGTGGCACTTTTTCAGCAGACCAAATTTTCGGTATAACTTTCAAGCTATAAGTCACACATCAATGAAACTTGGTAAGAGCGTATTATTTAGTCGCGTCCTTCGACTAGCAAAATTGAGCAAGAATTGGACAAGGGGTGTGGCACCGCCCATTTAATTCAAAAATATGATATCGAATAGTGTTGGAAATAAATGTCGCATAGAAATAAAACTCAGAATGGAATTACTATTGGGTGATGTCCTCGATTTTTAAAATTTTAAGCTTGATAGATTCGTATTTTTACCACACCTCCTTTTACCGCCCACAAATAAATAAATATTTTATATTTCCGACGGTTTTGGTCGTATTAGACTACAATTTGGTAATTTAGTTTGTAATTTAGTTTGTAATTTAGTTTGTAATTTGCTCACTGTCGGCAGCTGTACTAAAAATGGGTTGCCACTCCCCCTTTTACCGGCCACAAATCAATAAAAATTCTATATATCAGAAGATTTTGGTGGTATTATACTAAAATTAGATAATTAGTTTTAATTAATTAATTTTGTTTGCTTGCTGTTGGCAGCTGTACTAAACATAGTTTGCCACACCCCCTTTTACCGCCCACAAATCAATAAACATTCTATATCTCGGAAGGTTTTGGTGGTATTAGACTAAAATTTGGTAATTTAGATTGTATGCCCACTGTCGGCAACTGTACTAAAACTGGGATGCCACACCTCCTTTTAACGCCCACAAATCAATAAAAATGCTATATTTCCTATGGTTTTGGCCGTATTAGGCTGCAATTTGGTAATTTATTTTGTATGCTCACTGTCACCAATAACGCATATTTTGCTTATTGACGAACCCTTTGAGCCAAAAATGAGATTCGTCACTGAAGATGATTTTGCGATGAAATTCATCATCTTGGCGCATCTTTTCCAGAGCCCAATCGGAGAACGTACGTCGCTTTAAATGGTCCATCGGCTTCAATTCTTGAGTCAGCTTGATCTTGTATGGGTGTTAACCAAGATCCTTACGCAAAATTCGCCATAAAGTGGTTTGGGCGATGCCCAATTCTTGAGAACGCCGTGGAATTGACTGTTTTGTATCGCTTGCTAATTTTCGACACTTCGACCAACCCACCCAGCGGGTAGCAATAGCGCTGAAACACTAATGATTATGCGCTGTTTTTGAAGCAAGTAGCGCATCCGTTTTGATGAAACTTCATTTCTTTTTTTGTTCTACGTGTCCGCAAAATCCTGCGCATTTTTTCTGCATCTTTGGGAAGCTTGGTGGATGCAGTTAACTTAAGATGCAAAAAAATTGTATTGCTAAAAAACTTTGTCTCATGCAGAGATTGAACTCGGACTGCTGGCATTACAGTCGAATGACTTAACGCTCTGCTATTTCCTCGGTTGATTATTGGAGGAAAAAATGTATATAAAAATATGAGCTCCACAAATTTGAACTCTAAAGACCGCATTCTCAAAGTATACCTAAACTGCGTATAAAATGGCGTGTTTCTAGCAGCGCTTTTTATTTTCCCGCTGGGCATTGTCTTACTAATACGGCAACATCACACAACATACATATATCACACACCCTCTTCAAAAGAGACACAACTCAAATTTTTTAAATTTTGACTTTTTAATACAAATCAACTCGCAATGCACATCTCCATCATCTGTCAAAATTTTTTTTTTTAATCTGATTGCTCTTTAATTTAAAAAAAATCATTTTGTGTCCTTCTTTGTATGAAGTTGCTTGAGAAACGAAATAGTTTTTTGACTCTCCTGAAAATTTCAAAATTTTGAGTTGTGTCCCTTTTGAAGAGGGTGTGCGATATGTAGACTCAAATTTGTGCACTAAACTTGTTATTGTATGTCTACTAGGGTGAGAATTACGATCGAAAATTGCAGTTAACGCTCTTAAAGTTGCGATCACCGACTCCGAATTTCGGTAGTAAATTTTTATAATTTTCAGACGTTGTTCGTTCGTGTACTTTAAAAAAATAAAATCGTGTACTTTACCCTGATAAAAATGTTGAGATTACTGAATAAATTGACAGTAACAGTTCGGTGACTAGTGAAAGCGTGCGTTCAGAAATTTAATTCAAAGTTGTCAAGTCCCTATTGGAAAACCCTGTATCTACATGATATATGTATAAACATGTCTCAGTACATTGCCAAAATTTAAATATTTACATGTAAATGCATGAAAATGTATCTCAGGTCTGGCCAGACTCATGAGGTATGATTGGACTCGCCAAACATGTGTTAAAAGGAGGGTTAAACAAATGTTTCCGAACATTCAAATATCCACGTGATCCAAGAGCAAAGAACATTTTTGTTTTTTTTTTTTTTTTTGTCATCATCGTAATGTTTTGTTAGGAGGAAATTTTTACCAGTCAAACTCAATAGTAATTGGACAAGAACCTGTTTTGATACATTGGGGCAATCATGGCCGGATCGGATCATGCGTCGCAAACTAATGTTTAACGATATGTATTTCAAATACTTTCTTCAAACAGAACTTATCTAAAAATACAACAGCAAACAAACAGAATTTTTTTTCTAAGTCAATTTATTTTCATTGTATTTGCAGGATCAAGTTCGATACTTAGTTGATTTTTTTTATAATAACTGAAGTTTCACGGGAAAAGGAACCTTATCTTCCCAGACCAAATTTTTCAGGAGAGCTAAAAATAGACTTTTGGTAAATTTTTTGGGTTTTAGGTGAAAGTTGGTATTACTTATTAAATTTGTTTAAGGTCGATTATTAAATTAAAAAAAAAAAAATAAAAAAAAGAGATTTTCCCCAATTTATACCTTCTTAAAGAAAGAAAACCTTATCTTCCACTATGTACTTGAAAGGGCTAAGTTAAAGTGCCTTTTAATTGTCAAACATTGAACATCAATATCTCAAAACTAAAGACTTGCATGCTAGTACTTCACAATGCTATAAGTAAGCTAACTTTTGAAATTGTTTCGTGATTGAGGTGGCTTTTTGTTCAAAATAATTTGTAATTTTAAGAAATGCAAAACAACTAACTTTGATTCCGGGAAGATAAGGTTCCTGTTCCTGCGAAACATCACACACAAGTATAACGTGACTTGCAGCGTTAAGAATCCTTTGATACGACTATTATTTTTATAGAAACATTTCTTACCATTTAAAGATAAAACTAAACGAAAAACAAATTAAAAGTTTTCAAAAATTGCTTATGCACATAAGCCACATAATCAAACAATTCCAAATTCCACGAATAAATTGATGCTTCAAGTCTATTTGAAACAAAATAAATCTTGTCTGCCACAATACAAATTGTTACGCATACGCCACGTTGTACCTCCAACACATTTATACGAAATTTATGCGAATTTCAGGCATAACTAGACCAAAGTAGCCTACATTCTGTATAAATTAAATAAAAACTAAAGACAAGCGAGTTTGTAGGCTGGCAATTGTATTGTGCTTTAGCATTTTAATAAAAATAAAAATTCCTGAACTTTAGGAAATTAAAAAAAAAAAATAAACACGAAAAATTGAACCAATATTGAAAAACAAGTAAAATTTTACTTTAATACAGAAATAAGAAAATGCTTCAAATATGCAATTTTTTTGATATGTTTTCATTTTATGTGTTAATGTCTTCTTATTGTTTTTTTTTTTTTTTTCTTTTTTGTTTATCTAATAAATAATGGATAAAATTACGTTAAATTACATAGAATAGATATTAATTAAATTTAATTTGATTCAATAGAATTCACAATCGCAAATGTTCATACAGACACGCACACACACGCAGAAATACAAATACAAAGCACACAAAGAAACTCACCTGTGATTGCTGTAGTTGTTGTTCTAGTGGTTGTTGTTGTTTTTGTTGTTGTTAGTATTAAAGCGAATAGTGCTTTTGTGGTTGGTGTTTTGACCAAACAACAAAAAAAAAACAAAAAAAAATTACGTTTGTTGCATTTTATGCACCAACCACTGAGATACCACCAGCTGTGTTCACTGATATCAAATTCCGAAAGCAAAGCGAGCACAGGGTGTATCCCAGTAGCAGATGCACTTTTTTTCGCTCTCGCACACCACGCACTCTCCCCACAATCAAGCTTTTGTACTCTATGCAATTTTGTTGAGTAGAAAGCTTCGTTGATGTTTTCTTGTTTTCGGTTGATTAGCAAAGACAGGAACCTTAGGGTGTGTACAAATTTGAACGTTTTATTATTATCCACACACTGTTGCCGAAAAGTTTCACATCAGTTGTTACGTTATTTTTAGAAAATATTTATTTTTAAATTGTTTGTTGTATTTATGCTAAATTCTACTGCAGCAGATTTTGGGCATGGCTTAAAGTTATTTTTTAGTACTTTAAGTTGATGAAAGTGCCTTTTACATAAATAAATAATATTTAACCCTCATCCGGATTACTTTTTCTGTAGCATAAAAGTATTTGTGTCATCGAATTGTAAAAATCCCAAATTTTTCTTGGATTTTTTTTATGTTTTGATTGAATTCATCTATATTTATGATTTAATCCATAACTGAACATTTAATAAAAGGCTATAAGCATTTTAAGTAAAAAATATCATCAATTTGATGACAAATCCGAGTGAAGCTTAAGTTAGAAAAATATGCTTTAAAAATTATTTCATGAAGTTTTTAATAAGAAATAGAGGTCATGAAAAAAAATCCAGGATGACCCAACAAACAGAAAGAGAAACATCAAAAAGGAACAGAAACACTGCTATCTTCCTTTCAATCTAGTTAAAAAAAAATTTTAGACTCTTAAATCGAATGTCAATTATTTTGCGACATTTTAAAGATTAATTAAATTATTATAATTTTTAACAAAACTTTTCATTAAAAAGTAAGTTGCTGCTAAGTTATTTATAAAACATTTTTGACTTACCATATGTATATCTTCCGTTCCGGCTAGAAATAGACTTCTTTGTCTAAGGATAAACTTATCATGTTTCCTTATTTATTCCATTTTCGTTTTTTTTTTTGTTTATATTCAAGCTCTGGACCCATAGTCCAAGTATGGATTTTTTTTAGTAATGATCTAAGCAATGATTCCATATTACATAAAACGTATCATCCTGTTCAATAGCTATATAGAGCATACTCTGTAGGTTTTTAAAACATTTCTAGTTACGATAGGTCACCAGTTTTTGCAGTTTGTGATATCGATGTGCTTGATTTTTCGACTGCCGACTATTCCAAAGTTAATTAGTTGTTTATAAAAGTGCTGTTCGTTTTGCACTCACTTAGATCTCTAGACTGCCTAAAATCAGTCTACATATACTTAAATGTCAAAACTCTCTTCCTCATCATATTTATCTATATCTATATTACCAATTCATAAAAAAAGGACAAAGTGAGAAAATTTAAAAGAGCATTCTTTTTCTTCTCATTTAAAAAACGTTGTTTTTTTTAAGAAATGTTTTTATTTGACTTGAGCAAATTCAAAAAGAAAGATCTTCGACATGTTTTTTGTGTATTAAAATATAAAACGAAATCGATAGATCTAAGAAGTTTCAAAGAATTTCTCAGAAATAGTTGTTTTAAAGCTTGACGCATTACCTCGACATCCACTGTCACTTTCTTTATAAGAGGTATTGAATATTATTTTCGATTCGCATTCCCATTTGACATTTAAAATTATTGGTATGGTTATGTGCCCCATTTTTTAAGCAGCCATATTGCCTTTTCAGTTTGAGAATCAAGGCTCACCCTATTGAACGAATAAACTTGATTACATCCATTTATAGGATTTCTCAGTAGAAAAGGAATTCAACCGAGCTCGTTTATCGGTATTATAAAAACTTTAGATGACTACAGACGAAAGATAAAAACTTTTTATTTTGAAGTGATAGTTGCAAGCTACATGCAGAGAAAAAAAAGTTTATAACCAGTTTACCGCAAATGAACTTCGCTTGTCGTGCTTGAAATCGTTATTTGCAAACTTTTCAACAATTACCATAATAATAGTAAGTTGCGAGAAACGCGTCATTTAGTTGCAGGAAATTAATTTCGATTGTCATAAACGCAAGTGTTTTTTATACTGCAGCAATTGAAAAATTTGTTTTTCCCAACTGAGAACGTCGTTTCGTTTTCCCCTTCGTTGCACAGCGCTATAGTTCAGAGTAACTTTTTTGACAAATTGTTATTATATAAGCAAATAAGTAATTTGCTTAATACGCGGATGGAGATAGCACACGGTGGGCAGGAAGCGACGACAGGTATGAAAAAAATGTCGACAAAAACTGCAAAGACAGCTATATTCTTTGATGATTCTATGTAAAAACTCCGTTGGAATTGAAATCCTAGCTGCTCCTATGCGAAAAATATCGATATTTTTCATATTTTTGATAATAAAAAGTTGGGAATAATAGAAAAGTACTTTCTAAATCATTTATATATATTTATGCGTCAAAAATTTGAAAGCATATGGGCGTACAATTACGAACAAATATATGTTAGTGTGTTTGCATGGGCACGTGTATTTTAAAACTACATAAGATCGTATTTAAGTTTTTAGCCGATTCAAAACTTTTCCTAGGTGCGCCATTTGGAGGCAACAATTTTTATGGTTTCTATTTTTTTTTTTTTTTGTATTTTTATGTTTTTTATTTTTTTAAATATTAAGTAATATAAGTTACCTATAGAGAATATTAAGATTTATAGTTTAATAGAATATTATCTTATAAAGGGTGTTTTTTTTAAAGGTATAGAACTTCGAATTGAAATAAAACACAAGAAAATCGTTTTAATGTCCATCAATTTGGCTTTATTGGAAGGATAATTTTATGCCATTAATGTTTAAATATGATTTCGGGCATGTGGCCGCCGCGGGTGGCTCGAATAAAGCCAATTCTACAGGTCCAATTTTCAACCACTTTTTCGAGCATATGGGGCCGTATGTCGGCAATAACGCCACGAATGTTGGCCTCCAAGTCCCCTAACGTTTCTGATTTGTTGGCGTAGACGAGCGACTTCACATATCCCCAAAGAAAATAATCCAATGGTGTCAAATCACACGATCTTGGTGGCCAATTGACAGGTCCATTCCGCGAAATTATGCGCTTATCGAATGTTTCCTTCAATAAATCGATTGTGACGTGCGCTGTGTGGCATGTAGCGCCGTCTTGTTGGAACCACAACTCATCCACATTCATGCCATCCTATTCGGGAACAAAATAGTCGGTTATCATGGCTCTATACCGGTCTCCATTAACGGTAACTGACTCTCCAGCATTATTTCGGAAGAAGTATGGCCCAATGACTCCACCAGCCCATAGAGCACACCAAACAGTCAGTTTTTGTGGATGTAATGGCGTCTCAAGGATCTCATGTGGATTCTCTTCACTCCAAATGCCGCAATTTTGCTTGTTGACGTAGCCATTCAACCAAAAATGATGCCTCATCACTGAACAAAATTTTGCGATGAAAATCAGCATCGAGATCAATCTCATTTTCGGCCCATACACCAAAATCACGACGCATTGCATGGTCTCGCGGCTTTAATTCTTGCACAAGCTGGATCTTGTAAGGTCGCAAGCCAAGATCTTTGCGCAAAATCTTCCATAAAGTTGATGGACAAAGCTCCAATTGCTGTGCACGGTGGCGAATCGATTCATTCGGGTCCTCTTCAACATTTTGCTCTACAGCGGCAATTGTTTCTTCGGTGCGCACTGTTTGACGTCTCTGCGAATGCGTATTATCACATAGAGTAAACGTAGTGCGAAAACGACCCATGGTTAACCGAATTAATTGCTCTGATGGACGATTATGTCGACCATAAAATGGGCGGAGCTAGCGGTAAACTTCGCGAACTGAACCATTATTTTCGAAATAAATTTGCACGATTTGCAAGCGTTGTTCTTTTGTCAACCTGTTCATGATGAAATGGCAAACCAAACTGAACATAAATGACATTAGAGTTGCCAGATTTGACCACAAAATGCCAGTTTTATCTCTATTCGAAAAACAAACCCCTAAAAAAACACCCTTTACATATAGAGGCTAACAAGTTAAATGTGGGTAAATATTGAGTTATGTATATATTGACCAAAGAAAGCAACCGTTTGTAACATTTAGTTTGTGAATTTAAATATGCTGTGATGAAAATGTCACTACAGCTTTCTTTAACCGACTTACAAAAATTGGTTCATCGATCAATGTTATTTTAAATCTATCCCAGAATTTATTAAATTCCCCATGAACGCACTCCCCGGCCTGTTCGGACCATAACCCTAAACCATCATTGTTCAAGAATATGATTGCTTTCTTCAAATGTTCAAGAATTATGTGAATTTTGATGGTTTGAGAAATTCCAGTATTTTTGATAGCTTCACGGAGTTCACTTAAATTTTTATCAATATCGGTGAGATTTGCCTTTTTTGCACCAAAGCAAGTGTCAACTATTTTGTTCATAGCTTTGAATGCAGCGATGTAAGGCTGTAAACAAAATGGTCATACAAGGTCATAAATTTCAGGATCTTGTAATTTATCAGATTCTTTAAGGAGTTTCCGACATTGATTACCTTAAAAAATATCTCCCTGATAGCTCTTATGAGGTGTTTCCAATTAATTTGGCCACAATAAAGCTTTTTCTTTTCCAATAGCATCAATATTAACTATTCCATCCCAAAAGAGATGGTTGACAAATCTTTGCAACAGATGAAGTTCCGGAGGAACGCACTTCTGAAGTACGTATAAGATATCATCTTCATCAATATTTCCTTCGATAAAAAAGGGATGATTAACTGTACTATGACAATCTTTCGATTTTTTCTTATCAGTTTTAGAAAGTGAATCAATTTGCTCAGTACCATCAAGGTCATTATTTATATCAATTGGTGGATAACTGACGAACGTGACCTCTACCTTTGATTTTTTTTTAATGGCTAGTAAGTCGTGCTGTTAGGCAAATGTAACAGTTGCAAATCATCGTTCTCGTTTCTTTTGCCAAATTGAAATTCTCGTTATTAGGCATGGTCGGAAGAGGTCTTTTAGAAATACCTTTTTCATATTCATTACGAGTTAGTTTACAAGTACTACACATACTTTTTGGAAATTTTTCATTAGAAATATCAAACTGATCATTAATGTGCTTTTTTATTAAATCAGTATGTTTTTCAGATAGTATGAAATGATGATCAGGTTTGCTTTGAAAAATAATTTTTTTTCCACATAAAGCACAAATTTTTTTCCGATTTCCTCATGATTGCATTTATATTTTGGATGAGAAGTAGACATAATTAATTTCTGAAAAAGTTTCTCCGGCTCTTAGTGCAGAAATTATTCGTCCTCGGTATACAGAAACTTGGTGCAAATATGTCGGAAATACAAGTTAATTTACCAAAAACCTACAATATACATATATAATAGAAGCTTGGGTTTGTGTATTGTGGAAAGCACATATAATTGCCTCCGCCATGTAGTGGCTTTCAACACAATTAATTTCATTATCGTATAGTCATATAGACATGGCCACTCGGGCGTCGACATTGCCGCCATTTGATACAATGTTAGACCACCATGCATCGTTGCAGTGCTCGGAAATCACTAACTAGCATGAACACATTTTAAAATTTATTCTCTGCATATAGCTTCATAAAATATAATTTCTTATTATATTAGAACTCTAATATTATAGAGTAAATGACGTATAAATGTGTTTAAATTATCAAGCAACGTACTATTCTATCATTTTCAACTAATTCTTATCAGAAATATGAAAAATCTCGATATCTTTCGCATAGGAGCAGCTAGGATTTCAATTCCAACGGAGTTTTTTCATAGAATCATCAAAAAATATAGCCGTTTTTGCAGTTTTGTCGACATTTTTTTCATACCTGTCGTCGCTTCCTGCCCACCGTGATCAACAGAGGTGCGATGAGTGCATTCCATAAGACGACGGACGGACATAGAGAGAAAGATAATTAATATATTAAATAATAAAGACCGAAAGAGCTTGCGATGACAAAATAGCTTATTAATGAGAACTCAATATTCGTTTGCGGCAAATACAACTCACAAAGGTAAACGAAAAATCTCTTTGCGTGTAGGAAGAGTACAATTACAGAATACCGAACAATTTGAGTCTCTCGAAATTCCGGGTTTTTTGTGCCGGATTCTCGAGATTTACATATTAATCGAATAAAAAGCTTTCGTTAAGGTTTAAAATTATAACAGGGTACAGCCGGGAATTCAACGGGGTACAGCTCTTAAAAAATAAATCAATCAACTTCTTTTGCTTATATCTCCTAAGCTAGATGTTATAGAGGGGCCAAAGTTGCACCTTTGTAAAGGTTTTTTTTCAACCTTGTGCAATAAGATTTTCCAATAAAAACAAAGTTTTCAACTTCCTGTGCTTATATCTTCTAAACTAGAGGCCGTTGAGGGTTCAAAATTCACTATTGTAAAGGTGTTTTTTCAACCTTAAAAAAGGGTTGAAGTATGAAGAAGTTTTTAGTATTTTCATAAATAATTCCGTAAGAATTATTTCGAAAATTTTGATCAATTTTTTTCACTTTTGCACAATTTAAAACAGCCATTTTATTCCCCACAGTGACCAGTCACCCAAGTACGGCAACGTTCAATTTAAGTCACGAAAAGTCTAGTAGGTAAGCACTACATTACCGATAAACTTCAAATAATTTAGTTTAGTAAGTCAATTTAGATCATATCGCACACAGCCTCAGTCTCATTAAGAAGTATATAACTTTCGTTTTGTTAACTTGAATATTATGTTTATTTCATTCTGTGACTTGCGTATTGACATAGTCGAAGCTGCTGTCTTTTTTTAATACTTTAATGAAACTTGAAGGTTTTTTTTTGTTTTGTTTCCTCAAATTTTCATGCAAGTTTTCAATGGTATAGTGTCACCTTTAAAAAAAATGTCATGTTCGTTTATAATGTCTTAAGATATCCTGAAAATTTCAGTACGGAAAGTCAACATTTTCAAATTTAGCGAATTTTTTTTTTTTTTAATATTAACACAAATTTTCACATGAATTGATTGAGAAATATTTTTAAAATTATATCGGAAATTCATTTAAAACATAAAACCATCAACGTTCAAATGCCTCGAGTATTGCAGGTCTGTTCAAACGGTTCCGACACGACATTTTTTAAAACGGATTCATGGTTCTTTTTTACATGTAAAATTTTTAAAAATCGGAATCTTCAAGGTTAATTTTTAACCAAAAGTGTCCGATTTGATATGAAATGGTCGATACATGTATATGTATATATATATATATACTATATGTATATAAAAGATTGTAATAAAACTATTTAACATAATTTTTCGAAGTTATAGTCACTCACCTAATAGATCTTAGTTTTAATGTGCCTTAAATGTATTGCATACTTTTCGGCTTGGCATCATGAGCAAAATGAAAACTTTCGAGAAATGTTCACTTATTGAATTTGATGTCAAGCTTAAAAACTCACTAAAATTCGATTTTCTACTTGTTTTGTTTTTTATGATATCGGAAGCGTGTAAAACCCTCTTGAACTTTACGTGTTCATTTTATATGCTGAAATTATGATTTTTTTTTTTTATTTATGTATTTATATCTTGCTATGACGTCTTTTCACAGAAGAGTGAATAATTTTTTGGATAAAATGCCACAGCTCGCTCGAATCAATTCAAATTTTATACAACTTAACGTTATGAAAATAACAGTTAAACTGAGTGTGTGTGCACTTGGAATATGAGGATACAAAATCCAAAAATACTATTTATTTTCGACATATTGTTGCTGCTTCTATTGTTGTTTTTGTTGCTGATGTGGTTGTTTTTTGTCGTTGTTTTTGTTGTTGTTTTTTTTGTTGTTTTTGTTGTTGTTTTTGTTTTTGTTGTTCCTGACGTTGTTGTTGTTGTAATATTGGCCAAGTCTGTACATTTACTTCCCACACTGGTAGGTGAATAAAACACACATCAATGGGCTGGATTGTAGGAATATAAACACTCTCATCCATCCGAAAAGTATGCAACAACAATTTCATGGCTACTTTTTAATTTTTTCGCTTTTTGTTTTTATTTCAGTTTTCGTTGTTTTGTTTTTGTTTGCGCGAATCAATTTTTTTGAGTACAACAAGACAAGTGCCCACGTCATTTGTAGTATTAAGTTAAAAGCTCAAAAGAGAAGTGAGAGAGAGAGTAAGTTGTGAGTGTCTTGCAAAGAGTTGCCAGAATACTGCGATTTAAATTTGTGATTTTGTGATATAAAATATATTATTTCGTTAGGGAATAAAACACAAAATAGATTGGCCATTTCAGCCTTTGAAAGGTCTTTGACCGCGCTTCTTATGATCAAATTGTATTGTGCGTGTTATTTAATATTTGCCCACATAATTATCGAGAACTAGACCTACTAGTTTTTATACCGACTCCGAACGACTAATGTGCATTGGACAGCATCTCTGCTCTATATATTTCCCAAAAGTATTTCAGACCTTCCTTCCGCAGACAGAATCTGAAAACTGGATAAGTTTAAGCCACAAAGGACGAAAACAAATTTGTCCGTTTAAAATTTATTTAAAATTTAATATAGAAAATATTAAAAATATATAAAAAACACTGTATTTGGAGTCGCCCTTTTCGATTTTTTTTTTTTTTTCTTCCTTTGTGGCTTAAAATAAGCCAGTTTTCAGATTCTGCCAGCGGATGAAGAATCTGAAATACTTTAGCATTTGGGACGGTCAATTGTGCATATTTTGGCGTCCGTGGCTTAGTTGGTTAAAGTGCGTGGCCGCTATGTCAAAGAACCTGGAGACCCAGGTTCGAACTCCAGCAGCGACAGAAAATTATTTGAATTAAAATAATTTTTCTGTACGGCCGCCACCTCTCTGCAGACAATGGCAAACCTAAAAGAGTATTCAAAATGCCATGTAAAGCTTCTTGAGAATAAGAACATTTCGTTCATCGCCGTTCGGAGTCGGCGTAAAGCCTGTAGGTCCATTTCTCGGTCAATTGTGTAAAAACTTAATAACACCACAACACAATTGATCATAAGAATCTAGGTCAAAGTCCTTTCAAGGGCTAAAATGGCCAGTTATTTATTTTATTTTTTTTTTAAAGCTTCTTGAGAACATACACATTAGGCTAGCCGTTCGGAGTGGGCATAAAACTGGTAGGTCCAGTTCTCGATCAATTGTGTCCAAACATTTTATAACACGCACAACACAATTTGATCATAAGAAGTTCGGTCAAAGTCCTTTCAAGGGCTGTAATGACCAATTTATTTTTATTTTAACGTGCATATTCTCCATCATGTGCCTTCTGAGAAGTGTGTGCGTAACATAGTTAACAAATTCCAAGATACTGGCTCAGTGCAAGATGCGAAGACAATGAAACGTCTTCGCCCCGAACGTTCGATCGAAAATATCGATGCAGTCAACAGTGAAGTGTTGAAAACGACGCAAGCATCTCAATTTGTAACCGCGCTCAAGAACTCGACCGCTCCACGTCCACACTGCAACGAATATTAACAAAAGATTTAACTCTGAATGCCTAAAAGGTCTAATTGACTCAATAACTGCAGCTAGTAGACCATTAGCAGCGAAGTACGCTCTCGGATTGGGTCCGAAAATAAAAATAGAACAGTGCTTTCTGACAAAGTCGGCCATTTCCACATTGACGGTTACGTTAATAAGCAAAATTGCCACATGTGGCGATCCGGAAACCCGCGAGTGAATCCAGATATGTCTTTGTAGTTACAACAAGTGACTGTTTGATGCTGGAGGAATAATTTTGGGCTGAAAGCGTCATAGGGCCATTATTTATTGAAAAAGACGACGGAAGATCCGTTACAGTTAATGGAGTGAGATACAGAGACATACTAAACAATGTTTGCAGTCGCAGATGGAGTATGCGGACACAGAAGATCTCTACTTCAAACATGATGGTGCAACGTGACATGCAAGTTGCGAAACTTTCGAATATTGCGCACGGACTAGTTCCCGGGTTGCGTTGTTAAGCGTTTTTTATACATCAATTGCCCACCAAGACCTCACAATTTAACACCTTTAGACTTCTTCCATTGAGGTTATGTTAAGAGTCAGGTCTACGCTAACCATCCGCAAACAATTGCAACTTTCAAAGCAAATATTGAAGTCACCTACAACAAAATTTAGAAAAAAAGGTTAAGGTTTGCTAGATAAATCGAGGCAGACATTTGAAAAATATTTTATTACATACATAATCTCTTTGTATCTAATTTGTAATGCAATCAAAATTTAAGAAACATCCTAACAATTGTTCGTTTTATATAATAAACAAATCTTAAACTTCTTGTTGATTCAGCAGTGTATCACACACAAGCGATATTAAGCTTATTAAAAGCCCGAATGTTTTTGAAAAAAATGGCTTTTTATAATACTTTATATAAAATTATATCAAGAAATTCCTGCAGATTCTTAAATTTGGTGAGAACACTTTTTATTACATTTTTTATTAACTGAGGATCATTGGTTCCATAGGTACAATTATTGAATTTTGAAAAATCTTGATTAAACAACATGCTCTAAGTATTGTCGTTTTTATTGTTAGTTGTTTTTTTCATTGACATTCTTGGCCTGGAGTTCAACAATTGGTCTCAATATAATTGAAAGAAAAGGTCACATTAAATATAATCAAAATTATAGTCCTTGTGTTTGTTTCTAATATTTATAAATGGGTCAATTGCATACAAAACGCTCTTTTTTTGTCCGCGCTCTTTTAACTCTGTTTTTAGGTAAATACAAAAAGAAAAAACAGATAAAAAATGAGAAAGTGATCACTGAAGAATATTTTTTGACAAAACATATTTTTCAGACTCCGAAAATTGTTTGCATATTTGTTTTGAAGAATGTTATATTGCTCTCTCGTACTCGCTTAATACAAAAACCTGTGACCTTATACTTTTTGATGAAAAACGTGAACGAAAAGTTGAAAACAATGCAAAAATATAACAAATAATAACTGTTTTGTAATAATAGCATTTATTTCTTATGTTTTATTTTGTTTTTATTCTCAAAACATTGTCATCGCGAATTTGGCTCTCGATTTACATTTAGTCCCCAAGTATTGTATTGAACGTTACTTTTTTTTTACACTTCGTTAGTTTTAATTTAGGAGAGGTATAGATGACAAGTAAGTTATATTAAAGAAGTGCAGAGATTAGTTCTCATGGAATTCTAAAAATTAAGACGATTTAATAATGTTAAGGTAAATTTTTTTTGCGTTTTCTCAGTTCATCATGATAAGTATGTGTAAAAATGTATTGAACGTCACGCGGAGTTTTATTAAAGCAAAAATAGCATATCAAAAAAATCCAAATTTAAAATCATTGCTACATGGGTTTTGATTAATTTCCTTGTTTTAGTATATTTGCAAAATAAGATTCCTAAGAAAAAATACTAAAAAGTGGCAAATGTATTGAACGTCACTTTTAAGATATGCCACACCACCGGCTGAAGTATTAATTTTGTATTTCGTTTTTGTATATTTAAGAGTTAAATAGCAAAATTAACGCATGCTGAAAGAGCACGAAGATACCGGAAAAAATAAAGCTAGATAAGGAACGAAATGAAGAATATAAACGAAAGCAAAAAGAATGGTACCTATTTTTGACATTGACCTGATGTTTGTTTTTACTAACTGATATGCCCATTTCACATTGAAGTGATCAGTTGCACTGATCATCTCCGATTTGGCTCAAATATTTTCTTGTATGGGTTTATTGATTTGAAAACCAAAATCGAAGTTATAAATTTTTAGAATAATTTTTTGCGCCCAAAATAGGGTCTATTTTGAGACAACGTAGCTCAATCAACTTAAGACCGATTACCGGTAAAATAGTATCATTGGAAAATTTATTTCATCTATTTTGAGGAAAAATACAAAATTTTTGAAAATATTGCAATAAGTTGACGCATTCTTAATTTGTTTGAGTTTAATACCATGCCAGCAACACGTGCTATAATTTTTTTCTTTTTTATAATTTTCATTTTTTACGCTAGGTTATACTTTTCCAATGATATAAAATGATGATGTGGTTTTAAAGGGTTCAGAAGTTATATTGTAAAACGTGAAGTCTTAATAAAGTTTCAATACAAATTCAGCTAGCTATTGAGATATTTAATTTTTTGTAAAAAAATAAAGAAAAAAAAATTGGATGAAAATTTTATGTATAGCTGAAATATATACTTTTTATTTACTTTTTGTTTTTTTTTTTTGTAAAAGAATAAACCTGTTTTTTGCTAAACTCCCAATTTGATATACATTATTTGGTTAAGCGGAACAAAATGTATTAAACGTCACAAAATGTATTGAACATCACCCTGTTGTTTTTTCTGAAATTGCTTATTATTTAACAGTTTTTTTATATTTATTGCTGCAAGTCTACTACTTTGGAAATAACCTCTATGTTAATGTCTTTTTGGAGAAAAATTTTAATTTTTTCCCGTTAAAATTGTAAAATGTGTAGGTATTATTGGTTAAAAATTATTATTTCTGTAACTGAAATGGCGATTTTTACAAAAGCTGATTTAACTTATTAAATAACTTAACAAGCATCACAGTAAGCTTTAATTTACATCATTTTTCAAATTTCTAGTGATTTTTCCCGTATATCTGCTGTGTGACGTTCAATACAAAAATCATATAAAAACCATAGAAAAAATGATTTTTTGCAGGGCCTAAAAACAACTTCGAATTCTCCATTATTTTTCACTTAATTTGACTACTCTAACAGGAAAATTTAAAAAACTTTAAAAACAAAACATGAAAACCACTTCGTGTACGTTTTTTTTGCAATTGACCCAAATATATTTTTTTTTCCAGTTTTGAGCATTGTGAGCATTTATTTTTGAATTTTCATCATTTCGATATTGACACTTTCCACATTTCCGGAAGAAAAATTAAATGTCATTGTCTCTACAACAAGTTATGTTAGCTTGAATGCACTTTTTTAACTTTATGCATTAGTTTTAAAAAATGTTTTCTATTCCAAATTTTGCATTTAAAAATTTCTAAACAATCAAATTTTTGTTTTAATTTTCTGTTAATACTAAGTGTAGAAACGCTCCCATTGTTAAAATAAGATTAAAATCATGCTTGGAAAAAATATCTGTAAGTTTGTTTCATAAGTCAAATTTATCTCAAAGTATGTACTTAATTAAAAATGTAAAAATAAACAAAGTATTTATATACAAAGTATGTAATTTTTTAGCCCATTACAAATATACACCAAAATTATGTATTAAACGTCAATCTGGCAACGCCGGTTGTACTTTCGATGGAAAGCTTTACGCTCTCTTTAAGAATTAACATAAAAAAAACAACTTACTGCCAAAAGATGAACACATAAATTTACATTTTTTTTTTGCGTTTATCACAAACACACGCGCCGCAAAGTATGCCACATATTTTACTTATCCATTGATTTTAAACATTTTTTTTGTGTTTGTTTTAATACTACCGTTTTGCACTAGACTTCTACTCACCTGGATGGGTGGATGCGTGTGTGTGTGTGTGTGCGTATGTGTTAGAGTCTTAAAGTCTCATCTTGCTTGCTCTATCAACGTCTCGCTAATACTGGCTGCAATCAGCATCTCGATATGAAGCAACAGCAATAGCAGCAGCACAAGCATCAGCATCAGCATCAACAGCTAATGTAGCAACAATTTCAAGTTCAAGTTGACTGCCTGGGCGCATGTCTACAATGCATTCCGCTGTTGTCTACAGGCCATGGTAATAGCTACACGACGACGATATTCAGATTCAGATGGAGGTAGTTGACGATGGAGTGGGCGGGCGGTGGTAGCGAGTGCTGTTCATTGCTGCTGTCGTCATATGGTTTGGACGATTATTTTACTGTGCATGTCGTTGTTGCTGCATTTTTCGCTGCTCGTCTTAATTAAATTCCAGCAGCAATGACGCACGTTAGTTGGTCTGAAAATAAACACAAAAAGTTATCAGAATTACATACATAGTTATAAATATATCATTATATATATTAAGCAAAAAAATCAAGTCAGATCGATTAAAGGAATTTTGAAGTGTTTAGTAAAAATAATTTATAACAGCAAAATTTTAGTTTGTTACTTTTTGTACAAAAAGGCGAAGAGAAAGAAGAAATTCTAGAGGCAGAAAGTAAGTAGATATGACTGACTGAGAATCTTAATAGTACCAACTACGAAAAGGGTTTGGTAGGGAATTACTCGGAAATTCAATTTAAGCTTTAACTTGTCAAAAAATTTGGGTATTACTGAGACTAGCATACATTCGAATTTGCATGAGCATTAAGCATCAGAAAGATTTGTGCCCGTTGGATACCTCATAATTTGGCGGTAACTCAAAGAACAGCTCGTGTCGATTGATGCAAGGAAATGTTGAAAAACACAGCGGGGGTGGTTCGAAACTAGTCGATCACCATAGGTGACGAATCATGAATCTACGTTTATGAGCTCGAACTATACCATTTGAACAACGGAGAACTGTTAATGCTAAATGGCACACAAACATTTGTTTGCCGGAAGTCTTTGGAGAATTCAAGAAAACCAACTACTAAAGGAAGATCATCCTCCATCACGACAATGCAAGTTCCCATACATCAGCTCAAACAGAGGAGTTTTTGAGCACTCAAAACGTGGAATTGATGGGTCATTCGCCTTCTTCTTGGTCCCTCACATTAAAACAAAAAAAATGCGTAGCGAGCATTTTTCTACACCCGAACAGGACGTTGATGTCAGTGTCATCGTTCAATGGCATAGCCTTCAATATTCTCTTCATAACATCAGTGAATTGTTACACGGAGAGAAAAAAATCAAGCACTGTCCCGGTCGGTTTACACTTGTCAAGAATTGACGATCAAGTCTTGTGTTCGATGGTGCGGGAATCGTAACAAAATGGAAAGAAAAAAATTTACCGTACCGTCAATTCTTGGGTAATTCGTTTTTTGTTTGTTCATTGTCCCGCTACTTTTTCCTTTCGTTTTTCGCATCAACGGAGTCGTTTCATTTCATTTCTATAAGATGAAATGAAATGAAAGCACTAGATTCAAGCATCTCAATATTCATAAAGCAACTTGGCTGTCTCCTGATCAAAAGACGCGCAACCAAATTGATCACGTATTGATTGACGGAAGGCACTCTTCCAGTGTTTTAGATGTACGCACGATCCGTGGTGCCAATATAGACTCGGAACGCAGCCAAGATCCGTACACGCCTGTGCGCAACCAAGAATGCACGCAATCCAGCACAGAGAAAGCTAGACGTCGAAAAGCTGCAATCAAAGCAAACAGCCGAAGACTTCGCTACTCGACTCTCACTCCTGCTTCAAGAAAGCACTCCTCCGATCGACGATATATGCGCGCAGTGGAATCATATTTCCCACTCTATGCGTACGGCTGCCGAAGAGGTGATTGGCTATCACCGCCCTCGCCGAAACCACTGGCACGACCAAGAGTGTCGCGACGCCACTGCAGAAAAAGATGCCGCCTACAAAGCCACCCTGCAGTCGGTTGTAACGCGTGCTGCTAAGGAGCGATACAAAGAGAAGAGGAGGGAAGAGAGACGCATTTTCAGGCGAAAGAAAAGGGAAGCGGAAATGCGTGAGTGCGAGAAAATTGAGATGCATGGTGACAGGAATGAGGTCCGAAAATTTTTCGAAAAAATAAGACGCCTGGCCGATGGTTTCAAGACCGGGGCCTCTTCCTGCAAGGATGAAAATGGGAATCTAGTGACAGATATCCAGAGTACACTGATGATGTGGAGGGAACAATTCTCTAGGCTTCTGAATGGCGACGACGACAACAATCCCGCCAATAGAGATGATATCCCGGAATCCCCAGTTTTGGACGACAGCGTTGAAGTTCCGCTGCCCGACCATAGTGAAGTCTTGAAAGCTATAGCTCGGCTTAAAAACAACAAAGCCGCAGGAGCCGATGGCTTACCTGCTGAGCTCTTCAAGAATGGAGGCGAAGCTCTATTTAAATGCATTCATGAGCTTCTATGCAGAATATGGTCGGAAGAATGCATTCCAAACGATTGGAACCTCAGTGTGCTCTGCCCAATCCACAAGAAAGGCGATCCCACAATTTGCGCCGACTACCGTGGGTTAAGCCTTCTGAATATCGCATATAAGGTCCTGTCGAGCGTACTATGTGAAAGACTGAAGCCCATCGTAAACCAGCTGATTGGACCTTATCAGTGTGGCTTCAGACCTGGCAAATCCACCATAGACCAGATATTTACGCTACGACAAATCTTGGAGAAGACCCTAGAAAAACAAATCGACACACACCATCTTTTTGTCGATTACAAAGCCGCCTTCGACAGTCCAATAAGGAATCATCTATATTCCACCATGTCTGAATTTGGTATTCCTGCAAAGCTCATCCGCCTTTGCAGAATGACACTGAGCAACACCAGCAGCACAGTTAAAATCGGGAAGGACCTCACTCCTCCATTCGATACCAAACGAGGTTTCAGACAAGGTGATTCCTTATCGTGCGACTTTTTCAACTTAATGATGGAGAAGATCTCACTGCTGATTTGAGACGCAGTGGCACGATATTCTACAAAAGTATTATGCTGCTGGCGTATGATGATGATATCGATATCATTGGCCATAATACGCGCGAAGTCAGCGCAGCATTCTCCAGGTTAGCGAAAGAGTCGAGTCGATTAGGTCTTGTAGTGAACGCAGATAAGACGAAATACCTAGTGTCAACAAATAAACAGTCCCAGCGTCTTGGAAACCACGTCACTGTTGACAACATCTCCTTCGAGGTTGTTAAGGACTTCGTCTACCTGGGATCCAGCGTAAACTCTTTCAACGATGTCAGTATTAAGATAAAGCGAAGGATAACTCTTGCCAACAGGTGTTACTTTGGGCTGAGTAAGCAATTGAGAAGCAGAGCCCTTTCTCGACGAACAAAACTCACGCTCTATAAGTCACTAATCATGCCCGTCCTATTATATGCAGCACAAACTTGGACGTTGAGCAGTTCTGATGAAAAGACTTTGGGAGCCTTCGAGAGAAAGATCCTTCGTAAGATCTTCGGTCCAATCTGCGTCAATGGCGAGTACCGAATTCGATGGAACCACGAGCTGTATGAGCTGTACGCTGACATAGACATAGTTAAGCGTATTAAAATCGAGCGGCTCCGCTGGCTAGGTCATGTTGAGCGAATGGAAAACGACGCTCCAGCGAAAAAAATATTCGATTCGGTGCCCGGTGGTGGTCAACGCAGAAGAGGACGCCCTCATCTTCGTTGGAAGGATCAGGTGTTGGATAACCTGACTACACTTGGTGTTTCCAACTGGCGCCAACAAGCGCAAAACAGAAATGGCTGGCGCAATTTCTTATACGAGGCCAAAACCGACCTTCGGTTGTAAGCGCCAGATAAGTAAGTAAGTAAGCAGAGGTCCTGTTTTTCCAACGTAGAACATGGCTGGATCTCGTTCCTTGCCTTATACGAGTATCTAAAGTTCCCCACGCTAAATGTATTTCTTCTCCCAGTAGATGCATTTTATAGATATACACATGAAATAATAATAATAGCTGATTGATTTTTTTTTTTTTTTTTTATATTTTGCTCATCACTCGCTGAACTTCTGTGCTAGTTTGATTAATTTAATATTTTCAGCCACGCAATTTACTTGTTTCAACAAATTCTAAAAATAACATTTTTTCCAGTGAATAAACATTTTCATAGGTCGTGCTTGTTTTTATGTGTTTGCTCAAGCCTTTTTATTGTTTTTGAACGGAATTTTCATACGTGTAACTAACATTTTTTATTAAAATTCTTTCATGCGAATTCTAACATTTTACTTTATTTAAAACTTAATCAAATAACTTGTTGGTTGAACAATCATCGATGACTGATGAACGCTTGCTAAGACGGCAGCTATTTTGAAATGTTCATTAAGATTCGCAAGTCTGGCGACTAGGGTGGGCGATATGGGACAATTTAAGTATGTTGTCAAGAATTTTGTTCAATATAAAAGTTATAGGGCAAGATTTTCAGTATTACAATAATTAAGGTACTGTTTTTTTTTACATTGTTGTAACTCTACGGCCCAAAAAAGGTTTAATATCCGGAACAAAAATCCCGGCCCAAAAGGTTTAATTTCATCACTATTCATTCACATCCATTTCCATGAATTCATTCATTCACTCCTTCTTTTTCATCTTCATTTCCTCTAACATACACTCATTTTTGCTTGACTACTAAAAATGCTGAACAACACAGAGGAGAAAAAATTATTAAAAAAAAATAAAAATAAACAGTCACGAATTCTACGAAGTTGAGCGTTATATACTTTATCTTAGTCTCTGTGTATCTATCAGATACCAACACTGTGAGCGCCCAGTGTATAATCTCAAGTTTTTTGTTTTATTTTCTTGCTTACTTGCTTGTGCTATTTACTTGGCGTTCTCCTTAACCTTGAACTTGAAATAGTTCTGCTGGAGCAGCACTATTTGCTGCTGCTTCCTCTTATTTATATTCTCTGCCTCTTCAACTATGCCGCTTTAGCTTTGTTTTTATAAAATATTTTAGTAAAGAAGTGTGTGTGAATCTCTCACTGACTAACTCTCTTTACTCTTGAACTGCTAACAGTGCTGCCAGTTCGCAAAAAATTTCCCTATTTAAGGGAATTTTTTAACGTTTGTAAATTAACAGGGGAAAAAACAATTTCGGTATAGTGAGGGAATGTAAGTTAGAAAAAAAAAGAATTTCAAAATTTACAGGCTTAACCCCTTAAGTGGTTTCAAGAATGTTTTCGGGGTTGCTGATTGGAGTTTACAATACTTAGGTTTGAAGCTGCCATAATTGAAATGAGCATTTTCAAAAACGTCTGAGTAACAAAATTGATCCAGATGCCACCAGTTTGTGTCCAGTTTTCAAAAAAATAGCCAATTATTATAATTTCATTATTAGTTAAGGAGAAGATGTTCTCAATTCATAAAAATTATGAATTGTTATGCGTTCTCTAACATCCTTACAGGCTCAGAAAGAAAATAGCAGTATAAAAAAGCATTTAAAATTACTAAAAACCATAAAAAATGATTAAACGTACGTGTAGGTTCCTCCATTTTTCTGTACCTCTCTGCAGACAATGGCAAACCTCAGAGAGTAATCAAAATGCCATGTAAAGCTTCTTGAGAACGAGAACATATTCTGTTCATCGCCGTTCGGAGTCGGCGTTAAACATGTAGGTCCGTTTCTCGGTTAATTGTGTAAAAACTTAATAACACGCACAACACAATTGATCATAAGAAGCTAGATCAAAGTCCTTCAAGGGCTGAAATTGCCAGTTATTTATTTTTTTTTTTATTTTTTACTTGAATGGGCTAGAAAAAAATGTTTAAAATGAAAGTCCAAATGTTACATGTTATTGACTAGAAATCGATATAATCTATGGCACAATTTTATAAACTAAGAAGCCTATTTCAAGTCAAAAGTATAGGTCCGTGTGATTTCGAAGTAGAAATATACAATACAGGGCATTATTATCTAAAACGAACAAAACGTGCACTAAGAAATTTAAACAGTTTTCAGAAAATTTTTAGGACAGATCGCAATGTGTTACATCCTGTGATACCACAATGAGAGATCTAGTATTCTTTTAAGACTATCAGAGTTTATTAAATAACCGCAAAATCATAAAAAAACAAGAACAGAATTAGCTAAATTGTCTTAGAGTGAAATAACTATTTTTATTTTCGAATAGATCATATTATTAAAGCATCAGACCTTAGATTCACGGCATGTTCCAGCAAGACCCTAAAAAATAAGTATCAAAGCTTCGCTCAAGGAAAAAATATAAAGTACAGGTTAATGACATCTTTGTTGAAGTATAAAATCAACTAACTTAAGAAAAATTTGAAAAAAGTGCTTTTGTATTTTGAAATGCTTCATATTGAAGTTATTCCTTACATCTCGTTCTCAAATGACGCAATAATTTAAGCACTGGAAATTATCCGTGCATAACTTATTCTGTCGAATAAACGATTTTTTAGTTATTTGCGAAATATTGGAAAAAAAAAATCTGCCAATTTCCGAGTTTTAAGGACATGTTTCTGATCATATCAAGCTTTTTAACAACTCAGCAGAAACAGAAACAACTGAAACAGAAATTTATGCTTTATAATTCTAGAATTTTTTTTTCTAAAATAACTATTTTTGAAGCTAATTGCAAAAAACTTAGAAAATAATCTTTAAATAGGGCGTGGCATCAAAGCTCGCTTGGTAGAATATAAGAGACTAGCAAAATTGCTTTTGTGTTTTAGTCCTAATGAAGCAATTAAACTATTTCCAACTATCTGCCAATTACATCCAAACTTAACTAATTTAACTGACCTTAACACTAAACAAATATGTATTTTAATTTTTAAAAATTTTTTAATACTAAAAATACTGATTAAGTTCTGGAGATTAAAAATTAAGGAATTCATTAATCATAATTCCTTAATTACATTAAGGAATCAAAACCATTAAAAATAACCTTTGATATTTTAGAAACAATTCTTTTTTTAATTTTTGGGCATATGCAAAAAAAAAATTTTTAATATTTATGAAATAGTTTAGGTAACATTTTTCACAAAATAATAGTTTGTTGTATGAGTTCAGAGATTATTTAACACAGGTAAAAGGAAAGTAGGGATTTTTTTTTTTATTTGTTAAAATTTACACTGGCAACACTGTCTGCTAGTTATAAGATGACTTAAGTAAAATCCGACAAATACTTGAACGTGGCCGGCAGCGATAATTATTTCATTTCATCTGTGCTCATATGTCACTCTGTACATTTTTGTTTTCTTTTTATTGAGAAATCAACTTAATTTAATTAAACATGAAATAAAATTGATGTTTTTTATTTTAACTGGAATTGATTAGATTATCTCGCACGATAGTTGGCGACTAGTGGGCCATTTATTGGGATCGATAAGATGTTTGTCTGATGGTGGGGTGGTGAGGAGATTGAGCAGAATAACTCTTTTTTTAGGAATGCTTATTTCAAGCGCAAGTATAAAGAATAACCCCATCATGATGTATCACGAAACAAGGCACGAACGACAAACAAGAAACGATCAGCACTTCTCTCTTTCATATAAAAACCGATTGCTTCTCTTGTCTTGCTTATCGTTAGTGTGCCTTTTCGTGATACAGAATGAAGGGATAAGTCCCATGTTGCAATTTCCAGTGTTTCTATAAAATTAAGAATTTTTTTTGGAATTGGATCGTATTCGAGTCAGAGATAAAAAAAATATACATATATGTCTAAATTTAAAATTAAATTCATAATACAGTAGACTCTCACAAATTAGAACCACTTTGATCTACGGATAATTTAATTAGTTCATCAAGATTCATTCATCTGAGGATGAAGAGAGCGTCAATAGTCTTTCAACAAGACGTGTTGTTTTAAATTAAAAAAAAAACGCAATATTTTTGTGAAAAGAGCTGATAATTTTATTTTAATCCAAAGTGCAAATTCTGAGATTAGTAATGGAACAAAATATCAGCCAAATGCCCGCTGCGGCTGTTCTTGCATATGGCCATTCTTTTGATGAAATTTTTTCATCACATTTTCGCATAATTGCGAATGTATGTACTACTGTGGGCAAAAAATACAGGAATCCCCAAAAACAAATGTTTATATTTTTAAATTGGCACTACTGTCACTAACATCTGTGCCAAATTACTCGTAAAAATATTTATTAGTGCTTGAGATATGCGTTCTTTTGTAAATAGCCTTCAATTCCTTCTTAGTTTCTACATATATCTTCTATCGATTCAAAACGGTGTCCACGGAGCGGTCTCTTGAGTTAAGCGAATAGCAACATCATTCGGTACCGCAATCTATTCACGGAAACGATCGCATCAGCGAAATTTTCGAAAAAAATATAGCCCAATGACACCGTCATTCCAAAAACCGCACATAACTGTCAATCGTTGAGGATGGAGAATTTGTTCAACTATTTCTCTTGCGTTTTCTGAGCCCCAGATGTGACAGTTTTGCTTATTCACATATCCAGACAGATGAAAATGAGCCTCATCACTTAGAATAATTTTGTTTAAGAAATCATGATCTTGTTCAAGCATTTCCAGCACCCAATCAGCAAATGTACGACGTTTCCATAATCTAAAGCAAACATGCCCACGTAATAAGCCCATATGGCCCGCGTGGCATTTCATACAATTTTTTTGTGTTCAGCACATTTTCCAGCGAACTATACAAAAAGAAATAAATAACTGGCCATTTCAGCCCTTGAAAGGACTTTGACCTAGCTTCTTATGATCAATTGTGTTGTGCGTGTTATTAAGTTTGTACACAATTGACCGAGAAATGGACCTACGGGTTTAACGCCGATGAACGGAATGTTCTTATTCTCAAGAAGCTTTACATGGCATTTTGAATACTCTCTGAGGTTTGCCATTGTGCATCTGTAGAGAGGTGGCGGCCGTACAGAAAAATTATTTTAATTCAAATAATTTTCTGTCGCTGCTGCGGTTCGAACCTGGGTCTCCAGTGCACCTTATAAGCATGTAGGTTAAGATCTCTATGCGGTGCAATAATCAAAAAATAATAAGAAAATTAGGTTATTATATCGTTCGACCATACAATCTGTGCGTCGAGAGTTCGAGACTCGCCTTAGGAAATCCAAATCTGGTGTTATTTTTAGCCCATCTTGCTTCATTTTCTAGATATGCGGTTTTTCTTATTTTTTAGGGCTATCATATTGTCCGACCTTTCTATATGTGGGTCTCGAGTTAGACCCTCTTTTAGCTACCCAAATCTGGTGTTATTTTTGGCCTATCTTGCTTCGTTTTCAAGATATGGCGCTTTTTTAATTTTTATACCCCCACGTTTAAAAAACGTAGAAGATGTATAACATATTACTTTTGTCACTCCGTTTCTAACGCCCTTCTTATGGGTAGGTATAGTAGGCGTGGTAGGTATAGAAAATCTTATATATATTACGCAAGCTCAAATTTTGTCCGGCATAAGGCTTTTTAAGTACAAGTCCAATCTTAATAAATTTAGTATTTCTTGGTAGGTTTAGACCTGTAGTTGTGCAAACTGAACTTTTTATTTCTTAAAAATTTATATATTTTAAGTTATTATTGCATTTAATTGCATATAATTGTTGTTACTATGTTGCTTTTTCTTTTCTTAACAGAGCAGCTAAGAACAATGTTATCAAACTCAGAGCAAAACTATTCGCTGCTCACATTTCGCTCTCTGCTGTCTCTTCTTAATAGAGCGTCTGTTGAAATGAAAGTCAGAAAGTCAGAAAAATGAAAGTCAGAAAAATGTAAAGCTTTCGCAAACCGCTCGCGCTGAACGCTCGCAACCAATACACATACAAATTTTTTTTATTGCAATTTTTCGCTCACATTACACTCTATTCTGTCTCTTCTTTATAGAGCGCTTGCAAACAACGACAAAACTCTTAGAATATACGCTGAACACAATGAACGGCGTCAGCGGTCAGCGCCAATTATTATTACTAGTATCGCCTGTGGCCGAAATCGGCCATCTGTTTCTGTAAGGTAACGAAACTCAAGTTGTTTTTCATATAATGAATTGTTATTAATTTGCATGGAAATTCTTAATGCTTACCTTGACGCCATGAGGAAAATAGTGGTAAAGGACAAAAAAGGAAGCATATATGCGTCAATAACAAAAATTTATTCAACATATAATATTCATTTAAAGTAAATAAATAACTTAAAAGTAAAGTAAATAAAGTAAAAGTAAATAAAGTGTAGAAAAGTATAACAAAGAAATTAAGATAAATGATAATTCTCAAGCTAATAGAAGCAAGCAGCAGTTTTTATTAAGAGAAAGCAACAACCACAACAACAACAACATATGCTACTCAGCTCTTTTTAAGTGTTTGCGTCACTCCCGCATTCTACTCTTGCTTTTGTAAGCTACAGCAGTGATGTTCAACAGAGCTTTGTCGCTTTATAGTTTCTGATTGCCCCATTGGTAACAAAAGCGTTTTAAATTTGCTCAGTTTTACTTATCTTAATGACAACATATTCGGATAAAAATTATATTGTGCAAATCTACTCGAAAATACCTATCCATCGATATAAGTATTATGTGAATATCTTGAAGGTAACACAGAAAAAAAGGGAACACTAACTTTTTTGTTTGCCTATTAATATTATTATTATTATAGTTGATGGGTGCAGCAACGCGCACCAGTGGTCGCTAGTTATTTATATTCTTTATCGACATCACCACCCGAGTCGATTTAGCCATGTTCGTCTGTCTGTCTGTGATCACGATTACAGCCGTAATTTTCAAGCTACCATCATGAAGTTCGATGTTTAAGCTTTTATGTAAAAAATAAACATCAAATTCAAAAATGAGTCAAATCGGATGAAAACCACGGGCACCTCCCATACAAAGTAACTTTATCAAAAAGGTAAAGTAAAGTAAATAAAGTAAAAGTAAATAAAGTGTAGAAAAGTATAACAAAGAAATTAAGATAAATGATAATTCTCAAGCTAATAGAAGCAAGCAGCAGTTTTTATTAAGAGAAAGCAACAACCACAACAACAACAACATATGCTACTCAGCTCTTTTTAAGTGTTTGCGTCACTCCCGCATTCTACTCTTGCTTTTGTAAGCAACAGCAGTGATGTTCAACAGAGCTTTGTCGCTTTATAGTTTCTGATTGCCCCATTGGTAACAAAAGCGTTTTAAATTTGCTCAGTTTTACTTATCTTAATGACAACATATTCGGATAAAAATTATATTGTGCAAATCTACTCGAAAATACCTATAAACATATTTTTTAAGAATTATATTGTGAGCTTAATGCCAAATAATTCATGAAGCAACAGGTTGCTACAACAACAAAGTTCTTTGCAGAACTTAAACCAAGCTGACTAGACCATGGTTTCGTCGGACGCTACTCCGACTCATCAGTAGTCTCAGTGGTTTAAATTATGTTTCTCAAATTAAAATATGCCACAATTTTATAACTCAAATCTCTGAGAATTTCACAAAAATTAATATATGGACTTGAAATTTTGCAAATAAGCTTTAAAATGCACTCTAAGTATTTATATAATTCAACGAAATCGAGTGAAAACGCCTGCTTTCCATGCCAAGTGACTATAAAAAAAAAGCGAAGATTTCTGTTAAAACTTTGACGAAAATATTTTTACAAATAAATATTTTATTGACTGCTTAAGACTGAATACATAAGATTATGAATATATTATGAATATATTTTGGTTCGGCCGTGGGGGTATTTTAATTACGGCCCAGTCGAAGATCATTTCTAACTAGTTTAAGTTTAAAACATCGAAGTTTAAGTTATCGACGACCCTCTATACTCCTGAGTGCAAAGTGCACTCGGTGTGATTGCTATGATTTCCCATTACTTTTACTTCAGTGTTGTTCTGTGGTTTGTTATTTTATTTCATATCAAAACTTTCAAAACACAACGACACTAACAAAGAGCTTTAAAAATATGACAGTCTTGTTTTTTGTTTGGTCTTGTTTGGCTTTGCTTCATACAAAACATTTTTGTTCCATTCAAAACATTTGAATAGAATGTTTTAGGCAGTTCTTTAGTTGCTTCTAAAGAGTTTTCGTGAAATAAGGCAAACAAACAAGCTCCGAAAAATTGTTCTTCATCAAGACAATGCAAGCTTGGGGCGTTTTTGGACACTTAAAACATCGAATAAATGGGTCATCTACCGTACAGTCCTGACTTGGCACCCAATGGCTTCTTTTTATTCCCGCACATCAAGGAAAAACTGCGTGGATAACAATTTTCGACGCCAGAAGAAACCAGAAGTTGATGTGTTATAAAACTATGTTTTGGAGGTTTCTAAAGCGGAATGGGATATATGTTATGACAATGATTCAAACGCAAGCAAAAATGTATTTATCATAAAGGAGAATATTTGGAAGAACAATAAAAAAATAAGGTCTACATATTTATTCCCGAAATATATGTAGTAATCCTCGCATTATTTTTCTACTCTTCCCCGAGTTTTTCCAGAACTTTCAGAAAAAAATTTTTAAAACAAGAACCTTAAAGATATTTAAATAACTTAATTTTGTCATTGTTGTTTCTTAATCTCGAATGTTGAAAAGATAGTTCAACTAACACTCATTGAATTATATCAATTTTAAAACCAAAACCAAAAAGCTGTTATCCTTTTAACTCGAAAAATCGTTGGGATTCTGTTTCTTGGATATATTTACATATTTACAAAGTATTTTATAAATAGTTTGTTATAGTTAAAAAAAAAACAATTCAATTTTTATTTAATAAACTAGGTGACACGTGGTACGTGTGTGTGTGTGTGTGTGTGTGTGTTGATATACACTCTCAGTAAACTTTAAAATAGAAAAAAATAATAAATGAAAATAGCTCTGGGTGGCAGCTGTATATAAAGACGTACACGTATGCATTTTTTTAAGGCCCTTGGATAAAATCTTTGTGTTATAGTGATAACGCATAAGCTTCGATAAAGTTAAGAAATTTAAATATGCGATACCTGAAGCTTCTATAAACTTATATAGAGTTTACGAAAAAAAAACAATTAAATTGTTTCATGTGACTCCCTTTTCCCCTTTTTATTATCATTTTATTTTTCTAAATTTTTTCATTTTTTTTTCGATTGTTTTTATACAAACTACATATGAACACTCCACATGATCCATAGAAAATGTAGATGAATTTTTGTCTTAAGGTAACTAGTACACTTAAAAAAAAAAAAACGCAACAATTTTTTATAATTATGTTCTAAAATATGTCAGGAATACACATCTGAACAAAATGGCGGCTGATTTTGTAACCTCGAATATCGACTTTTTTAAATGACCGCCATTTTGTTTTTTTTTTTTGGCGGGAAAAATGTTTTTTATTTATTTAATAAAATATTTTATTTATTTAAAAACAATAAAAAAATGTATTTTAAGATTAAATGCATTTGAGAATATAACATGACGTAAAAAATTTTTCAATGGCAGAAATGCTTTTTGTGACGGATATTGAAGATGATGGCTAGGAGTGATATTTCCAAAGATTTCGGTTCTGATGGCGGTAAGCGCTTGGCAGTCGTTTAGAAGATGTTCTGCGGATAATTGGTCATTGCAAAGATTGCAAGAAGGTACAGCCCTGCCACACAAAAGATGGTAATGCGTTAGCTCAGTGTGTTCAATTCGTAGACGGACAAATAATTTAGATTGTTGTCGGGAACAGGAAGCAGGATATAATGTTTTTAATCCATTGACATTGTACCTTTTGAATCAATGATTATATTGGGACCATTCCAGTTCGCGTTGTTGGAGTTGATATTTGTAAAGCAGTCTAGAGATGTCTTTGTTATCTGCAGAATAAAAGATAGTGCCGGTGATCTGATTACTGCTGCAGCCTCTTGATCAGCACATTCATGGCCTGTAATGCCAGCGTGGCCGGGAACCCACATTATTTTTATTTTATTGGGATTTTTGATGCATGTGTTTTTTAGGTTACCAATCAGTTGGTTGAAAATTTTTCAAAGCCTTAATACTGAAGTAACTATCTGTGCAAATAATGAATTTTCCTTTATTTTTGTGAGCGAAATCCGCCGCTTTCTTCAAGGCAAATGCTTCTGCAGTGAAGACCGAGCAATAGGTTGGAAGAAACCCAGAGGAAATTTTTGCACCATCATTAGATACAACTGCTACTCTGCGATAGTCTTCGATCTTAGTTAACGTTCAACCAAGAATCAATAACGAAGAAGTAAAAAAAATATAGTATAGCGTATAACAGTATAGAAGTGGAAGTTCTTAAAATAAATAATAAGAGAGATTTACGTGTCCGACGCAGATAGAAAGAGATAGGGGGTTAGCTTAAGAGAAATGCAATACAAAATTTGCATAAAAAATAAAACAACAATTACACGTTTTACACTAAACAGACCTATAATTTGTAACCTATATACCCCTTAACTATTTTAAGTAATTGCTTTGAGTTAATTTAAAAGCAATTGTATTCAGCAAACATTTTTACATGGAGACGCACTAAGTTTATTACTAAATATATAGAAATATGGCCCCCACATACCAAATTACATAATCATTGTGCATTGTGGTCATGAGATATTGTAATTTTTCCTAAAAATGGGCGTAGTCCACCCACCTTTTCAAAAAAAATTTATGTTCATGCTTATCCCCCACATACAAAATTTCATAATTATTGCCTATCGTGGTCATTAGATATTGTTATTTTTCTTAAAAAGGGGCGTGGTCCACCCACCTTTTCCAAAAGCATAGATCTTCATGCTTAGCCCTACATACCAAATTCCATAATTATTGGGTGGTGTGGTCATTAGATATTGTTATTTTTCCTAAAATGGGGCGTGGTTCACCCACCTTTTCCAAAAGCATAGATCTTCATGCTTAGCCCCACATACCAAATTCCATAATTATTGGGTGTCGTGATCATGATATATTGTAATTATCCTTAAAACGGGGTGTGGTCCGCCCACATTTCCAAAATAAATACATATGTCATAATCCTATGCCACCATATACCAAATTTCATGGTCCTAGCATCTATAGTTTTCACAATATAACAAACTGCTGGATATTCTTGCTGGAAAAAATATCCAGCAGAAAATAATCGTTATTTCTTGTTAAAAAAAAATAGACGGCAGAAAGTACCAGTTCAATTTTGTGTAAAAAATTACAAAACAGAAAATAACTATGAGCTACTTTCTGATTTTATTGGAAAAAAGGAATAACCGTTACGGTCCCTGCTTTGTACAGAGAAGAAATATTGGTTTGTGTCTTTGCTAAGTTAGCGTCGGATTTACGAATTTAACTTCACTCAGTTGTGCACTAGAACCTCAATCGATCCAGTAGTTCTTGGTTTCATACAAACATATTTTATATTCTGTATGCAGATGTATATTAATTGAATTAATTAAAATATATGATACTACACGCAAAAACGTGCAAAATGTAATTTATCAATATTCTTGTATATATATTTTTGTTTTCATTTTGAAGCTTCGATGAAGCTTCTAATAAATATTATTCCATAAACAAATACGAAACATATGCAATTTCCATTCCTAAGCTGTATCGAGGCAACAAATGCCTATATAAAGCTTATAAAGGGTCCGCCATCTAACTTTTTTTTTCAACTAGTGCTTATTTCGTGAATGGTAACACTTAGCACATGTCTGATTTGACAGATAATTAGTTTTATCCTTCCGCTGAACTAATATGGTTGTGTATACGCTTGAACAACGCTGGGAAGTTTGCCTGCGATCGACTTACAGAAGATGCCGATTTTGCCAAAAAAATCATCTTTTCAGATGAAGTTCATTTTGATCTTGGCAGGTATGTAAACAAGCAAAATTGTCGCATTTGGGGCACAGAAAACCCGCACGCATACATTGAAAAGCCGATGCACCCAAAACGAGTCACTGTTTGGTGCGGATTTTGGTCCAGAGGGATAATTCGAAAATGAGCAAGGAGTGGCCGTTACAGTCAATGGCCATCGTTATCGGGCCATGTTGAACGAATTTTTGTTCACAAAAATTAAAGAGGAGGATATTGGCAACATTTGGTTTCAACAGGACGACGCTACGTGCCACACAGCCGAAGCTACACTCGATATTTTGGGCCCTGTTTTAAAAAAAAAAGTTATGTACTTTTATATTTGCAATGTTTCAAGAAAAACATTAATACATTAAATTCTTAACGTTTACCTTTTTTGATGTTTTCTATTTTAAAGTAGCGAAAATCAAACACAAATAAAAAGAAAGGATTATATTGAAAAAACAAACACTCGACAAGATTTCCTTGCACCAAATGTTGTGAGAATTTGAAACAACTCCTTGTTTCAGTGTAAAGCTGTGCACTCGGAAAGCTCCCTTTGTTGTTGTTTGAACCGTGCGTTGATCACCACTGGTTTAGTTTTAGTGAAATTGCCTTAATCTTTAAAAGAGCTTTTCTGCTGGCATAGTACCTATCCACTAGAGAGCCTTTGCAAACAAACAATAAATTTTGGAGATTGGTAGGACACAAAAAAATATAACAATGGGACGAATTAATAAAGTGAGTGGAGTGGAGTGAACTCAGCTCAACTCGAGTTTACTCTGATCGGTATGAATAACCCATACTAATAAAACTTACTCAACTCCACTCTACTCATGTTTTTCTTTGACATTGAGTGTTCACTCTGAATAAACATCGCACCCCAGTTTTTGTTTCCCAGCAGGAAATGGATCGATCCGTCTTCGAAGACGTCTTCGAGACATGTCAGTTTCTTGCAAGACGGATCGATCCATTTCCATAGCAGTCCTCGAAGACAATTTCAAACAAAAGGCAACTTCGACTTGCAAGACATTTTGCTAAGATGTCTTCAATGACGGCTTCAATCCATGTCTTGCAGAACGGACGCATTTAAACAAAACGATGGGCTCTTCGTACATGAATGTTGTCTTCATGAGTGAAATTTTTACACTCAGATAGCGCAAACTATAGAAAGAGAGATAGAGAGAGAGAGAAAACGGCACATTAAAATATACAGAAACTTCACTTGATACCACTAATGCCCGCTGCCGATCAGCAAAAACTTCGCACTCGCGTAAAGCACATGAATATATTTGTTTTTTTTTTTTAATTTCTTTTCTTATTGAGGATATTTCTTTCTTAATAATTTCTTTTTTTTTTAATTATTTAAAGAGACAAATTTTACAAGACCACAATTTAATTATAACGAAATATTTTATAAAACCACAATAATCGTGCAATAAACTCTAGCACGTGCTTCAGGCTCACAATTTAATCGCAACTGACTGCACTTGACAACCGCGTCGATAATTCAAAATTAAAAAAAATTTGATTAACAGACACATGCTGAAAGTATGCATACGAGTCTTACAGAGCGTCCGCATTGACATCGGAGCATTACAAAAACAAATTCTCGATGAGAAATTCAGTTGTTTATGTACGCGAGTTTTGCAGATCGTCCGCAGTCATCATTAAAAAAAATTTCTTATGAGACAATATTCGATGATTTTGTGCTGACAATATAATGACTTGTCTTGCAGAGCGTCAGCATTCGCTCTGAGAATGCGTACTTGGTCTTCGAGACGGTCTCGAAGACTTCGTCTATGAGGATTCATATTCCGACTGGGTTATTTCGTATTAATAAAAACTGAGATCACTCAGCAAAAGTTGAGTGTGCTATTTAGCTGCCTCAGCCTTACTAAAGCTAAGCAAATGCCGTATTTGTCATTTATTTCCCATCATACAGTTCACATTTCGTTTGGTTTCACGTATTTTGGTGTTCTGGTTTTCAAAAAATAAAATGGCCAATTTGTTGAATTTTTTCTTTGATTCCGACGAAGAAGACGAAGGTGAAATACGTGCAGTTTAGAAGTATAAAACAAGAAGGTCAGGAGACGATAACAATTATCACCAATTATACCGTTTCACACGTGAAAATGTTCATTATTTGGTGGATTTTTTTTTAGAAAGAAACGCGTGGTGGTGCTCTATCAAACATGGAAAAAATGCAAACATTTCTTCGATATATGGGCGATCCAGGTTTTCAGGTGAAATAAATAAACGTACATATATAACAAATTGAAACAAAATGAAAAAAAATCACACCCATTTTTATTAAAATGAAAACTTTTTTCAAAATAATGTAACGTGTAACGTTGGTTACAGAAGAACTATTTAAAAAACAAACGTAGCTGTCTGACAGATGCTGTCATGAGTAAACACTCAAACTATGTTTTTTTTGCCCTCACAGTGGAGTGGAGTTTTTTTAATACGGATTTCACACTCCACTTAACTAACATCGCACACTCAAAATGCACACTCAAGCACTCCACTCCACTTGTGCACTCAGTTTTTATTAATTCGTCCCAATATTACAAAACACTAACTTTTAAAAATTAGTTTTTCAAAATTTCTCTAATTTTTTTTTATTGAGGTAGAATTGTGATCAAACCCCAAAATAAATAACCTAGGTTTGTATATTCTCTCAATACAAGATCATCTATGCAAACAAAAGTGGGCATGCACATTTTTAAAATTTATTAATTCTACTTTGAAAGACTCTGAGTAGAATAAACGTATATAAGGCGTTGATAATTGTATTAATCACAGACGTTTTCTTTAATTACTCGTAGTTCACTTCTGCGTAGTTCACATCAGTGGGGACCACTCAAATTTAAGCATAATGACTGATGCACTTCACACTCATTATTTTCTAATCGCGGAGCTTACGTTCACGTTGACGTAATGTCATTTGTTTAAGGTTCTTTTTTTTTAAATTTTTTCATATCATTTCAATTGAATGCACGAAGCGTAACGAGATCTGATATCATTTAAAAATATATATGTATCATACTTGAATATCTATGTCTCATATACAGTGATGGTCAAAGAAATGGCACAAAATTGAATCTGATAAAATATGGAAAATTTCACATTTCGTGAAAAATGTTTTGTTCATAAAATTAAATGTTCTGTTTCATTTAAGCCTTTTTATCAATGTTGGCCGTGGCCAATATCGTAAACTTGCTTGGATCGTTCGATGCAATTTTTCGAACCTCGACGTATATACTTGGTTCGAATCCTCCTTCTGGCACAGAGATTTTTTTCAATTAAAATAAATTTTTCTAATTGCAACTAAAAATTCAGCTGATTATTTGACGTGATGGAAAATATTGTGTTTATGTTTAACTTAGGTTTAAAATTTTTTGCCATATTTAAATTTGTTAGAGCTTTTAAGCATATGGTTACTGAACTTTACAAAAGTCCAAAATTCTGGATAAAAATTGCATTTTGCAAAAATTGCAACATTTTTGCTAGCAATGCGAGCTAGAATAATTCGAATCGAATAAATGGGTCATACGCCATACAGTCCTGATATGACAATCAATGAATTCTTTTTGTTCCCATACATAAAGGACAAAGTGCATGAATAACGATTTTCGACGACAGAAGAAGCCGTTGATGCGTTCAAAAACTATGTTTTGCTATTCCAAGCGGAATAGAATAAATTTTATGACTAGGGATGTAGCGAAGCTTCGAATTCGGTTCCAAAAGGTCGCAATTTCCCATTGAGTAATAAATCGTAGTTTCGATCGATGGATTCGATACGATTTGACGTATCTCAAACACGAGCGCAGTTCTCCGTAAAATAATTTTAATAACTTATAAACTATCTGGCAGCTTTTCGTTTTTCGTTTTCCTTTCGATTTATTTGAGGGAATCTGACACATCTTTCTTTCACTCCGATTTCGGCTCCGACTCCAACTTCGACTCCGATCTCGACTTCGGCTCCGATAAATCGAATTTAAAAACTCCTGTCCCGACTCCGGTTCCGGTAAATTCACCTCCGTAACATCCCTAGTTATGACAAATGGTTCAAACGTATGCAAAAATGTACTAAGCTTAAGGGAGAATATTTCAAAAAACAACAAAGGAAAAATGTCGATCTTTATATTTATTCCCGAAATATTTGGAGTGACCTACGCATCATAGCACATATACTCAGTGCGAAACAATTCCACACAGTAAAAAATTTTAGGGTAAATTTTATATTTTTTGTGGTAAAACTCTTTTTATAGCACGACAAATGTGTGTTATCGTCACGTCAAAGTCACGTCAAAAAGCTTGTGTATCGACTTCCATAGCGATGCCATACAAAACTACGGCTTGACAAGGCTATTTTGACACAGATGGCGATGCTGATTAAGAATATATTTACTTTTCTATGCCTGCCACGCCTCCTTATTACACACAAGTAAATATACAAGTGGATCTACCACTACAACTTTATTTTTCGAAATGTGAAACAATCTCAATTTTTTCAAGATTATTCGATTATGTGCTGATTATTTGACCAACACTGTGCATACATTGTATTGTTGATATGTACATATGTTCTTCATCGATATGTAAAAAAAACTAAGTGCTTTTCAGTAGATAAAACAATAACAACCTCAATAAGGTAATATTTTTTCATATACTTCGCAGATAGATAAAAACAATCTACTCGTTCATTTTTGGCAATTAAAGTTTAGTTCAAAATATACAAAAACTTGAAATACAAAGTAAAGTCTCAAGTAAAAATATAAGTACAGTAGACTCTCACAAATTAGAACCACTTTGTTCCACGGGTTGTTCTGATTTCTGAAATGTTCTAATTTCTGAACTTTTTTTTCACAGAAATTTAAAAGAAAAGAATGAAACTGGTTAAAAAAATTTACGTTAACACAAAATAATTTTTATTCAGGAATATTTAATGTTTTGTTCAACACAAAACTCATATAATTCCCCTTTTTGTATTTTTATCAATTAGCAAAGATCACTCATGCATTTAATAAATAAAGAAACGTCCAGAAATTCGAACCACAGGTTCTAATTTCAGAGTGCTCAATATTGAAATGGCGGTTCTAGCTTCTGGACAGTTTGAATTTGTGAGAGTTCTAATTTGTGAGAGTGTACTGTATATTTTAAACAAAATCTTTCTATTTGTATTGCACTTGCATACTTTTGAACAAAGCATGACAGATTCTGTTGTTGTTATGGTTGTTGTGCCTTGTGTGCTTCATAAATCAATCCGTCAGTATTACGTAATGATTATATAATGATATATAATTACAAATCATTTTATTGTTGCTTAATTTGCATTGAATATGTAGCGATTGATATAATGTTGTTTTTTGGGGTTTTTTTACTAAATCAGAACTTGTTATGATCGGCTTAGTTGTTTATATGAAAATTTTATTTTTTGTGAGTTTAAAAGATTCTACCATTTGTAAACAAAATATTTTGCCTTTGTCTTTACTTGTTGCTTCTAATGTTTGCAAAAATTTTAAACTTTTTAAATTGTCAAGTTAACAAAATTACATTTAATTAATAAACACTTATTTAATGCTTTTTTTTTTGTCCTAATTTTGTTTCGTTCTTCATATTGCTTTAAAAGCTGTGAAGCACTAACCACTCCAATAACTTTAAAATTTTTACTATTTTTTAAAGCTTTTACTACTACTATAACATTTTGTATTTTAGTGTAGCCATGACATCGAACAAAATTTTTTATGTATGAAGCGAAGTCAAACAAAACAAGAATGTAATATTTTGAAAGCTCTTCGTTAGTGTCGTTGTGTTTTGAAAGTTTTGATATGAAATAAAATATAGAACCATAAAACGATACTGAAGTAAAAGTAACGGGTAATCATAGCGAGCACACCGAGTGCACCATGCACTCACAAGTATAGAGGGTCAGTCGATAACATAATTTAAACTTAAAAAATAAAAAAAGCGTCATATCTCGGAAATGAAGCGAGATCGGCCAAAAATAACACCAGATTTGAGTTGTTAAAATAGAGGGTCTCAAAATAGAGACGCCCAGATCGAAAGGTCGTACGATATGGGCTATCATATGGGCTATCAAAAATAAGAAAAAACACTATATCTCGAAAACAAGACAAAAATATCGGTTTTTGGGACTTACACATATTGGTGTCGGTCGATATTAACCCTTTGCGATCGTATTAATTTTATATATGGGTGACATGGTGGTCGGAATTAGTTTTCGTTGCAAGAATAGCAATACGCAATATGCAAGATTATGAAGGAAAAATAAAATTTATTAATTCTTAATCTTAATATTTGAATACGGCCTTTCATTATTTATATTGAAAACAAATGTTTGAGCTCTAGGCCAATCATGTTGACAACAAGAAAAAATGAAGAACAAATAAGGTAACAACCAACAACAACAACACGCCCACCAAATACCTTGCCACTGTGAATATTCGGTTTTGGTGTCGATTTTGGCGTATGGTCGGCGGCCCGTATGATTTTTTACGCTTGGGGTTGTCGTAATGAACCCATTTTGTATCACCAATTACAATACGATGCAAAAATCTTTTTCTTTTTTGACGTTGGCGCACCTGTTCACAAGTAAAAAAACGGCATTCGACGTCTCTCGGCTTCAATGTAAACGGCACCTCATATCACACCTTTTGGATCATTCCCATGACTTTTAAGCGGATAGATATGGCGTGTTGAGTCACTCCCAATGCTTTTGCCAGTTCTTCTTGCGTTTAGAACGAGTTGTCATCCAATATAGCCTCCAATTCGGCATCCTCTAACTTTTTTGGCCGTCCTTCGCGCTCTTTGTCATCGATGTTAAATCACCACTTCTAAAACGTCCAACCAAAACCAAAATTCACATGTAAAGCATGTTCCCCGTAAGTTCCTTGCAGCATTCAATGACCCTCAGCTGCATTTTTCTTCAAATTGTGCTTTGTTGGCACAAAAGTTGACATATTCGCATAAAAGTTGACATAGTAGCGAAACGACACATACTGAAAAATAAGGCCTAATGATGAGGCTTCAGAATGAAGTAGGTTGCAACATGATACAGTCATTTAATTGTATCATGGGTTGCAACATTGTCCGATTCAATTTAATACTGGTGATGCCATCTCAGAAAAATCCTTTAAAACTTGTTTGTACACCTGATAGCTTCAGATTGTGCGGCTGTAAAGATATTCTCAAGGAATATAGTAACATAAAAAAACGCAGTTCTGACCAAAGCGATTATTGCTTGAGGACACAGAATTTAAGAACCAATTAACTGAACTTTATTGGTGTTCCTTCACATTACACATGGTCAAATAAGTCCCGATACTAAGTAATAAAAAACTTTTTTGCAAATATTGTTCTTTACTCATCAACATAGGAGCATTACATTTATTCCATAAAGTTTCTAACTTTTCAATACCGGTTTTTTAAAACGATTTGTGCTTCGCCTCAAAATACGCTTCAGTTTCAGCCATCACCTCTTCATTGGAGCCAAATCTCTTGCCGGCAAGCATTTTTTTGAGGTCAGCAAAGAGCCAGTAGTCGCTGGGGACCAAATCTGGCGAATACGGTGGATGAAGAAGCAATTCGAAGTTCAATTCATGGATTTTCGCCATCGTTTTCATCGATTTATGACACGGTGCATTGTCTTGGTGAAAAAGAAATTTTTTTTCTTCTTTAAATGGGGCCGGTTTTCACGATTGCATCCTTCAAACGCTCCAACAACGCTATAGAATAATCGCTGTTGATTTTTTTTCCCTTTGCAAGATAGTCGATGAACAAAATTCCATTCGCATCCCAAAATACAGATGCCATAACCTTTCCAGCCGACTGTTGTGTTTTTGGTCGCTTTGGCCTGCTTTCATCGGTTGATCTCCACTCAGCTGACGACCGTTGTGATTCTGGTGTGTAATGGTGGATCCAAGTTTCATCCATTGTCACATACCGACGCAAAAATTTATGTTTATTCTTTGTAAGCAGTGCCAAACAGCTCTCCGAATCATCGACACGTTATTGTTTTTGGTCGCGGCACCATCGACAAATGTTCCTTTAATATTGTTCCCACACTGCCTTTTGATATGTTCAGAGCCTCAGCTAGCTCGTGCACCTTCACTTTACGGTCGGTTAATACCATTTTGTGTACTCTTTTTATGTTTTGTGGAACATAATTTGGGCGTCCTGAACGTTCAGCATCATTTGCTGTACGACCAAGTTTAAACTCAGCATACCATCGGCAAAGGGTTGCTTTTGACGGAGCAGAGTCCGAATAACACTTTCGAAGCCATTGCTCAGCTTGGACGGTATTTTTTCTCATCAAAAAACAGTGATAAATCAACACATGGAATTGTTTTGAATCCATTATTTTGAAAATATCAACAGTAGCGTCACTTAAATCACTGCAACTTCTGAACTATAGGTTAGATTGTCATGAAATTTTTACACGTATTGTTTGAAGGTTGGAACTATCGAAGTATTATATCGATATTTCGTTAGAGGTGTCACCTAGTAGTTAGTCTCGGGACTTATTGGACCATGTGTTAAATTGCAAATTTATTTCAACTGTTACTCTTCAGTGTCATCAAGAATTTGTAATCGTTTACCGAATGATTTGCGGCTTATTCGCAATAAGACGGTATTTTTTCAAAAGCGTGAGATCATAACTATTTAATTTTAAGTATGAAGATTTAGGCCTTATTCTGCAAATTATGCAAAAAATTCTTATACAAGATTTTGTATGCTATTATTGGACTTTATGGCTTCATTTTTTCCTTTTTTTTTACTACTTTCATAGCTGTTATCTCTTTTTAATAATTGCACTGCAATTTATAATTTAACAGAATATTATTATTTACTATGATAAGATTGTATTTTTGTCTGTTTATGTAGAATTTTTTGCGATCGCCAATAGCTCTTCTGAGCTACAGATCGGAGGCACTATTCAATGTTTATACCATTGTCATTTATACTAAAAGGTCTCTTTTGTGAAATATGATGGTGAATGAATAATAAATAAAAATAAAAGAACTAACAAAAAAACTGTGCATCCCTGCTCTCCTGTAATATAGTTCAAACTAAAAAGGAGAAGTTTTAAAAAATGACGCATTCATAATTTAGTAATTTATCAATAAAGCTCACCTGAAAAGTTTTTCCCAAAATTTTTAAAAACGCCTTAACTTTGACGACAGCGAAGCTTTGCTCTTCTGTTGGGGCAGAGCACAAAAACAGTTTTGTTGGAATTTATATATGTATTTTTTTTTGCTCATTGTTTATGTGTTATATTGTTTTTATTCTGTTTTTGTTTATTTTTATTTTTTTTTTTTTTTATTTTGCCGAAATGCTGTTTATCTCGCTTTTGCTTAGGTGCTTTATAGAGAGTCTGTTTTTTATTTGGTCACTGTTCACCCTTTTTGATTGTTACAATTTTTTTCAGTCCTTAGCTGTTTATTGAAATTTTGTTTTTGTTATACATTTTACATAGTATATGATGAATATAACCTAAATTGTTTATTAAAACTCTGCTTTGCATGAACAACAACCACAAAAACAACAACGACAACGAATCCATTTTGTGTTTGCAGTATTTTGTGGTGGTTGGAAAATTTCTGCTTCTAGCTTTAAGGCGTTTTTGCAGCAAATGTAAACAAATTTTAATATAAAATTCACCGAAAGTTGTCGTTAGGCTTTAAGCTTGAACTGCAAAGGGCTTCATTTAATTAAACTTTGAATTAAATTTTTATTGCGTTTTATCCAATCGACTTATTTTACGCGTTTTTGCGAAATTTCCCTTTGCTACAAAGTGCAACTATTTCACCATAATTTTCTGCGACGCAATAAAATTCCAACCACACCAAAATTTTCTTGTGTCAGCACTACGCAGTGTATTTTTTAAAGCTTTTCCAAGTGTTGTTTGTTTGGGTCGAAGAAGAGGAAAGGTGTTTGTAATGGATAGGTAAGTGTTTGGAAGTTTCGATTTTCATTTTATTTTTATGTTGTATAGAGTTGAAAAGGTTGCTGCTGCGTGTTTTTTCTCTTATGTTTTTAACTTTTAAATAAGCTGTAGGTAAAGCTTTCGGACGATTTTTTTTTTTATTATTCAGCTTTGGTTGGTAAAGTTTACCTTGTTAGTTTTATGTTTTTATTATTAATTTTTGAATTTGTCTTTATTTTGTTTTTTTATTAAAAATTGTTTTTTAAAAATTGTCTTTTTATGTTCTTAACTTTTCTGTCCGTGTTGCCGTGGATGTCGTTCGATCGCACAAAAGTTTCTGTTCTCAATGTCGCTGTCGTCGTCGTCGTCATAGTCGTTGTCATCAGCAGCAGCAGCACCACCACGAATGGAAAGTTCTACCTCACTACCTATTTCCGAATCGGAGAGCTTTGTCAATGCCTTCACGCCGCTCAGCTCTATCATTTTGGCACTACAGCTCACTGCTGTTTTTGTTGTTCTTATTGTTTGTTTCTGTATATCTCATAGATATTTTATTTCTGCCTTTTACTTTGTGCTAAAAAAAAAGTACTATTTTATATATGTTCGTATATACAATATTTAATTTTCATGAATTTTATTTTCTTTTTAATTTATTCTTTACTTTTTTTTTTAGTCATCTCACTGTCTGTGTGTACGATTCTCCGGTCCTGTCTTGTGTCGGCTGCTACTCATTCTTCTACCTCTCTGTGGCTTAAACAACTTTTCAAACCAACTCTTTAGCTATATTCTTCCCATATGCACAAAAATAACAACAATAGCCAACGTACACTAACATCATCGCATCCAAGGTGTTCTCCTCTCTTTCGCAAATCTTTGTTTATTGCTTATTTGTGATGATCCGGCTCATTCGACTCCCTTTACCCTATACTTTCGGCACTTTCTTTGTTCTATAAGACCCCAACAGTTACCGACCCTCTGACCCAACTATTTCACTCTTATTTGCTCTCATCGATTCGTGTTGTTTTTTTTTTTATTGCTTTTTTTTTTTTCTTTTGCTTTGCTCATATGTGGGGCGCTCTTCTGTCTATGAGTTGTGTACTCTTCTGCGCACGTGCATGTGCATCGTCGTTGTGCGATTGTATTCGGCATCGTTCTTGTTCTTGTGCTCTCCTAACCCAGACTTAAACTGCTTTCGTTAAAAAACAACAACAATCAAAAAATTACAAAAATAAATTTCAAATACATCAATATGTACAACATTCGTATACGTATAGCGAACAGAAAACTTACATTTTCACTTGATGCGTTGCACGGTGGAACGATTTGTTGAAAAATCTCTCAGAATATATTTTGAAAGTATTAAATATATAATGTTAAAATTTGAAATCGCATTTTTTTCAGTTTGAAAAAAAGGATAATATATTAAGGGATAATTTGCTTGCTGCACCGAAAATTAAAAATAGAGAAATATACCGTGTAAAACTTATCGAGAATAAGCACATTTAGCCATTCGGTGTCGTCATAAGAACTAGTAGGTCCAGCTCTCAATCATTTATGTACAAACATTTAAGGCGGGAAACGCACCCAGACCTTTTTTTCAAGATTAAAGAAAACTTTAAGTTTCAAGAATATGTGGTGAAAATTTGAAGTCGATATCTCAAAAAATAACAAAGTTATAGCCTAGTGAGTGAACCGTCTGGTTCTGGCGCTTATTTTCAAACGCGTTTTTCTGGAAACCATGTTTTCAAAGTCGGTGACCAAGATTTCTCGAAGCTCAGTGAACCGATCGTTTTGATTTTTTGCAGGCTTATTTTATTCATAATAATCTCGTACTTGGCATAGGATTTTTTTTTTTGTAGTTTCGTTCATTTTTTATAGGCGAATTATGACGAATTTTTGGTCGAAAATCGTGTTTTTACGTTCGAAAGTCCGCCATTTTGTGGAAAATCAATATTTCAAAAACGGCTATTACAAGTACGAGTTATAAGTATCTAGTTTAATAATATATTTAATTTTTTTTGTTTCTGATGAAATTAGGAGGAGCAATCTTGGTCACCAAATTTCACCTTTTTTCAGAGCGCTCTACAAAAAATGCTGTATCGACCTTAATATTAATTTTTTTTTTAATAAAAAAAAAAGTAAAAATACTCTTGAATGTGTATATTTTTAGGTATAAAAACCTCCATTTAAAAATATCCCATAGGTTTCCTTAAAAAAATGCACAAACATGACCTTGTTTTTCGGTTCTGGCTATATTTCCCCCCCTAATAAAACGCATAACATAATTGATTATAAGAAGCTCGATTTTAGCTTCGAACCAACTACTTAAGTTGTAATATCCTATTCAGTCAAGTGTGCCTTAGTTCGAAATGAGGTCATAGATTATAGGGAAGATAGAGGCAATCAAGTGAGATATGTGTAGGATGTTCTAAGCATTGTGGAAAGCCGTAGAAACATGTGAATTTGAGTCTGAGGCAAATGTTATTCCTTTAGCTTTATCAATTCAAGTTGTAAGGTAATCTCATCCACAAACTTTGCAAACACCAACTACAACTTCAAGACGTAAATATTGATGATTTTTCAATTTCAGTTGATAATAAGGAAATAAGGAAAGAAAATGCAGTAAGGTTAAATCATACGACCATTTCCTGACCAGGATTCGAACCTGAGACCTCTGGGTGGCAGTCGAGAAAGTTAACTAATCGTCTTAATATCATTGCAACAACAACAACATCGCAGAAATGGACATCGTTTTGATCTCTTATTAAAATTCTTGAAATGTCGATATTATTTATAATTATTGACAATATACTAAAAAATAGTCCCAACTTATGTAGCCTTAATCGAAATTTCATCGTCTTTATTGAATACATTTGTATGACAGCTTCACCTGGTATAGTAAGATTTTCGGAAATGTTGATTCTAATTTTCTTTTTTTGTACCATTAAGAGGAAAGATAAGACGAACAATTTGTTCGATTAAAACGTCAAATAGGACAAACTAGTTATTCATCCCAAATTATTAAATTTACAAAAATAAATTTGTCTGTGCATACTTTCAGGGTGAAAATAGCAAGAAATAATTATTGTTTGGGTGACATTAGGTGTGTAGCAGCACGCTTGTCATTTATGTATGAAGATAACGTAACTAAGTAAGCCCATAATTAACTTTTCGTGAGGCGCAGCTGATCTAGTTGAAACAAGCAACGATTTTGCTCTTGAATTTGAAGTTTTTCTTTTGTTATATATTGTATCAATCCTTAATCTATCTTTGCTACTTGATTTGATATTTGTAAGATTTTTTAATATATATTTTGATTTGAATATTGTTCTATTTTGTTTTAAAATTAAGTACTGATTTATTTATTTATTTTTTTTTTTCCTAAACATAACTGCATCTTTATTTATATCAATTTCATACGCAATTTGTTAGCAAAACACTGCGCCAAACACAAGATTAAATAATGAGATATTTTTAATTTTAAAAACCTTACGTTTCTGCGATTTGTGACTGTTTTTTTCTGTTTCTTCAGTAAATAAGAAACTTAATGACAGTCGAGGATTTTAAGTCAGTAATTCCGAAACATTTCCTTTAGTGTAAAGTTTTTTTTTTCATGAAACTTGTCTTTTTTTCTTCCAGCACTGAAGCCCAATTATATAGGTATATATAATATTTTTAGCTAGAGCTTTTATACTTTAAGAATATTGAATATTAATTCTATAAATGCTTATTTTTGTAGTTTAACTGATCTATATCAAGTGAACATCATATTGGTTTGGAAAGATATTTAGATAGTGCCATCTCTATTTTGTTATTCTTTTGTTAATGTGAAAATCTTTTTTTTTCTGAGATTTGGTTTTGATTTTTTGAGGTTATTATGAAAATAAATCCAAATTATTTTGCTTACAACTGTAAATTAAGGGGACATATAGGTTACACATTTTTAAAAAAAAATTTTTTTCATGAATTTTTTTTTTCATAGAAGGAAAAAGATATCGTTTTCAAATTTGCACATATATTTATTAACATTTAAAGAATACAAAAAATTTTTACAGAATTTTTGAAACGGTTTTTGATGTTATTTGATATTTTTTAAAATTTTTTTTGTATTCTTTAAATGTTAATTTCCCGGAAAAAATTTTTTTTAAATATTTGTAACCTATATGACCCCTTAATGGTGAATTGAACTCAAAAAAATACATTTTTAAAATATTAAAATATTAATATTATAAATGTGAAAAATTCAAATTATTTTTTTTTTAATAAGACAAGAAATTGGTTGAGGTTCTCAAAGAGATTGGTTTAAAAGATTTCGTTCTGAATATTTTTTGTTTAAAGGTTTTGCACTTTTAAAATAAATTTTAATAAAATTAAAGCCATAATTATATTGAATCGTCATAGAATTGTTGGCCTACTGTTTCAGACAGAGTTACAATTCACTAAAAACAAAAACAAAAATAGTTTTACTTCGCAAAACAAAAAGTCCTTCTTTTGAACCCAACATAATTAAGATTAAATCAACCATTTATTGCATCCATACTTTTTTAAAGCATTGAGTCATTATTAAGTTCAAAATTGCTCGTTTAAATTTTGAGTTTTTGTTTTAAGTTGCATTTTTGGTTTGCCTACTTAGACTTTATGACTACTTAGACTTTATGAAAAAAAAAGTTAATTCTGTGTCCACAAGCGATAATCGCTTAAGTCGATATTCCATGAATATAGTCATATACACACAAACTCTGCAGCTTCTAGCGTGAACCAAACCATAGTTATGACACAACAATCAATGAAGTTTTCATAGAACCTTTATGGCGATTAGAAACTTTGAAGTAAGATATCTCAAAACAATGACTTAAGCTATATTGACACAGAATTTGTTTCCCAAAAATATGAGATTAAAGGTTATTGAATCAGCAATTTTTATATTCTGCATAATGTTTCCATTAGATCAGTATTTAATAAGTAATAACGGTATATATTGCATCAAATTCTCTTTGTAAATGAACTAAATATTTTTCGAAATTTAAATCGACACTACATATTATTTGGTTATAGCTTATTCTAAAAAATAATATTTATTTCATTGAAATGTATTGGTACACAGTTCAAGTTAATACTTATTAATTTATAAGTACCAAAATGAAAGATTTTCTCGTTTTTTTTTTAATCTGTACCGTACAAGCCTTTGTGAATAATATGAATACGAGTAATAATAATTTCTAAATTAAACTAGTCATATTAATTTCAAATTGTTATTTATTCAGATAAATTTAAGAAAATTTTGGTTTTAACCAAACCCAAAATATAGAATAACATTCAACGTTATGAAGACTTCATTAATTTGATAACATCTGATTCCAAAGCGAGATTTCCAAATAATTTTCACAATTTTCATTCAAATTCCTTATATATCTCATCTGCTATAGGCGCAGTTTTAATACCCAAGTTTCATAAGACGAGAAAACCATGAACAAATTCGAAACTGTCAAACAAGACTCTTATTTATAAAATATCTATAAAAAGTTTATTTTTGGACTTTGAGTGCTTCCATTGTGTTACAAATAGACACATTTCCCAAGAAAAGCAGGAATAAGCTTAAAGCTACGTTGAGATTTACTAAGAGAAAATTAAATTTAATTATGCAAATGTAAATAGCGTTGCTTTAATTTTTTCAAAAATAATTTCGAACTCAATACAGAGAGATGTTTTCATACATCTTCCTTATGGGAAGAAAAGATAGTGTTTATGGGTTTTAATTAATTCATCTCGAACATTAAGGTTATTAAGAATCATCTATAAGATGATAAAAGTAATTCATTTTATGTAAGAATTGTAGTAAAAACAAGTTTTTGTTTATAATATAGTGCAGTCGTGTTTTTTACTTGTAAACCATTTTAATTAAAATTTCTGTTTATTTTTTTTAAAACATTTAAAGTTAGTAGGGCAATGTGCAAATTTTTCAATTCTGTGATGTTAATTATAATCTAAACAAAAATCAAAGAAATACCTAATGAAGGAAGGAAACCGCTTCCGTAACGTTTGATTGATTGAGAAATATGTCTTAGAGTATTTTTTTTTTTTTTTTGTCAGTCAAATCAAGTGACCAAAATAGCCCGCAAAAAGGAAAAATACATTCGTACAATTTTCATTGTTCATAAAATTACGTTAGCACAGAAAAAATGAATAAATGAATAAATATACAGCACAACAAAGTTGCAAGAGTATATAAGTAGTACAAAATTTTTTGTCAAAAGAGAAAAAGATTATATAGAGATGCACTCACATTCACTTAGAATTTTTTTAGGAAATTGCACAGCTGCTATATGCATTCTTTATGCATATGTGTATGTATCTATTTCGGAGTGAGTGTATTTCTCCTCACAATTGTATGAATTTATAAAAAAATTATAAATTTCAGAAATAAGTATCAGCAGATAAGCACTTTAAGGATTTGAGATATTTTTTGTTTGAAATTTTTGAAATTTTATTTATAATTAAATTTAATTTATGTTTATTTGCTTTTGTGTTATATGTTTAGGTCTTGCTTTTAAGCCACAAACATTTATAGATGAAATGTTATTTTGTTCAGTGTAATTAAAGAAAATCGCTTTTATCTCTATCAGCTACTGAAACTGGCCATTAATTTTATTCGGCTAACTGACTGATGTCATCTTTTTTTTCACCATGTCATTATAACCGATAGACGTTTGGCTGATATCAGTGCCGTGTACGTCAGTGGGTAGGTAGTGCCCTGAAAAAGTGCAACAATGAGAGCACTTTATATTGCAATTGCTGTTGTTGTTATTGTTGTTGTTTTTATTCTTGTTTTTATTGTTGTTTTTGCTGTTGTTGTTGTAATTGTTGTAGTTGTTGTTGTTGTTTTTGTTGTTGTTATTATAATGCTGTCGCGCTTGTATTAAAAATGCAATTATTTCCACTTTACTAGTCATATTATATAACATTTTTTTTTCCATTTTTTTGTGTTTTATTTTTGTTAGCAAGTTTTGCAATTTTGTTCTACTGTTCTACTGGCTGCGGCACTCAACTGTACCCTCGGTAGTACTGCGACTTGACTGCGATATAGTACGAAGACTTAAAGAGCGCACACGAAGACTTGACAAAAAAAAACAAAAATAAATTAGAAAAAAAAAAAAACAAAACTTGTAATGTTTCAAAAGCGAGCGTGGAACGAGTCGGCATCGAAAGGCAGCAGGCGGCAGCTGATGACTGGCTGACTGTGCGGCCGATGCGAGTGCTTTACAGCGAATGTGAAGCTCAAGTTCAAGGATGTTATGTAATAGCACTGAACAGAACACAGCCGACACAGTCAGAGCTCAACACTGTGCTGCACTTTGATGATTATGATGATGGGCCCCCCACGCGTCTCCCCACAACCCACCAAAACACACCATCCTGCTTGTACCGCTGCACAACCAAGCCAAACAAACAGCTTGCCATATGTTGTCGTTGGGCACATACCCAGCGGTCCGAAATGGCAGCAGCTCACCTAGAATCACGATCGAAGCGCTGCATCGCTGCTGCTGGTCCAGCAGGAAAGAAGCACACTCTTCGAATATTTGTTTTTCTTTGCGTTTCTCTCGAAGCAAGCAAGCACGGAGACAAAGTTTTGTGCTTTTCTCTATTGTTCTTTAGTGCATGCCTATTTGTTGTTCAGTTGCGATTCACTTTTCAAAAGTATAAGTTGTGGTTTTGTGATGATACCAAATATATATATGGTAATAACATAATATATAAAAAATATAAAATTGAAAAAGAATAATTTCAATATTATTTCAGGCGCATTCAAAAATAACAACTTGGGCTACCTGGGCTTCGAGACAGCTGTCAGAAAGGGAATGTACCTACAAAAATAAATTTTATAAGAAAACTTATAAAACTAAAAATGAAAATAAAATCAAATAAGTAATTTGAAATAAATGTTTTTTTTCGTTTTACAGGCAAAATAAGCGTAAGTAACATTTATGAAGGCTGCACCCTTCTTTTCTCTTCTTGCGTTTGTTGTTCAATACACTAAGTATGCTGCGCATTAACCCATTGCTCCTCAGCGTAACCATATGATAACGCAATCAATTTTTCTTTTGTTTATTCAATACCAAAGATATAGAGAAAAAAGATGCGTTATCATATGGCCCGCTAAGCAGCAATAGGTTAAACAAGTAAACGCGCAACTGTTCAAATTTTTTTTCTGGTTAACTACACAGTGTGCTTTGAGTTTAGAAAAAAAAAACATTTGCATTGATGAGTTGAAAAAAGCGGAGAGAGAGCGTAGTTCACTCAACGCTCTGCCTCTCGCTCCTCATGCACTGCTTTCATGCATTCCATTACACAATGCTGGGCATACCCCGCTTACTCCACTTACTCAACGCTCTGCCTCTCGCTCCTCATGCACTGTTTTCATCCATTCCATTACACAATGCTGGGCATCCCCCGCTTACTCCACCGCTCAATATAATTTAATCCAATCACTCTCTCCCTCTCTTTTTCGAAATCAACTTCGAACTGCTTCCTTCCTAGGACATGACAGTGTTAAAAGAAGCACGTTTGGCAAGGAGGATGCAAGCGCTTGCTGCTTCCACAGCAGTGCTGCAAGATGCCTTTGGCAGCGCTCTTTTTCCCGCTGGGTACATACATACTTACATACCTGCAGCTGCTTGTGTGCGTGTCTATATAGAATATTTATATACATTGTTCCAAATATATATATATATGTATATAAACATATATTGTGTATAGATGTCGTAATGTTTGTCTATAGCTAGCTTGCGCGTAGCGTAACAAAAATCAATCTATCTGTGAGATACACTTTTTGTTTGTTGTTTTCTTTTTTTTTATTGTGAATTGCAATAGAGAAATATTCTATCTTGCACATAGTGCAAAAGTGCACATAGTCTATATACACTCTCATTGTTTTTTTTTTATCCATTATTTTTTTAATTTAATTGCTTTTCCTGACACTAGGTTAAATGGTTTTAATTTTCTCTAAGAACACTGCAATTATTCGATTTTAATTGTTTTTTGTTTCTTCTTATTACTTAAAATTGAAGTTGTTATATTGCGCTTATTTATTTTTTTTATTATTTTATTTAATTATTTTGTAAATTTTAAGTATTTTTGTAGTTTATTATTTGTTCATGCACATCCTTCAACTTCGAGTACTTGCAACGGTCTGCTTTCGGTTTCATTTCACGTTTTCCAGATTTGGTCTACACAATTCTTCATTTTGCAATTCCTTCCTGCAATTTCTTCGTCCCTGCTTCGACTTTCACCGCTTTTGCAACCTATACCCATTATCGTCATCATCATCATCATCCTCATATTATTTTATTTATTTGTAGTCTTGCTAACGTTTAGTGGTAGTCTTTTTTTTATAAAAGCTTTGAAATGCATTTGTATTCAATTGGTCGGACACTCATACTCTAACATGGTTCGCATACAAAAAGACCGGACTGGTACTCATAACATATGGGGCCAAGAGCCACCTTTGAGTTATTTTTCTTATAGTTGCTGCAGTGGTGCAGCATCATATTCATGGTGTTCTGTGAGATCTGCGAGTGTCAACATCAAAGCTGGGAATTATTTATTTGTATGTGTGGATGTAGAACAGCTGATATGCGGAGATATTTACATCGACCCACCTATTAATCGCTCATTGCAAGGCTCAGATTTTATCTACATCCCAAATCTTCAAAAATCTTTTGTTGTTAGATTTTGTTTGTTTTTTTTTTTTTAAATATATTTAAAATTAATTTTCTTCAAGTTAAGTTTTTAACGGATTGATCGATCATTTGACATTTCGATATGGATGTCAAAAATGTTAAGATGGCTACGAATTAATAAGGAAGTTTAACTGTATGAGATACATTAGGTCTGTTTCCGTACTCGTTTCAAGTAACTTGAAGTAACTTGAAGTTACTTGAAAGCGTTTCCGTACACATTTTTCCAGCACGAGAGAAAAGAATAACGAGCAAAGCAGGAGTTGCGTAAGCAACACAACTGAAAATTTGTTACATGGAATTATTACCCCTGAGTATTAGTGCTAGGATTAAAAATATGATACATCAATAAAGGCCTACTCTAAGCCCTCTCAACAAAATTAGACTAAAAATTGCTGGCGTCATGGGGACACGAAGAGATGCAACATTCCTGTAGCGGCGTTGCATTGAATTTTTACTCGGTGAGTATATAAGCTACGATAAATGTTTAAAAAGGAAAATGAAGAATTGGCCTTGCGACAAAAATAAGAAAACAAATTCTGACGTCACCAAATCGCGAACATCAGCTTATGTAACAGAAACGTAATATCGTTGCATGGAATTATTACTCACTCAGGAGACACGCTGCGGTAAATTTTGTTTTACGACAGCATATATGGATTATTACGCCTCACAACTAAAATAAGAAAAAATTCTTATCGTCATGATTTCAGGGTGGCAACCACATAATGCAGTAAAAATGCTACAACCATGAAAAAGCGTTGCATGGAATTTAAACTCTGGGACTATTGGGAAACGGTAAATTTTAAGGAACGAAAATGAAGGTGAGGTTGGGCAAAGTTAACGCACCAAGGAAGAGCACAACCAATGGAGAAGCAAATAAAAAGCAAAGCAAAAGCAACAACACCAACATCAACATCAACATCAACGTCAACATCAACATTAACATTAACATTAACATTAACATTAACATTAACATTAACATTAACATTAACATTAACATTAACATTAACATTAACATTAACATTAACATTAACATTAACATTAACATTAACATTAACATTAACATTAACATTAACATTAACATTAACATTAACATTAACATTAACATTAACATTAACATTAACATTAACATTAACATTAACATTAACATTAACATTAACATTAACATTAACATTAACATTAACATTAACATTAACATTAACATTAACATTAACATTAACATTAACATTAACATTAACATTAACATTAACATTAACATTAACATTAACTTTAACATTAACATTAACATTAACATTAACATTAACATTAACATTAACATTACCATTAACATTAACATTAACATTAACATTAACATTAACATTAACATTAACATTAACATTAACATTAACATTAACATTAACATTAACATTTACATTTACATTAACATTAACATTAACATTAACATTAACATTAACATTAACATTAACATTAACATTAGCATTAACATTTACATTTACATTTACATTAACATTAACATTAACATTAACATTAACTTTAACATTAACATTAACATTAACATTAACATTAACATTAACATGAACATGAACATGAACATGAACATTAACATTAACATTAACATTAACATTAACATTAACATTAACATTAACATTAACATTAACATTAACATTAACATTAACATTAACATTAACATTAACATGAACATGAACATGAACATTAACATTAACATTAACATTAACATTAACATTAACATTAACATTAACATTAACATTAACATTAACATTATCATTAACATTAACTTTAAAAAAAAATAAATAACTGGCCATTTCAGCCCTTGAAAGGACTTTGACCTAGCTTCTTATGATCAATTGTGTTGTGAGTGTTATTAAGTTTGAACACAATTGACCGAGAACTGGACCTACAGGCTTAACGCCGACTCCGTACGGCGATGAACGGAATGTTCTTATTCTCAAGAAGCTTTACATGGCATGTTTATTACTCTCTGAGGTTTGCCATTGTCTGCAGAGAGGTGGCGGCCGTACAGAAAAATTATTTTAACTCAAATAATTTTCTGTCGCTGCTGGGGTTCTAACCGGGGTCTCCAGGTTCTTTGACATAGCGGCCACGCACTTTAACCAACTACGCCACGGACGCCACAACATTAACATTAACATCAACATTAACATTAACATTAACATTAACATTAACATTAACATTAACATTAACATTACCATTAACATTAACATTAACATTAACATTAACATTAACATTAACATTAACATTAACATTAACATTAACATTAACATTAACATTAACATTAACATTAACATTAACATTAACATTAACATTAACATTAACATTAACATTAACATTAACATTAACATCAACATCAACATCAACATCATCAACATCAACATCAACATCAACATCAACATCAACATCAACACCAACACCAACATCAACATCAACATCAACATCAACATCAACATCAACATCAACATTAACATTAACATCAACATCAAGATCAACATCAACATCAACATCATCAACATCAACATCAACATCAACATCAACATCAACATCAACATCAACATCAACATCAACATCAACATCAACATCAACATCAACATCTACATCAACATCAACATCAACATCAACATCAACATCAACATCAACATCAACATCAACATCAACATCAACATCAACATCAACATCAACATCAACATCAACATCAACATCAACATCAACATCAACATCAACATCAACATCAACATCAACATCAACATCAACATCAACATCAACATCAACACCAACATCAACATCAACCTTAACATTAACATTAACATTAACATTAACATTAACATTAACATTAACATTAACATCAACATCAACATCAACATCAACATTAACATTAACATTTACATCAACATCAACATCAACATCAACATCAACATCAACATCAACATCAACATCAACATCTACATCAACAACAACAACAACAACAACAACAACAACAACAACAAAAATAATCTGGTTAGTTATTGCTCAAAAACAAAAAAATAACACAATGAACCGGACTATGAAATCGGAAAAGGACTATGACATGAATTAGGATATGAGTTAGGACAATAATTAAGACACACCTAAAACACACCTTTCCAAACTGGGAAAGGGATTCGGTATATTTGATTAAGTCAAGAATTTGGTCATGGAATAAACGAACAGTTTGGACATGAAATAAGAGTATAAAGAAACACCGTCACGTCAAAACGTACGGGTGTGTCCACGACAAGGCCAACTCTTTTTTTTTCTTCGTAGCTTCGTTCGTTTTTTATAGGCAAAATAATGACGAATTTTTGGTCGAAAACAGTAAAATTCCGTTGGGAAGTCCGCCATTTTGTGAAAAAATAATATTTTCAAAATCGCTATGACAAGAACGAGTTGTAAGTATCTCGCTTAACAATATTTTTCATTTTTTTGTTTCAGATGAATTTTGGAGGAGCAATCTTGGTCACTGCATTTCAACTTTTTTTCAAAGGGCTCTATAAAAAAGGCTGTATCTACTTTAATATTAATTTTTTTAATACAAAAAAGCTAAACATACTCTTGAATGTGTATATTTATAGGTATAAAAACCCTAATTTTAAAATATTCCTTAGGTTTCCTTAAAAAATTCACAAACATAACCTTTATTTTCGTCCTCTGGGTATATAGTCTCCCTTAAATCCGTAAGTTTCTTTTCGTATTGGAGTTCTGTGAGCTTAAAATATAGAGCTGATTGAATCGTTACTTCAAACATGTTTCATGCCACAGAAAGGTCTTAAGATACCTAAAGGATCAGCCTTTACTCTTCAAATATAATTTTCCCTTTAAAAATAAAAGTTTTCGTGGAAGAAGAAAAACTAAAGATCCTAGAAAACCCCCAGGAACAAAGCAGATGAAATGAAATTGAGCAACAAGGAAGATTTTTTTTAAGTGAGAAAACATTCTTGTGCGTTTCTTCTAATACATGACAAGTTTGGTTACATACACACTCAAAATATACCTTCGCCGGCACTTCCTTTGGCGGTTTCATATTCCAATCTATTCGAAATCTTATTTACATAGGTTGCAACAAACATAGACAACAGATTCATAGGACAACAGACCCTATGAATGCGAAAGCATTGTGTTGATTCTGAAGACGAATTTTAAATTTACACAACTTAAAACTGCCGGGGAACACGCTCGCAGGGAGATTGTTCGACAATTTTGCTGTACGACTAAAGAACGAATTATCCCGGTAATGCGAGGTTCTATTGGGCATCAAGGCAATGGTAAAGGGATGGGCTTGTTAAAGTGCGCGAGTAGATACGCGTACATAAGGCTTACGATAGCTGAGAGAGTACGAAATATTTTCATTCCCTATCAGATATGTATATCGCACGTCGTTGAATTCAGTCCAGAAGCTCCAAATAAAATCTTGAAGCCCCTGCCCGAATGCGCAAAGAGTAAACATTCTAATAAATATTTGGAGCAATCTTTAGATAAATCTTTAGTTTGTTCATAAACCAAAGTTTATTATGAGCTAAAAATAACCTTCGGGTTCATCATATCAGGTTCAGAGATGATAAAGTCTATTTTATTGATAAACTATTTAATTTTAAGAATTATGTTTTGTCTTTCAGCTTTCAAAGTTTGATTCCAATAAATTTTCACTATGAATTCACCACGAAAAACGGGTAACATTTTTAACATTGTGTAGGGCGCTTTAGTGGACATGGAATGCCTAACGATTGCTACTTTTTCTGTACCTAAAAAATTTGTATGTACTCGTATTTGTTGGATGGTACTTGTTTTTTGTTGTTTTGATGTTTTGCTGCTGTTTTTGCTAGTGCGGCTGCAGTGCAGGGCAAGCGCATGCCAACAACAAGCGACCTTGACAGTGAACTTGAAAAATTCACTAAAAGGCTTTTCATTGTAGTTGTTGTTGTTGTTGTTGTTGTTGTTGTTATTGTTTCTTCTGTTTTGCAATTTGTTCGTTTCGCTCTGCATGACAGGCATTCGTAGATTTCAGTGTATACGTGGTTGGAGAAGCCAAGTAGTAATACAGACAGAGTTGTGCACTTAAGCACACATATACCCACACGCACACCATACAAACACACACACGCACACACACATATATATGTATATATATATACACCAAGCGGCTTATGAGATACACTTTATATTCCTACTAAAATGCATTAAAAAAAGCATTTCAGAGCATTTTAGTAAGCTTTGGTGGAGCAGTGAGAGCGCTCTCATCCTTTCGTCACTTACTCTCTGTCTTGTTGTTTAAGTGCAGTTTTGCGCTCAAAGCTTTTCTGCGCCCCAGCAAGCAGCTGTGAATTCATAGGGCTTAGTGGGGGTGGGAGATAGATATGAGTTTGTTGGTGCGGCAGCGTTAGGGCTGAGCAGAAAAGTTTATAGAGATATAGAGAAAGAAGCACTTTTTTCGGTTAGCAATGACATTTTGTAGTTTTAGTATCCCTTCCCTCCCTCCTCATGTTATAGACAAAATGCAGTCAGACTCTTTTCCTTCGCACATAAGCATGAGTCATCAGTTGTTAGAGCAAGAAAAAAGGTGAAGAGAAGCAGTAGAATGGTTTCGGTCAGGAAGAGAGGATATTCAAGAGCGCAAGAGTTTTGTCATTGAAAATGAAATTAAATTGCTTGGCAGCCATGGCATAAACGCATGTTGCTGGCAAGACTAATGGATAGGTGGATAGATGGCTGAACGATAAAACAGATGTAAGGATGGATGGATGAATGGTTGGATGGATGGATGGATGCATGATGGGTGGATACGTGGATAAGTGAATGTTTGGATGGTTGGATGGATGGATGGATGGATGGATGTAACGTTGGGAATAGTGTGCTTCGGCTTTGGCCAGAAATTTCGCTTTCGTACACCCGTTGGATGTGGTACAAGGCAGACAGTCAGACAGACAGACAAATAGATAAATAGATATATACAAGCTCCTCTATACTAGAATAATTTAGCAGCGTACGCTGATTGAACTATATATTGGGAACCTGTTTACTACACAACGGAAGAGATAAAGAGAGAGCGTTTCCTGAAAACAAACATGATTGAAGATAGCATAGAACGATGCATCTACAACGTAAATTGAATGGATTTCAAAAATTTTAATTTTAAAATCCATCCAAGTGTTATTGGATTGATTTATTTAATTTTCCCCGCTGTATCTACCAGTCATCTGTGTTCATACAATGCACATTTTTCCTCTACAATTTGCAAAAGAGCTTCCATTAAATTCTATTAATTAAACGAAAATTTTCATAAAATTTGTATTGTTTTTTTTTTCGAATTAATCAGACAGTTTTGAACAACTACAAGTTTAAATGAAATGCAAACATTTCCCACCTTTTAAATATGTTTTATTTAGTTAAGCTTGAAAATTTCAAGTTCAGTATTCAAAAGCTTGTTAACTATATAAAAGTAATTTAACTTTTTTGACAAAATCTAAAGAAGATCACAAATTAACAAAGCTTGAAAATATTAAGAAAGCTTAAATATGATAGGAACTTTTTGGAACATTTGAGTTTCAATCGGAGCTGAATAATAACTAGGGTTCGTTATTGGGAGAGAAGTGAGCCAAATGTCAATGTCAGTTATTCGAGTTTTGAGCTCTTCTAATTGTTATTAGTACATTCATAGTTTTGCGTTTATATGTATGCACTTACATAGTGTTGTTGTAAGATTTTACATTTGAGCAGCTATTTTTAATTAGCCTACCTTGTTATGGTATCCTGTTATGTAGGAACAAATATCTTGCATATCGTATATCTATAGAAAAAAACTCATAACATCACTTCCATACTCTACTCTTCTTTGCACCTTTCCTCTTCATAAACAAACCCCTTCTTAGCTTCATTTATGCACCACCATCTTTTGTGTATGGCTTGTTTATTCATCTCTTAACATTTCCTTCATTTACTCACTGAGCATTTTTTGTTGACCTTTGCACTTTAAGCTGCCCTATGAAAGCTTTAAAAGACGAACTTTCAATGTCTTCCCTTACCATGCACCATATATCCCACAACCTTTACTCTAGCGATTTTTTGCTAACGTCAATGCAAAACTTTAACTGGTATTAAATTTTGTTATATAAGAGAAATGTTTGCATCTTAAAATTTTTGTTTCAAAACAATTTTTAAATTTTAAGCTGTAATTGAGCTTTATTTTAAAAAATAAACTTATAATTTCTAGTAAGTTTCATATGTTTTCTTCATTGAGTGGAGTTTCCTTCCTTTATCTTTTGTGGAAAAAAACTTAAATGCCATCTCTTTTCCATTTTCCCTTTTTCATGGAGAGGGATATCACTAAAATTTTATTTTTATACCCCCACGTTTAAAAAACGTAAATGGGGGTATATTAATTTTGTCACTCCGTTTGTAACGCCCATAAGGAGGCGTGGTAGGTATAGAAAAGTATATATATTATTGATCAGCATCACCACCCGAGTTGATTTAGCCATGTCCGTCTGTCTGTCCGTCTGTCCGTCTGTCGTCACGATTACAGCCGTAAATTTCAAGCTACCATCTTTATCTAAAAAACTAAGGTCGAGTTCGAAAATGAGCCAAATCGGATGAAAACCACGCCTACCTCCCATACAAAGTGCCTTTATCAAAACGGTAAAATCTCTTAGAATTCCACAAAAATTAATATATGAACTTGAAATTTTGCATATGAGCTCCGATATTTAAAGTGCACTCTAAGTATGAAATGGCCTACCTCCCATACAAAGTGACTTCATCAAAAAGGTAAAATCTCTTTAAATTCCACAAAAAATAATATATGGACTTGAAATTTTGCTTATTAACTTTGATATATAACATGCACTTTGTGTATAAAATTCAACCAAATCGAGTGAAAACCACACCCACCCCCCATACAAAGTAATTTTATAAAAAATGAAAGCGAATATTTTCTGTTAAAACTATGTAGGTATAACAAAAATTTTTTATACAAATAAACATTTTATTGACGGCTTAAGACTTTGAATATACTTCGGTTCGGACGTGGGGGTATTTTAACTTCGGCCCAGTCGAAGATCATTTCTTACTAGTTATAATATGTATATGGACCTCCTAAACCTACTGGTGCAATAATTGGTTTTTGTCGGTCTCGAATGGTTTAGGAGATAAAAATCGTGAAAGTTTAAAAAATCGATATTTTTTCGTATACGAATCATCCATATGTTTATACAGAAGAGTAGTTATTTTTATTTTACTTTTCCACAAGAATTTATTTTCAATTTCGTCAATTTCCTCAAGCGATCGCACATTTGCATTCGTTTTCCTTAAGCAGAAGTGCAGCGTGACGTCATGCACTCAATTGAGAAAGAGAGCATTAGATAACGGGACTGCGGAACGCGTAATCTTGGTTGTATCATTCTTGGGTTTGTTTTCAATCTCTGGTCAGGATTAACCCTTTTCTAGAAGTGCCCATATTTACGTTAGGGTGTCACAAATAAAAATTTTTTTCGAATTTTATAGTTGCTCAACCTTTGTTTGAAAGCAAGGATAAAGGGTAAAGTATTTTGGAAATTTTCTTCAGATATATTGGAAGAGGTTGAGAGGTCGCGATAAACGGATTTTCCCTTAAAAATCAGGTTTTTCGGAGATATCTTGAATTGCAAGTATAAGTCGGTCAATAACAGACATTTTCTTTCTCAAGTCTTTGAGTCATCATTTCGAAAGACAAATATCCAAACTTTATTTATTGTACATAAATCAGAAGGCAATTTTTTTAAAATTTTTGTGTACCATATTTTATTTTTTCGTGAAATTTGCGAACATTTTTTAAAAAACGCTTAATAACTTTTAAAAATTTGATCGAAATGAAAAAAAGTAATGATGCACTTTGAACTATAGTAAAATTTTAAACAATTTAAAAAAAAAATCTTGATTTAACTCTTGCCGTGCTGAAGTTATAGTCTTTGTACCTGTTGGTTAAATCGTTTAATCGTTGGTTGTTTCATCGATTATGAAATTGCTAAAAATATGCAACGTATAAGTCTGCCCTTTCAAACAGCTGGGAGAAGGCATGCAAGGTGTAAATCTACTCTAATAATCAGCTAGTCGAGGAATCAAAAATGTCATAAATACTTTAATTCAAAAATTTCAAAAAAAGCTTGAGCAAAAAAAAAAGTTTTTATTTGGGACAGCCTAATATACGCTAAGGTGCCTCACTCTCTATGGAGAAAAAAAAAAGTTGTCCGGGTCACCCCCTCAAAATAAACTTTGGTTTATGTTATGGGTATTCCCCAAATATTTCGGTTCTAACGATAGCCGTTAGCTAGCTAGAATGGTTCGCAAAAAACCTCTAAAAGTCGCGTTATTCTTGGATAATTTTTTTTGCTAATAATTTACCATTATGAGCCTTTTTTATGTTGTCGGATATTAGCCAGATTGACTGAATTTGTTCACATTTAAGATTAAACGTATTGAAATCGTATAGATGGAGATTGCACAAATAGAATTAAAAAGGAATATAAGGGTAAATAAGTGACAAGAGTGAAGAGCAGCAGTCAGCACCTTTCCAATGATACCTCGGATTTGAAAATCAGGCAAAAGATGGAGGAGTTATACATATTTTAATAAAAATTGCGAAAAAGTTATAAAAATTGTTAAAAAAGTTACTACAAAAAAGTAAATATCTTTTATGTTAGGGCAAATTTCCCAAAAATTTTCGATGCAGAACTGTGTACTTTTTTGATTTACACCATTTATGACAATTTTTTGTACTAAAAATATTATGACCAAAAAGTTATCCAAGAATATGGCGACTTTTAGAGGTTTTTCGAACCATTCTAGCTAGCTGACGGCTATCGTAAAAGGCAAAATATTTGTGGAATCATCGTAACATAAACCGAAGTTTATTTAGAGGGGGGGGGCCCGGACAAATTTTTTTTGTGAGGCGTCTTAATATACGCATTATACAATATGTCCATGTCTTTTATTTTCAAGTATTTATTGGTCACTTTTAAGAATTATTGATAAAGGATTGCGTCTTCCGTGCGCAAAAAATTATATCTACTGCGCATCTACGTCATAGGAACAAGTTTTTCTCGTTTTTGATTGGTTGAAAATTGTTGTCAACAAACAAAACAACAAACGAAATGAACATAACGAAATCGAGAACTACACTCAGAAAAAATTAACAGTGATACTGTTAAATCCCGTCCAACAGTTGAGTTTTCTGGTGATAAAATAACTGTTCAACTTAATTAGTGATAAATTAAAAACTGGTGATAAAATAACTGTTCAACTTAATTAGTCCACTGTCAATTTAACATTTCAGACTGTTAAATTGTAAAAACTCATCTGTTGGATGGAATTTAACAGTTTTCACTGTTAATCGAGCCCTAATTGGGTTAAAACGAGAAAAAAACACTCCTACGAAATATGATTTTTTTTTTTTAAGCAGTACTAAGAAATATATTTACTTTATTGTGGACATGCGTTTTTTTTAAATGATATTAATTTCATTGCAATAAACCAATAAGAAAATGTCGACATTTCTTCATCTCTACACCCCCCCATTAAAATAATTGTGACACGTTTTTATTCAGCCTCTTTAAAAATCTCGAACTACATCACCACGATTCGCAGCCAACTTAACAACAAAGATGGCGGACATACCCAATACGCAATCTGGTAATATATCTTTCTTTGTCACTCTTCACTTGTTGTTTCTGATATAGTTCACTCCTTTGTGGATGGTATAGATTGTTTGGACGCTTTGAAATAAAATTAAATCATTTATTGAGGATTTAGAAACTTAAAAATATTCGAATGTTACCTCTAAATGGTATTACATTTAGTCTGATGCTAATTTTCAGTCTGGTCATCCACGTTGTTTCTTGATCCATAGGCTTTCAATGGTTGTTCCAAAGTAAATATTGGCGAACTTTAAAATAATTCCCAATTTATTTGTTTTTTTCTTTTCAAATTAAAAATATTGAATTAGTAACTTTTAGTACTTACAGTGCCGCAAGACTCTTGTCCGATTTTAACAAAATGTTGGTCACTTGATATCTATTTTTCTAATCCTCAGAAAAGTTCGAAAGAATGTTAACGAACGCAGACTTGAAATAATTTTCTTTCCTTCCAGTCGTCTAGACATGAATCAAGGAAGAAAATTATTTGAAATTTAACGAAGTTATGTTTAATATCACCTACTGAGATCCTGCTAAGTTTCACATTGTTCTCTGTCTGGAAGATTTCAATCTCTGCTTCAAATTGGATTTCTTTAGCTCGAATTTATAGAGTGGGCCATCGGATGGTTTCTTTGTATACGAGTAACTGTTTAAAAAAAAACACCATTCACATGAAATATATTTTTCATGATTTTTGCTTTCTTATAAAGGAGCAATTGTGAAATATAATTTCACTAGCGACCACCGGTGCGCGTTGCTGCCCCCAATGTGAGCGGAAAATTGCAATGTATCTTGGTTGCGAGCGTTCAGCGCGAGCGGCTTGCGAAAGCTTTATATTTTGCTGACTTTCATTTTGTTGTTAACAGACGCTCGATTAAGAAGAGACAGAAGAGAGCGAAATGTGAGCAGCGAATAGTTTTGCTCTGAGTTTGATAACGTTGCTCTCAGCTGCTGTTAATAAAAGAAAAACCAACATAACAACAACAATTATATGCAAACTTTAATAAGCTATAACTTAAAAAATATAAATTTTTAAGAAATAAAAAGTCCAGTTTGCACATCTACAGGTCTAACCCTATCAAACCATACTAAATTTATTAAAATTGGACTTGTGCTTAAAAAGCCTTACGCCGGACAAAATTTGGGTTTGCGTAATATATATAAGATAAGATTAGTAAACTGAATTTTGTAGCATATTTCCGATGATTTTGGCCCATATTTCAACAAAAGCGCAAATACTACTAAATCATTTCTGGATTGTCACATAAAATATACGAGGGTTACTACATATATTCCGAGAATAAATATAAAGACCGATTTTATCAATTAAAATAATATGACGAACGAATTTTTCAATATTTTCCACGGTACCACTTGAGACAAATAGAAAAATAAAAAATATTCCATGAAATAAGGTAAGCAAAAAAGCGACGAAGAATCTACATCAAGATAATGCGAGCTTGAGACGTTTTTGAGACATCTGCCGTATAGTCCCGATTTATCTCCTTCTTTTTGTTCCCACACATCAAGGACAAACTGTGTGGACAACGATTTACGACGCCAGAAGAAGTCATTAAGGCGTTCAAAAACTTTGTTTTGGAGTTGTCTCAATCGAAATGGGATAAATGATATTACAAATGGTTCCGACGTATTAATCATAAAGCAGAATATTATAAAGGAGAATATTTCGAAAAACAATATAAAAATTAGATCTATATTGTATTTACTCCCGCAATATATGTAGTAGCCTACGTATCTAATTAGTTTCCTACGAATAGTGTTGTCAGACGGTACTTGCTGGACACGATTTTTCGACTTAATGCACGTTAACACAACTGAACGACTATTTTCAGTATACAGCATCACTGTTTCGGCGCTTTGTTTCGGTGTGAAGGGACTGTGCTGCATTGACGTTTCAAAAGAACTGTCTACTCAAGTCAATCAGCTGAGAAATGTCAAAGTTATTCAATGTTTACATACCGACATAAATTATGGCGCTCCCTGTTTATGTAGTAACCCTCATATAGTACTTAGTTGTATTACATGTATTCTTTCTATAAGGCGTTGAAGCACATGGTGAATCTTAAATACTGCATTGGACCAGGAGTCAATAGAAGTTTTGTTCACAGTTGGGTCATATAATGTTAAAATGAATTCAATGTTCTCACGCTTTATATTTTCATTTCACAATGTATAGGCTATTTATAAAAATTTCGTAAGATTATTCAATGTTGGCACATCGCAGAGAGCGGTTAATCACCAAAAATAAATACTGTGCATAATTCTGTCGTTTAAAATCACCTGAAATATAATTTGCATTAATAAAAAATATATTCCAAGAAGGTATTTTTACCTGCATCGAGTGTTGCCAGATTTTTGTTTAGTTGCTTAAAAACACATTTAATAGCATATTGTACTTAAATAAAAAAACTCTTACAATAACATTAAACTAAAAAATAAACAAAATTTGTTATAAATTACGTATGTTGCCCTAAGACTTAAAAAGCCTTGCGCTCAACAATGAAAAAACAGTGGTTAATCAGTGAAAATGCTTTTATTGTTTTTCAAAGTATTCTCCACGATGGTCAATACACTTTTGCATTCGTTTGAACCAATTTTCGAAACAGTTAGTATATCCAGATTTTTGAAAGCTTCAACGGTCTGTTCGAGCGTAGAAAAACACTCGCCACGTATTTTTTTCTTAATGTGAGATAACAAGAAGAAGTCATTGGGTGAAAAGTGGGGGCTTAAAGGGGGATGATCCATCAATTCAAACCACCCCTGATGTATTTATCAACATTTCCTTGCAACAATCGACACAAGCGTTTTTTTTATTTTAAGCAACTGTCAAAGTATGGGGTATTCAACGGGAATAAATCCTCCTGACGTCTAAATGCTCATGTTAATTCGATTGTATGCTAATCCCACTTCTGCCCAAGGATGGCTCCATTTCACAATATTGCACATGTCCATGTTTTCTGCTACAACAGCCGTTGTTGGACGCCCTTCACGAAATTCGTCTTGGAGAGAACGACGACAACGCTCGTTTTACAGACCAACCAACATTTTACAGTCGCTGGTCATGGTGCTTAATCACCAAAAGTCGAACTAAGCTGACGAATTTCTTTTTAATTCACGTCGAAAATCGTAAAAAATCATCACCCGAAAATATTCATGTCATAATTCTATTTTTTTCCGGAAATACAATTTTCAAACCACTGTAAACAACACAATAAGCGCACATGCACCAAAACTTAGTACATTTAGACTAAAAAATGTCAAATTTTCAAATGGAACTGTCAAAATTCCCCTAGCAATGCTTATTTTTCTAATTTTGCTAATTTTCGAAAATATACAGTGGCGAGCAGAACTGGCTAAATGTTTGCCACTTTCATGAATTTTTGGTTGCTGTAGTGTCATTATTCAATATACATAACTCCAGTATAACGCCAAATTTTCAGGTTATATACTTCATTTATTAAGACACAAAACGTATTAGTACAAGTTTGCAAAATCCATATTAAAAAAAAACTAGTTAGAAAAGATCTTCGACTGGGCCGAAGTTAAAATACCCCACGGCTGAACCAAAGTATATTTAAAGTCTTAAGCAGTCACTTTGTATGGGAGGTCAGTGTGGTTTTCACTCGATTTCGTCGAATTTCATACACAGAATATATACTATATATCAAAGTTCATATGCAAGTCCATATATGAATTATTGCGGAATTTAGAGAGATTTTACATTTTTGATAAAGTCACTTTGCATGGGAGGTAGGCGTGGTTTTCATCCAATTTGGTTGAATTTAATATGCAGAGTGTATATTAAACATCAAAGCTTATATGCAAAGTTTGAAGTCCATGCATTAAATTTTGTGGGATTCTAAGAGATTTTACCGTTTTGATAAAGTCACTTTGTATGGGAAGTAGGCGTGGTTTTCATCCGATTTGGCTCATTTTTGAACTTGAACTTTATTATTTAGATAAATTTCGGGATGATAGCTTGAGAATTACGACTGTAATCGTGATCACAGACAGACAGACGGACAGACGGACATGGCTATATCGACTCGGGTGGTGATGCTGATCAAGAATATATATACTTTTCTATACCTACCGCTCCTCCTTATGGGCGTTACAAACGGAGTGACAAAATTAATATACCCCCATTTACGTTTTTTAAACGTGGGGGTATAAAAATATTAAAATAATACAAAAAAATTCCATTTAGCCAGTTTTGCCCGGTGGTAATTTTTATTACATAAAATATAAAATTAATGCTTTGCCCAAAGTCCTTTGGCCTTAATGATGCTATTAATACTTCTCGTTGACCAGTTTTTCAATAGTTGCATATGGAAGATAACGCCATTCCTTCTAAACTCTTGATTATAGTTCGTAGATGTTATTTGGGGCCATTTCGTAAGATGCTAGCCGTTTTTTTAGAATAGCCCACACATTTTCAATCGGGTTTAAATCAGGACTCTGTGCTGGCCAATGTAAAAGCTGGAACTCCTGATTTTTAAGCCACATTTGAACAATTTTCGCTGTATGCTTCGGATCCCAGTCTTGCTTGAATATCACCTCTTCTGTTGAATACGGCAAATTAGTCTGTAATATGTTCAGGTAGTCGTTTTTCTTCATTATACCGAATATTCTTACAATTGGACCAATATGCCACCATGTAAGGCAACCCCACACCATAAGACTACCACCGCCAAGTTTCATCGTTTGTTTAACTTAATGCTTCTGCAGCTTTTTATGGGTTCGCTGCTAGTAATATTGTTTCCCATCCGACTGATACCGGTTAATACGGGTCTCATCAGACCAGATAACATGCTTCCAATTATCAACACTTCAGTGTTTGTACTTTTGGCAGAAATTCAACCTCGCTTTCACGTTTTTGTCAGACAATACTAGCTTTTGTAGCTTGATGGTGGCCTCCAACCCGATTTTTTTCAACACTGCGTGCTCTCCACTCATTTATTGGCTTTTCAATCTTTTGTGCAGGTTCTTTTGCTGTCTTAGCTACTTGGTGAGTTAATAAGCGCTTCTTGGCTACAGCATTTCTGACCGAAAGTATATTGGGGAGCCTTTTTGTAACATTTGGAGCCTTTATATTCCGTCGTTTAAGTACATTTAGAACAGTTTGATGGTAAATTTGTAAGCTTTGTGCTATTTATCGTCATGAACAACCGTTTTCAGTCATTGACACAATTTCATCTTCAGCGTTTCTATTGATCTTCCTTATTTTGATAAAAATATAAAAACAGTCTTTTTAATTTAAACGACACAGCATATCTAACGCCGAATCAAGTAAGCACGATTGAATTACTTAACTTCTTTTCGTTTATCGTGAATGAAGCAATTGGAAATTTTAGCAACAAAAACAAAACGGCAAAGGATAACGGTATAAGTAATGAACCGACGCTGACAAATTCGATCACGTGCAAAACTGCCTAAATAGACTTTTTTTGTTATTTTCAGTACGATTACTATTAAACAAACTCAATATGAGAGATCTTTTAAGCATCGATCAAATTACTAGCGTTACTCAAAAAATTAAAAAACTTAAATCCTAAAATTTACACGGATAGAAGTAATATTCTATATTAAGCAAATATTTTGCTTGATCTAAAAAAATTTAAAATGAAGCCTCATTTGCTCAAATCAAGCACAAAAAAAAATTTATAATTACCATTTATTTCTAAAATTAAATAAAATAAACGATTGCTTGAAACAAGAATAAAATACTTGATTCTAGGACCTGGAACAAGACTTGAATAAAAAAAAAAATATTTTCTTAATCATATTGTTAATCAGCATATTGTTAACTTGACTCAAGCAAATTTTTCTCACTACAACTTATATTGGCATGCTTATTATTCACAACATGTTTACATGAAAACATGTTTAAGTTGGTGCGGATTGACAAACTATAGTATGGTTCTAAGGTGCAGTGTCTTATCTGTTATTTTACTTGGAAACATGTAATCGTCTATAAGATATATTTAGTATATTCGAGTAGTTTTTTATGATCCGTTATCTTACATCCTACATCTTTGCTGAGGGATTTTCAATATAATAAGAAAATTAGGTTTCTAATATCAAGCAAAATATTCTAGTATTAAGAAAATTGAACTATACTTAGTTTTCAGTAAATTCTTTACTTGAATCAAGCATATTTTTCTCACTTCAAGCCAATATTGGTCTTTAATATAGAAAACATATTCTTCAGTTTTAAGCAAATTTAACTCTTTCTTGAATTTTCTTGAATTAAGCATTTTTTTTTTTTTTTTTTTTGTAATATCATGTTAAAACACATTTGCTCAATTCTAGTAAAATGATGCTTGAAATGTGAAATTTAAGCTTGAGTGTAAACTGATATCCTATTTGCTGGATTTTTTTTTCTCTACGTGTAAACATGCATTTGGAAAGTTTTCGCTTTTGTCACTTTTTGCGGATGTAATCCAGAATAGTTAGGGGATTTTCAGAGCCCCATATACGGCAATTTTGCTTATTCACTCATCCACTTACAGTGAGCGTCAAAACAAAGTGTACATCATATGTTTTATACTTTTTACTTTAAAAAGCAATTTTATAAAAAATTTTAGTATTTTTGGAATTAATAATTTATACTCTTATTATATACTAACTAAAAATATAAATTATTTTACAACAAATTTTCACATAATTCAAAAAGGAAAAATACTCAATTTTCTTCGAGTCAAAACAAAGTGTACACTTAAAATTGCAAATAAGAAAAAATAACTTCAGTCCAATTATTAACATTTTTTATTCTTCGTGCTGAAATAACAGCTTTCAACCGTCTTGGCATTGGTTTCACAAATTTCGTTGTTACTTTTGATGAAATTTTGTGACATTCTTCAAGTTAAACGGCTTTCAGTGAGTCCTTGCTGGATATCGTCCTCTTTCTTATTTGTCTATCCAGATGTTCCCACAAATATTCTATCGGGTTGAGGTCCAGTGATTGTGGGGGGTGATCCAGCTGTTTTGGAGTTTTGCACAGCAACCATTCCTTCACTACCTTGGCTGTATGTTTCGGATCGTTGTCCTGCTGAAACATCTACAAGCGATCCAGTCCTAATTTGTTAACACTGACCGACAAATGTTCTTTTAAAATATTAAAGTAATCGAATTTATTCATTGTACTGTCAATAAACGTTTAATTTCCTACTCCGTTTGCCGTCATACACTCGCACACCATCACCGAGCCCCCCCCCATGCTTTATTGTAGAAGTAATATTTTGCTTCTTGAACTCCTGAGTTTTGCTTCTCCACATTTTTTGTAGATTTTTTTCTTTCCAATAATTTCGAATATGCTTTCGTCACTAAAAACTATGTTTTTTCAAAATTAAATTTCATTATTTTCATACTTTTTAGCAAAATACATGCGTAGACTTTGATTTTTTCTAATATAAACGGCTTTTTTCGAGGGACTCTTCTAAATAGACCATTTGCATTTAATGCACGTGTTATTGTACTGCCACTAACGTTGGTTCCTGATGATACGAAAAGATCATCTGCTATTTTCACTGCGCTTGTAGTTGGATATTTTTACACTATTCTGAATGTTGTTATGGTCTGTCAGCACATGGTCGATTTTCTAGTGCTCCAAATTGTTTGTATTTGTCAATGGTGGTTTTATGATCTCTACCAAAAATTGAAGCTATTTCGCGAAGCTATTGATTTTCCTGCTTTATGGAAGTTTATGACTAATTTCCGTGATTGAATAGAAGTGATTTCTTACAACTTACTTCCTCACTTTACCAAAGGCGAATGATGCAGAAACATTAACTAACATCATAATTAACCAATTTGAGAGAGATACCGTTACATTTGTTTAAAATATTTGAAATTGAGAGACTTAGATAAGAATTCAAAACACAATAAATTTTGGGACTTATAACAGTGTTGAAGACTTATATGTGGTATAACTCGTGTACAAAAAAGTGTACACTTTGTTTTGACGCTCACTGTATATCAAAATGGGCCTCATCGCTGAAGAAAATTTGCTTCGAAAAATCAGCATTTAACAAAAATCAACAATTTAACAATTTTAACACGTTGTAAAATGGCAAACCTTAAATTACACAAAAACCAGTTTTTATCATGATACAATAACAAGGTAGACTCATTTTATAGTGGCTCAAATGTGAAATTTTACAACAACAAAGCTGCAAGTACCACAAATGTCAAACAACTAAAGCAACAACAATAATTAGAAAAACTCAAAATCAGCAGCTGACCTTGACATATCGTCGTTCGCAAGTTATTGTGTTCTATATGACAAAAATGTTTTTTTGGTAAATCAAGTTTAAAGTTTAGTATAAAACTGAACCGAAAAATCTGCCGCGATTTTCTTACCAATGAAAGATCAAGAGTTTGTAGTTTTTTCTGTCAAAAAAAATGTTCATCCTTGGAAGCGTTTTTTAGAGTAAGATGCGTTTAAAAAAAAATAATTTGTTCTATATGCACTTATTTATGAAACTCTTCTTGTTTTATAGCATATAGAACAAAATGTAATATGTATTGGAGAAATGAAAATCAATGTGATTTCACTCAACAAAAACTTTATTTCATATATTATAATATTAACTTAATTTTATACATATGTTCTTATGAGTCCACTTAAATCAATACCTGTTTATTTCTTAAAAGGTAAGTGTCGACTACAAAATCAAGTAAAAAATTAACCAAATTTATTTGACTTCGATTCCACGAAGTTCATGCTTGATTTACGGAGATTTTTTAATTGAAGCAAGTTTGTTAAAAAAACGAAGACAAAAAGTTGTACCTATATTTTAAATTGTATTAAACAAATTATTATGGGTATTCACGGGTTGATGCGAAACACAGTTGCGACGATGCGAAAATGCAAGATTGCGAATTTTTGCTTCATTCCAACATCAAACACATTAGAAGCAATTTTGGGACTCTTCTTGAATTACGCACTGCTCAAACCTATTGCGAAAGCGCACAAACAGTGATGCGAAACAGATGATTCATGTTATGGGTGTTTTCAAGCATAGTTGCCATCTGGGTAAAACTTAAAAAAGGCTAAGTTTGTGATTTTAATAAGTTTTTGTTGTTTGAAATAAGGTGGCAATATATTTCTTTCCGCTATCGTAAAGTTACAATATTGATGCTCACGCGTTAGTGCGAAAAATATTTCGCATTTTCGCATTCTTGCAATTCGCATCAACCCGTGAATACCCCTATTGAAGTATGCCACCGCATCAAGTGATAAAAAGTTGTATAAACTTTTCACATCATTTACTTTCTCCAATGATATCTTCTTATCTATTGCTTATCCATTCTTATTCTTAGTATTAAGCTTTTTTTAAACGTTGTTGTAAAATTTAACTTCTAACCTTATGTTATTTATGATGGGTATTTTATTTTCTTTTTTGTTTCATTTTATTTACCAACTGCAATCTAAAGCGGGAACAAAAAAACAGCAAAATACAAAGACCTCCAAATAATAACTTTAATAACTTTATTTAGACTTGCATATAGAACAAAATAAAAAAATTTTTTTTTTATTTAGTATTTTTGCTTCGTTTTTGTTCTATATGCACGATTTTTTGCATATAGAACACAATAGGTTACGAAGCTTGTCAGAACAGTGTTGCATAGCACAAAGTCGATGTCTCATATTTCGAAAACTATAAAAGATAAAAGCAAACTGATGACACAGATCGATAGATCTCGAAAAATTTGCCTATATACCAGTCTTATCTCCATTTTTTCAATTTTGTGATATAGAACACAATAATTTACGAACGACGATATGGGCATATCCCAGAAACAGTCTACCAGCCAAAAATTTTTGAACTTAATCCAACTTAATTTTTTTTTAATGGAGCATTAGAATAGATATCTAATTTTATAAATTTATAAAAAAGAATTTATTTCGTTGATGATTAATACAAAAATTATTACAAAATCCTACCCTTCCTCAGGTCTTTTAATGTTATGCAAAAAAGGTGTAATTGTTTACGTGTTGATATCATTGCTTTAGTATTAACATAGATGGTCCAATCGAAAGCCATATTGTTATTCATTCAATTCTCTTTAATTTTTGTAAAAAAAAAATTTTGTTTACTTTTTTGGGAACAGTAAAATTTGGTATGAAATGCCAGGTAAATGCGTTGTAGCGTGCGTAACGGAAAATAAGGTTTTTTTTATATTGTGAGTAGAAAAAAGTTTTTTTTACAAATCATCTATAATTTTAGTTTAAATTAATATCCTGCTTTTAAGAAAAAAAAATGAAAATTCTACAATTAAAAACCAAAAAATTACAGCATATTCATTTCTGTAGCGTGCGTAACGATTTGAGTTCTCCCAAAAATTAAAATAAAAACCTTTGCAATTTTTATTCTGTTTTCTTATCACTTCGCTTCTTAAATCTAGTCGTAGCCTACTATAATGAGCAGAGCAACAACAATTTCGTTTACTTTGTTGGCTGACAAACTTTTTAGCCCCTCCGCCCACAAACCTATAGATTTTTTGTAATACATTGATGAATAACAATAATTTTTTTATTGTATTGCCCCCCTCACTACCCGAGGATATCTATTGCCCCGCTAATGGTTCGTACCGATTGGCGATTCCTGCAACAAGTGCATTAAAGACGCTTTGGTCCCTTTAATTTATATTAATCAACTCGAAGAGCTTACTGAATGGAAGCATTGGAGAATAGTTGATAAACGCATGGTCCTCAGTCATACGAAAGGACCAATTACTGATTTGATAAATGAATTGGAATCTCAGTTACCTTCCTTTAAACTACACACTTATGTTAAAAGGACTCAACAAAAATATTTTCAAGACCGAAAAATATCAATCAAGTTATTTTTATTTTCTGATGGCTGTGCAAGTCAATTTAAAAACAAATTCAATTTGAGTAGTATATCGTTTTTTAAAGAAAAATTTTAAAGAAAATAAAGTTTTTTAAAGAGTGGAATTTTTTTGCAACTGCTCACGGAAAGGGTGCAGTAGACGGAATTGGAGCTGTCGTAAGGAGAAAAATTTGGCAAATGGTGAAAGCTCAGAATATTGTTCTTTATAACGCCCATGATTTTTTTAAATTGGCAAAAAAGAATATAAATGGTATTTTTATTTTATATGTAAGCAGTACATACATAAAAAATACAACTGGATTTCTTTCGGAGAGATGAGCTATCGTTAAGAGCATTCCCGGCATTAAAAGCAACCATTATTTTTCATCACTTAACGAAAATGTGCTCGAAATAGCACTAACGGCAGATTCATCAAAACATAAAATTTATTTATAAACATACATATATACATTAATAAATTAATTTATAAACATAACACATGAATTAAATAATGCTATTAAAAAAGAATATGAATTGTTTTGTTAAAATAAATACAATTGTTTTTATTAATATACTACTGGAAAAAATGTAGCGTGCGTAACGTAGCGTGCGTAACGTTGGGTTCACGGCCATTGATAAAAAACTACAACATTTTTTGGCTGCAAGTAAGTTATTTTAGAATTCTCTTACATTCATCTTTCTTTTAAGTATTTAATTTTTTTGCTTTATTGTGCAAAATTTGCTAAAAATTACAAAAATATACCTCAACCTTCAAAGCTACTTCCATTTTTTGTAGCGTGCGTAACAATACTTTGAGATCAAATTTTTCGCAACTTATACCTGTTAAAAAAAATATTTTGATGACATTCGAAAGTACAATCAAATCCCACTAAACACTGTGTATAACTTGAAGGTATGTCTTTTGAAAGACCAAAAAATTGTTATATTTCAATCCGAAAACGCGTACGAATGTAGCGTTGGTAACGCAGGATTTGCCCATATAGCTCATTTTTTTTCTCCAACATGTATCATTGTATCATGTTTTGGATGACATGAACATTTGACAGCTGCCAAAAGCCAGGGTTTTACTTTCTGGAATCCGAAATGCATACCACTTTATTAACTTGCTTTCATAAAAGCTTATTTTATTTAATTTAATTTATATAATTTTTGTATATCCTTATATCCTTATCCTTATCGTTCTCACACTAATGTGTTGAATTTAAATCAATATAATTTTTTTTATACACCCAATATTTATAAGTCACTTTAAAGGAGCTAAAAAATTCTAATAGCTATTTATGTACGCATAATACTTATAAAATATATAACTTTTCCCGCTTTTTAAATAAATAAAATCTTCAACTTTATAAAAAATTAACCCTTCTTACACATTTGACGATAGCTGTGAATGCAATTCAGAGAGTTCCTGAATATTCTAATATCCTGCAAAAAATGTAGTTTTTTTACTATAATTCCACCACTTAAGTAAAGTACTTTCCACCAATTTTTGGTGCTTTGTTGAACATTTTCCTATTTTAACCAACAAAATTAAATTATTTTCTTTGGGCCAATTTTTTTTTAAAAATTATCACTATTACAAAGTTATGAAATATAGGTCAGTAAAATCTGTATTTCGTCTCGCTCACTCACATTGAAATGTGGCGCGAAAATTGACTAAATATTTTTAATTATTTTGCTTCCTCTCTTTGCAATTTGCAATTTTGCAAAATTGTCACCTCGTTATTGAAAATAGTGGATTTAAAAAGTAGTTAAATTTGATCGCATACTTCAATGTTTGGAGACATATGTACCTTGCACAGTTGCACTTTGTAGTGGAGAAAACAATAGATAGCGCTTTATGAAATTACGGATAGAAAACAAAAGCTGCTCGGGCTTACTTTTGTCATGTATTACATCATCCCAACTTTTCTTAAGTGCACTCATACCGTATTGTTTGCTCTAGACAATATGGTTTAAATTGAAAGACATTTTCGTGAGAAATTTTACAATAGTTGAAAAATATCCAAAAATATAAATCAACAAGCAATAGTTAAGAACTAGTTAAAAAATAAAAAGTTGGAGATTTATGCAAAAAGAGGGTGTGGTTTGGACGATTTTTTGCACAATATTGCCCACAGTGCATACAAGCTTACCTCAGCGAATAAATTGCGATGCATTTTTCAAAATAAAAATTATTTATACAATTGTGTGTAAAATACCACTTTGATGATATGAAAAAAACAAAAAAAATATTTGAATTTCACTTGAGTAAAAAATAGAATTTTATAGTGAACTCCTCTAAAGTTTCTTTTGCACTGGCTAATTTAATTAGTTCACATATGAATGAAAGTTATACTAAGCAACTTTAATCAATAAATATTTTATCAACGACCTACCTTAACAATTTTGTCCAGCACACACACGCCTACCGCTCTTTACGCCCACTTTTTTCTTATTTTTAAAAAAAAGCAGCCAACAATTTCAAGGCACACTTAAGCAAAACATCCGATAGATAAACCAACTCAACACAAATGCAAACGCGTTGACATTGATGTGAGGTTCGAGGCTGTTGAAAATCGTTTTGGGTTGAAAACTAATGGCAAAAAAGGCGCAGAAGTAAGACAACTACAACAACTAAGACAACTGCAACAACAACAACAACAACAGCAACAATATCAGCGGCAAGATATGAACGTAAAAACTTTGTAGGAAGCACTTAAAAGCTTGCATCGCTGGCTGCGTCGTTGTAGCTTTCAGAGTGGCTGCACTTTTAACTGCAGGCTCTGCCTGTGCCTCGCCTACTGCGGTGCGCTTTCCCTATGAGTGACCTTGAAATTGATGTGCGCTTGTGTAAGTGTGCATGTGAGAAAAAAGTGCAGTGGAGCGAGATAGAGAGAGCGTGAGAAGAGAATGAGAGATTGGTAGTGATGGTAGTGGTAAGGTGGAGATGAGCTTTTTAAATGCATTACATAAATAAATTGAATGAATGACAAAGCGTTGTCGGCAATGCACTTTCTTCACATGTGTGTGTGTGTGTACATGTGAGTGCAAGAGTGAAGAGCCCTTGCTGTAGTTTACGTTGGGAGCGAGCAAGATGGGTGGTTTTTGTTTGTTGTAGCTTCTCTATATTGCCTTGTATGCGGTCGTTCTTCTAGCACTTTCTGCTCGAATGCAGTTCACGTTCAAGGCCATCATTAAATATCCACTCACTTACACAATCACACAGAGGCACACACACACACGCACACCCACACACAAACACTTCGACAAACACTCACACAGCCAAGCTAGCAAATTCATAGCTACCCAGTAAGCGAGATGAATTCGTTTTCAAATCGAAACGAGTCCGCAATCTCGGAAAGTTTGTTAGTTAAGTCCACCTTTTACCTTTGAAAATATTTTTGAGAAATTTTTTTCTTTTTGCATATATGAACTAACATAGTACATATTGGGAAATCTCCATAGTATTTTTTGTTTTTTTTTTTTTGAGATTTTTTTTTGTGTCTCCTTTTCTTATGTATATTGATTATGTGATCTTGCAAGCAATGCATTAATGAAATATTGTTTTTGGTTTTTTTTTCTCTAAATTTCGTTTTTTTTTTTTCAAATAGATATACAGTAGGAATTTTTTTGAAAACTATGCCTTCAGTTAATTTTCCCTTAATTTCTCGGAAACCAATCAACCCGATTTCGATGAAATTTTTTTTCGTGACAGTCAACTCCCAAATGATTCGGAAAAACCTCCTTCTCAAACCAATCGTTAAAAAATTTTATTATTTAGAAAACACTTACCATAGCTTTTAGGTATAATATACGTGTCAATTTTTCGAAAAATTTTTCTTGTTTAATGTATTCTTTATAGTTTTAAGAATATACATACACATTTTTAAATCGATATTTAAAAAAAAAACAGAAGTTATAACGGTTTTCGTTAACCTATGTCGAAACTCCATACAACGTAAATAAAAACTTTAAACGCGATTTCCTCGAAACTAGTTTTTTTAAAACGGTTCTATAGATAACTCGAAATCAATTGGTTAAATTTCAATAATTTTTTTTTGTATTTTGTTCGTTATTTTGTTCTTTAAGCATCCCCACTAATTTAAATTAATCAAGTATCTATTTTTTTTTTTTTCATAAACAAAAAAGCGCGTGAAAATGTATCTATTTTTCGAACTTTTTACTTCAACTTCCGTCATAATTAAAAAAAAAACCCCGGAGGTCTTGCGTGAGGGGGATGCTTAATATAAGGTCTATGCTTTAAAATGTCATTTGATTTTTTTGTTTCCGATACATGGAAACGGCCATATCCATCGAACCGTTTTGGATGTCTTTTTTTCAATGCCATTTTCAGCGCCCTCTATATAGAAGCCAGAACTGTAGTTAAAAAAAAAATATTTTTATAAAGTATTTTTTATGTACAATAACCTGTATAAATTAAAAAAAAAAAAAAAATAATAACTTCTTATATCTAAAAAAATGTTTTGAAAACAGCTCCTGTTTTTGGTACAGCGCCTTAAATGTGTTTATTTCGAAACCACTTTTCGCGATTGGTTGTAATAAAATCTTATCGAAAAATTATCCTATTTGAATAATTTTTGTACCAAATATTTCAAACACCAGTCTTTCTTGTTGGTACTGGAATCATGAGGGTATCTCCAAAAACAACGGAGCTGGACCTATCTTAAGTCTTACAAAATTTCTTTTTTTTTTAATTTTGACATTTGGATGCTACAGTACTGTTATTTTTTTAACGAACTTGGGAATCGTTATAAAATTAATAAAGGTTCATTTTTAGTCGGTGTTATCGAGACTATTTTCTACACCGGTCAAGGTGTAACATATTTTTGAAACATATTTTCATTAAATTGTCAAAGTTACAAGTAAAAAAAAAATTAAAACTTCTATGAAGTTTTTCCGGTTTTTTTTTTATTTCGACATAAGCTTGTAGACAAATTTTGTATAATAGTATCCCTTTTCTGGTAATAACTTAAAGGATTCTTAATCCAATAAATTTGTTTTTTATACAATGTTCACACTAAGGCCGAAAAGCCGCTTTTCGGACAATAATGGCTTTTCAGTTGAAAAGCTACATGAGAACAAGTTTTTCGCCATAGAAAAACTGTCAAATGAAAAGCATCTTTTTGTGTGCTTTTCAGCTTTTCAACTCTGGCAAAGTGAAAAATTAATGCCAAAGTGAAAAAATCAGGAGAATTTAAAACATTTATTTTTCTTCACCAGTAACTTTGAAATTATATTGAAAATATAAATAAATTATAGATCATTGCAAAGGCCTTTTCTTCATTTACAATATTCAATACCATTTTTTTTTTTTAACAAGTAAAAGAAAAGATACATTATATAGAAAAACCAAATTTGTATTTTGCCCCCAAATCCAGATTTTTAAGGGGAAATACGAAAATCCAAGTATGCAGTACTTATTTGCTCTACCAATCCTTTTGTATGCATTTAGTCTGCTGGTTGTTCTTACTCATATCAATGTAAAAATTCTTTTAAATAACTGAAACGACTAAGCAAGTTTAGTTGAATTTAAGATGTTCTAAATTTTTCATACGTAACGCTTGTTTATCGCAGTCATTTGTAGCAAAAATTTAACTAAACCTAATAAAAATGGCACAAAAATAAAAATAAAACACCTAGTTGTTATGTTTTAACAACTTTAAAAGTTAAAAAACGGGTTAAAAATCACTTCTCGATCAATAGTGTACAAACATTTAACAACACAATTTGATCATAAGAAGTTCGGCCAAAGTCATTTCAAGGACTGCGGGTAGCTTTCGGGTAAGAGGATTAAAGGATAAATTAACTTTGTCTCAAGAACTAAGTCAATTTAGGTATGTCGGTCTGTCTGTTCTTCTGTGGGACTACGTGTGATCCCGATTATACTCGCCATTTTGGAGCTATCGTAATGAAATTAGATTTATAAGCCTTTATCCAAAAAATATAGATAAAGTTCGAAAATGAGTCACATCTCATAAACACCATACCTACCTCTCATATAAAGTGACTATGTAAACGGTTAAATCTCTCCATATTCAACAAAAATTAATTCAATTACTCGAAATTTTGCAAATAAGCTTTGATTCCAAATATGTATGTATACTGAATTTGAAATTTGGCTGAATCAAATGACAACTCCACTACAAAAAAATCCTCAAAAACTAAATGACTTCTTTTGTTTTGATTAATAAAAGTTACATTGAATTTCAAATTTGAAAAATTTGAAAAATGCAAACTTCAGCTATTTCCCATACAAAGTGACGTCATCAACATAATAAAACCTAAATAACTTCGAAAACACAGCTGTAGGATATGCTTACTATGGCCAAGCCGAAGATAACTGTATACTTTTTTAGGATTTTATTAATAATGTGATAAATTCTCTGTTTAGAATTTTTTTTAAATTTTTGTGAATTCGTTTCAAATTAGAAACAAGTCCATAAAGGCTAATCTGATGTTTGGAGCTCGTCTGGAATTCGAAACGAGTTCGACTTCGGTTTGCGGTTTATTGGGTACTCACATACGTAAATGCACTCACTCCCTGTCCTTTGTCAAGTCAGCTAGCTGCATTTACCCGACAACCTGATAGATACATGCTGTATACTCGTATAATCACTTCTATTAGCCAAATGTTAGAATGAGATAGAAACTAATGCCTGGCTGCAGCATGCGACTTAACATTTGTCAGCGCTAGGGCTTTGGTGTGGCTCTTTCAAATCCCTTCCATAGATCCCAGCAGCAGTACCAGCAGTAACAACAGCGCAATCTAACTCGCTCATAGCTACTTATCTATGCATTTAATTAATAACTGGTATACCTTGCGTTGTTTTTATTGTACCTACTATTTTTTTACAGAGATACAGATATCGAACATGCACGATATTTTTTCCAGATTTAAGTTAGTTTCAAGTTTTATTTTGGAGAGGATTAGAGAAGATTCTGTTTTTCTATTTTTGTTTTTTTTTTAATTTCCTTTGAACTTTATCTGAACTTTTCTCTTAATTTCATTTCGAATTTTTAGCTCTTGAAAATACTCGCTTTTTACGCAGCGCGCTTGACTGCTACTCCGGAGGTCTCGGGTTCAAATCCCATGGTTCTACCCTGAAAACTTTTTAATTTTTTCCTCATTTTTATCCAGCCGAAATTAGAAAATCAATACTTATGGCTCAAAAAATTTTATAGTTGGTGGTGGAGAAGTTTTTGGAGACATAACACTTGCATCGGATTTAAAATTACCATGTTTCTATTACTTTTCGCCACGTTTAGAACATGCAACACATGTGTCATTTGATTGACCTTTCCTACGCACCAATTTATCACCCTAAACCACTCAAATCCTTTAAAAAAAAATAAATAACTGGCCATTTCAGCCCTTGAAAGGACTTTGACCTAGCTTCTTATGATCAATTGTGTTGTGAGTGTTATTAAGTTATAAGAGAAATAAGAGAAATGGACCTACAGGCTTAACGCCGTCTCCGAACGGCGATGAACGGAATGTTCTTATTCTCAAGAAGCTTTACATGGCATTTTTATTACTCTCTGAGGTTTGCCATTGTTTGCAGAGAGGTGGCGGCCGTACAGAAAAATTATTTTAATTCAAATAATTTTCTGTCGCTGCTGGTGTTCGAACCTGGGTCTCCAGGTTCCTTGACATAGCGGCCACGCACTTTAACCAACTACGCCACGGACTCAAATCCTTTACTCAAAGCTAAAATAAAAATGTTATAAACAAAATTGTTTAAATAATATTTCAATAGAACATGTATCTTAAATTGCACATGAAACCTGATAAAAAAAGGAAGAAAACGCAAAGAATAAATTATAACAGGAACCTAAAATTTGCTTCTTAAATTAATACAAATTAAAACAAAGCCCACTACATTTGAAAATCTTCAAAACTCTCTTGTTATCGATGGATGATTGAGGGTGCTGAACACGTGCCCAATCAAACAAAATGTCCTCCAATACGGGCCCGTAGCCAGGATTTTTATTGAGAAGGTTTTGTTATCAAAAACAAATAGCCAATTCGAATACCTTCAGTGTATTTTTTTATTTTGTCCCAATTTTGTTTGTTTGTTTTGAGATATCAACTAAACAGGTCAACTTATTTATTTGATTTCTTTATACAGCCGGTTTTAATATCTCAACAAGAATAAAAGTAAGTCATTTAATTTTTGTCTATTGTTTCTTTTAAATTTGAGCCAAGCATTCCAGGTCAAACCTATTCAGTCAAGTCTGCATAGGTTCGAAAACGAGATGATATATTATTGGTAAAGGAGAGGAAATCATGCAAAACATGTGTGGGATGTTCGAGACGTGATGGAAAGCCGTTGAAACACGGAATTCGAAACAAAATCGAATGGTCAGATCGAAGTTGAAAAACGTCAAAATGGGTTTATCAGCCAGTAAAGTCATTTCGATTGTTTGTTGGGATACACACGTTAACATCCATATCGATTACTTTGAAAAATTTAAAACGATCATCGACATAATGAAATCATCGTTGGATCGATTCGACGGCGATTCGAAGCGAAAGTGTCCACATTTGACAAAGAAAAAGTTCCCCTCGAATCTAACCTGCAAATAGAAAAAAGTTGAGCAAAGAGTGTGTTTGAAATGATGTTTTACCAACGGAATTTCTTGTCCGGATGCGTTGAAAATATTGCAGAAAACCTATGGGAAGTCTGATCTATCACTTACACAGGCATATAGTGGTACAAATTTTTTAAAGAGAGACGTACATCAGTTGACAACTTGCCTCAACCTTCCCGTTCAGCAACATTTATAAACGATGAAAATGTCGAAAAAGTAAAGGATATTGTGCTTAAAAATCGTCGTGTGACCATGAGAGATATAGCTAACGAGTTTGATATATTGACTGGATCGCACACCATTTTACATGATGTTCTAGGCATGCGACGGGTTGGAGTCTTCAAAAAGAGTTTTGCAAAACTGTCACTCAGGAGATACTTTTAATGGACGATACGGACATTCAGCTCATTATTACTGGTAACGAGACTTGAGTGTACGAGTAAGACTTCGAAACAGCTCAACAATCTGCAAAGTGACGCTATCCAGATGAGCTGAAACCCAAAAAACCACGACAAAGTCGTTAAAAAATGAAGATGGGTATCGTGCACTCGGAATTCCTTCCAGCAGGTCAATCGGTCAAAGCTCAATATTATTTGAGTGTTTTAAGGCATTTGTGCGAGAATATTCGGCGAAAGAGGCCAGAAATATGGAAGGACAATTCAGGGTTTTTGCACCGCGATTATTTGACCAGACACAATGTCAATATCGTTCAACAAGCATTATATTCGCCAGACATGGTCCCGTCTGAATTTTTCCTATCCCCCAAACTCAAATTGTCGCTTCGTGGAAAACATTATGAGACGATTGAATTCAACAAAGAGAATTCGCAGAGGGGGAGCTAAAGGCCATTCCGAAATCACTCATCAAAGACTTTCAAGAATGGAAAAAACGTTGGCATATGTGTACCGCCTCCGATGGTGATTATTTTGAAGGTGATAAAAGAAATATTGAAGAATAATTAACCGTTGTTGTTTTATTTGCACAGTCTGGTTCAATTTTGAACAGAAGGTATATTGTTTATATAAATATATATATATATATATATATATATTAGGGCGGGTCAAATTTTTTTGCGATGTTGGCCCCACCCTAGCGGTGTTCTATGGATCATTTTAAGAAACTTTGGCGAAGAGAGTATAGATCTATCTTGAAATCGGAGCCTGCCAGTTTTCTTTTTTTGGTTATGAAAACCACCAGAGGGCGTTTTTCTACTATTTTTGCATTTTATCGCTTCTTTTGCCGATAAAATGCCATATTACAATTCCAAATTTTAAATAGTCCAAAATGTTCAGTGTTGAAAATAAGGCTAGGTACTCATACACCACCTATTTCGATTTTATTAAATTTTAGTAAAAAAATGCGATTTTTCTTTGTTTTTTTTTTCTTTTATTTTTTCTTCAAAATTTCAATTTAATTTTTCAGTAGAGAACAACATTTCGCACACTAAATATAAAAGGGTCACAATTTTGTTTTTAGTGCAGGACTCTATCGCTTTTCGAGGTAAACATTGTTTTGTTTCAGTTTTTTATATAGAGCTTGAACAGTTTTTTGCCTCTCCTGAATATTGTTTTTTTTGGTTTTTTTGAGTTTGTGCCTTTTTATATTTATTATGCGATACGTTAATTCAAAACAATTCAAAATAATAAGGTGGTATTCCTATATAAAACTGAAATAAACAATAAGAAGAATTGCACAGTGTCAACAAAAGGTGTGATATTGTTTAGAACGAAAGTCTTTCTTGATTTCAACTCTGGGTAATTTCTTACGCCTCTCTAATGCCAGCAATTGAACGTGACTTTCCGTTCCTTGCATGTGTAACGGAATTTTTGGATCAGGTTTAATGTGAGACAAATCCAACGGAACCGCATCATTGGAAATTGCATTGCAAGAACTTCGAATCACAATGGTGTAGTTACTTTTGAGAAAAAAGTTATTCAGAGAGTCCTCTTTAGGAGAAGGTCCACCATAGGAGAATTTCTCCTTTATTTTAAAACGCTTGATGTGTTCGGTATAGGCAACACTCAATGGTTTTTAATTTTCACAATAGTTTTTATAACTATTTTATCGAAAAGAAGCGAAAAAATGCATAAATAGTAGCAAAACGCCCTCTGGTGGTTTTCATAAATAAAAATTAATGTCAAAAATGGATTCCTTGACCCCAAAATCCCCATATACGAGCCCAAACCACTATTAATTCGTACAGCAAGCACTTTTATGCCAATGTAACATGTAAGGGTACATATTTTATTAAATAATATTGACAACACTATTAAATTTATACTTTTCTGAAAGTTTGTTTTATTATCTTTAATTTCATAAACAAATTTGTGCACATATCATGATAAAAAGTTTTGAAAACAGAAATTAACGGAAAGTCCATTTATTTTGATAAAAAAAATTTGACCACTATTAATTCGTACAGTGGAAGATTTTCTAATTTAATACTGTGTAACGCCCCCTTTGCTTTTTAAAACAGCTTCTAATCGCTTTGGCATTGTATCTATAAATTTTTTACACTCTTCAGGGGTTATAGAGTCCCAACTTTCCTGAATGTTGGCTTTTAATCCGCTAAGAGTGCGTTGTGGGTCATTTCATCACTTCCTTTTCATGAGTGCCCACACGTTTTCGATTGGGTTAAAGTCCGGGCTAGATGATGGCCAGAACAGAACACTAATACCATTTTCTTGTAGCCATTTTTTTGTTTTTTTGGCTGTATGGGATGATGCACCGTCTTGTTGAAATACATATTCGCCACAGTCAGCTAGCTTTGGTACTGACGGAATGAGATGTTCTTCCAATATATTAATATATTTTTCTGCATTTACTGTTCCCTTAATAAAGTGAAGCTGACCGACATCCTTTGAGGACATACATCCCCACACCATAATGCTAGCTGGAAACTTTACAGTACGCTTTAAGCAGTCTTTATGATATGCCTCTGTGCTTTTCCGAATCACCCTTTTTCTGGCATCACCGACGCATACGTCAAACTTCGATTCGTCGCTAAATATAATGGTGTCCCATTGCCTTTGTACCCAAGAACGTCTTTCTTTTGCCCATAATAAACGTTTTTTCATTTGAAGTACAGTAAGTAAGGACTTTTCTTTGGCCTAAAAAATTCAAGTTTCAATAAATGTTTTTGGTATCACCAGTAGTAGAGTGTTAAACTTACTTTATAAACACCATAAGCTATATCTTTCATTTGCCGACGCGTCCATTCACGTTTAATGGTTTTTCCAATTCTTTCTGACCACTCTGAAGCTATGTATCTAATAGTGCCTCGACGATTTTTTTTAAGTATAACTTCTAAAGCTCTTTTGTCGCGAATCGTTATTTTGGAGACCCGGCCTCTGTTTGCAACATTATTGCTACAATTCTCATTTTTTTTTGTATTTTTGAACAATACTTGATACTGTTGATCTGGGAAGCTTTAATTCAACCGATATTTCGCTATAGCTTTTTCCCGATTTGACTTTGTCAATAATTTATAATCGAATTTCTTCACAAACTGGCTTACCAAGTGCCATCGTTGAACAATTAATCAGAAATAAAAAGAAACAACACGAAAAAAATCGTATTATTGTTCAATTGCATTTCTTTACTCTAATAAAACGGTAAATTTTCATTATTTGTTTACATTTTAATTTTCAGAGTTGTCTTTAGCTGAATTTATACACTGTACGAATTAATAGTGGTCAAATTTTTGTTATCAAAATAAATGGACTTTCCGTTAATTTCTGTTTTCAAAACTTTTTATCATGATATGTGCACATATTTGTTTATGAAATTAAAGACAATAAAACAAACTTTCAGAAAAGTATAAATTTAATAGTGTTATCAATATTATTTAATAAAATATGTACCCTTACATGTTACATTGGCATAAAAGTGCTTGCTGTACGAATTAATAGTGGTTAGGGCTCGTATACACTAAGGGAAATAATGCATATTAACATTATCCACGCCTGAGTATCAATTTTATTTAAATATTTACCTGGATAAATCAAATATTTTCCCTACAATTAGTTTTTTTCTCGTATTTGAATTTTTTTTATACCACACACGTACACACATATTCCATACAAGCAAGCAGCAACAGCATCGCACACGTACACACATATTCCGACAAGCAGCAACAGCATCGCACTCTGTTCTCTTGCAGTTGCAACCTTAGTTCTTATAATTCTCATTTCGTTTTTGTTGCAAGGCATGGTAAAATAATACAAGGTAGCATTGACAGTTGCTTGGGAAAACATCTTCTGTCAAAAAATATTCTCAAAAAGAGAGCGCTCACAATCCGCCATTGAAAACACAAACAATGTTGAAAGCGTTGAAGTGAAAAAAAACAACAAACACAGCAGCTGCAGATGTATTTCCACAAAAAGCTGTTTTTGACAGGAGATGTTTTCTTGTAGAAGAGAAAATAAGCAGTTGTCAATGCTACCTTGTATTATTATACCATGGTTGCAAGGGTAGTATAACAGGGATATTTGGCCGTACGTATGAGCGATTGCGTGCTGAAATAATGCAATTATATGTAGGGTGGAGTGACAACTCGACATTTTCCCACGAATGTGTCGCACCGATTGTCATTTGCCTGCATATTTTGCTTTATTAGTTTGCTTTATTATTGCCATTAGCATGGTTACTTTATTTTCTTTTTTCGTTCTTTAGTTTTATACTATTTTTGACATATGGTGTCATAATATTGCACCGACTGTCAAAAATAATATAATATTAAGGAACGAAAAAAGAAAAGAAAGTAACCATGCTAATGGCATTAATGGACGCAGCTTGTGAGAAATATTTGAATATATTGTTTTTTAATTTCAATATTTTTTATATAAATTTCCTTTAGATGTGTTAGTTTTATTTTCAAATAGTAAATTTTTAAAAGGTATTTAAAAAATTCGTGCATAATTTTAAAATATTTTTTTATTATTTCTGTTTAAATATTTTAATATTTTATTTGATTAAAAAAGTTTTTAAATGAATTTTAAATATTTACGTAGTCGATTTATGCAAATGCGTTATTGGTGCAAAAATGACTCGCTTTTTGGATAAATTAAAAAAGTTTTTAGATAAATTTAATATTTTTTCCCTTAGTGTACACTTAAAAAAATAGTTTTTTGTCTTTTTAACCTTCCTATACTCGCGCATACGGTCTCTCAGACCGACGATTTACGTTTGACTTATTATTTTCATAACAAATGACGTTAAAAGACTGTTATTAGCCAATATTATGTAATTAACTAATAATGATATGTTATTAAAAACATGCTAAATTGGACCTAGGAATCTCGGTCTCACAGATCGTACGCGGATATACGAATTACACTATTTGACGCGAGTATAGGAAGGTTAATGCAATAGTTTGAAAAAATACCTATTTTGAAAAACTGGCAGGCTCCGATTTCAAGATAGATCTATACTCTCTTCGCCAAAGTTTCTTAAAATGACCCCTAGAACACCGCTAGGGTGGGGCCAACATCGAATTTTTTTGCTCCATACAATTTGACCCGCTCTAATATATATATATATCTTATATATTAATACGCAAACATCGAATGTTGTCGTACACTTTTTCAATATTTATTTTAGAATAAGGACAATGAAACGTACATCATTCGAAAGGTACTGCACCATAGATGTGCCGAATGATGTTAGATTTTAAATTCATGACCTTTGACCCGAAATATTAACGTAGAAAGTTTATATCAATTTTAATTAGGGATCTCAAAACTGGGAAGAGGTAAAATGAAGAATGTGATATCAGATGAAAGGTCTGGCTGCACAGTATGATTGAATATAAGATTGGTGACCTTTGACCTCAAATATGAGCGGAAAAAGAGCATTTATTAAATAAAAGCTAAACTATAAGAGATGGAAAAACATGATATGAGAGAGAAATTTAGACATTTATAAGATGTGCAAAAAAAAATTAAATATTTTTCACCATCGTTTACGGTTACCCTACAATAAGCACTATTTCATGTAACGAGTGTCAATATATATTGTGATGGTAAAATTGCTTACAAATAGTAAATTTTGAAAAACTTCCGTTATTTTGACATCAAAATTATTGTGATATCTCGAAAACTATAGATGTTTTCAGTACAACGTTTTTTGTATGAAAATTCGTTGGTTGAGAAAAATAACGGTATAAGAAAACTTTTTTGCTAATATTTTCCACGAATAGTATGTTAAAAAAATTTCCCGTCATTATAACACCAAAAGTATTGCGATATTTCGAAACCTGTAGATTTTTTCCATACAATGCATTTCTTAAAGCAATGTCATTGCCTCAGAATGAGAAAAAAACAATTGATATTTCAAATTTTGATTTTGCAAGCAAATATCTCAGCCATTTTTCAATCGATTTTCGTTAAAATTTCGGAAAGTTTAATTAAAAGACTTTGGAGAAATAAGAAAAGATTTAGCGTTATCTCACGAATTCAATTTCTTATGTTGTTTTCAAAAAAACTCTAAAATATTAAATTTTTACTCAAAAATTAGAACAGACATTCTTTTTTTGTAATTTTTATTTTTGTTTTTCTATTTTCTTCTCTCACACTCTTTCATATACCATATCATTTATTTGCAAAAATTGCTTCATTTTGACACATAATTTAATTAAGTGTTTCTATCATCGAAAATCATGAACTACCCCCTATAATTTTTTTGATGAAAATTACATTTTTCAAAATGTTGCTTTTGTATTTTTATAAAGTTCTACAGCTAAAAAAATAATTTCTGTGAAAAAATTTTTCAAATATTTCAAACCACTCCAAAGTTATATACACAAATCTATGTTTTAAGCCATTTCCTTATCTACTTTATATATTATACATATTATTATTATGTATCTATATATAAACTAGCAACCCTCCACGGCTTTGCCCGCGATGTATCTTAAAATAAAGTAACGCATTTTTTGTAAAAAATTTGTCTAACTATCGTTTTAATAGGTTTATTTTTTCCATGTCATATTAATTGCGTAACATATTATTGCTTTAAAGAAGTGCTGGGGTTGATTCCACCCCGTGTGTCCTGATAGGGTTAAGATACGGCAGCACTGTATATAATGACTTTAATATTAACAAACTTCAACTTTTATATCAATTGAATGTTTACACTTTTTCCGAGTAGAGGAATGTCTCCGGTTGTGAGCCATCCCCGGTTGTGAGACTGTCCTTTTTTATTAAGTTGATACGATAACTCTACTGTTAGTACCAGGGACCGAAAATAACTGTTATTTTCGAAATTTCAATTCAAAAAGTCAGGCGGGAAAAATGTGTCTTTTCAATATTTGAATAAAGTTGTGCGATGCTTGTTAGCTAAGGAATAATAATCTTAAGAGCTTTTTATTTATTTGACTTTTTTTAAAAAAGTCAAAAAATAGTTATTTTTTACCGTTTTTTTTTTTGGTCAAAAATAAAAGTTGAAATTTGACTTTTATTTTTTCGGTCAAAAATAACAGTTAAAATTTGACTTTAATTTTTTCACTCAAGAATAAAAGTCAAATTATGACTTTTACTTTTTCGGTCAAAAATAACAGTTCAAATTTGACTTTTATTTTTCTGTTAAGAGTGAAAATCATAACAAATCTATACATTCTATTCATTCTACTCTGTCTTACCTTCGTTCCTCTGTTAATTTATTGCGTTCCCTGTCACTGTTGTTTGTCGAATCACTACACATCAGAGAATTTGACTCGAAAATAAATGTCAAATTTTAACTGTTATTTTTGACCGAAAAAGTAAAAGTCAAATTTTAACTTATATATTTGACCGGAAAAATAAAAGTAATTTTTTAACTTTTATTTTTGACCAACAAAAAAATCGGTCAAAAAATAACTATTATTAATTGACTTTTTTGAAAAAAGTCATAACAGTTACGGTCCCTGATTAGTACTGTCAATGGTAACGCTTTTCATAAGGTCACTTTTGCTTTTTCATCGCGCTGGATAGACTGTCGTTTGATATAAAGCAAAATATCTTGTAAAAAAACGGTATTGAAAGTAATATTGAATTTTTTTTCAAAGCGGTAGACTTGGATGTGACTCGCTAAAAAACATCAGTATTGTTGCTTAAAATATAGATTGGGACTTGTAGGACAATATTGGCTGTTTTCGGAAATGCAGAAAAATGCGCAACCTGCAACAGTGCAACGCGAAACAATGCAAGCGTACGCAGTGTAATAAAAAATGATGCAATAAATGCGCAACTGCTGATGTATAATTGACATAACAAAACACATGACGTACGCAGTGCTGTCAGATTTGCATTTCAGAACGTAATACTTCCACTGTAAAAGCATCTTGCGCATTTTTTTACATTTTCGAGCACAGCCATTATTAACTGATAAGAACGAATAAGATATCATAAAATAATGCAATGTCATGTACAAATTGCTACTCAGGCCACTCCAGTACCCGGCTGTGAGCCAGCTTACAAAATTTGATATTTAGTATTTTTTATGAAGCATTGTCATTAAATAAAATTGCAATGTTTTTAGTTAATTATTTGTTTATTTATACATTTTAGTTATTTTTAGCTACTAACTTTCCAAATTTGTTGATGCACGTGCTAGCTTGTACACCTGCAAGCATTGCGCTTCAATAGTTTTTCTTTATTATTCTAGATTGCTTTGAAATGTTCCTTTTTTAATAAAAAAATAAAATTCATTCATAGTCTCTACATTTGTGTCGATCTCACATCAAGTTTTTTGATTTCCAACTGATTTTCTGAGGTGGTTCATAACCAGGATCAAATTCTTTTAAGCAAAAAATAAGGTTTTACACAATATTTTCAAATTTTGACAAATATTCATAATTTTTTTGCTTGTAACTAAAGCGATAGGGTCTCTTTGGGGAAAAGTAAGCTTAAAATATTAACTTTCGTTTAATATTAAACATGGCTCATAACCGGAGAAAATCCCCTACTTATTTAACCATATTATTAAATGGTATGAAAATACATTTTATGCAATGCACTTCGGCTAATTAACACAATTTGTAGCTCAATTATATAAAACTCGTATTCGATCACGTGAATTGTTTTGGAAAGATATTGGTTTTAATAAGTCCTTACCTTTTCAAATGTAAATTTATGTTTATGGAATGAATTAAAAATACTTCTCATCACTTTTAATAAATAAAATCAAATTAAGTTCAAATATTTTCATAGGTCTTATTTCAGTGACGAAATCATACACTTACGCTATGTAATGCCGTAAAAACATGCTGAAAAACCAATTCAACACATACCAATGCGCAGCTTCAAAGCGATGTAATTTGCATCGCACGGCGTTTCAATTTAAGCTTTAATTGTTACCATAAATTTCATGCACTTCTATATTGCAGCTTAGGAATTCTGCACGCAGCTATTCAACATTTTGAATAGAAAAACTCTCTCTGAATAATGAAACATTGAAACAGCAGCAACAAACGACGCGCTTGGAGAAAATGCTTTAAATTTTGCATTCTGCTGTTCGCGAACAAAGAGCTATCTCTCTCTGCTTCAATGCAGAGAATCTCTTTTCTGAGCATTGAGCAGCGTTTTATAGCGAAACCAAAGCAACATTCTGCTAGCTGCAAGCAATGACAGCGTCGAAGCCAATGAACAAATCAATGCTTGCAAGAAAATGATTTAATTTTTCAATAAAATATGAATTTTACGACCAAACTATTGATCTTAGATGCACGTAACCATGGACTTTTTTGCTGGAATCGGCAAGATCATTCATTTGTCCATATATCATATTCACTTATCTTGTACGGTTTAAGCAGAAAATGGAAAAAAGCGCCAACTTTTTCCAAAAATACCGAATTTTGCCAGTTTCTTAGCCAATAACTTCTAAGCTTTGAAATATTTCAAAACTTTAAGTATACAGTGTTAATCTACAATTAATTACGATTTGAATAGTGAAAATTTCATTTAAATTCGTTTAGCCGTTCTTGAGTTTACTTTCATCAACGCCAAAAAGGCAATATATCAAGTTTCATTTTTATATAATAGTAAGATAAGATATGTGTACGCAGAACAGTTAAGAAACATTTTCTCCCGTGTCTCTCAACCAATTTTGATCATTTTTTTTTTAAATCAATAAGAGTAGGGAAAAGGAGTGCACCGAATATCTCTCAAATCAGACGTTCCATTCCACTGGTTACATTTGATGGGCGTTGAAATAGAGGCGAGGCACTTTTCATCAGCCCAAATTTTCGGTATAACTTTTGAACTATGAGTCACAAATCAATGAAACTTGGTAAGAACTTCCTTCCTTGACAAAGGGGGGTGGAAGCACTCATACAACTCAAAGTGGTTATATCAAATAGCTTCGGAAGCATTTCTACTAGAAAGTAGAATAAGTGAAGTTGGGTACTGTGACGGGCATTGGACAAAGGGGTGTGGCTCCGCATATATAAGCCACATTTTTGATATTGAATAGCTTTAAAAGTAAAAATCACAGAACATGGAAAATCAGAATTGAGTTACTGTTTTGTGATTTCCTGCTGGTGGTGCGTTTGGTGCTGTAAGAGTTCGGTTACGTTTGCATATGAGTGAAGAAAGAAAAAAAATTTTTTCAATAAAAATACAAAAAAAAAAAAATCAATTTTTAAATGGTCGAATCTCGACCAAAGGTGATACTAGTATATATAGATATATGCAAGGTCGTAGGCAGGATGAAAATTAGAGGGGGTGGGCAAGACCTAATAAATTTCTTTTTACCATATATTTCATTCATGCATTCTACGACTAAATAAAAATAGTTCAAAATTAATGTATGGTGTCTTATTTACCTGATGTTTTTATATATAATCGATCTAAATGGGAAAAAGATTTTCAACTTATGTATGCATGTATATCAAACAAACGCAAGCCATAACATCAAATAAAATTACATTTATTGAATTCAGGTTAAATTCATTTTAAAATATAGTATCGATTAAAAATTCCCTTTAAAAAAAATCAACAAAAATTTACAAAAACTCAAACTCAACTGAACCGAAGAAATCTGTAATGCGTTTTGCCATTTTTACTTTTAGTTATTACTAGTAAACCCGTATGGCGTCAAAACGCCAAAATGCGAAAAAAATGTCTAGTGTTAATTTTTTGTATTTATTAAAACTATTACACTTTTTTATATATGTAGGGGAAAGGGCTAGGTTGCGAACAGGGCTGGGTTGTGAACCATTACTTTTTTTTCCTTCCCTAATTGACATATCGCCAATCTTTCAACTGCTAAATTTGTTTTTTGACATGACTCATTTTTAGCAGTTGCACCGAAGTGTACAGATGTATTGCTTGTGCCAGCGACAGACATCGTGTTTGAAAATCGACTGCGAAAACTTTTGCGAAAGGCAATGGAGAGCTGCGAGCTGACTTCTCCAGACAAAGTTGATGATCTGAAGCAGGGTAAAACAGCAGCAAAAGCATCACACAAGAAGGCACAACCAGCAATATCCAAGCGCCCTAAGATGAAAGAACCATCAAAACCATCTGATGAGGATATTGATTTTTGCACTATTTGTTTGAGGTTTTTGCCTAAAGAACTGACACCCGAAAACTCCATCGAATGCAACATATGTGGCCGGCCTATTCACTTGAAGTGCACCAATATGAGAAGGCGTTCGTATTTCACATGCAAACATTGCGACAGCGGTTTGGATGAAGATGAAGAAAATTATAATTGGACACTTCTTTACATTATGATTTTTTAGGCTAAGTGGGGTCATTATAAGATTTTTTCTGTTGGTCCGTCCTACATGTAGTAAGTGCGAACGCTCGTTCATCCGACTTCATACATTTTCTCATTCTAAAAAAACCGTCGTGGAGTGAACATAGAAAGAAAAAGGTAAACAAAGCGCAAAGTTGGAAATATTAATATGGCAGCTGTTTCGCATACTGTGTTTTGGAAGGAATTCTCTCTTCTTCTTCTTCCAAAACATCATTAATTATTAGAGCAGCAACAAATTGTGTTGCCATTGTACGATGCTCTATTCTGGAAAGCTGAAAAATAATGAAGTCCATCCGACATTACTACAATTTATCAGGAATTACAAATAGGGACTCAGTACTTTTTCAGTTTTTGACAACGAACAGACAGCTAATTTTTTTCGCTAGGTAGTACGCTGTTGAAGCGACAAATTTGTGCAAAGTTGCCACATTTACATTCATGAGTGGAGAGTTGAAATGACAAAATTTCGCTGTGGATTATATGCCCGTACATTTACAAACATATTAGGGGTATTCTAGGATGGGGTATTCTAGGATCCTAGGGGTATTTCTATGCCTAGGATATGCCGTTGTACGGTGCAAGAATAGGAAATATACAATCCGCCATTGTTGTTTCTCAATTGTAGATATTATACATTTCCTATTCTTTCACAGTGCAACGGCATATCCTAGGCATAGAGAATACCCCTATTCGTTTATATTTCTATGTGTTTGTTGTAAGTTTTTCATTTCAAAACAAAATTTGAATCTCTAAAAACAAAATTTGCCAATGAAATTGTATATATATGAAAAGCAGTAGACCATTTTTATCAAAATTTATTATTTTTGAGCTTCGAATAGAAATATGAAAAATACTGGTTTACTATTGTCAATTTGCAAGAATAGGTCTATTAATTGACGTGGAAATTTGACATTCAACACTGAAAAAATAAGCAGTCAGTATGTGTTAGTGTTAAATTTGTTAAAGATAACTGTTAAAGATAAAGATAAATTATTAGAATTATTTAGTTTTTTAATGTGTATTTTTTGCATTTTATAAAATACTAGCTGGTACCCGACGCGTTGCTGTCGTAGCGGAAATAATTTCTATCTCTATCTGAATCTCAAACTCAGTCTCAATCTCAATCTCAATATCAATCTCAATCTCAATCTCAATCTCAATCTCAATCTCAATCTCAATCTCAACCTCAACCTCAACCTCAATTTCAATCTCTATCTCTATCTCTATCTCTATCTCTATCTCTATTTCTATCTCTATCTCTATCTCTATCTCTATCTCTATCTCTATCTCTATCTCTATCTCTATCTCTATCTCTATCTCTATCTCTATCTCTATCTCTATCTCTATCTCTATCTCTATCTCTATCTCTATCTCTATCTCTATCTCTATCTCTATCTCTATCTCTATCTCTATCTCTATCTCTATCTCTATCTCTATCTCTATCTCTATCTCTATCTCTATCTCTATCTCTATCTCTATCTCTATCTCTATCTCTATCTCTATCTCTATCTCTATCTCTATCTCTATCTCTATCTCTATCTCTATCTCTATCTCTATCTCTATCTCTATCTCTATCTCTATCTCTATCTCTATCTCTATCTCTATCTCTATCTCTATCTCTATCTCTATCTCTATCTCTATCTCTATCTCTATCTCTATCTCTATCTCTATCTCTATCTCTATCTCTATCTCTATCTCTATCTCTATCTCTATCTCTATCTCTATCTCTATCTCTATCTCTATCTCTATCTCTATCTCTATCTCTATCTCTATCTCTATCTGTATCTCTATCTCTATCTCTAACTGGAAAGACTCGTGGAAATTGATAACCAAATTTCGAGGCTGTGCTACTTACAATTCCAAAGTTATTCGATATCGCAAGTTTGGCTTGTATGGGCGGAGCCACACCTCCTTGTTCAATGACGTCTCAGTTTTCTAGTAGAAGAATATCACCCAATATTAATTCCATACTGAATTTCGTTGTTAAACGACATTTAGTACCAAAGCTATCTGATATCAAAAATTTAAAGTGTATGGGCGGAGCCACACCCCTTTTTTCAAAACCCATCCCAGTTTTATAGTAGATATATCACCAAGTGGCAACTCCATACTGAATTTCATTATTATACGGCATTTAGTTCCAAAGCTATTCGATATCATAAATTTTAATTGTATGGGCGGTGCCACACCCCTTTGGTCTATACTGGCTCAATTTTGCAAGTCGAAAGACACGACTAAATAGAACGTTCTAACCGAGTTTCATTAATGTGTGACTTATAGCTTGAAAGTTATACTGAAAATTTGGCTGAAAAATTGCCACGCCCCACATTCAACGCCCATAAAATTTTACGTGTGGAACGGCTCTTGTAAATTGAGATAGAACACCGAATTCCGATACTATGCGACCTATAACTTCAGAGCTATTCGCTACCGTAGATTTGGGTTGTATGGGAGGTGCCACGCCCCCTTATTTTAGGGGGATGAAAAATAGATGTTGTTCGATTCTCCCCCCTGACTAATATCCTCGCTAAGGATCACGAAAATCGGTCGAGCCGTTTCGGAGGAGTTCGATTACGCACCCCGTGACAGAAGAATTTTATATATTAGATAAAATTGCAGCAATAAAAATATGAATCTGTCAACTAGAACAGTCGGTGCTTTTTTCCATACAAAAATTTTGACTCCACACCAAAATTTCTCTTGTAGAATTATATGCCTAAAAATGTTCGTTCCTAAAGCATACAAGGCTTTAATGAAAAAAATCAAACACTTCCAAACATCGAAGAATAGTTTTATTTTTTTTTTATCAGAAAAAAATCATTTCTTGAGCGTATTCAACCGGTGGAGGTGTTAAGTTTTTTTTATTGTTTGCTTCAACTTACAGATAGATGGCACTAACTGCTAAGCATATGGTAGCTCTCCTAAACTTGAAATATCACTCTGGCCGTAGTTTCTAATGGAAAGTTTGGCACGATTCACGTACCACTGGCAATAACCGAGAGGGTTTATATTTTACCTGTTTTGTTTTGGGTATTTTAAATTTGTAACTTTTTTTTGTGTGATCCGATCAAGTGCTGAAAAAACGGAAGTGGAAACTATTTTGAAGCTGTTCGATATAAGCCATTCCCAGATTTATACAGTTACTACCGATACTCAAATCTTAATGCAAACGGCATTAAAAAAGCTTCGCTTCAGAAATGCTTTTTTCTACTCCATGCAAACATCTTATATATTAATGCGCAAACATCGAATGTTGTCGTACACTTTTTCAATATTTATTTTAGAATAAGGACAATGAAACGTTTATCATTCGAAAGGTACTGCACCATAGATGTGCCGAATTATGTTAGATTTTAAATTTATGACCTTTGACCTGAAATATTAACGTCGAAAGTTTAAATTAATTTTAGTTAGGGATCTCAGAACTGGGAAGAGGTAGAATGCAGAATGAGGTATCGGATGAAAGGTCTGGCTGCACAATATGATTGAATATTAGATTGGTGACCTTTGACCTCAAATATGAGCGGAAAAAGAGTATATCTATATCTATACTATTACATAAAAGGCGTCTCTCGAATTTTCATCGTTCAATCAAGGGGGTAAATGCTGAACCGATTTAAATAATTCTTTCACTATTCAATTGCTATAATAAGCGACCCTGCTACTGGGTACTACGTTTTTGGTAAATCTTTTTATTTAATTATTTAAGAATTCGTGCATTTTAATCCATGCTGCCATTGTATAAGCAGCACGAAATAACAGCAAACAATAGCTTAAGCTCTTTGTTGAGAGAGAGAGGTGAGATTCTACAACTCACCGCGCTGGTCTCTTGAGTGGACAGTTGCACTCAGTTAATTCCTGCTACAGTGTAGCCATAAGCCCAATATATCGTATTTATTTGCGTGCCACTCTTTTTATTTCAATATCTACTGAGTTAAATAATCCAATAAATATATTGAGATAAATTTTACAGCATCCTAATATATTAAAATGAATAGTGGTTTGTTCGGATGCTTAAAACTTGAAAACGACTGGACCAAATTAGATACTTCCTTCTGTGAATTTGTTCGTAATTGTTACGCGAAGGTTTTGGAAAAAATGCACGGAACATTGGACAAGGAGGCGGGGCACCTCCAATACAACCCAAATCTACGATAGCGAATAGCTTTGAAATTATAGGTCGCATAGCATCGGAATTCGGTGTTCAACCTCAATTTACAAGTGCCGTTCCACAGGAAAAATTTTATGGGTGTTGGACGTGGGGCGTGGCACTTTTTCAGCAGACCAAATTTTCAGTATATCTTTCAAGCTATAAGTCACACATCAATGAAACTTGGTAAGAGCGTACTATTTAGTCGCGTCCTTCGACTAGCAAAATTAAGCAAGCATTGGACAAGGGGGTGTGACACCGCCCATATAATTAAAAAATATGATATCGAATAGCTTTGGAAATACATGTCGCATAACAATAAAACTCAGAATGGAATTACTATTAGGTGATGTCCTTCTATGTTCTAGAAAACTGAGACGGACTTTGGAAAAGAGGGTGTCGTTCCGCCCATTCAAGCTAAATTTGTGATAAAGAATATCTTTGGATATAAATGTTGCACAACAATGTTACTCAGTATGGAGTTGCAACTTGGTGATATCCTTCTACTGAAAAACTGGGACAGACAGGTCTTTCCATGTATAGTGGTTGGCATGTACGTTGAGTGTTTTAACGTTATCTTTTTTGGGCCATCTTGAACACCAGAGGGCGCTGTAGTACAACATTTTTTGCAAAACCACCTTAAACTCCCAAAACGTTCATGCGATTAGAATGAAAATTGATATATAGTGGTTTTTGCGTACGTTGAGTGTTTTTCTGCTATCTTTTTTGACGCATCTTGAACACCAGAGGGCGCTGTAGTATAACTGTTTTTACAAAACCACCTCAAACTCCTGAACCGCTCATGCGATTAGAATGAAAATTGGTATGTAGTGGTTTTCAGGTACGGTGAGTTTTTTTTTATCTCCTTTGATCCACCTTGGACACCAGATGACGCTGTAGTATTACCGCCATGTAAAACTGGCTAAATAGAATTTTTTGTTATTTTTGTAGGTAATATTTTTTTATTTTTATATATTATTCAAACTTGACTTATACATTGCGTTTCCTAATAAATGAAGTATATAACCAGAAAATTTGGTAGCGCTGTATAGAAAAATGGCTTTGCAACAGTCAAAAATGCATAAAAGTGGAAACATTTAGCCAGTTTTGCTCGCCACTGTAGTTGCTGGGTGCAGCAACGCGCGCCGGGAAAAAGCTAGTATTAAATAAAAGCTAAACTGTAAGAGATGGAAAAACATGATATAAGAGAGAAATTTAGACATTCATAAGATGTGCAAAAAATACTTTGATATTTTTCAACATCGTTTACGGTTACCCTACAATAAGCACTTTTTCATTTAACAAGTGTCAATATATATTGTGATGGTGAAATTGCTTACAAATAGTAAATTTTAAAAAATGTCCCGTTATTATGACATCAAAAGTATTGCGACATTTCAAAACCTGTAGAAATGTCTTAAAGCAATCAGAAATTGCCTCAGAATGAGAAAAAAACAATTGATATTTCAAATTTTGATTTTGCATGTAAATATCTCAGCCATTTTTCAAACGATTTTCCTTAAATTTTCTTTATCTGAAAGCTTAATTAAATGACTTTGGAGGAATAAAAAAATATTTACTGTTATCTCACCAATTCAATTTCTTATGTTGTTTTCAAAAAAACTCTAAAATATTCAATTTTTGCTCAAAAATTAGACCAGACATTCTTTTTTTGCAATTTTATTTTTTTTTTCTATTTTCTTCTCTCACACTCTTTCATATAACATATCATTTATTTGCAAAAATTGCTTCATTTTTAAATATATAATTTAATTAAGTGTTTCTATCATTGAAAATCATGAGCTACCCCCTATGATTTTTTTGATGAAAATTACATTATTCAAAATGTTGTTTTTGTATTTTTTACAAAGTTATACAGCTTAGAAAATTATTTCTGTGAAAAAATTTTTCAAATATTTCAAACCACTCCAAAGTTATATACACAAATCTATGTTTTAAGCCATTTCCTTATCTACTTTATATATTATACATATTATAATTATGTATCTATATATAAATATGTGTACGCAGAACAGTTAAGAAACATTTTCTCCCGTGTCTCTCAACCAATTTTGATAATTTTTTTTTTAAATCAATAAGAGTAGGGAAAAGGAGTGCACCGAATATCTATTGTGGGCAATTCGACCTCAAATCACACTTTCCATTCCACTGGTTACATTTGATGGGCGTTCATATAGAGGCGAGGCACTTTTCATCAGCCCAAATTTTTGGTATAACTTTTGAACTATAAGATACAAATCAATGAAACTTGGTAAGAACTTTCTTCCTTGACAAAGGGGCGTGGAAACAATCATATAACTCAAAGTTGTTATATCAAATAGCTTTGGAAGCATTTCTACTAGAAAGTAGAATAAGGGAAGTAGGGTACTGTGACGGGCATTGGACAAAGGGGTGTGGCTCCGCATATACATATAAGCCACATATTTGATATCGAATAGCTTTGAAAGTAAAAATCACAGAACACGGAAAATCAGAATTGAGTTACTGTTTTGTGATTTCCTGCTGGTGGTGCGTTTGGTGCTGTATGAGTTCGGTTACGTTTGCATATGAGTGATATTTGCAAAAATACAAAAAAAAATCAATTTTCAAATCGTCGAATCTCGACCAGAGGTGAAACTAGTATAAATAAATAATTATCATCAAAATTATACAATATCTCTTGAAAAATACTGATTTGCTTTTGATTTTTTAAGCTCTTGTTTCAAAGAAAAAGGAAAAACCACATATTAAAAAGGAATTACATATAGAAACTACTTTCAAAGCCATCAATTAAATAAAAAATTTCAGATTTAGCTGCCCCTCCTGCCCCTCCCTAGCTACACCATTGGGTATATGTAAGTATAAGCGGCAGTTTATGATAACGTTTTTTTCAACAGTTTTGAACCCCCTTCTGTATATACACAGAAAAAAAAATGTTAGCTTAAAATTAAACACAATCAGCCTTATTCAATAGATTTCCTTAAACAACCGTTCGACGCTTGTTTAGTTACGCACTGTTTAAGGCTTTACGCAGCCCCCAAGCACCCTTGCTTAAATTGTTATTCATAAACATTTTTTCATTCGCTGCTTATGTTTGTAAGATTTGTGTCTGAGCTATAGAAAATCTCTACAAAAATTCAGAATTCCTATGGACTTGCAATGGCCGCCGCATTAAAAAAATGCTGCAAAGGGCGCATATGGAGTATGTCTTTGATATTAAACGAAAAGACAAACAAAAATCATGGTTGTATTTACGCAACCTTTAAACGCCAATTTCGGCGTTTAAGTTACTCAGCTCTTAAACAACTGTGAAAAATGTTTATGAATAACGTATTCTTGTTTAAAGCCCGTTTAAAGTTACGCTGCCTCTAAAATGTGTTTATGAATAAGGCTTTTTCATATGTTTTTCAAAAGTTTTAAACACATTTCTTACTTTGACACAATATGTTGCAAGCTATTTTTTAAAGACAAAATTCGTCAAATTAATAACAATTGTCGTCAATTTGAAAACATTTTTTTTTCAGTGTACAAATGTTGCCTTTTAAGTCTTGCGCCTAGCAAGGAAAAAACAGTGTTTAATCAGTGAAAGACAATAGACAGCGCCACCTATTGAGTAACGGCATCAAACAAAATACGATCTAAGTCGTAAAATTTAAATCTAATCGGATTAAAACGTATTCACGGTGATGTCTTAAATCTCCCATCAAAGCAATAAGAAAGACACAGGTTTGCCAAGTGCACCGATTGCTACTAAAAATAGGTTGAAAGTCGAAAAAAAAATATATAAAATATATATATATGTGAAATATGAAAAATCATTTAAGTGATGGAACATTGTACACCATATTAAGCAAAGGCTCTAAGCGTCTAAAGCTAGTATTGAAGCTTATGATTTCTTAAAAATAAAAATTATCATATTCGTACAACTTTATGAAAATACATAGATGCAAGCTTAACTTAACTATTAATTGTAGTTTTGAAATTATTTTGATGACCTTCAAAACTGACTGGAAACATTAGCTCTCATTGCAATCACAAAAATTTGAGTAGATTGAAATTAAAATTGAATAAATTTCTATATGCAGCATCCACACCTTGCGTCAGCATCAGCGCAGCAACCGCATAAGTAAGGACATCTATGCCACTAAAAACCACCCTATGCTGACCACAGTACCGATGAGTTTTTATCACAATCTTATCAGAGCAGCAACAGGATGCAAGGAAGCAGCAGCAAAATGCGCCTGGATGTATGCATGCAGCGACGCCTACACGAAACAGCCTCTTTGTTGCTTCGAGCTTTGTTGCTGGCATGTTGTATTTGTTGGCCAATCACTGCATCAGGCAGATTGCAAAGCTTTTCCCGGTCAGAAGACATTGTGAAAAAAGTGCGGGCGTTAAAAGCTTTTTCATGTTGTTGCTGTTAGTGATGATAAAGAAGAAAAAAAAAATATTGCATTTCTCAAATACGGCGTCGAAGCTCAAATGTGAGCGCGCACATCCTTGCACTACTAACACAAACGCACTACCATTCAATGTGTGCGTGTGTGCAATGTATATAGCTAATAGTTGTTTTTGTTTTTACTAGTTGTTTGCAATAATATAGTGCTGTATATAAGGTGTTATATATGTAATATTGTATATAAATATGTATTAAGTTGTTTGCTGGCAAGTGAGTGCAAGTGTATTGGTATTTTAGCTTGGCCTTGGCCTCTAAAATAAATTCAAGTTTTTTTTTTTGTTGTTCAATTCTGCATTTGTTTTTTTTTTTTAGTTTTACAAATAAATAAGACATCCTTTTATATATTTATTTGATTGCTTTGCTGTGTTGTGCTTGTAAAACTATTTTAGTGATACTTAAGGTGAATACATAATATATGCTGGCATATATTGTCATATTGTGAAATTATTTCATCCCTGGCGCTAAATTTTTTTAATTACCAACATCAAGTCCGATCCCAAGGTTGAAACTTCTTCCTAAGCATATTTTGAACTATCGTTGAAATATAAAATCATAACATGCCATCTTTAAAGTGAAAAAGAGCTTTATCTATATTAACAATAAATAATGAAAATAAATAATCCCTAGAATTTTAACGTATGACATGCCCAATACATTGCTTATGTGAGATAAAAATGTCAGGTGAAGGGTACTTCCAGAAAGACTGTTTCACTTTAACCAAAGTGAGTAAAGTTTTGAAAATACCAAATTTATCCTTCATATAGTACTGGCTGTTCACTAAGTCCTCCGTTTAAGTGAAAAAAAAGCTTTTTTTCACGTAACAATATTACGTTTTGCAGTGCAGGTTTCCAAAAAATTTGAAAAAGGCGTTTTCTCAAAATGCATGAGCGTTGCATTGAATTGTTAGTCGCTAAGTATAAGTGCCACGATAAAAGTTATAGTATGGCTGGCTATAATGGCTAATTCTTTGACTTTATGCCAAAAATAAAAACGTCATCGGGACGAGGAGGGAGCTATACAGTAAAAAATAGTATACGCCTAAAAATAGTAATGGCTAGTTCTTAGAAAAGAAAAATTCATAACGCCATGAGGCTTCGGAAAGAATCGCTACAAAATCGAAAATGTATCAATCATGCAACGGCGTTGCATGGAATTATTTCTCATTGAGCATATGCCATACAGCTAATGTTATGAGGAGAAATGAAGGATTTATACTTGGCCTTACGACAAAAATAAAAAAAAAAAATAAAATTTGACGACTCTAGATGGTGGAAGTAGTAGCTTATGCAACAAAAATGCAAAATTGTTGCATGGAATTATTGATCGCTGAGAAGAAGTGCTACGAAAAATTTTATTTTATGACAGCAAAAATTATACTTTGGCTTTAGAACAGTGGTGCTCACTACATGGTTTCCCATAGCCCGCGGGCATCGTGTGTTGTTGAGCTTTTGCACACGAAGTAGCAATCGGCTCGTTGTGTTTGTACCAGTGTTGCCATATAGACGAACTGAAATTTACCACTATTTGGGAAAATATTTACCACTTTCGGGGAAAATTTACCTTTTTCCAAAATAAAAAAATTAAAAACATTTTGAAATGATTAACAACCGTTATAATTATACAACGAATGCAAGAGTTGACCGTCAACTCTTGACGTGTATAAACCGGGAGCAGTTTTTTTTAAGGTTCTCTTTTGAACCCAAAAAGTTGACGGCACAACACAAGCAAATACGCCGCAATTAGCCTACAAACTCGAAAAATTGCTTTCAATTCGTGACCAATGTAAAAAGAGTCTTTGTTCAGCAACAAGCGACGAAAGTTCAGTTTTGGTTTTGTTTTTTGTTACACAAGATGATTCACAAGAATATTAAACTGCTTGTGAGAGGTAACAGTACTGCCAATAACTCAAAAAATGGACAAGTCTAAAAAAATTATATTTTCACAAAATTTACCACTTTTGGTCCTTTTACCTCTGCCCAAAAAATTAGTAAAAAATTACCTCAAATAGGTAAATTTACCTCAATCTGGCAACACTGGTTTGTACACTGCGTAAAAGTTTGTTTTTTCTGCTGTGCTTTAAATTTCAAGTCAGTATGGTTTGAGCGTTCATGCGGTGGGGATTTTGCTCGCTGTTTTATTTATGAATATACGTAAATATATTGCAATGTTTCAGGAAAAGCATTAATACATTTTTGCTTGATGTTTTCTTCTATTAAAATAGCGAAAAACAAACACAAAATAAAAACTAAATGATTATATTGAAAATCCAACACTCGACAAGAGTTCCTTGCACCAAATGTTGTGAGAGCTTTAAACAAATTCTTGTTTCAGTGTAAAGCTGTACACTCGGAAAGCTCTCTTTGTTGTTGTTTGAACTGTGCGTTGGTCACCACTGCTTTAGAACGAAAATTAAACTTTTGGAGCGACGATACCAAGGAGGTAACAACGTAATGCAGTAAAAATGCAACAATAAAAAACGTTGCATTGAATTTTAACTTCGTTACGATTAACGCAACGGTTAATTTTATGGAACGACGCACAGTGCGGTATTTTAAATTCTAGCGTGCAAAAGTCATATCTCAAAAAGTATCATAGGTAGAGACATGAAATTAAGGCCAAAATAAACAATTCCTGCAAAAAAATGGGCGTAATCGGTCAACTTTCACGCCTACATCCCATACAACTGGAGCATATATAACGACCTAATTTGGGTTGTATACATGATATGACAGTAAAATTTGGTTTCTTCGTTTGTTTTGCCATTTAAAACCGTTTGTGAAATGTGCGACGGTAAGGGTGAGGTTTTCGGTCATATGGTAAAAAAAAAAACAAAAGTAATGGAACTATGAGGCCTCTCAAGGAACCTCGTAATGTAACCTACATGTACCAAATGCAATAGCAAAAGCAAAACCAAGAAAAAAATAAAGAAATAAAATAAAATATTAAATTAAAATTAAAATAAGCCTAAGTATTAGAACAAGGACTTGGATAATATAAAGATTAGGACAAAGATTTGGAGTGACATGAATTCAGACAATGATTGGGAAAAGGACTACGACAAGAATTTTGATAAGGATAACTACAAAGATTAAGACACACATAAATCAATATTTAGGACAAGATTGGGAAAAGGCTCAGGGCAAGGAATGGGACAAAGAATAGAATAATAATTTCGACACAATTGGGAGAACATTCAGATAAAGATTGGAGAAAGAAGTTGGACAAGGATAAGGTTAGGGACTCGAACAAGGATAAAAGTTTGGAGAAGAAGTAGGACAATTATTAGAACAAATTTAAGAATAAGGACAAGGATTAGAACAAGTTTGGAACCAAAAGAAAGGATAGTGACAATAATAAGGATAAGGATAAAAATACGTTGTCACGTCAAAACCTACGGGTGTGTCCACGTGCGTCAGTGATATCATACGCCCTCACCTTTTTTCACTACACGTTTCGACTAGTTGCACGCCGGAGCACAGTGGTTGAGCCCCATACAAAAAATGTCAAAAAATAGAAGTAGTCGTCGTAAATCAATAAAATTAGGCACATGAGTTCAGTTTACTGTATCAAGATAAAAAAAAACTTTTTAAATCCGCCCACAACCACGCCTACCTCCCATATAACATAAAAATTAAAAACGCTATATTTTTTCTATGACTTATCCTATGATGAAACCACATTGTCAGAAGTCTTAAATTAAAGTATTTAATAAAAAAAACATATTTTCCGCCGTGCCCACCTCTCCCAAAAAATTTTTCACTCCACTTGTTTTCCAAATTTTAAACTTTAAGGTGATATAGCATCTAAACCATTAAAATAAGATGTTCATGTTACTGTAAGATATTATTATAAAATTATTTTCTAAGATAATGAAAAAAAATTTTCAAAATAAAGCTGCCCGTTTCGCTATTATTTAAAACTAGTAAGAAATGATCTTCGACTGGGCCGAAGTTAAAATACTCCCACGTCCGAACCGAAGTATATTCAAAGTCTTAAGCAGTCAAAAAAGTATTTATTTGTAAAAACATTTTCGTCATAGTTTTAACAGAAAATATTCGGTATTGTTTTTTAATGAAGTCACTTTGTATGGGAGGTAGGTGTGGTTTTCACTTGATTTCGTTGAATTTTATACACAGAGTACATGTTATATATCAAAGTTCATTTGCAAAATTTGAAGTCCATATATTAATTTTCGTGGAATTTGAAGAGATTGCACCTTTTTGATAAGTTCACTTTGAATGGGAGGTAGGCGTGGCTTTCATCCGATTTGGTTGAAATTCATACTCAGAGTGTATATTAAATAGCAGAGCACATGTGCAAAATTTTTAGTCCATATATAAGTTTCTGTGGAATTCTAAGAGATTTTACCGTTTTGATAAAGTCATTTTGTATAGGAGATAGGCGTGGTTGTGATCCGATTTGGCTCATTTTCGTACTTGACCTTTATTTTTTAAATAAAAGCTTAAATATCGAATTTCGTGAAAATTACGGCTGTAATCGTGATCACAGACAGACAGACGGACCGACAGACGGACATGGCTAAATCGACTCGGGTGGTGATGCTGATCAAGAATATATATACTTTTCTATACTTGCCACGCCTCCTTATGGGCGTTACAAACGGAGTGACAAAATTAATATACCCCGTTTACGTTTTTTAAACGTAGGGGTATAAAAATTTGAATGAATATTAAAATTATTGCATAAGCGATGATAGCAACTTTCAAAATTTACTTGAGTATATATACTCAAAAGTATACTTTTAGGGATAATGTAAAACCTGCTATCAATCTTCATAACCGTAGTTCATGTTGTAGCTTTTTATGCGTATAAACACATGCTAATCTTTCAGAAAGATTTTCATCTTTTTTACAATTTTTTATAGTCGCAAAAAAATATGAAAATTCGCTTGTGTGCTTTAAATGGTCAATAAGACAGTGCAATAATGCTGGTACCATAATAAATAAGATAAAGTAAGTCACACTTTTGAACAAAGAGTTTGGCTTAACAAGCCAAGCCTAAAAGTATACTAAGGATAACTGCTACAGAACTAAGCCTTGAGACTGAGCAACTCTATATTTTTTTAAAACGGTTTTAGTTATTGTCATATCTTGTGAAAAAAGCTCAAAAGAGCTCAATTTTATTATTTGAAACATTTACGTAAAAGATCAATAAATACATTCCGTTGAAAGATTTTTTCGCGCGACTTGGAGCTCACAAAAAAACATTCTGCTAAAAAATAAATTTAGGTTTTTTTTCATATCCACGTTAAATTTGAGTTTTTTTAAAAATAAAGGTAAACAACGTATTTCAAATAAGCAGAACTGTTTTTGAACATTTTCTTAAATAAATAAAAAAAAACAGGAGGGAATATCTTTTCCCGTTTTTTTGTAGTAAGTCTGTAAAAATATCAACTTTTAACTTTTATAACTTTTTCCAATCTTTTTGCATTGTTCGACTTTGAGGGCCTCTAGACAAAAAACCTATGAATATTATTCAAAAATATTTTGGATTTATGCTAACTGAACAATTCTTAACGATGTAAAAAAAAAAATGTTACAAAGAGAACATGAATTTTGGTATTTATTTCCACCTTTCAACTTCTTGCGAGCTGAGTGAATTTCGCTCGTAGATATTTGATATTTAATATTTTTCGATCTAAGAGAGTAGCCATTCTTTCGTAAAGTGATTTTTGTAGATAATAGAATAACGAATAAAATGGTATTAATTAAAATTAATTTTAAATTCAATACGACCTTTTTATTCATATACAGAGAATTAATTGTTGAGCTTAATGTCAAATATGTTAATAAAAACCACAACGGTTCTGTATAGTACTCTAAATTATACAGCAGACTATACAGACTGTTTCGTTGGCAGCTACACCAACTCAGCAGTAGTGATTTAAACATTTTCGTTAGTGAAAACTTTAAGCAGAAGATTCTCAAACATTTTGGGGGTATGCTTCGATTATCCTCACGCCTTGTATTTATAAGAAGCCGTCGGCCTAGCTGCTTTGCCCCGAAGACAACTCACAATGTCGATTGTAAAAATGCAAAAGCGTTGCATGGTATTGTTGAATATATGCGCTACCCAGCAGAAAATGGATAGATCAGTCTTCGAAGACGTCTTCGAGACATGTCAGTTTCTTGCAAGACGGATCGATCCATTTCTATGGTAGTCTTCGAAGACATCAACGACGGCGTCAAGCCAGGTCTTGCAAAGCGGATGCATATAAACAAAATCATGCGCTTTTTTTTTTGGTAGCGAAATTTTTACACTCAGAGAGCGTAAAACAAGGACAAGGATTAGGACTTAGATAAGGACCGGAATTTGAAGAGGGATTAAAAGAAAGATTTAGACAAAGACTTGGACAAGGATAATGTTAAGGATAAGGATAAGGTGTACTCAGAACTCAGGTAAGGATTCGAAGAAGAATTAAGACAACGATTTAAACAAGGATTTAGATAAGGATAAGGACAAGGTCTAGGATAAGGATGATAAAGAGAATTATGACAAGGATATGGACAAGATCTAGAATAAGGATATGGACAAGAACTAATATAAGGATAAGGATAGGAATAAGGAACAAACATGAGGATACGGATACAAATAAAGAAGGAGATAAAGATACATTCTCACTTCACCTATGAGTGTGTCGTTAACGCCGCCAAATGCTTACTTTACTTTTGAAAAAACAAGACCCTCATAAAATATCGAGGGAATTTTCGAAGCAAGAAAGTAGAAAAAACTAAAACAATAATTGAAAGCGCTGATAAACTGAATCATTTTTAACAAAACGTGATAAGAATATTTTTCGCAACGCTCTAGCTTTTCACCCTTAAATATTTAATAGTTAATTTAAAAAAAAAATTAACAATGTGCACATTGTTACGATCAGTGTTGCCAGAAAATATTTGAGGGTGTAGCTAAAAATGCTACAAAAAGTAGCTAAAAAGAGCTAAATAATTTTTTTTGTAGCTAAAAAAAGAAGCTAGTTTTTAAAAACAACTAAGTTACTATATTTTATTCATTCAGCTTAAATTTTTTTTTTAAATTCTGTGTACATAAAAAAAAAACAACAAAAGGAATATATTTTCATATGCTAAGGTACATTTTGATCAGTAGAATACACTTTCAACATACTAATAATTTTTTTAAAACGGTAATGTGTTAATTAAAACAAAAATTAATTACAAGAAAAAGGCCAAAAAGTTTATTTTTAAATAAATACATATATGTATGTATTAATATTTATATGTAGGCACAGTTTTGTAGGTGTATACCATCACTTCAGATCTCAATTCCATACTATCATTACTATTATAATCTGAACTATCAGAATCTTCATCTTTCTAAATATCTTCCCGTTTCACAAATTTTACGAGATCGTCATTTATAATGTAGTCGTGGCAGCATTTGTTTATTTTTTAAGATATATCTTACCCCTTTATTCTGTATCACGACATAGGCTTACTTAATATAAGCAAAATACGATAAGCAATATGTAGGTTTATATATAGAAGAAAGTAGTGCTGATTGTTTCTTTTTTGTCGTTCATGCCTTGTTTCGTGATACGAATGATGGGCTTAACATACTGTGGAATTTGACATTAACAATTTAATTGAATTTCTTTGCTTTGTTTTTATAAGACTTATTATTGAAAACCATGGTATAATAATACAAGGTAGCATTGACAGTTGCTTGGGAAATCATATACTGTCAAAAAATATACTCAAAAAGAGAGCGCTCACAATCCGCCATTGAAAACACAAGCAATGTTGAAAACGTTGAAGTGAAAAAAAACAACAACCACAGCAGCTGCTGATGTATTTCCACAAAAAGCTGTTTTTGACAGTTTATGTTTTCCTGTTGAAGAGAAAATAAGCAGTTGTCAATGCTACCATGTATTATTATACCATGATTGAAAACGTTCGTTTTTTCAGCGTTGCTTAACGGTAAAAGTAAAAAATAAAAAACGAATTTAGTAAGATCAGAGAAAGGGTTTTCGTTTAAAGCACCCTTCCATTCTCTTACTTCTATCCAAAAATCAATAGAAGACGATACTTTAGTCCATGGATAAGTGTGAAGGGATGGCTCAAAATTACGAAATGATTGCATTTTTTAACCAAAAAAAAGTAGTAGCTAAAAATAGCTAAACTCGAAAAATAAGAAACTAAAAAAGCAGCTAGGAGCTACAACACAATTTTTGGAGCTAAATGAGAAAAAAAGAAGCTAAATCTAGCTACAAAGTAGCTAAAATGGCAACACTGGTTACGATATTAATGTTAACACATCCTATAATCACGTAAATTTATGCTTTAACCAAAACTTTCATTTGGTTTGTGTATTAACCAAATGAATGCTTACAAAAGCTTTTTTAGAATTTCTAATTGAATCTATTAAAGCTGTGTAAAGCTTTAAACAGGGTGTGCAACCACTAATGCTTGGCTTTTTATCTTCGATTTATATCTATTTGCTTCTTACGTCCTCCTGAATGTAGCGGAAAGAAATTAAAATGCTATTTCAGATATTTTTTATTAGTACACTATCTCTTAATTATAATATATAATTAAAGAATGAGAAATTACAGTTATAGCGCATGGTGTAATTAACAAGGTGAACGTGACCTTTTCAAATTTCCCTATGATTGTCAAAAAATTTTGTCAAAGAGAGAAAAAAAGAGACAAACTACAGAAAAGTGTCGAATCACTTGCACTTACTAAAAAATTGTAACAGATTGTTTTGCAACTTTTGCTTAGGATTAACCATGGTGTAATTAACAAGGTGATCGTGACGTTTACTGATTTCCCTTCGGTTGTCAAAAAATGTTGAGAAAGTAAGAAAAAAAGAGACAAGCTGCGGAAAAGTGTCAAATCGCTTGCACTCAATAAAAAATTGTAATAGATTGTTTTGCAACTTTTGCTTGAAATTTACGAACAGCTGTTTTTGACAAACGTGGGTAAAATTTTTTTGAGATAAGCTAAAAATTCACGATCACCTTGTTAATTACACCATGGGATTAACCATCAGCTGTTTTTGACAAGTGTAGGTAAAATTTTATTTGAGAGAAGAGAAAAATTCCCAATCACCTATTACACCATGTTAAAGAGTAATAGAAAAACACAAATTGATACAGGTAATGTTTCTGTCATGTACAACAAAAAGATATGACAGAATTTATCCATGATTAAAAAATATTCGTCAAAATTATGAAAATATTACATTTAAGTGTTTTCTTTACATTTGTTCCGAAAATGTTTTCTTAAAAAAGAAACAATATAATATATGAGAGGAATTCAATATAAGGTATATTTGTAAAGTATTGTTAAAGAATTCCAATTATGATTTCCAGACTTTGAAGTTATCTGTGCGCTTAAGCATTTACTTTGACATTAATAATTCATAACGGCTTTATAAAAAATGTTGGAGAAGTTTTGCAAAATGCTTACAAAGATCCCGATTAAAATAGATACTTTCAAAAAATTTAAATTGACAAAAGATGTGTCACTTTCTATACAATCCAATTAGATAATGTGGCTTAGTTACTTATATATGCACTATAAAGCATGTATACTTGAAACGACGAAATTCAACAGCATAATATAACAAAAAAAAAACGATTTTCCAATGGAAACAAAATCTTCAACTTCTTTTTTGTATATTTCATAAAAATTACCTTAACAACATAATAGTGTCATTTTGCTTGTAAAATCTTATCACACAAGTGCAATCTGGATATCGAATTAAAGATTGAAAAACCACCTTTACAATGTTGTGACTTTGACAACTCTACGACCTCTAGTTTAGCAGATATAAGTAAAAGTCAAAGATTTTGTTTTCAATGAGAAATCTTGTGGCACAAAAATAATTTAGGTATGAAATGAAAAGCTAATATTTAAATAAAATAATTTTTAATATACAGCGTTTATAAAACGAACTAAAAACTATAAAATAATAGCCGCATTGCCGTGGCGTGGCCGTTGATATAGAGCGTGGATCTATTTATTCACCAAACAAAAACAAAAATTAGAACCAGCTCTTTTCCTGAATCTATTTTTGATCTGAAAATGCTGCCAAATTTATTCATTTTTTTTTTTAAGGAATATAGTTGGCAAATCTAAACTATGCTGTTTTGTATTGTTCAAAGAACTAAGAAATCAAGTAGGACCTATGCTAAGTAGCTTGAGTGGATGAAAGTGAAAAGTCATGCAAGACTACTGATGAGGTGTAGCGGCCAACGAAACAGTCTGTCTAGTCTGCTGTATGATTTGCTCTATACAGAGCCGTTGTTGTTGTTGTTGGTTGGTTGGTCTTGTTGTCAACATAGTTTGCCTAAAGCTCAAATAATTTAATAATTTAAAAATTTTAAATTTTAATAATTTAATTGATTCATGAGGCTTTTTTAATCATTATTCAATGGATCTAATGGATGTCGATATGACAAAACATCCATATTTCATTAAACTTAATGGCTTCTATATAGCTCTGTGAATTACAACATATAATTATTTTTATTTTTATTTTTCATCATTTTATTGCGACAGAATCTTCGTAAAACGGAACACAAAAATTTATTTACAAGAACTGTGAACAGGTGCTTAACCCTGCAGTAGTCGCGCGGATTACATATGTAATCCAGTCATGCAAAATTATGAATTTCACAATTGTCTGCAATCGATATTCATTGATTTTACGTACTATAAGAATTATGTTTATGTTGTTTTTTTAAATAAATATAATATAAAATAAAGTAATAATAAAAATTAAAACAAATAACTAAGCATTTTCAAATTGCCATCTCTTATTTTAAACTTTAAAAACGGATTACATATGTAATCCGCGCGACCACTCTCGTCACATTTAGGTACGCGACTACTCTCGTCACATTTAGGTACGCGACTACTGCAGGGTTAACATGAACATAAAGTTGTCATCCAACTTGAAAGGAAAAATTAAAATCAAGTTCACGGTCAAATTCTAAAAATGTGAGTGCGTTAGTAAAATAGTGTAAGTGTATTGCACTCACTGTATTGCAGAATTGAAACACGTGCAACCTCTTTAACTGTGTTTCCTTTTTTTGGAACAGAATTTTCTATTAAGTCTGTCTTCATCAAATAATGGTGTCATGTTCGATGTCTATGAAACAATTTGTTTTCATCTCGCTTATCAAAATGATAAAATAATTCGTAGTCATCACAGAATTTTTATTTAAAAAGTTATAAACGTTAATTCTATGTCATTTTCAAACAGCTGTCAATATATATCATGAGATGTTTTCGTAACTTTTACAATATAACTTGACTCAACTTTAAATTGAATAAACGAAACTTATTAAAATCGAATTTAATCTTGAGGAATTTAACATTTAAAACTACGTTAGTTATACAAAAAAGACAAAATTACCAAAGTTATTAAAACGCAAGCTAATTCAACTTAGAAAAACTGAATAAAACGGCCTTTAGTCAGTTTAATACAGTATTTGAAATCCATAGTACAACTACATTAAGGTTCTTGTACTTATTTTCTACAGACTTTTATAAAACAAACTTTACTTGATTAATAATAAATTGGTTTAACAAAGATAATAATAGGAGTGATGTGGTATCAGAAAAAACTCTTTTCTTAATGCTGACCTATACTCGCCAAAATTTCTTAGGACCCCTATTACATTGGACAAGAATTGAAAGCAATTTTTCAGGTTTGTAGGCAAATTAGGTGAATTGACTGAGAAGAAAGGAGGGAAAATTACTGGTACACTTCTATTGACGTATAATTCTTTTACGTTCTCTTTGGTATTTGACGAGAGCATGATACAATTATACAAGGTAGGAGTGACTACTGGCTATTTTCTCACGAGTGTATTGCACCGGCTGGCATTTGCCTGTATATTTTACTTTCTATTTTCTTTTTTACTTTTTTCGTTCTCTAATTTATACTATTTTTGACAGTTGGTACAAGACGAAAAAACTGTCACTCCTTGTAATCGTATAATTGTATCATGGGCAGTGGCGGATCTAGGATTTTCCAAAGGGGGGAGACTGAAAATACACTTTTTTATGCCAATGGGTGTGGGCTGAAACGTCTTTTTGTCCTTTTTTTCGTTTCTTTCCGATACAAAAAATTCTCCAAGGGGGGGCTAAAGCCCTTTCAGCACGTATGTAGATCCGCCACTGATCATGGGCGAGAGCTTCTACATTGGTCAAGAATTGAATTCAGTTTTATATCTTCTTTGCTTGTTTTTTATAAATGGAAGCTTTACAATTTTCCGTTCCAGAACACCAAACGCACGCAAGCAAACGAAAAATATAATAAAATATCGCGAAAAGCACAAAAAGAATACAAAAAAATGGCCGATACAGCGCAAGTGTAGTCTTTCCGTCTCGGTACTACCAATACATTGTAGCGATTTTGTCTACATACTACAGATATTGCTTTCAATTTTTGACCAATAAATAAAATATTTCAAAATACTAAGAAATCAAACGTAAAATGCAACAAATAGATATTGATCAAAGTATTGCCAAAAAGTTAAACTATCAATATTCAATTCAATGAAATTTTTTCTTGCTATCTTTCACATAAATTATGAATATATTGCTTGAGCAGTACTTCTATTGTACTTATTTGTTATAAATTGCAAGGAACTTCAAGATGCGAACAAAAACTTCAAAATATCTTAAATTTTGTTGTATTGTGATATCTACTATGACTCGATGAGTACATGGGCTAAGACTCTTCTTGTCATGGTTCAACAGAAAGCAACCCTGTTATTGCCAATTCTCTATGAGCTTCTGATTCAAAAACTCTCACACACAAACACCGATGAAACATGTACAATTACAAGGGATAAAGAAAACTTCACTTCTAGAAAACGTCAAAAATTAAAACGAATTTTTTTCAGAGTAAAAGAAAAACTTACAACAAAACGCGACAAGCAGTTTTCCAGCGCATTTCGATTTTCCCAACAATTTTCGCTATTTCGCAAGACGTTCTTTAAAAGCTTACAACTTATTTTAACAATTTTAATCGACGCCTAACGAAATTCCCAAATGGATGAAGGACGCGAAGAAAGCCAATTTATCGTGGATGATGTCAGCAAAATCATCAAGGAGGCGATCGAGAACACAATCGGTGGCAACGCCTACCAACATGACAAAGTAAATAACTGGACAGGCCAGGTGGTCGAGAATTGTCTCAGCATGCTAACCAAGGAACAAAAGCCGTACAAGTATATTGTCACATCGATGATAATGCAAAAGAACGGTGCCGGTCTACACACGGCAAGCTCTTGCTATTGGAACAATGATACTGACGGCAGCTGCACCGTGCGTTGGGAAAACAAGACCATGTATTGTATTGTGTCCGTATTCGGGCTGGCTGTTTAATTGGACTTCTTCCATTCGATTTATTGTTCGGATCACTTGAAATCGATTGGTGCAGACGCAGCAGGAACCTAATCTTGAATAAATTCCATTTAATCTTAAAGCGAAATTAGAAATTTTTGTCAATCATCTCACAACTGCTGATTCGATTAAGATTTTGCTTAATTTTATTTTGAATTAATTTCATTTTAATTAAAATGTAATAATTTATTTAAGTTTATTTTTCAGTTTCATTTAAAATTTTGATCTATTGATTGCTAGTTGATTGTATTAGCAAAATCGGCAGAAAAAAAAAACAAAACAAAATCAAACAAAAATTAATGCGTAACAAATTTCGTAATAAATATATTTGTACATATATATTTTTCTAATTGAAGAGCATGGGCGCGATACTTATTTTTTTAAAATGGCCATTTTTTAAATTGTTTTCGATGCATCTCATTTTCTCGGATCCGTAGAAGTCAGTTAAGGAGTGAGAACTATTATAAAATTAAATAATTTAAGATTTTGACGGTTAGACTTTTATTGTTAAAATAATAATTATCAAATAAATATTAGATTAGTTGACTCGAGAGATTTTTTTATTTTTTGTGTAATTATCAAGGTCATGAAACATCTGGTAAACTTTACCCGACATTGTTTGTGTTGTTTAGTTTTGACGACCTTGAGCGAAAAGCGGGGAAATTGTTAAATCAATAACCAGCTCCACAATGCATACAAATTTTGAACTCTCGACATGCATAGTGCATCGATATGTCTCCAAAATGAAAATCTGAACTTGGAAATTGAGTGATTCTTCCTATTCTGAATATAACTCAAATTCAAAGATTTAGTATCGTCCAGGTCACAAATCATTAATTATAAGCATCACTTTAACCCTCGTCGTTTAAGATTTGTTTTTTTAAAAAAAAGTGAGTTGCGATACAAAATTTATTTTTATAATTTAGTTGCCTTTTTATGTGAAGTTAGCTTCATTAGATTGGGACATTTTTCTGTGATGTGATCGAATTAAATAAAAACAAAAATTAGTCCCACTCAAAAACGAGTGGGTTTGCTGAGCAGATAATTCACAGTTCCATAAGGAGCAGGTTTGGTTCGTATTTGAAAAAGTATTGAATTCAAGTACGAAATATTATCAAGAAATTTGCGTTGCCTTTATTTCTTAAATGAATTTGATAAAAAAACAAGTTGAAATTGTATTTAATCTTAACGGAAATTATGTCTTATTAGAGATCAGTGATTAGAACTCCGTATGAAGTCCTGCGTTATTGATCTTAAAACAAATATTTATAAGTTATTAAAAATTATAGAAGTGCATATGTTCTGATAAGTTATTTTTTATCGATATTTTTTTTTCAAGCAGAAATAAAAGCAATTTTGTGATCGTTATATTTTCGATCAGAAATAAAAGTTATTTTTTGGTCGATATTTTTCCGATCAGCAATAACAATTTTTATTTGATCGTTATTTTCTCGATCAGAAATATAAGTTATTCTTTAATAGTTATTTTTTCGATCAGAAATAGAAATGAATCGTTGATCTATATTTTTCCGAACAGAAATAAAAGTCAAGTCATCGATCGACATTTTTTGGATCGGATCAAAAAAAATATTTATTGATCGAAATTATATCGATAAAAAAGTAACATGCGTATTAAGATATAAATTATAATATAATTAAAACTTAAGGAATTAGAAAAAGCCCATATTTCGAAAAGTAACTGTTTTTAACTAATTTCTATTAATAATAAAAAAAATAAATAAACTGGCCATTACAGCCCTTGAAAGGACTTTGACCTAGCTTCTTATGATCAATTGTGTTGTGCGTGTTATTAAGTTCGTGCGTGTTATTGACCGAGAAACGGACCTACAGGTTTAACGCGGACTCCGAACGGCGATGAAAGGAATGTTCTTATTCTCAAGAAGCTTTACATGGCATTTTGATTTATCTCTGAGGTTTGCCAATGTCTGCAGAGAGGTGGCGGCCGTACAAAAAAATCATTTTAATTCAAATAATTTTCTGTCGCTGCTGGGGTTCGAATCCAGGTTCGTTAACATAGAGGCCATGCACTTTAACCAACTACGCCACGCTTGAAAAAATATCGATCAAAATAACGTTTATTTCTGATTGAAAAAATAACGATAAAATAATATCTTTCATTTGTGAATTTTGTCTTATTTTATTGGAAAAATAACGATAAGAAATAATTGTTATATATGATCAAAAAAGAATCGATCACAAATAATTTGTTGAAGTTGATTTCTATATCAAAAATCATATAAAAAACGGAATCTCTGACTCAAATATTTCTTAATTTGAAATTATTTTACATCTTTTAATATCTGATCCTTTGATCAAAAATTTAAAAAATAATCTTTATTTTCCATCCCTGACTTTTTCATAAAAATACCGTAAATTCTTCTTTTTTTTTCTTAGTCAATTGTCGAAAGTGGCAAAAAAAGATACAGTAGTTTCGACTATGTCGTAACACAAAACGTAGAATTATTCAATTCGCTTTTGATGACATCTTTTTTAAAAAATATTTAGTAGAATGTTTATTCCATACACCTGAGCATATGACATTTAAGAGAGTGCCGGAGAGGGTTAACATGTATGACCGACCCCCATTACTTTTGCCAAATTAACATTTTTGCCTTTGACACCTATTCTCTCCGACCACTCCTTAGGGGGGTCCCATACAAATTTTATGGTTTTGTATACTTATTCCATACGCCTGACCCTATGACCTTTAAAAGAGTGCCGGAAAGGGTTAATATGTATCACCGACCCCCATTACCTTTGCAAAAGGAACATTTTTGCTTTTGACACCTATTCCCTCCGACCACTCCTTAGGTGGGCTCCCATACAAATTTATGGTTTTTGTTTATTCCATACACCTGAGCATATGACCTTTAAGAGAGTGCCGGAGAGGGTTAATATCTATGACCGACCCCCAATCCTTTTGCAAAAGGAACATTTTTGCCTTGGACACCTATTCCCTCCGGGGCTCCCATACAAATTTTATGGTTTTGTCGATAAAACCGGAAACTGTCGATAAATGTTAACTTTATATTTCATGTAATTGTGTAAAATTTATATACATACATAAGTTAGAGAGTTCAAACATGAATTTTTCTCCCAGTGAGGATCAAGCAGACCAACAAGTGCTAACATCAACATTGTACGATCAGTACTTTAGGCACACTAAAGGCTCAAATTGTGACCTAAATACCGACACCTGATCACTATCAACCACCCTGCTTACCTCCGTGAATGACGTATTTAACGTCAAAAATAATCTAAAGTTCAAAGGTTAGTCCTTCACTATAAAGAATACGCCTAAATTCTTTAAGGTTATGTGAATCTGGCGATCGGATTAGTAAAATAAGACACGATTTCAAGGTAAATTTGCGCATTTAAAATGGGAAACGTTAATGGTTGTTTCAAGCAAAATAGTGTGTGGAGACAAATTGAATTGGGTGTGATAAGGCATCACCTTGTCTCCAAATCTTTTTGAAACTAAGACACATATACTTGAGAACAATACTGTAATAATCATCTCATATACATCGTCTCCACGTTGAAATGCGAGTTCAAATGAGTTGAGTTCAACCCAAAAACCTTTACCTAGCCTCAATTTATATGCCAAAGCTATTGTTGCCATTAACCTTTAAAAATTTGGCAGACTCACGAGTTTTTTAAGAGCATATCGCACATAAATATAATTTTTTTTTTAAAGAAATACAACAATTTAACTAATTATTTGAACAAATTGAGTTAGCTATGCCATTTTCTCAACTGAACTAAAACCCATACTAGGAGTTAACTCTGCATGCAGGCCTAGTAACATTTCAAGCAATAACAATTAAACTGAATGTTTGAAACACCTGCAAGTAGTGCTTTTTACAATTTGTTTGCATATTATTTTTTTATATCTTTAATAGATTTTATATCGTCGATAGTTCGAACCACAATGATAGTTTTTTTACCACCGAAAGTCGCGAATCATGCAAACCGTAACGATAATAACGATACTGGCAATACTATTTATTTATTTTTTATTTGTTTGTAAAAAATATCTTTAAAATATTTTTTTTTTGTTTTGTAAATGTATTAAAAAGATAACGAAGAAAAAGTTTAATTTTTCTTTCTCCTAAATACAGGCTTAAGAGGCGCTACAGAACTGGGCAGACTCAAAGCCAATATATCAGAATTTGCCTTCTTCTTAAGAAACACAGTTGTAGCAAATTTCATAATTTTAGCTTTTGGCAAACATAATTCTTTCGTTAGAACATTCATATCTATCTGGTTATTATTGCTAATCAAAGCGGACAATACGAGAAAGTAGCAGAGACCCTTTTCATTAGAGAAACTGGTACGCATTCTGAAATAAAAAAAGATAAGTTTTAAATGAACTATTGTTTAAGTAAAATAAATTACTTAGATTTGCCCACATTTGGATCGCAGAAACGTGAACGTATATCGTTTTCTACTTTCTCTGTTATCTGAGACATTTCTATTTTAGAGAACAAACGTACTCGCGTTGTCATCATATTAAGTAGGGCATCCATGTAGATGATAAGCTTGATGTGCAGCATGTTTTCAGCAGAAGGGTTCGGCTTTTGAAGTTTTTTTAGACACTCTATAAGGAACTCTGACTTAATGCTGAAATTAATAGATCTTTTTAAAATAATTCAATTGATAATTATCTCAAACTTACGGCACATCTTCAATGCTCGTTGCGTGAACAACTTTGGCTTCCTCGTCGAGACGTTCAATCAAACTTTTTGGGACCAAATCATTTATATTATAAATTTCATGAAGTTGTGTTGCATCTTTATTATGATTTGGTCTTATTAAATTAACATGCTGTTCCCCCGTATTCTCGTCAATCGTGTCATTAAAACTTGCCTCCTTAATTGTGGAATCTAATTCTTCTTTAAGCACATCAATATTCATTTGCATCTTCTCTTTATTGGCAACATAGCGCGATGCTTTCCGTCCACCAAATTCTTTTAACAGCAAATGTGCGCTGGATTCTTTGGACAAAGTGAGTACGTTGGAGTCTCCTTCCAGCTCATAGTTTTTCGAATTGCTTAGCCGAACCTGGTCAATTGGAAAGATGCGCACCTTATTGGTGCTGCGATTCTTTACGCATATATAGGTATCTGTCAGCTCTTCCGAAAGACCTTTGCTTTGAAGTCCGTGGTATACATTGCCATTGGACACTACCAGCGCACCCTTAGCACGTTTCTTGTGCAGTACAGCGCAGTATTGTGTGATTTCCTTATTTATTTCAGTCAGTTCGCCATTATCGAATTTCACTGTATATAAAAATTATTGATTTAAAGTGGTCGTTTCAATTCAACAAACTTACACAAAGTAGGTTTTGATGCCGCGTTAAGGTTTGGGTAAACTTTATCAATATAAGATTTACTCATAGTTTAAAAAGAATTTTGTATTAAATTTAGTTTCGGAACTACACATGTGAGAATGTTTACTACAAAACGTCAAATTATTTTACGACCAAGTTAAAAAATACAGACTTTCATGTCAAGGTTGCACAAGCAAGTACTTTTGTACAATTTTGAATACGTTTTTATTATTTAAATACGAAGTACTAAACTTTTCGCACTAGTGCACTTTTACTTTCATTACTTTCTTATACTATGTTCACACACATTCCGAAAATATCCTTTTCATCTGAAAAACATTTTTTCAAAAAAGGTCTTTACACTTGAAAAGCAGCTTTTCATTTGACACACAGTAGTCATATGTTTGTTATTATTGCGTTTTGTTTCATTCTTCTCAGAAAATAAGAGGTTCCTATTGGCTACAAGCATGATACGATTATACAGGTAGTATTGACAAGTACTGATTTTTTCAGCAACGAGGAAACGACCATCTGTCAAAAACAGTTGTTCGTGGAATAATGTGAAACGAAAGTGAAAAACATAACCTAAATAAATTTGTGCGTTCAATATAAAATAATGAAAGTTTTGAAAAAACTATGTGTGATTTGTGCTAAACGTTTTCCAGTCGGAAGCGTTAAATTTTATTCAATTATACACAATTTTAATTGAAAACTTATTTAATTTCGTCTGCATTTCGTCCATATGCATATGCAGCTGCTGAGGTTGCTGCATTTGAATGTTTCCACATTTTTTTTTATGTATACACTAAATCACATTAAGTTGACAAATTATTTTCGCTAAAGTAATAATAAATCACTATTATTACAATGCTCACTATTTATTATTACATAAACTAGAAAATATTTTACAAGAAATGTTTGGTTAACCCATTAGAGGTCAAATGAAAACTGGCTATAATTTTTTAAGTTCATTTGTATTATTTATTAAAGTAATTATAAAAAAAGCATAGAATGGAAAAAAATTTAAAAAAAAGTTTTTTATATCCGATTTTTTAGGGTGTACTCAAATGAGTACACTGACCTCTTATGTATGAAATTTTTTGAAACATGATTTTTCAACGCAAAGTGTTTTTGAGCACTTCTTACACTGCCAACGCACTCTTGAATGACAAACAACACACCGTAGTTGGTTTTCTATTTTAGCGGGATAGTGGCCAGCTCCATCTTGAGGCAAGCCTTCAACTGTTGACCCAGACTGTCGCGATTTTTTTTGTCCACCTTGGCGAAGATAATAACGTGCAATGTGACGGCGAAACATAAGCTGATCCATGAGTTTCTCACTGATTATTACATGCAACCGCCAAGCGTTTGCAATTGCCAGATCCAGCATATATGTAAATAATACCCACCACCACTTTTTACCACGAACAGCAATCCTATATAACGAGATTGACTGATCGAGCTCATCAACACCACCCATGTTTTTGTTATAATTTTGGAATAAGTGCGGTATATTCACGTCAGTTTTCTGACGCTGGCTTGAGCACCATCGCTTAACCATTCCTATTGGTTCAATTGTATCATAGTTGGTTCCCATTGTACAAATACTGCTGTCTTTCCATCTTACAAATAACACCTCATTTTCCTTTTCGAATCGATAGTCATAGGAACCACGCACTTTCTTTTTCATATCCTTCGTGCTAGTCAAAGGACACCTTTTTGTTCTGTTTTCCCTGACAGTTCCAGTTGCACGGTACCCCAAATTTCTGAGATCAACTAGAAGATTGTAACTAGTGAAATAGTTGTCAAAAAAAACTCGATGATTTCCAGCAGTGGAATCTAGCTTCTCAACACGTGAGCCTAATGGATCCGATGATTCCACATGCGATTTTCCGGAGTACAAGTCAAACGAGTAGCAATAGCCTGTAACACTAGTCGCAACCCAGTTTTTGTAGCCGAACCGAACCGGCTTTCCTCGAATGAATTGCTTAGAGGGATGGTGTCCAAAGTATTTTACCATTGACTCGTCTATGGATATGTTCTCATGAAATACACCCCATTGCAAGAAATTTTTTATAAGCAGATCTCCCAACGGTCTAACTTTGAAAATTTGTCGGTTGTCGTCGCTGCAATGTTGTTGTCTACCAGATGCAGGTTTCTCTTTATTTCACGAAATCTATGTCTGGAGAGAGCTTTGGCCACTAATTCAACTCCAATGTCTTCATCCAAAGACCAGTACATCGGTTCTCTTGGTAACTTATGATAGCCGGATAATATTAAAACTCCTAGGAACTTTTTTAAATCGGAGATATCTAACTGAAACTCGTGTCTTTTTTCAAATATTTGCACTGGATTGAGATCTCTCATTTCTTCACGTACGCGATTTAATTTTTCAGAAACTTCAGGGTTCGGCTGAGTGTTTGAGTTTGGCGATGGAAAACAGTTGCTCCAGACAGGGTTTCTTTGCTTTGCAAAGTCTCTCCGACTTTTCTTTGATGCTAACGGTTCATTATCACTATCATCGCTGCTTTCGTTGTCAATGTTTTCTCTGTTTACGAAAACTTCAATAGTACCAGCTACGTCTTTTGGTAGGGTTGATAGCGTCATGTCTTCCTCAGCACCTTCTTCTTCATCTGTCAGTGCACTTGGATCAGGAGGAATAATTGCCATTTCAAATTCTTCGTCATCACTATTGCATAATAAGCTATCAACAGCTTCTTGAAGCCCCTGAAAGCAGTTTTGGGCAGTAAAACGTTTTCCACTCATAGTTAAAATCTAGTAAAAGAAATATTTTTTTTACTTATACATGTTGTCATTGTACTCAAACGAGTACAGTCAATTTTTTAACTATCTGCTTTTACTAGTTTTTTATATAAGAAATTTATCTTTATCTGTGAGTTATACTGATACGTTTTTTATAATAATTACGCAAATTTACAAGCAAAAGGTTAAATTTTGTTTAAAATATTAGCAAAATAGTTAACTTACCTACTCTCTCCTTTCGCGACACAAATCAAACTAATAATATTGCACGCAAAACCAAAGCCTCACACAATATTTTATTTAGAAGCTTTTGGTGTTGTTGTTGTGCAACCAAATAACAGCACAATGTTTCAAATTTCTTTGTTTTTGCTTGGCAACTGGTAAGCAGTGTTGCCAGAAATTTTTGGGGAAAAAGGTTAGATGGGCTCTAAAAAAGGGCTAGAAAAGGCTAGATGGCTTAAAAAAAAGGCTAAAAAAAGGCTTTACTTTTAGGGCTAAAAATTTTTTTATATTATTTTTTACTTTGTGAATATACGTAATAAAAAATAATAAATAACTGGCCATTTCAGCCCTTGAAAGAACTTTGACCTAGCTTCTTATGATCAATTGTGTTGTGCGTGTTATTGAGGTTTGTACACAATTGACCGAGAACCGGACCTACATGTTTAACGCCGACTCCGAACGGCGATGAACAGAATGTTCTCGTTCTCAAGAAGCTTTACATGGCATTTTGATTGCTCTCTGAGGTTTGCCATTATCTGCAGAGAGGTGGCGGCAGTACAGAAAAATTATTTTAATTCAAATAATTTTCTGTCGCTGCTGGGGTTCGAACCCGGGTCTCCAGGTTCGTTGACATAGCGGCCACGCACTTTAACCAACTACGCCACGGACGCCACGTAACCAGTACGTGTGAATATACGTACGTATTTATTTATTTACATACTATATGAATATGATATAAAACAATACCAAGAACAAAACATATTTGAAATTGATCAAAATTGAATTCGGTCTTTCAGGCTCAAATATATAATAAGTGTAAAAACCGTATTTTTCGAGTTTTCGGATTTTTTTTGCTTGCACTCGGCTGCTTATATTCCATTAATCAGACGAAGCCCCATTGCTGGAGCTTGAAGTACTTTCAGTTTCATCATTAGAATCACCTATTTGCTAACTTTATTGAAATATAATTAATGGAAACCAGAAATACTGAATAGGTATTACTGAAATCCTCGGTTCAAGCTAAAAAAAAAAAAAAAAAAGTCAATTAAAAATCAAGTAACTTGAAATAAATCAAGTTTTGACTTGAGTTGTGGAAACTTGATATGTTTCTAACCTACAAGTTACGACTAGCTTCTGAAAAACGAATCATAAGTCAGACTTGATTCTATTTTGTTTCTACCCTACCTTAATTGATAGAAAAAATCAAGCTTTCTATTTTTCAAGTCTAAGCGACTGACGAGCGTCTACATACGAAGAGCGTCTTCTATACAAAGTGACGAAATTAATTAACCCCTACGGAGTGGTCGGAGGGAATAGGTCCCCAAGCGAAAAATGTTCCTTTTGCAAAAGTAATGGCGGTCGGTCATACATATTAACCCTCTCCGGCCCTACTTAAAGCTCACCTGTTCAGGTAGAGGAAATAAAAAAAAACAACAAAAAGAACACTAATATACTTCAATCCAATGCTTTAAAGTTAAACTGTATTCTTAACTCAAGAAACGAAGTTTGCACTGACAGCACGAAGTTATTTCCTCGAACTTCGAAAACCGACTTGAAAATAAACAATTTTTAGTAAAGTAATTATTTGACTTTTTCCCTACATTTCAAGTTTCTACATTTCCAGTTTTCTACATTTGGCGACTTAATTCTTGCTGCCTATGATTCGCGCAAGCTTGTTGTTTCCCTGCCTTGACTTGCAGGGAGTTGAAAAATTAAAGGAATTTGAAACAACAAAAGGATCCAGATCTCTGGTCCATACATCTTAAGCAATATATCAAAAAAGGCTAGAAAAGGCTAGAACGAAACAAAAAAAGGCTAAAAAAAGGCTAGAGGCTAGATAGCATTTTTTGAGGCTAGACGACAGAAAAGAAGGCTAGATCTAGCCTCAAAAAGGCTAGACTGGCAACACTGCTGGTAAGAGATCAGCTGTACTCAATTGAGTACAGTGACTTCTAATGGGTTAACGCAAACAACGGCGTAAAACATCAACAATAATTGAACACTCTCTTTCTAGACATTTTTTTTGACAGATGGCCGTTGCCCAAGCAACTGTCAATACTACCTTGTATTATTATACCATGGGCTACAAGTATACACATAAAGAAACAGACAGACGAAATGTCAAATATCAATGACAACCTGAAGTTTAGTAATAGATTTTGACTTTATTTCAAAAACAGACTTCAAATCAGGGTTGTTTTCTAGCTTTTCAGAGTTTTTTGCTGAAAAGCACACAAAAATATGCTTTTCATCTGACAGTTTTTCTATGGCGAAAAACTTAATATCATGTAGCTTTTCAGCTGAAAAGCCATTATTGTCCGAAAAGCGGCTTTTCGGCCTTGGTATGAACATATTATAATATTATGTTCACACACAGTCCGAAAAGCCATTTTTCAGCTGAAAAACCTTTTTTCAAAGAAAGGTGTTCACACTTGAAAAGCAGCTTTTCATTTTATACACTGATATCATATGTTTCTTACTATTGCGTTTTATTTCAATGTGCTCAGAAAATAAGATGCTCCCATGATACAATAAGAAGGTAGGGTAAGGAGCTTTGACAAGACCTACTTCTTATGTCAAAAAGCATTTAAGCAATGCCACTTTTCTGTATTTTTCTTAAATGTGGGACAAAAACTTAGAAAAGGAATTATTTATAGGGCAAATAAGAAAAAAATTGAATCAATGTATCTATAATTGAAGCAATGAATTTAATAGTAATTTTAAAGCTTTATTTTCACTAATTTACTATTGCCCATAATTTTTTGCTTAGCTTTTTGAATTCTTGATTTCTTATATAAAAATTTTAATTGAATGTGCATATTACATCTAATAAAAAATTAGCTTACTTTATTCCATAACCTTATTGCATAAAACCCAAAAAATGAGTATCATAATTTTCATAATTTTCATAATTTTTTATACATACATAAAAAATTTATCATAATTTTCAGCAATGCATTTCATATGAAACGCTTACCTACTGAAACCATGAAACATGGATTTGTCATAGGATTTTTTTCGTTACATATGGTAGCACTGTATTTTATGGTTTTGACATTAGCAGTAGGTCTTGTCAAAGCTCCTTACCCTACCTTCTTATTGTATCATCGATGCTCCTATTAGCTACAAGTATACACATAAAAAAAACAGACAGATGAAATGTGAAATATCAATGACAACCTAAATTTTAGTAATAGATTTTGACTTTACTTCAAAAAACAGACTTCATATCAGGGTTGTTTTCTAGCTTATCAGAGTTTTTCGCTGAAAAGCACACAAAAATATGGTTTTCATTTGACAGTTTTTCTATGGCGAAAAACTTGATATCATGTAGCTTTTCAGCTGAAAAGGCACTATTGTCCGAAAAACGGCTTTTCGCCCTTAGTGTGAACATAGCATAAGTTAATTTTTAATTTAATTTAAAAACACAAAGTCGCTAGCTATTTACTACTTTCAGATACAACATAAAAAAATATTCTTATACATCAAGCAAAACTTTCTCATTTTCAGACAAGCAATTACTTCGATCAAGCAAATTCTTTTCTTCGGAAGAAAAAGAAAAATTAAACCATTCTAATACTGAGCAAATTTTTAACTTGTGTGAAGCAAATTCTTCTCAATTCAAGGAAAATCAATTTCTCAAATCAAACAAATAGATCAAGTTTGCAGAAAATTGTTAACTTGCATCAAGTTAATTTTTCTCAATTCAAGCAAATATTCTTGAGTTATAAGCAAATGTTTCTTGAACTAAGCATTTTTTCTTAATATCGTATGTTTTTAATTTATTCAATTCTAGCAAACTAATGCTTGAGTTGAGAAGTTGAGTGTAAACTTATAGCCTATTTGCTTGATTTAAGCACAGAATGGTTTATGTTTTTTTCTCTCCATTAATAGGAGAGAGAAGAAGATTGTAGAACGATCGTAAAATGTAAACATTCAGAAATTTCCGATCAGAGATCAAAAAAAAAAGAGTTAATAATGGAAATATAAATTTTTTAACACTTTCTTCAAATCAACCACCGATCGAAATGTGAAAAAAGTATTCAATGAGCTAGGACACATTGAACCTTACTGACTATTGGTGAGGCTCAATGTGTCATGAGCTGATACTAAGAAAAAGATGGCACTAATATGTATTAGCTTTTCGTTAGTAGTCAACTTTTTATTTCTCCGTACCAATAAACGAAATCAGTATTCGCTTTTAAAGTATAAGCTTTAATCTATTGTGAATGTGCTTTGCCTTGTTTGACAGATAAAAATTGACATTCTACTAAAATACTTAGCATCAGCTGAAGCCGATACTACTTTAAAGTATGATACTAGATCACATGTCGACACTTTCTATGAAAGTAGCAAATTATTGGTAAGGTCCATTATGCCTAACTATTCCTACATTTATTAGCTACTAGCTGGTACCCGACGCGTTGCTTTCGCGACAGAAATGATTTCTATATCTATCTGAATACCAAACTCAATCTCAATCTCATTCTTAATCTCAATCTCAATCTCAATCTCAATCTCAATCTCAATCTCAATCTCAATCTCAATCTCAATCTCTATCTCAATCTCAATCTCAATCTCTATCTCTATCTCAATCTCAATCTCAATCTCAATCTCAATCTCAATCTCAATCTCAATCTCAATCTCAATCTCAATCTCAATCTCAATCTCAATCTCAATCTCAATCTCAATCTCAATCTCAATCTCAATCTCAATCTCAATCTCAATCTCAATCTAAATCTCAATCTCAATCTCAATCTCAATCTCAATCTCAATCTCTATCTCTATCTCTATCTCTATCTCTATCTCTATCTCTATCTCTATCTCTATCTCTATCTCTATCTCTATCTCTATCTCTATCTCTATCTCTATCTCTGTCTATCTCTATCTCTGTCTATCTCTATCTCTGTCTATCTCTATCTCTATCTCTAAGTGGAACAACTCGTGTAAATTGAGGCCGATAACCAAATTCCGAGACTATGCTACCTATAATTCCAAAGTTATTCGATATCGCAAATTTGGGTTGCATAGGAGATGCCACGCTCCCTTATCCAATCGAAATCAAGCATAGCCTATATTTTGCGCGGAATTGCAAGCAATAAGCTGACAAAATTTTATTGCAATCGGATGATCGGTCTTGATACGCATAAAGGATGAACAAATATACAAACAAATTTTAATTTTTATATATTAGATCCCATATTAAAATTAATATCTTTCATATCTATTGTCCCGTTAAAGTTGAATGCATCAGTACTATTACATAAGACATTGAACACAGAACCGTAGATGTTTTAACGAAATTAAATGTAGAATAGGATAGGATCCTGTAGAAATCATGTAATCAAGTTGGACAGAATAGAATGAAATCGTGATAGGATTTCATTATCAGAGTTATAACTCTGAGCATGTTCAGGCATTACTCTTAGCCATAGTTACTTCTTAACCCTACAGTAATCGTGTGGACTACATATGTATGTCATTTTCATGTAAAATTTAGGTACGGGACTGTAGGGACTATAGGGCTAAGCACATTTTCTTTAATAATGTTTCATTTCCTGTTTTCACGAATGAAATATAATTCACAATATTTTTAATAACTATTTATTTTATCAAATCTTCAATTCATGTACATATTTTTATATTATCTTGAATTGAAAATTGTTAGAAAATCTACGTGCAAGCAAATTTCTTTGTTTGAGAAAATATATCTATCATTATTATTGCTTTTCAAAAACCCAGAGATGTTTTACTAACAGGAACAGTGTTAATACCAAAACCAGTGAAGGAGTAATGCTTGCTTTTCACAATTTGTACGACTTGCTGAAATTAACGGTACCATGTGGGTTAAAATTTATTCGTGTGATAATTTTTACTCTACTTAACACTTACTAGCACAAGTTTTATAAGAAATACTGCAAATGTAAGAAAATTGATGCTCATCAAAGCAGCTTCTGGTGGAAAACTTAAGTTTGACTCATCAAGCAAACCACGTTTACTGCGTTTCCGCTCTACCGGTTGCCATAGCATCATGAAACGTTCCTCTGAAATGACAGATAAAAAGTAATGATAACAAGAAGTGCGTAAATGTTAAGCATTTGTTTTCAATCCATTAACGTCCTTCTTTGAAGGACCCTTACCAATAGTTTTCATTAATTTATCTCTTAAATTTTTGAGCACTTTAATTTTACTTCCAATGCTGAATCCGGTTTTTCTTAGTAAACTTTTTTGTATTGATTTGATAAATTTAAGGAAGCCCTGAATAGTAGGGTACTTGAGTGGATTCTTATATGTATTATCTGGTTCCTTTTCTGGGAAATCTAAATTCGGATCGTCATACTCGTCATCATCATCATCGTTTTCAATATACTCGTTCTGTTCGTCTATCTCTTGACGCTTTGCATTTGAGGAGATTTCTCTTTGAGATGTAGCTTCGCCTTGAAGATTTTTTGAATTAATCGGTAACTCTAGCACAGGACCTATTTGTTCCGGCTTATTGCTATTTACTTCAATTTTATTTTTTGTCTGAATTATACGATTTCTTTTATCCGTATGAACTTCGTTATTTCGTGTTTTGTGATTGGCTGCGATTACAATCCGAGCACTCTTCTTCAAATGATTTCCACTGCTTACGATGAGCTTCTGTGAGTTTGAATTCCCTTGCTGAAAACGTTCACGTTGATATGCAATCCATTCTGGGCTGGGAGTGGTCAATGTTGTAACTTCTTCGGTTCCAAATGCAACTCCATCTTGCAATTTATTTATTTTTCTTATGGATGATTTTGAATGATCGTTGATCGTGGGATTTTGGTATATTTCGACCCATTCACTTAATATTTTTGTAGGATGTGCGAATAATAGAAACAATATATAAATTATATGCAACATGATCGGAGGGTAACGTCATACTGAGTTTTACTGTCTAACTGATATGGTGCTTAATAGTGATTTTAAGTGTCACAATGTTATTGCAACTTCAGGTTTCATGGTCTCTGAATTCGCATCTGTGGAAATGTGTCAATGGATGCATTTGGTTGCATTTTACCAATTATGATGAGACTTGGTGACAGACGACATCATAGAATACTTATTATGTCTAGTTATTGCGTGAGTCGGAATATATGAATGTTTTTTGAACACATTTCTCAAAGCAAAGATGTGTCTTCATATGTGCGAAGATGTGTTGCTCAACTGAGCGAAATTGTGCTTAAATTTATTTGTAGAAAACTGTCAGAAATACATGCAGACATAAAGTCAATTATTTTTAATATATATGTACATACATATATGAAATGCAGACAACATTAATATAAATAGCTTTATTAAATTTTAATATGAAAAGACATTTTTGTTTCGAATAATAATGAGCATCTTTTATTAAGTAACAATTTTGATCATATAGATAGCACTTGTACGCACTCTTTAAGTTATCGTTATAGTTTTAAGTAGATTTTCTATAATTAATATAATTTCGTCAAGTAACGCTAGCAAAAAATAGTTGATATTGTTAGCAATAAGATTTGTATTTGTAAATTTTACATCCATATAGATAAATATAACAATGCGAAGACAACTGCTTGTCGTAGGCTAAGCATAGAAAAATATACTTGGAATATATATCAATGCCCTCTATATATGTACTTACAACAAGTTAAAAGAAATTTACTAGCAAAATTTTTTCATACATACATACTTTTAAGCTAAAAATAAAAATATTTTATATGTTTTTTTTAAGAAGTCTTTTAGAGAAAATATAACGTTAAAATTTCAAAAGAATGTATTTTTATTATGTAATGTTGCATTGAAAAGCTTACTAAATATGGCTACACAAATGGCCACGTACCCATTTGAGCGCCTTGTCGCCGATAGCCTCATACTTTGGGGCACCTGATAGATTGCTACAACCGCACGTTTCAGTTTTATTGTAATTTGGATTTTGATGGTGTTGTTCTTGTGGTTCCTTTTGGTTATCCTGTTGTTGCAATTTGATTTTTGTAATCTGTGAATTTTGCTGTCCTTGAGGTGGTCATATGTCACCGCTACTAGCCCAACGGATGTCATCAGATTCATGCGTTAAATATCGCGTGCCGACTTGACCCTCCAAGTTACGTAGGTCTCGATAGGTTTGCCTGTCCTGCAACCAATAGTGTAGCAGACTCTTGTCCACGGTAAAGCGTTTACGCTGCTTCACTTGCAGCAGATTGTTTATTAGATCGATGGCTAAAAATAGATAAGATTCGTTAGAAAAATATATTTTACTTTGTAAGAATAAAATTTTTTCGATAAAATAATAGGGATATTCATGATATGGCGGTATTTTACGTATATTTTGTTGTATTTGTGTTTTAGCCATATAAAAAAGAGGTGACATTTCCGGAACTTAAAAAAAGTCTTTGACCGAGCTGCTTATCATTAATTTTGTAGAGACTGAACTTGACTTACACGGTTCGTTGATGTTGGGTATATTCTGCAAAAGGCTTCAACATGACTTTCTTAAGCAAATGTCTATAATAAGCAATCGTAGGGACTAGAGAACAACTTGAGTGCATTCAAATGGCGTATTGAATGTCTCGTGCCTTTTGCATTAAAATTATTGCGCGAATACATGCACCAATCGCTGTGGCGCGAATGGCATAGAGTACGATTACGAATGCCTACGAATCAAGAATACTCAACGAAGCAAGATATGAGCAACATTCGCCAAAAGCAATGAAATTCATGCTTTTGTCTTTTCGCACCGTGTTACGAATGGAAAGAATGTTACACTGTTCAACAATTTCCCTTTGTTTGATGTTTTCGAAGTCGATGTAACCGAATATGAAGACAGTTTTTTTGTGGTCACGTACTACGGGGGAGAGCCGGAGAGGGTTAATATGCATGACTGACCAACATTACTTTTGTAAAAGGAAAATTTTTCCCTTGGGAACCTATCCCCTCCGATACCCTCCTAAGCGGCTCCCATATAAATTTAATTATTATTGTATATTTATTCCCTACACCTGAACAGGAGGTCTTTAAGGGAGGGCCGGAGAGGGTTAATATATATGACAGACCCCCATTACTTTTGCAAAAGGAACATTTTTTCCTTGGAGACCTATCCCCTCCGACACCCTCCTAAGGAGCTCCCATACAAAACTAATCATTATTGTATATTTATTCCCTACACCTGAACAGGGGGTCTTTAAGGGAGGGCCGGAGAGGGTTAATATGTTTGACAGACCCCCATTACTTTTGTAAAAGGAACATTTTTCCTTTGAGGACCCATCCGCTGCGACACCTCCTTAGGGGGGCTCCTATACAAATTTAATGATTTTTGTATATTTCCTACTCCTGAAGAGGAGGGATTTAACCCTATTCATGTCACGCTATCTGAATGACGTAAACTGTCACGGTGTGACTTAGAGACACTATTACAAAAAACATAATTATTTTATTGAAAAAAAAAGAAAGTTTAATACAAAATATCGTTCATGGAGAATTCATTTCTTTTATTAAAAAGAAAAATTAAATTATTTATAAATAATGTGGAAATTGTTATTGAACTATTTATTTGTACATTTAAGGTAAACTACACTTTTCTGTGAATGCTCGTTACTCATGGATTTCTGACTATTACGTGGATTTTTATCTGAATTGCATAGAAAAAGTCCTTTTTTATAAGAGGAACAGTTACGTTGACGCCTCTTCTTTGATTATACTGTCGATGCATTCGAAGCTGGGTTTCATGATGAGTTTTCCATTATCACGTCTTTTGCAGATACCAGTGTATAAGAGTCACTACGTGACAGTTCATGTTATTTTTCAATATTCTGTGTAATAAGTAAATATTATCAAAACATAAAAAAAAATTAATTGTTTATTACAGAAACAGAATGACCAATAGTAAAATACATTTAACTTATTTTGCTTTAAAACAAGTTTTAAATCATTTATATTGGTTTGAAATTGAATAGTGACCCAAAGACACAGCCTGAGATGAATAGGGTTAAGGGAGAGCCGGAGAGTTAATATGTGTGATCAACACCCATTACTTTTGCAAATTTAACATTTTTCCCCTGTGGACCTTTTCCCTCCGACCACTCCTTAAGGGGGCTCCCATACAAATTTTATGATTTTATGGAAAATTCATGCAGCAGAAGACGACACTCGAGTTTTAAGCGAAGCATCCGAATGTTTGCATTTTCTGGATACTGCCTTTGTATCTATTCGCAATCGTGACAAACTGTGCTTAGCACCAATCGTTGTTTACGAACTCGAGTGGTATGCATGCATTAATTTTTGTGTGCGATTGTAGTTGACAACGAATGTTATTCTAATGGCAAAAAATTACGAATAGTCTCATACAGAGATCTGGTAGGGGCTGCGTTTGAAAAAATTGTCCATCACAAAATTCAATAAATCTGCTGAACTAGTGATACGATTTTAAAAAGTAAACCGAGCTTTTATTAAGGTAATTGTTATATATTTATTAATTTTGTATTACTTTTAATTTATAAAATATTTTCATTTTTCATCAACGACTTTATGGTATTATCGGATACCTTTTGAGCTGCTGAATACCACTTTCAATAAAAATCTTTAGCATTCTTGGTCACTTTATTTGGTGCTTTGATTTCCCTTTTAACCCAAGCTCAGTATCTTTCAATTGGACAGAGTTCTCGACAGTTTGGAAGCTTTGCTTCTCGAGGTACCACGGGCACATTTTTTTTTGAGTACCACTCCAAGGGCTCTTTACTCTAATGACAGGAAGCTAAGTCGAGCCAAAATAAAGTGGAAACCTCATGCTGTCTTCACAAAGGAGTTTTGGCTTTTCCATAAGCAGTCTTAAATGTAAATTTCCGAATTTATTATTCCTGTGATTATAAACGACTTGTTCCTTTCCCCACAGCTGCAGATAGCTTCACATACAAGGGAATTTTTTTTTGGAACGTCCTTTTGTCGCCGTGTTCTTCACAGAACTTTACTTTTTGCAGTCTGTTACTTTTTGCTCTTTGAAATCTTCAGAACAGCTTCCTTTTTGACATTGTGTAAAAAAAAACTCCGAATATTCTATCGTCTGAGTCAGTTTTCTGTCAGAAATGTTTGGATTCTTCTTCACAGAAGCCCTTTTTCTTTCCAGAACCTGCCTTTGGAGTGACGACCAAGTTCTGTTTAAGCTTCTGTAAAACTTTTGACACAGCGCCAATTTGCACTTCGTGAGTAATTTTTTTAGATGTGCATTGATGGTCTTGAAAAGTTTTCAAAATTATTTTCCGTACTTCCAATTCGCTTGCCATTTGAAATGAATGAAAGCGTCTAGCGAAAAAATTTAATGGGAGATATAGGTTAAAAAAAACAACAAAATAAATAACTGGGCATTTCAGCCCTTGAAAGGACTTTGACCTAGCTTCTTATGATCAATTGTGTTGTGCGTGTTATTAAGTTTGTACACAATTAACCGAGAACCGGACCTACATGCTTAACGTCGACTCCGAACGGCGATAAACGGAATGTTCTCGTTCTCAAGAAGCTTTACATGGCAATTTGATTACTCTCTGAGTTTTGCCATTGTCTGCAGAGAGGTGGCGGCCGTACAGAAAAATTATTTTAATTCAAATAATTTTCTGTCGCTGCTGGGGTTCGAACCTGGGTTTCCAAAGTTCGTTGACATAGCGGCCACGCACTTTAACCAACTACGCCACGGACGCCACAAAAAAAAAATTCAGAATTTTTGAAGTGGTTTTTGACGTTACAGTAGACGCTTGTAAATTAGAACCACTTTGTTCTTGGGTTAGTGCTAATTTTCGAGAAGTTCTAATTTCCAAAGGTTTTTTTTTAAATAAAAAGTATCATAAAAGTGCATTTTCGCTTAGAAAATACACAAAAAAACACATTGGCTTAAAGTTTTTTTATTTTTATTCACATAAAAGGAACACAAAACATACCGATACATTAAAATTCATCATAGTTTAAAGAAAAAAGAAATACTTAACATGTGATTCCCCTTTTTTACTATGTGGAAGCCAAACAAAATTGTACTCGCTCAATTCAAACATATTGTTCGTTGGAGCGAGAGCGTCGGTGAAGAGAGATATGACAGAACATTCATACGAAAAATTTTATATGATATAACGACTATGCAATTTTCCAGTATTAAAAGCAAACAAAAAAAAAACGCTCGGAAATAAGAACTGACGGTTCTATCATCTACCGCCTGAACTAGGATAATTTTATTCCGCCGAAAAAAAACAGAATGGCGGCCATTTGAAGAAAAAGTCGATTTTTGAGGTTACAAAATCGGTCGCCATTTTGTTTTTTTTTTCGGCGGAAAAAAATTATCCTAGTTCAGGCGATAGCCACTTCAACAATGATTAATTTGGTTTTTTTTTTCCTCAGATTTTCCAGACTGGTGATATAATGCACAACGTCAATTTTTTGGCATTTTTAAAACAAAAATCAAACAACGTCAAAAACCACTTCAAAAATTCTGAGACAATTTTTTTTTGTATTCTTTAAATGTTAGTTAATATGTATATGTGCAAAATTTGAAAACGATATCTTTTTTCCTTCTATGAAAAATAATTACCGAAAATTACCGAAAAAAATTTTTAAAAATTTGTAACCTATATGTCCCCTTAAAAGCATAATTTTCTGGCATGCATTTTCAAGTATACTACGAAAAAGTTCGTCATATGTGTAAAAGGAACTTTGGAGGCGAAAGCATCGTGGCAGCGTTCTCTGCAGAAGGAAAAACTAAAATCTGTTTAATTCAAACAAAACTAAACTCAGACATGTACACTGAAATGTTGGAATATGTACTGGTGAGTTTCATAAAAAAAAAATGGTTGACAACTGTATTTTTCAGGAAGATAATGCAGTAAGCAACTTAACCCACATCTCGACACGCAATTGTTCATTTCATAACAACTGTCTAATTTGATTGAAAGCATTGCCAATATTGCAAGGGTGAGCTTTTTATGTTATGATATTAACTTTTTCATTGTTATCTTTACTTTTCAACATGCAGAAAAATACAAAATGACTGTCAAAACGCAAAGTGACAGCTGAATTGCCAACTCCATGTTAGCAATCTATGGTTTGCAATATTGTTTGGCATAAATTGCCAACTATGGCAATTGACCGGTCTTCATTGGTAACGGTAATGGCAATGGCAATGGCGAGATGGGGGTTAAAACAATTTTAATATTTGAGTGAAACATACCGTTCGATGATATCTCCTTCCATGGATTTGGCGGATACATAAATGCGGCATTTTGAATTTGATCGTTGATATCTTCCTCCTCGTTAAATGGAAATGTTCCGCTCAAGCTGACATAGATAATCACGCCCACACTCCACATATCAAGTGATCGATTATATCCTTTGTTACGCAACACCTCAGGAGCTGTCAGTCAAAAACGAAGTTAAATAAAATTTATAGATCATCCATCATTATATAACATACCCAAATAAGCCGGTGTGCCTACCACGGAACGTCGAAAAGACTTCTCGCCAATAATACGCGCGTAGCCGAAATCACAAAGTTTCACCTGCGGAAACTCTGCGTCGGAAGAGAGCAATACATTTTCTGGCTTTAGATCACAATGTACAACATTTTGGCTATGTAGATGCTTAAGGGCAATAAGTATTTGGGTGATGAGGAATTTTGTAACTCGTTCACTAAGGCGTCCACGCTCGTGCGACAATATCATTTCCAACATGTCGCCCTTTAGCTTTTCCATCACAACGAATATGCGTTCCGGAGTCTCAAACATACGCTCCAGGTTCACAACGCCGCAGTGGGCAATATTCTGTTTATGATAAATTATTATAAATGTCAGAAAGCGAAGTAATAAAACTATAACATATGTCATTATGAAAAATTCTTCCTTAACATAGAAAATATCTTTCCTTGACTTAAGTCTGGTTTTTACTTTATAATTTTTAAAGGCCGGCTTTTGGCTAATAAATTAATAATTATAAAATTAACTTTATGCGATAAGTTTCCATGTCGTATCTAAAATAGTGAAAACTCTAGCATTTCTATCATTCGTCAACGAAACGAACTATTGAGGACATTAGATCATAGAAATAAAAACATTGCGTGAACATGTATGAAGCAAAATAGCGCTTTTGGAGTGTATACGAAGGATGCGTTTTAAGTCTTGCACCTCGGCAATACTAAGCATTGACAGATGAATTTGACAATTTCATTTGAAAATATTACACTTTCTAGTATAAACGTGCTCACAATGTTTTGGTGTATGTGCGCTTATTGTGTTGTTTGCCGTGGTTTAAAAATTTTGTTTCAGCAACAAAATAGAATTATCACGTGAACATTTTCGGGTGATGATTTTTTACGATTTTCGACGTGGATCGTCGTTTGACTTTTGGTGATGAAGCACCACACCCACCGACTGTAAAACGCTGATTCAATTAGATCGAGAGTTGTCGTCATTCTCCCCACGACGAATTCCGTGAAAGTTATTCAAGAACGGCTATTTTGGCAGAAAACATCGATGCTGTGCGTGAACTGGAAGCAGATCGACATGTGACATACCGTAAGATAGAGTCATCATTGGACATTAGTGGCATTAACATACATTAAATTTTAATTGAGAATTAAAATTGAGAATAGGCGTCAGGATTATTTTTTCCCGTTGGATACCCCATAATTTGACGGTGGCTCAAAAAAGCTTCATGCCCATTGGTGCAAGGATATGCTGAAAAAATACAGCGAGGGTGGTTCGAAACACATCTACGGTATCCCCACAGATGACGAATCATGGATCTATGCTTATGAACCCGAAACAAAGCAGTAATCCACTGTTTGGGTCTTTCAAAGCGAGCAAACCCGACAAAATTTGACCGCGGACGGAGCACATTCAAGCAAATGCTACCCAGTTTTTTCAGAAATGACAACTGTACCACTTTAGCAATGGAGAAATGTTAATGCTGAATGGTACAAAAAAGCCCGACAAGAACGACTAAGCCCGCATTTAGAGAAAAATATAATTGGGAGGAGTGAAGTCTGAAGACTAATTCGTGTCTTGCATAAACGAACGTTTATAAATGGACCAATGTTATCCTAGAGCTTATTATATTCTGGAGCTTATAAAATTTCAACAAAATTTTTAAAGGATAAAGGAAATTAATTTTATCCTTTCTGACTACCATATCCAGACCTTGGCGGAAGGGCTCTGAAGTGAGTTCGATGTGTATTTTTGAAATTCTTGAGTTTAGTTCCGACTTAACTGGTTACTCCATATTAATATATGTTCTTTCAGAAAGTTTACTAACCTGCAATATGGCAACTTCGTTTTTAAGCTGCGCTTCTTGTTTCGTGGGAAAACGCAATTTATCAATGACCTTTATGGCAACATCACGCTTAGTTTTCTTATGCACTCCACCATAGACCACACCAAATTGTCCCGAACCAAGAACCTCATCGGGGAAAATCTGATAGAGTTGACCCATGTCTTGGACATTCTCCTCGGACTCGCAGCATTCTGAAAAAAAATATATTATCATGGGACATTAGACACCAAAAGCATTGGCTGCATTCTAGCAGAAACAGGGCTCAGGTAGCGAAGTAGCATAAAGTGATACATTCTGCTGAATGGGTTTTTTTTCAGAAACGTCGAACTGCAATCAGCTGTTCGTGATTCGATTAAAAAAAATTTATTAAAAGCAATATAATAAAATTAAATTCGCAAGGAAATCATGGAAAAGATATTTAATTAAGTATTTTTATATTAAAATACTAATCTTATAATTTTACAGCACAACTTCACAACAAAACACTTTTTTCATCTGTCAACATCAAGTGAGCGCAAACCGCTCAATCGAGGTAGCATAAAATATTTTCGCTACCTAAAATGGCGACCACTCAGGCAACATGTTGTGTGAGCGCTTTATGCTACATACCATTCAGCCGGAAAGTTGAGCAACAGTTGCGTAGAAAGTATCGGCCAGAATGCGACCATTAACTATTTTATACTCACGTGTGTTGGTAACATGAACGTAGGCCTGCTTGATTGTGGTTTCCCAGCTTTTAGCGATATCGGTGCCGATGCCACTATCTGCTGGAGGTAAGCGAACCGGTTGCTCTTCCCGCATACCCTTCAACGGATCTTGACCCACAAAATAGCTTACATTCGCCGTGCGTATCTCAAAGCAGAAGTTGGTATCTGTGCTTTGCTCGCGATTTGCCTCGATCACTTGAATTTCGCTCAGTGGAATCTCTTTGTGATATTTGCTACCTTGCTCTGAGATAAAAAGCGTAACGGTCTTTGAGTCAAGACGCCAGAAGTAACGCTTCACTGTTCGATCTAAGCTGGTAAAGTGCACTAGCCACCCCTCCTTTATGGCTTGACCAGCACGTTTCTTCGTATGCTTCACCGATTGCACAATGCGCATCAACGGTATGTTGGTACTGGGAGATGAGGATGAGCTCGATTGCTCCGATTTGCTGTCTAGTGATTGACCCTCCCCTGCACTGCGTACATCACCGTATGATGCGGCACGTCGATCATCAGTGCTGACACGACCATTCATCAACTCGGGAGGTGAATTGAAGGCATTTGTGGTTGTCTTCGGTGCAGTCTGTCGACTTGATGTAGCGGTCGTTGATGAAGAAGTAGCGGTTGTAGAAGCAGTGCTCGTCGTTGTGCCCATATTGTTGAGGCTGCGGAAACCACGCCCAGTGGTAAAATCAGTTGTAATATTATCATCGCAATCGCTGTCATCGAATTCTTCGCGAAAGAAGTGATCACGTTCCTTATTGTTGCCATGTGTGGACGTGTTTTCGCCGAAATCACCTATCTGCAGTTGTTGCTCCCCGGTACAGTCATGTGGCACTTTGTCCAAGCACTTTTTATGTGCGTTGTATTGGCAATCGCGGCATTGTAGACCCTGTTTGAAAAGACCGCGTAGTAGCTTTTTGCAATACTGACACACGGTCGGAATGCCATAGGTATGCACCACAAAGGTGTGAGGTATTCGTATTTTCTCGTGATAAGCCACATGACTCACGGCTGCCGCGAATGAGGCCGACGCTATGTGTGAAACAGTATTATTGGAACCAGCACTTCCACGACTACCGGTTGATGAGGTACGATGATGGTTGCGATAGTTTGGCACATTCTAGGAATAGATTTTTTTTTTTTTTCTGTGAAAAGTCTTAACAAAAATAATTTCACAAGATACAATAAAATTTAAAAAAAAACAAACAAAATTGTGAGCATATTTACTAACAAGCTGGGTCCGGCTTGACGGGCACGTCTAGAATTATTAGATACTCTAAAAATAGCCTGCATAAAGACTTTCCTGCTCTGATGGGTTTCATTTAACAAAATTAAATGGGCAGGTCTGTTCATGTTATATCGTGAAAAATGTTTTAATAAAATGTCAAGGCAGTGGATTTTTTCCTTCTTATTTTTATAAGACTTTTGACCAGTTTCATTTTATTGGTCATCAATCCACCAATGCGTATGTTTAGAGTGCATAATACTACTACTAGTTTTATGCCGACTCCAAACGACTAATATGCATGTCCTCAAGAAGCATTATATGGTATTATTTACTCTCTGAGGTTTGCCATCGACTGCAGAGAGGTGACGGCCGAACAGAAAAATTAATTCAATTGAAAAAACTTTCTGTGTCAGATGGAAATTGAACCAGGGTTCTCTGGCTTAGGTCTGGCGCAGAGCGTGCGTAACGAGGAAAATATTGCTGCTGTACCGAGCAGTGTCAATGAAGATCGTAATATGTCAATTCATCGCCGTTCTCAACAATTAGGCTTGTGTTAATCGACCACCTGAAACATTTTACGTAAGGACCTCGGAATAAAACCATACAAAATACAGCTGGTGCAAGAACTGAAGGCGGGTGACTTACCACAACATCGTTTGTTTTTGGTGAATGGACCTTAGAATATTTGGATTTTATCGAAAAATTTTCTTCAGTGACGAAGCTCATTTTTGGGTCAATGAGTACGTCAACAAACAGAATTGCCGAATTTGGTTTGAAAAGCAGCCAGAGGCAGTTCAAGAGCTGCCAATGCACCTTGAAAAATGACTGTTTGGTGCGGTTTGAGAGCGGGGGGTATCATTCGACCGTTTTTTTTCTTAAAACGATAATCGTAATGTTATAGTCAATGGAGCAAGGTACCATGCGATGATTTCCAAATTTGTTTTGCACAAAATGGAGGAATTAGAATTGGTTGACATGTGGTTTCAACAAGACGGTGCCACATGCCACACGGTACGCGATATCATGGACCTATTGAATGGCGAGTTTGGTGAGCAATTAATCTCACGTTTTGAAGCAGTTTAATGTCCGCCAAATCATGGGTTTTGACCCCACTAGGCTGACAGTGGGGCTATGTGAAGTCTTTCGTGTACAGAAACAAGATAGCCACAATTGCAGCCCTGGAAGACAACATTCCAGATGCCATTGGTGAGATACCGGCCGAAATGCTGGAAAAAGTAGGACAAAATTGAAGCTTACGGATGGAAATAATCTTTAAAAATTAAATGGCAGATATTGATGTATCGCTCCAAAATTGATATTTTATTCCCTATTGCAAATTTTCTGTTTTCTTTTTTCAATTTTTAAAAACCAAACGCTTAAAAAATCAGCCATTATTTAATACTTAACATGGTTCAATAAGTCCTGAGACTAACTACTATTTCGATAGTTCCAACCTTCAAACAACACGTGTAAAAATTTCATGACAATCTAACGTTTAGTTTAGAAGCTGCAGTGATTTAAGTAACGATACTGTTGATATTTTCAAAATAAAGGATTCCAAGCAATTCCGTGTGTTGATTTATGATTGTTTTTTGATGGGATAAAATACCGTCCAAACTGAGCAATGGCTTCGAAAGTGTTATTCGGACTCTGCTCCGTCTAAACTTGGTCGTACAGACACAAATGATGCTGAAAGTTCAGGACGCCCAAATGAGGCAGTTGTCCATAAAACATAAAAAAGTACACAAAATGGTATTCGCCGACCGTAAAGTGAAGGTGCGCGAGCTAGCTGAGGCTCTGAAGATATCGAAAGGCAGTGTGGGAACAATATTGCAGGAACATTTGTCGATGACAAAGCTTCTTTTCCAATGGGTGCCGCGTTTTCTCACACCGGACCAAAAACAACAACGTTTCGATGATTAGGAGAGCTGTTTGGCACTGTTTACAAAGAATAAACATGAATTTTTGCGTCGGTATGTGACAATGGATGAAACATGGATCCACCATTCGTCAGCTGAGTGAAGATCAACCGATGAAAGCTGGCCAAAACGACCAAAAACATAACAGTCGGCTGGAAAGGTTATGGCATCTGTATTTTGGGATGCGCATGGAATTTTGTTCATCGACTATTTTGAAAAGGGAAAAACAATCAACAGCGACTATTATATAGCGTTGTTGGAGCGTTTGAAGGATGAAATCGCGAAAAATCGGACCCATTTGAAGAAGAAAAAATTATTTTTCACCAAGACACTGCACCGTGTCACAAATCGATGAAAACGATGGCGAAAATCACGAATTAGGCTTTGAATTGCTTCCTCATCCACCGTATTCGCCAGATTTGGCTCCCAGCGACTACTGGGTCTTTGCTGACCTCAAAAAAAAGCTTTCCGGCAAGAGATTTGGCTTCAATGAAAAGGTGATGGCTGAAACTGAAGCGTATTTTGAGGCGAAGCACAAAACGTTCTACAAAACCGGTATTGAAAAGTTAGAAAAGCGATGGAATGAATGTATTGCTCTTGAAGGAACCTATGTTGATGAACTAAGAAGAATATTTGCAAAAAAAAATTTTTTATTAGTTAGTCTCGGGACGTATTGGACCATGTGTTAAAACCTTTATTGATATAAACGCAATATTGTCGAGATACACAAAGCTATTTGAAGTTAACTGAAAATCTAGACATTACTTAGTCCATAAAGTTTATGCACTGAAAAAATAGCAAGGATTTTATTTTTTTCAAATCACCCCTTATCAGAATTACCTCAGATTATTTTTTTTTCTAATTACTTGCTGATTTTAACTCAAGCTCCATTTCTCTAATAATATAACCAAATGAATGCATAAAGATCTGGGTTAGATGAATCAATAGTATCTGTAATTTTGAAGACGTTGAGAGAAATAAACACACAAAGCAATGTAAAAATAGTAAAATATACTTTATTAAAAATTAATATAACTTTACTAAAATTATTAGAAGAGTTAAACAAATTAAATGCATAATTTATTTATATACATATTTTAATTGAAGGACAATGTCCTGGTAAATCAACAGATTTTAGATAAACCCAAACCAGATCTCAGCACTGACCCCATCAATGATTGTATACATATTCTAAAAAAAAAAATAGTAAACCTAAAACTAGTCCCAGCACCACTTAAATTTATCTTTCGATGTTTCTTTTCTTTTTTATATAAACTATTTTATAAATTTAAAATTTAAAATTATACTGTGTCTTTTCTCGTCGGAGTGTAAGTTTTTGTTTTTTTTTTTTTTTTTTTTTTTTGTGTACTACTCAGTGTTAATTTTTTATTATATCATTCATTAGATCAGACATCCGCTTTACCAGTGAAGTTCCTGACTCATTCTTGCCCTGATCATCGGTGGATTGCAGTGAATTCGTTGAGCCAGCCGAAGGACTGCGCGGCGGTTGTAGCGTCGAAGAGCGTCTTGAGTTGAAATCATTGGAACGATTACAGTTGTTAGGTATCTTGACCACGCAGCGCTTATGATAGTTCTGGCTACAGCCTGTAAAGGAAAAACGTTCAATATCAAATATCTCCTGCTAGAAGCGTTGAATTGAAAAATTTGTACTTACCATCACATTTGAGTCCTTGACGCACCAAGCCGAAAAGCATCTCACCACAAAAATCACAAAATGTTGGCGCCTTATATGAGTGTACATTGAGCGAATGGGGCTTAAGAGTGGGCATCTCCGAGGTTGGATATAGTATGGCTATAGCGTAAGGTTGGCAAAAAATAAAAAAAGAGCAGATTAAATATAATTTCAATTATAATTTAACAACTTCCTAAATATAGTAAAAATTAATATTAACAGCTATTTTTTTAACAAAGCCGCCTCGGATTGCCTTTTATTCATTGTTGGCAAGACCAACTTGAGAATTTATCATCAGCTTGTTGTTATGAAAATCTCAGAATGACTTCAGTTAATGTTCCGTGTACTTACGACTTGCGGTGAGCACGATTTCTACCAGCGTCTCATCCACCACTTCGCTGGCTGAGTTGATGATGTGCAAAATATTTGGGCTATTGTAATCATGACAAAAGAGCAAAATACGTTCCGAGAGGTAAGTCAGGCCACTGTCAGGAATCTGTGGAATGTGTGAGCATGAAAAAGAAATAATAAACAGCATTTTATAATAGCTTAAAATGTAGAACGTGCAAGAATTCAATGTAAAGGAAATTAAGAATGAAGTGCAGGAAACTGAAGCTAAATACTCTTGGATATCCTCTGAATAACTTATAAAATGTTTGCCGCATGAAACGAACCTAAACCATTTAAGTATGATACTCAAGTTTGAGTGAGAAAAAATTCGAGAGGTATGCATAATGCTAATGGGAAAAAAAATTTAAATTAATTATCTGAATGGCAAATTAAACAAGAGAACTTTGAGTGGTGGTGGACGTGGTTTGAGAGTTGAAAGAATATTTTTGGAAGTTTTATTGTGGTCGCTTCGCAATAGGCACGTGCCCAGCTTATACATATTAAAGAGGGTTTCGTGCTTCACACAATGAATTTGGGGTGAACAGAAGTTTAGATGATAGTGTTCAGAACAGTGAGTAGAAAAGTAGCAACATTTCAAAGTCGATTCGAAGTCCTCGATTATGATTGTGGCACCAAATTCTCAAGGTCATTAAAGTGGCACCACTTAAAATGTGTGCTTAAATTAAGTATGATAAATTATTATGCTCGCTTGGACGTCAAAAGTAAACTCACATCTATGGGAGTGGAAAATATTAATTATTTTACTTTCTTTACAATTTTTCTTTTGCAAGGATGTTAAAGTTATTTGAAAAATATGAAATTTTGGCCATGAGTTCTTGGTATGTAGACAAAACTCCTTTGCGTAAGACAATGTCCTCCCTTGGGCAATATAAGAAGGTATTAACACTAATTTCGGCCATTTGCGCTGTGGCGCTCCTTACACAATGCACCAAAAAGATATTTTCCTTGTTAGTAAGAAATTGAGAACGGTGTGTAATTGATGCAAAGCCTGATTATGAATCTGATAAAGAAATTTCTCTATGACGCCAGGATTTTTTGAAAATCAAAGTCAAAAGAAATATCCCAACAATGATATGAATATACTGTGATGGATTGCATAAGTCAGAAAATATTTTATATTATTATTTGAGAAAATACGTATATACGTTAAGGGAATATATTAAACGCAAGGGTATAATCACCAAAAATAACATAACGGGCATATTAATTGTTACTTTTATATTTTTATAAAGCATTTTTTGTCAGGTTCCCTCAAAACCTTGCAGAATAAAAGTAATATATACATCATGATTAAATGGAGAGTTATGATAATTGCTTTGATATGGTATGTGGGGGACAATTTTGGTGCAAGAAAATGCTGAAAAAATAAAGAGGGGATGGTTCGAAATACGTCTATGATATCACCACAGGTGACGAATCATGGATCTACACCGAAAGAAAATAGCAATTCACTGTTTGGGCCTTTCAAAGTGAGCAAAACCCGACAAAAGTTGTCATGTCGCAACTGTACCACTTGTTGCAACGGGAATTTTTAATGCTGAATGGTACGCAACCACTTGTTTGCCGTAAGTCTTCAGAGAATTGAGGAGAACCAACCACCGCAACTCAATCAAATGAGTTTTTGAGCACTAAATCCGCCTTATGCCATGTCCACACAGAGAGTTTAGTTTGAGTTTTCAGTACAAAGTTGAGTTTTGCCATTGAACGCAAAATAAACTCTTGAGTTCTCCAATACAATTTTACAGGATGAAACTCAACTTGTGTTATTGAATCATGGACATAGTGTGTAACAGCTGCACAAATAATGCATGGAACACATTGGCTACATTCAGCGTACTCAACAATTGCCAACTGAAAGAAAAAAATCGATAAAAAGCTTTTATATTCATAAAGTTAGTAATATTTTTATGATAATAATTAGAAAAAATTAAAATAAAAATATTTCGACTTAGTAAGATAAGCGCGCCGACTTCAAAGCTTTTATGTACATAAAGCAATTAATATATTGATGATAATAAAACAAATTAGAAAAAAAAGGCAAATGATAAGATTTCTTATATTATAATACATATAAATAACTTTTAAAATTTGACCAAGAAATTAATGGGAAAAGTTATTTAAAATTATTTTTTACTTTGTAGTGATTTTGAAGTAGGTTTTGTTATTTGTTAAAAAGTTTTTTTGTGGTGAGAAATGTCAAAAACAGCTGTTCTAAAATTGTGCAATTTTCTATTTGCAATAATTGAACAAAAAGGCATAGAAAATAACTTTGGCAAGATGATGGGGTCTTCATATCAGTATGGGCCGATAAAAATTCCGATTTGAGCAGGGCAAATAAGAACTCGTATGCGTACACAGAAATAGCTGTAGCTTGTCCTCAAGTGGAATTGATGTCATGGTGATGGATATGCCGATAAAAAATATGAGAACACAAAAGTCTACAGATATATCCGGCTAAACAGAATTCTGCTAACGAAGCTCTGTGTGAACAGCTATGGCTGAATTCAAACTAAACTCTCTGTGTAGGCATGGCATTACAGTCTCGACTTGGCACTCAATGACTTCTCCTTGTTCCCTCACATTAAGAAAACAAATGCGGGATCAGAGTTTTTCTACGCTCTGGTTTCGGAGGTACCATCTTCAAAGTGACAACCCTGACAAGGCAACCCACGATTAAGTCCTTTTGTTTAAATCGTACATCTTTATTTGTAACAAAAAAACCATAACATCTCTGGTTTTAACTTGTATAGCAGATTTCAGATGCGTTAATTTATTGATCTTGAATCTTGATTGTCTCAAAATTCTGACGTGATGGAGAAATTTAGGTGCATGTTCCTGAGTCTTGAATTACTCAGAAGCCGTTATCGAATTCTTATTTAGGTTTTGGCTATTGCACAGTGTTAGTAATTCTCTCAATAATATCTCTGTTCCTCATACTCTTTTTGAAGACTCTCTATTTTGATTTGACCCATGGTGTAATTAACAAGGTGATCGTGAATTTTTAGCTTATCTCAAAAAAATTTTACCCACCCTTGTCAAAAACAGCTGTTCGTAAATTCCAAGCAAAAGTTGCAAACAATCTATTACAATTTTTTATTGAGTGCAAGCGATTTAACACTTTTCCGCAGCTTGTCTCTTTTTTCTTTCTTTCTCAACATTTTTTGACAACCGTAGGGAAATTAGTAAACGTCACGATCACCTTGTTAATTACACCATGATTTGACCCATTATGCTCATTGTTCCCAGTTCTCCCTGAAAACAGGGCTGAGCACAGTTAAAATCCATAATAGGGGAGTTCAAATTTCAGTTCCTATCATTCTGAGGCTCGAAGTTGGCAAGCTTGGTACTGTTTTCATATTCTTTTTTTTCTATTAAAACGATTAGAATTTCTCGAATTTTTTTATTTCAAAGAGAGAAAATTTTCGAATTCATGAAATTTGAAAAAGGTCTTTTTACAAAATTCCATATATGACAGATCGTGAAAGCTCAGCTTATTCCACTGGGGATATGTAGGTAAATTTTCAAATGTTTCTAGGTTTCTATTCCTGCTATAATGGACATAAAATGGCTTTGTAATGGATTTAAATAACGAACATAATGGGTTAACTCATCATTCGTAACTTCGAAATATCACAAGGACTGAAGCGACGAAAAGAACTTTACAAATCTGAATATTTCTGCTGTCTAAACTTTTTTTGTCCACAGAATTGTCTCTCTCCATTATTTCTTTTAGGGCAAATTCTCTCCATAAGATTCTCTCCATAAGAAATACAAGTAAAAAATTTGACAGATGTCGTAATGTCGCTGTTGTCGTCAATGTGTTCAGTGCATAAGTCAGGAGAGATGATTTTGTATGGGTTGACAGCTTGAGGCAGAAAATCGCGATATATTTGTTTATTAGTCCATGTCAGTGAGCTTCCTTAAGGGGGGAAACGCAGTCAGACATTTTTTTCAAAATTTTTTTGCATTTTCTTAAAGCCTTAAGTCTCAAGAATATGTGGTGAAAATTTCAAGTCGATATCTCAAAAAATAACAGTCATAGCCTAGTGAGTGAACCGCCTTTTAGAGCGCGCAGTGCAGGCGCTTATTTTCAAACGCGTTTTTCTCGAAACCATGTTTTCAAAGTCGGTGACCAAGATTTCTCGAAGCTCAGCGAACCGATCGTTTTGATTTTTTTGCAGGCTTATTGTACACATAATAATCTCGTACTTGTCATAGGATTTTTTTTTTGCCTCGTTCATTCTTTATAGGCAAAACTATGACGAATTTTTGGTCAAAAATCGTTTTTTTACGTTCGAAAGTCCGCCATTTTGTGAAAAATCAATATTTTCAAAAACGGTTATGACAAGTATTAGTTTTAAGTATCTACTTTAATAATATATTTAATTTTTTTCTTTCAGATGAATTTAGGAGGAGCAATCTTGGTAACCGCATTTCACCTTTTTTTCAGAGCGCTCTACAAAAACTGCTGTATCGACCTTAATATTAAGTTTTTTTTAATAAAAATAAACTAAAAATACTCTTGAATGTGTATATTTTTAGGTATAAAAACCCTCATTTAAAAATATCCCATAGATTTCCTTAAAAAAATTCACAAACATGACCTTTTTTTTCGGCCTCTGGCTGCGTTGATCCCCTTAACGTCTTCCAACATTTTATCTGCAATGGTTTAGGCAATGTTAACCCTTCGCGTGACACATGAGGTCTATCGTGTCCAAAAGTTTTCTATTTTGACTGTAGTGTTTTTTTTGGGTGTATAGATGAGGCTGGGAGTCACGTGGAAAGCACCTTTGGGACTGATAAGAGCTGATAAGAGTTCAACAATCTGCTTTCAACTATGTTGTAATACGGAGCTACTGAAATTGTTTTGGACACGAAAGACCCCATATGTCACGGCAAGTAAGTAAAAAGTACATTCAAAAATTTTCTTTTATCATCAAAATAATAATTTTCAATGCATATATTTTCCATATAACGCTAGATTTATAACGACAACAAGAGCGGCAGAAGAAATTATTGAATATCTTAGACTTCGGCAATGCAGCTTCTATGCTGAATTCTCGTCTCAGGAGGATGAAGAATCATTTGATAGCGACATAAATGACAAGTTGGAGAAAAGAAGTGGTGCTACTTCTCTGAACGAGTAGAGTAATAAAAACAACATTTTGTTGCGGTTTATGCAAAAACCCCGTTTGCGAAAAGCACCGTTTGAATTTCTGCCTTCAATGTGTAGCAAATTAATTCTTATTTTCACATTTTTTTATATAAAAATTATTTTTATAATTTATTGTTGAATATTTTAACAATAAAAAAAATTTGTTTCATAATTTTTGTATTTTTATTTGTTAAAAAAACTCCTATTTTCGTTTATTTTAGTTTCAAGCTTTGGTTTTAATCTCCCGTGGGATTTTTTGAGTAATCTTTTTTATATCGAAAGCTCTGCAGTTTTTTAGCCAGGCTTGAAAAAAAGAAGCGAAATAACAAAACCTAATAATTTTTGTATTTTTTATAATAAATTTCTTTTAACGTATATGTAACTATTTGAATATCAAGAAAAATATCCAAAGTATGTATCTACATTTTTACAGATTTTTTTACCCCATTTTGACCCATAAAAACCAGGTTGGACACCCCATGTATCACGCCGAGTAACTAAAAAATCATGTGTTACGCGAGGGGTTAACAATGGCTCCAACAATGCTCTCAACAATGGCAGCATTTCTGTTGGAATGTTTGGAAAAAATTAATTGACAGCACCACAGCATTCAAATTTCGCTTTAAAACTGATCAATGCAAGGATGAACTGTCGACACGTCAATTAATGGAATTGTTGACTCGATATTGTCGACACTAGAGTTGTCTACATCATGTAGTCTACTCACCCATCACCAATTCCATTGAATATTTTATGATTTTTCGAGAGTGCGTAACAAATTTATTTCTTTTATTAAAGGGATTAAATCCTCCCAAATTTATTTTCTTCAATTTTTCAAAACCAAAGGTCGGCTATTTAACTCGATTGATATTCGATATTTAGTTATAAACTAACTCGTATGTAATCGCGATAAAAGGAACTCGTGACACCCGGCATCCACCTCTCCTCTCGATATCTGAATGCTTAGGAATATACTTCGTTTGGGTTCAAACCACAGCTGATCATGTTCCTTAGTTTTTCTAGGTATATTCCTTTTTTATTTTAATATAAAAAGAAAATAATTAAAAACAAAGCGAATCATGTGAAGAAGGACGCATCGGAATTTGAATTGGTTGAGGTGGAGTCTTAAAAGTGGCCTTAGTTTCAAATTCACTCCAGTTCAGTGTTAAGTTCCGAAACATAATTTAAAATTTGTTCTTAGTTGGAATTGCTTTAACACAAAATTACTTTGCGAAGATAAATAATAACACCAAGCCACTAACCGGGTGTCAACTTTGTCCAATTTTTCGTAGTTTGGGCGTTTGTTCCTCAGATATAATATGAAGGCAACCATATTGAAGAAGCAAATTACACGCAAAGACATTTTTCGTTTACCACAACTGAAAAATTCACCACCTATATTACCAATTTGCTTATATAGTAAAAATTTGTCCAAAAAGTAACTCTGAACTATAAGTATTGTGTTTATAAAACTAGTAAGAAATGATCTTCGACTGGGCCGAAGTTAAAATACCCCCACGGCCGAACCAAAGTATATTCAAAGTCTTAAGCAATCAATGAAATGTTTATCTGTAAAAACGTTTACGTTATATTTTAAAACAGAAAATATTCGCTTTTGTTTTTTGATAAAGTCTCTTTGTATGGGAGGTGGGCGTGGTTTTCACTCAATTTGGTTGAATTCCATACACATAGTACACGTTATATATCAAAGTGTATATGCAAAATTTCAAGTCCATACATTAATTTTTGTGGATTTTAGAGAGATTTTTGCTTTTTGATAAAGTCACTTTGTATGGGAGGTAGGCGTGGTTTTCATTCGATTTGCTTGAATTTCATACTTAGAGTGTACTTTGAACATCAAAACTCATATGCGAAATTGCAAGTCCATATATTCATTTTTGTTGAATTCTAAGAGATTTTACCGTTTTGATAAAGTCACTTTGTATGGGAGGTAGGCGTGGTTTTCATCCGATTTGGCTCATTTACGAACTTAACCTTCATTTTTTAGATAAAAGCTTAAATATTGCATTTCGTGATGATTGCTTTAAAATTACGGCTGTAATCGTGATCACAGACAGACGGACATGGCTAAATCAACTCGGGTGGTGATGCTGATCAAGAATATATATACTTTTCTATACCTACCACGCCTCCTTATGGGCGTTACAAACGGAGTGACAAAATTAATATACCCCCATTTACGTTTTTTAAATGTGGGGGTATAACGAGGGGAAAAACAAACGAAGTTTTAATTTGGGAAAAAAACAAATTTTTCAATTGCTGCAATTTAAAAATCACTCGCGTTTATGACACACGAAACAAATCTCCTGCAACTAAATGACGCGTTTCTCGCAACTGACTATTATAACGAAGTTCGTTTGCGGCAAACTGGTGATAAACGTTTTATTTCTTTGCGTGTAATATTTAACGGTAATAGTCTCATTATATTTTCGTTTAACATCCGCAAACCCTTTCAAAATTCAACGAAACGCTTAAAGTATGAGAATAAAAATAAACACTTTCTAAGCAAGAAATATTGTCCCTTGGCACCAAAGTGCCTGAGAGAGTTAATTAATACCAATACGCAATTTTTTATCTAATAAACAGTTTTTCTTTAGTTGTCGCTTCTCTCCGACTTGTAAATGTAAATGTTGTGTGTTCATATCAAATAATTCGCAATTATAAAGCCAGCAGGACTTTCAACCCACAGGCAGGCGCATGACTCCACCTGCGATGTTCAATAAAATTAAATACTTAACTAACCACAATTAATACCGCAATTAATTTGGAAACTATGAAAACCACTCATATTCATGAGGAAGGTAATAATTACAAGAGCGAAGTATGCTTGTAAACCGCGAGGGAGTTCTTAAAGTGACTTTTACTTAGATCGATAATAATGTACACGCATTGATGAGGTGATTAAAAGTCAGTTATGAAAAGAAGTTTTCTTGAACAAGAATTAAAAAAAAAATATGTATTAAGGTGGCTCTTCTTTTCAGAAGTTTTCTTTTTATAAAAAAGATCCCCCTAAAAATATGCGAATAGATAAGAAATTATGAAATATAAAATTTCAGATATATTCGTAATGACTTAGAAGTAGCTAAAGCCGGAAGAGTTTTTGGAAAATATGATTTTTTGCATTTTTTCTTTTACCCAACCCTGAAATGCATTATTCCAACCATGAAAATAAAAAGAATTATTAAAACATATGCAATAATTGATTTTCTCTTAAAACAAGCCAAATATTAAAAAAAATCGGTTGAGAAATAATGAAGTTATCGTCATTTATACTTTTTAAAAACTAATAATTTTAATTTCCTCAAAAATATTTCATATTGAATTCTCAATAAAAACCAATTAATTTTTTTTAAATTTGTTTTTTTTTTTTTGAGTAAAGTAATAAAAAGTAGAATAAATAAAAGTAAAAATAATACAAAATTAATATGCTCTTGTAGTACTAGTCAAAGCTGCTTATTCACTACATTTGAATTATGGACTATATTCATTCTTCTCTTATAAGCTTCACAATAGTTCCACTTGAATAAGTTATTTAAAGTTATTTAAAATTATTTTTTACTTTGTAATGATTTTGATGTCGGGTTTTTTGTTTGATTGAAAAGTTTGTATTTCTTCCTTTTTAGAGAATATTAAAAATTATATGTAAAATTAATCTTGAAAAAAAAATTCAAATATGAAACCTTGTTCTGTAAAAATTTGTTTTATTAATTTCTAAAAGTTTGTTGGATATTTAAATTTCTGTCTCTTTATAATTTTATTAAAGTGTTACGTTTTTTTCGAATCCCGCCCATTTTATTAATCGTACTTTATAATGATTCTACCCATGGTGGAATTATTATAAGGTGTTCTCATCCCATGACATTTTCCAATAAATTTTTTGACACGCTGCCTTATTTTGACAATTTGAAGGGATTCATATAAAAAGTTTTGTATGAAAATGTAAAAATAAGGCAGCATATTTTTTTCTGAAATTCTTGATGAGAACACCTTATATTTATTCCACCATGATTCTACCTAGCCCTGTGTCAAATTTCAATTCCCAAGTATCAATATTAACCGATATACAGTAGTTTTCTGAAGGTACCACACCCTGTGTACAATCCCGCCCACTTTTGTAATGATTTTACCAAATATTAGAACCCTAGTGTCAATACTATTCGAGATACAGCTTTTTTCTTTTATTGCCACACCCATTTGTGAATGACGCCCACTTTATTGACCGTAATTTGTAATAATTGTGTCTTCACTTTTACAAAATTTCAGTACCCTAGTGTCAATATTATTTGAGACATAGTGTTTTTATAAAATTGTCACACCCCTTTTTATAATGATGCCCACTTTCTTGACCGTAATTTGTTATAATTGTGCCTACCCCTGTATTTTTACTATAAATTTCAGTACCATAGTGTCAATATTAACTGAAATACAGTGTTTTTTCAACAGTGACACAACCCTTTGTCAAATATCGACCATTTTAATCGGGTAATCGGGCAAGTATTTTAAGATTTATCGATGTACACACATTAAAAAAAACACAGGTGCGTCACTGGACACACGAGAGAAGTGAAGCATTTTCGCAAATTCATAGATTTGATAATTTAATAGCGTTTTTTTGATTAAAATAATTTTTAAATTCAAAACTTTAAAATAACAAAGTATATATATCATATATATTAACCCTCTTCGGCCCTCCCTTAAAGCCCCCTGTTCAGTTGTAGGGAATAAATATACAAAAATCGTTAATTTTGTTACAATTTAATCAACTTACAGGTTGTTTATTTTTAACGATATTTATAACGACCTATAGTAGGAAGTAGAAACAACATCTAATACACAATCCTTAGTGAATATTTCTTTTAGTTCGTTCGTTCTTTTAGTTCGTTAGGTCTTTTAGTTCGCATGGGCAAACCGAAGATTCAAACCATAGCTCTAGTTATCTTTGCTCTAGTTCGTTTTGTTTGCTAGTTTTGTCGGTTGGCTAGCCAATACACAGTCCTAGAAGAGCCAACACACAATCCTTTCTTAAAGTAATCGATTATAGTGATCTGCTGAAACATAGCTTTAGCTAATTTTTATCACTGAATCAACAAAAATATGGAAGAAATGGTTTTAGCGTAATGGTTAGAGGACAGAACCAACAAACGATAGGACTGTGATTTTGTGGGTTCAATTCCTGCAGCGGGCAAGAAATTATTTTTAATTTAACATTTTCTGGTTCAATTGATGCAAGCAACAAATAATATCAATTCTCAGAAAAAAGGTGTCGAAAAAAAGTGTCGTTTTTTCTGATTTCACTCTAGCAAATCGCAGAACGAGGCGTAAAAAGCTTCGCTTCAAAAAAGAATCAAGAAACCAACGAACTTGAGAACCTCCGCCTTTTTGAAGTCGGTTCAAAATAGTAGATTGAAAAATGTATACGTGTTTACAGTAACAAAAGCAGGAAGCTCTTATTGTATAAATGTTTTTATTGGCTCTCAGAACTTACGCCCGATGAACTTACACCCGAAAAAAGAAATTGCAAAAACGACCGATTTTCCATAGCATCGAATTTTGGAAAAAACGCCAGAATTTGAAATGGCAATTGAGCCCGAAAGAAAGAAATTACGCCCGAATGGTTTGGAAATTAAGTCCGAAAAAAATGGAAATTATGCCCGAAATTTTCGGCAGTGTTTCGGGCCTTATTTCCAAATTTTACGGGCGCAATTTCCGTGATCCAGATTCAATGTAAGAGTATCAAAATATTGAACAACAGATTTGAGTAGTAAATTATATCAATAAACGAAATTTTACGCAACAAACACAAAAAAAAAACCCAAAATTTTCGAACTTCTTTTGATCAAATTGTGTTGTACGTGTTAATAAATGTTTGGACACAATGGATCGAAAACTAGACCTACTAGGTCCTAGACCTACTAGACCTACTCCGAACGGCTAGTATGCATGTTCTCAAGAAGCTTTACATGGCATTATTTTAGTCTCTGAGGTTTGCCATTGTCTGCAGAAAGGTGACGGCCAAACAGAAAAATTAATTCAATTGAAAAAATTTCTGTGTAAAATGGAATTGAACCAAGGTACTCCAGCGTATGGGTCACTCACTCTATCCACTGCGCCACGGCCGCCACTTGTGACTTGAACTAAGAAAAAAAACAAAAAACGAAGGCGGAGGGGTAGGGGCCGGGGTAATGGGTGACGCGAGCGGTGTGCTCAGCTGCACTGCGATTATAAGATATCAAAATATAAAAGAACAGATTTGAGCAGTAAATTAATCTTCCTCTGTGAAAAGGAAGATTTCCTTAACACTATTTTTTTTATGTTATTCCATGAACAAGGATTTCATGGACATTATGTCCGTATAAGGTCCAAATTATATTTTTTTTTATGATAAAATAATTTGCCCTTATACGGAATGTGTTTTTACCTTCCGTACAAGGGCAAACTACTTATTTCATCACAAGGAGTTTGAAAATTCTGAACTTTTTGGAAATAAACAAAATTCGGGCGTTTTTTCCTTATTTTAATTTTGTAAAAATGCCCAATTTTTTTTCGGGCCAAAATTCCAATTTTTTTCGGGTCTTTCTTCCATTTCAAATATTTGGAAAAAAGACCCGACATTTTTTGGCACAAACACCCAAAAACATGACAAAATCACCCAAAATTTGGGGTATTTCTTCCTAGGAATTAAATTCCGGGAGCCGTTTTTATTTCCTGGGGTTTAAGTGGTATACGCTTCATATTTTCTATTTTATCAGCATTGTCATCGTTATATTTATCATCTCCATCATCACTACTGCTTTTCAGATTCTTTATCTTTTCACTTATATCTCTTTTAATTTCATTCGTAACGTTTTCGTCAAACAAACTTAATTCAATACATTCAAGAGTGGGTAAAAGGAAAAAATGCAAAAAAACTCATATGTTCCGAAAATGCGAACGGTTTGAGCGTCTTCTAAATAACTGCGGATGGATCTGAAACTTCATATTTTATCGATTTTTATCTTTTCGTATATTTTTAGGGGGATCAATTAACAATGCCACTGAAAAAAATTTTCCCTTACAAGCAGGGGCTACCCCTATATATATATAGTATATAGGGAACAATAATTCTGCTGGCTTCTTACCAGTAATAATCTAACAAATAGCGAGCACAATAAATGCATAAAAAAGCATTTCTAATAGTTAAATATCTGCCTCGCAGAGGTGCTATAGATACAGTTCAAATTCTGCTTCGGTTCACGTTCCTGTTGAAAAGGTGTTTATTATTATGCCTGATTCCTATTATTAATACTTTAATCTATCGACTAGCAATTTTTTTTTCAGCAATCATCATATTCTCTGCAACATATGAGTAAGTTTATGAAATGCCACTTCGTATATTTATATATTTTTTTTTTCTACCCAATGAATAATAAAAAAAAAAAATCCACAAGGACTCACCTTAGTATTGATAAATTCACAAGCCATATCCTTGAGTGATTTGAGCGTCAGTGTGCTAGCTGGCACCGAGACTGCATCGCGTATGCTACCAAATTGAAAAAGGAAGGTAACCTCCGGCCCCTCCATGATGGAGGGTACAGCGTTGTGGCGGTTCGCCAGTGCAACAATTTTACGCTAGCAAATGCCAGGGACAAAAACCAAATTGTCGCCGACAATGTCCACAAATGTTGCCAAGTTCTTCTGGTTTCGTCCTATTATGGCTGATGTCGTTTTTGTTGTTGTTTTGGTTTTATTATCCGCAAATTGTTTACCGTTGTTATTCGCGATGATTGTTTGTTTTCGAATGCAAATAGATATTGGCCACAGTTGCAATTTTGGTTTTATGATGATGCTGAAAATAGAGCAGAAATGAACGTGATTAAAATAAGAAGTTTTTATGTAGAACTACATAAATAAAAATAATATCTAACAGAATAGCATATAAATATATATAAACATTAAAATTAACGCGCATATACTCTACACTAAGGGAAATAATGCATATTAACATTATCCACGCCTGAGTATCAATTTTATTTAAATATTTACGTGGATAAATCAAATATTTTCCTTACAACTCGTTTTTTTTCCCGTATTTGAATTTTATTTATACCACACACGTACACACATATTCCATACAAGCAAGCAGCAACAGCATCGCACACGTCCACACATATTCCGACAAGCAGCATCGCACTCTGTTCCTGCAGTTTGTTTCTTTCAGTTGCAACCTTAGTTCTTATAGTTCTCATTTCGTTTTTGTTGCAAGAGTAATATAACAGAAATATTTGGTCGTTCATATGAGCGATATGTAGGTTGGAGTAACAACTCGACATTTTCCCACGAAATTGTCGCGTAGATTGTTATTTGCCTCCATATATTGCTTTATAATTTTTCGTTCTATAGTTTTATACTATTTTTGACATATGGTGTCATAATATTGCACCGACTGTCAAAAATAGTATAATATTAAGGAACGAAAAAAGAAAATAAAGTAACCATGCTAATGGCATTAATGGACGCAGCTCGTGAGAAATATTTGAATATATTGTTTTTTAATTTCAATATTTTTTATATACATAAATTTCCTTTAGATGTGATAGTTTTATTTTCAAATAGTAAATTTTTAAAAGATATTTAAAAAATTCGTGCATAATTTTAATATATTTTTTTATAATTTCTGTTTAAATATTTTAATATTTTATTTAATTAAAAAAGTTTTAAATGAATTTTAAATATTTACGTAGACGATTTATGCAAATGCGTTATTGGTGCAAAAATGACTCGCTTTTTGGATAAATTAAAAAGTTTTTGGATAAATTTAATATTTTTTTCCCTTAGTGTAGAAAGTGGGATATTCCTCCTAAAAAATGTCAATTATAAAGATTTTGTAAGCGCCCCTACTTATGACTCTAAATGCTCACAATTATGACTCAGATAAAAGCTTTAATTAACACAAAATGATGAGTGTTTATTATTATGATTCCAAGGGAAGTTCGAATCAGGAGAATTTTCTCTGGGCACATAACAAGTCATTCAATAAGTCCGTAGGATAAGTAAGAAAAAAACAAATTTTTTTGTTTCCAAACTTGAAAAAATGATTTGGTGGTAAAATATTTATCAACAGTGAAGAGGTGGAGTCTGCAGTTGATGGCTCTTTTGAGGAGCTCGATGGCTCTCACTATAAACAGTGTATCGAAGCTTTTAAATACCACTAGGAAAAGTGTTTCGAGTTAAAAGGAGACTATGTACAGAAATAAAGATATTGCTTTCCAAATTTTTTTGTGTTTTCATTGTTAGGTCGGGTACTTCTGGAATTACCCTCGTATTATATTTTAGTATTCCAAATATGAATTCTGATGTTAACAAATAAATTATACAACTCGTGGGTCTCGAAACCCTCGATAGAAGTGAAACATCATAGAAAATTCCTCCCTTCTAAGAAAAAAATGTTTAGAGCAATAACGTCAACTCTGCATTATCGATAGGGACGATTTTTTAGTTTCAAAGGTACCCAAAGCAACAATCGTACAATGTTGGTTGTACAAATTCAAATTCAAATTGAAATTCTCTCTTGTGGTGGGTACAGCACCTGTCAAAATCAGCTGTTTACGAATAAAAAGAAACAGTTTTTTAGTCGCTGTTTTTATTTCTTTTATTTTTTTATGCTCTTCTTATGTTTGACAGCTGTTGTACCCACCACTCCGAGACGAGACTACATTGTTAAATATAGCTTGGTTTGTACTTTTTAGTTAATATTGGAAGCATAACACAAATAAAAAATTAAAACATCATCCATATACATATTTTACATAAATACATACGGAACACAATGACTGTCGAGTGCGGTCAGACCCTATGCGGCTTAAGAAATTTTAGTTCAAAAAATGTTGAATTCCACCAAAAACCCCGTCACGTCATCAGTGTACTTAAAGTTGAGCAACGTCGTGTAATACCAATCGCCAAAGACGGACCATTTTCATCACGATAATGCGAGCTCTTCTATATCGGCTCAAACAAGTTACTTTAACGTTCTTAAAATATCGAATTGATGTTTCATTATAGCCATGATTTGACACACAATGATTACTTTTGTAAGCTCTTCGTTGTTCGATGCCTGAAGGAGCGATTTGATTTGGTTTGGTTTGTCAGGATCCAATTAGCTTTATTGCGCCGTTTTGACGCCGTTATTTCTATTTCCCGAACACATATTTCGAATGTGTGATGCATTAGAGGATTGGTGGACTAAATCAATGACATCGCCTGCGGTTAAACAGTTAGTTTTTAATGTGAATAATTGATAATTCTTCTATGTGTCCCAATGGGTGAAGAAGGGTTTACCAACGTCCTCATACTAGACCTTGAGAAAACAAGAAAAGCACATAGAAAATGAGTTAGCATTTCTGTTTAAGGTTGTCGAAGTTGCGACTCTGTGCATTGAAGGCTATTCCAATCTTCTCAGCATATACTCCAATGCGTCAGTGTCATTGATGAGTAATTATTATTTTATTTCTAGCTGGTCAATTAAGGATAGTTAGGATAGGTTTTAAGTGGGCCACAGTTTTGTTGTTGTGGTACAGGTTGGATATCTTTCTTATTTTTTACTACGAGTAGCAATGGCAAAATAGCAAGAGTGAAATCTCTCCTTTACTCTCCTTTATTTATTGGAATTGTAACTTGTGACTTGTTCTACTATTGAAACGTCAAGAACCGTTGAAGACCCCATGTTTTTCCGAAAGTCTTTTTGTAGGCATATAAAGTACGTGTATTTTTACAACCCTGTTGTCAATGTTGATTTTTCTATTGAGCGTAGAATGTTATAATGTACAATTTTGGTACTTCTGGAAAGGGAATGTTTGGGGAGAGAGTGTTGGATCGTTAAATTTTGGAACCACTAGTGTAGTATCAGTTCCATTTTTTTGACATGACAACCAGTGGAGGATCTAGGTTTGCTCAGAGGGCGGACTAAGCTAACTGAATTTACCAGTTTTGTAGTCCAAGGGTGGAGGAGGAGCTCAAATGGCATTTAGGGCATGACATATAAAAAATTCTCCAAGGAAAAAGAAATTTCGTTACATTAAATTATAGGACGTTATATATAGGTGCTAATATAAATATTTTTATGCGCTAGAAAAGGCTAGATATTGGACCCCACGACAAATAAACGAAAAATTAACGACGTCATAAGGCCGCGAAGAGAACCGACCAAAGATAGAAAATTCAGGTACCATGCAACTGCGTTGCAAGGAATTATTGCTCTGCGATTATATGTGCTACCGTAAATTTTATAGAACACAAATGAAGAATTTGTACTTAGCCTTATTATAAATGTGGGATTGGAGTCGACGGACTAACGAATACGGTGACCTGGGTTATGACAAGTTGACTGTTGACAAGACAAAGACAATAAAACAGACATAATAATTAGAAGGAGAAAAACACTACGCATAGAGACGCCGACAAACGAACAAAGAAAACAAGAAACAAGGAACAGACAGAGTCGAGTGAACTGTGACCGCGAAAAGACGTGTTGAGTGCGAGCCTAAAACATTTAATAGTAAAACATGTAAAACAACATTTTATTATATTATAAACTTTTACTTAACCTAATCAAATTAATCAATAAACATTATAAAATAAAGCAGAGTGTTTTATTAAACCCTAGACAGCGAACCTACATTTTGGGGACTCATCCGGAATGTGCCCGGTGTGCAGTGAATAAAATTAAGTGAAAATAATAAAGTAAAAGTGTGCAAAAAGCATAAAAAACAAATACAATAAATTGCTTAAACACTCAGCAAAAGCAAAAATCAAAAGTGTTAATTGTGAACCATAAAACATTTAAAGCACGCAGAAATTTGCACGAGTTGTAATTTGCAAAAATCTTTTGAAAAGTACAGCACAACTACAAAGCGACAGCGTCATCAAGTTGCAGAAAACGTCAGAAGTTCTGGAAGTTTCAATCTTTTCGTTGGCAACAATCAACATGAGCACCAAATAGAAAGTAGAGAGACAAAGCGTGGATAAAATCCAAACTTCAACAGCCGAGCAGTTCACAGTTCAACTCAAAGAGGGGAATGCAAGCAAGGAGAGTGCGTCGAGTTCAGCAGCATTGACAGCATTCAAGCTTCAACAGCCTGCAGCAATAAGACAATGAGGGGAAACATAGCACAGTGTGCGTATAGTTTTTAAAGTTTGGCAGCCATAGAGAGTGCGCCAGTTATTGCACAGAGAGTGTGTAGAGTTACTTCAAAGTTCTGATAGCCATAGAGAGTGCGTCAAGCTTTGCAGCGTCGAGAAGCACAGAGTGTGCGTAGAGTTTAGAGTTGGTAGCCACAGAGAGTGCGCCAAGTTTCATCAAAGTTTAACAGCCATAGAGAGTGCGTCAAGCTTTGCAGCATCGAGAAGCACAGAGTGTGCGCAGAGTTTAGAGTTGGTAGCCACAGAGAGTGCGCCAAGTTTCATCAAAGTTTAACAGCCATAGAGAGTGCGTCAAGCTTTGCAGCATCGAGAAGCACAGAGCGTGCGTAGAGTTTTTTTTACATTTTGTCAGCCATAGAGAGTGCGCCAAGTTATTGCAGCAGTCGTTAAGCATAGAGTGCGCAGAGTTTCGTCATTGTTGATAACAAAATAGCAAGCGCAACAACAAAGCGAAGTGAACATCAACAAAGAAAGCAACGAGTTGCAGCACAGCGACTGGCAGCAAGAAATAAATTTATGAACATTGTATTATACAGAGTGAGATAAACTTGCAAAAAATTATTTTTAATAACAAAGCAAAGCAGCTTAATTTTAAAGTAGATTTTGTTTGTTTTTTTAAAGATTAAAATTGAATTTTAATAGAATAATTTCATTTAAGTTTTGAAGAATAAAAAGAGAGCGAAAGAAAATAAATTTAATTGGAATTTTTAAGTAAAAAAAAAAAAAAAAAGTAAAGTAAAAGAGCGATCATTGGTTTTGGCAAACGTCAAACTTATTTTTTTTTAACGTGAAGCATTGCAGAAAATACTAAATAGAAAGTTTTCATATTAAATGTCAGTTTGGTTTACTTTTGCAGCTGCTTATATTATTTTAATTGAAGTAACAAAATAAACAATTTATTCGTAAATAAGAGAATATTTACAAGTATTTTTAAGTTATTTAAGACATTCTTATTGCCTTTATTTAAATTTAATTGATTTGATTGATTTAATTTTTATCTAATTGAATAATATCTAAATTTTACCTTTTTAATAAAATACCTTGAAATGGATGTAAACAGCATTCTTGCACTTAACGTGGACGGACTGAAAGACAAATTAGAAGGGTTGGGTTTAGGGACATCTGGACGTAAAATTGTTTTACAGGACAGACTCCTTGAACACTTCGGCCTGACTAGAGGCGATGAATCAGAAGAGTCTGAAAATGGTGATGTTGAGTCTAACGTTGGGCAAGCAGCTGGTTTTGCACGTTCTACGTTCACGTTGAGGGATATAGAGGATTCCCTGTCGTCGTTTACTGGATCTAGATTTCCAAGTGTGGATAGATGGATAGAAGAATTTGAGGACAATGCATTGACCGTCCGCTGGAGTGAGCTTCAGAAATTCATCTATGCCAAGCAGCTACTCAAAGGAGCAGCCAAGATTTTTGTGAGAAGCCAGTCAGCCATATGCGACTGGAAAAGTTTAAAGTCAGCTTTAAGAGAAGAATTTGGAGAAACACTTTCATCAATTGAAGTACACAAGCAATTGCGTAATAGACGCAAGCGACCACAAGAGAGCTACAAAGAATATCTTTATAGCTTAATGGACATTGGGAGTTCCATAGAATTAGATGAGGCGAGTCTTATCGAATATTTTATCGAAGGTGTGCCTGATTCAAAGTTCAATAAAAGCATTTTATACCAGGCGAGAACAGTAAAGGAGCTGAAGCAACAAATCAGCGTGTACGAGAAAGTTCGTGGAGTCACTCAGCAGTCCTCATACTCACGAGTTGGCCAGCCACAGAATTTTACGAAACCAAATCAAAATAGTCAGCAACCGAGTTTAACTAAACAAAACCAGAGTAATCAGCAAGATCGTCAAGAGTTAAAGTGTTTCAAATGTGGAAACAAGGGTCATTTAGCCAGGGCATGTAAATCAAGCAGCATAACTTGTTTTAAGTGCCAGAAGCTAGGGCACCGAGCCGCAGAGTGCCGAGAAGTAACCAACAAAAATACCTATAAAGAAGAGCGTGCTAACGTTAACACATTGACATCAGCTAGAGAAGACAGCAACGACAAACCCCTTTTGCCATCAAGTAATCGGGTGTTTAAGGATTTCGATTTAAAAGGAGTAAACGTATCAGCATTGTTGGATACTGGCAGCGATATTAGCGCGATAAGATACGACATTTTGATGATGCTTGATGAAATCGAGTTAAAGCCAACTAAAAGAAGTTTTATGGGAATCGGTGGAGCAGAGATAACAACAATTGGCAGTTTTGTTGTGCCCGTAAAGATTGACCAGATTGTGTTGGATATAGAATTCCATGTAGTCAGAGAAAGAGATCTTTTATGTTCAGCAATCATCGGTAATGACATTTTACAGCAAGTTGATATTTTAATTGATTCTGAGGGAGCTAAATTTACCAAAAGAGTTCAGAGAGAAAATGAGAGTTATGATCGGGTTATTCAAGGTAAAAACAGCGAACAGGTAGCTGTGGAGAAAAGAAATTCGAGCATTGATATTCTTAATACGGAATTTCAACAAATTTGTTTATCAACATTTGCAGATGATCTTCCATTTGATATATCGTATTTGCAAAAAGATATGCAGGAGAAAATAAAAAATCTTGTATTAGGATATAATCCAGTAAGAACAAAGTGGACACCAGTTGAAATGAAAATTATCTTAAAGGACGAAGTTCCAGTGTTCCAGCGACCGAGAAGATTATCACTTATGGACCAAAGAATAGTAAATCGACAAGTAGAAGAGTGGCTTAGAGAAGGGATTATAGAGCCTAGTTTTTCTGAATATGCGTCACCAGTGGTACTCGTTACTAAAAAAGATGGCAGCAAAAGACTCTGCTGCGACTATCGAAAACTGAATGAAAAGATAATGCGGGACAATTTTCCTATGATTCGAATCGATGATGTCATTCAGTGCTTGCAGGAAGCGAAGGTTTATACCACACTAGACTTGTGTAATGGATTTTTCCATGTGTCAGTGGATCCGTGGTCTCGTAAGTACACGTCATTCGTGACCCACAACGCGCAATACCAATTCATGGTCGTCCCATTTGGAATATCAAATTCCCCGGCAGTGTTCTGCCGATATATTTTCGCGATATTTAGAGAATTAATTGAAGACGGAACTATTGTTATCTACATGGATGACATCGTTATACCATCAAGAGATGAAGAGGAGGGCTTACAGAAGCTACAGAGAGTGCTAGAGGTGGCTGAACCATATGGACTTCGTATTAAATGGTCAAAATGCCAATTCCTGATGAGAAAAGTCAACTTTTTGGGTTACATTATTGAGAACTCTTCTATTAAACCTTCAATAGAGAAAACAAGAGCTGTACGAGACTTTCCAGTACCAAAGGATAAGAATGCGCTTCAACGCTTCTTAGGACTAACTTCTTATTTTAGGCGATTTATTCCAGATTTCGCATTGGTAGCCAAACCATTAACAGATTTACTAACGAAAAATAAAGAGTTTAAGATGGGAGATGAACAGCTTTTAGCTTGCGAACAACTGAAAGCTGCTCTAATGAGTGCTCCAGTGCTGAAGATTTATGACCCAACGGCTTCAACCGAGGTTCATACTGACGCGAGCATGTATGGATATGGAGCTGTGCTACTCCAAAAGGACAAAGATGACCAACAACTTCACCCCGTTCAGTTTATGAGCAGAAAGACGACTACTTGTGAGCAAAAGTACCACTCATATGAGCTGGAAGTGTTAGCAATCATCGAAGCATTGAAAAAATGGAGAACATACGTCATGGGGAGCAGATTTAAAATAGTGACGGATTGCAACGCGTTTGCAATGACGATGAGGAAGGCCGATGTTCCTTTAAGAGTGTCGCGATGGGCGATGTTTTTACAGGAGTTTGACTACGAGATAGAGCACAGATCAGGATCTAAAATGAAGCACGTAGACGCGTTGAGTAGAGTTTCGTGTCTGATGATGGAGGACTCCTTAAAACATAGGATCAGGGAGGCACAATTGCAAGACGTATGGATCAAGGCCGTGAGAAAAGTTTTGAAAAACGATAGTTATGAGGATTACTATTTGAAATTCGATATTCTTTACAAGGATCCAGTGAAAGAGCTTCTAGTTGTACCATCGGTCATGGAACAGGAGATAATAAAAATGGCTCACCGTCAAGGCCATTTCGCTATAAAGAAAACACAGGACCTTATCGAAAAAACCTTTTATATTCCGAACGTAACACCCAAAGTTCATAGTATTGTAAAGAGCTGTGTGGAATGTCTAATAGTCGAAGCAAAATCCGGTAAAAAAGAAGGATTCTTAAATCCAATCCCAAAAGAAGATAGACCGTTATCAACATTCCATATTGACCACGTAGGTCCGTTAGAACAAACAAGTAAGCGCTACAATCACATACTTGTTGTTGTCGATGCGTTCTCGAAATTCGTTTGGCTCTATCCAACGAAGAGTACAGGTTCAAGTGAGGTGATAGAGAGACTTGAAAAGCAATCAGCGACTTTTGGAAGTCCACAGAGGATAATTTCGGATAGAGGAACAGCATTTACGTCCCTTGCTTTTGAGGAGTATTGCAAGGCAGAGAATATACAACATCTACTTATCGCAACCGGTGTTCCAAGAGGGAACGGGCAAGTCGAGAGAATAAACCGGATCGTAATACCACTGTTGTCAAAATTATGTGCTGAGAAACCGCAACTTTGGTACAAATACTTAGATCGTATACAACAAACGTTAAACACCACGCCACCTCGAAGTACAAAAGTGGCACCATTTAAAATTTTAACTGGACTGGAAATGCGCATCAACGCTAGCAGTGAGATAAGAGATTTGTTAGAGGAAGCCGCTTTGGAGGAATTGGACGAAGAACGAAACCAGATACGTGAAGAAGCATGTGAGAACATCTTGAAGATACAAGCAGAAAATAAGAAAACATTCGATAAAAACCGTGTGTCTGGACCGAAGTTCTCTGTGAATGAACTCGTTGCTATTAAACGTACACAATTTGGAACAGGATTGAAGATAAAACCAAAATTCTTAGGACCCTACAAAATAACCGAAGTAAACAATCATGGACGCTATTCTGTAGAGAAGATGGGAGATTTTGAGGGGCCAAGGAGGTCGAATACCGTAACAGAGAATATGAAGAAATGGAACCCTACATTCGGGTCGAATGTAACGTCAGGAGGGCCGAATGTGGGATTGGAGTCGACGGACTAACGAATACGGTGACCTGGGTTATGACAAGTTGACTGTTGACAAGACAAAGACAATAAAACAGACATAATAATTAGAAGGAGAAAAACACTACGCATAGAGACGCCGACAAACGAACAAAGAAAACAAGAAACAAGGAACAGACAGAGTCGAGTGAACTGTGACCGCGAAAAGACGTGTTGAGTGCGAGCCTAAAACATTTAATAGTAAAACATGTAAAACAACATTTTATTATATTATAAACTTTTACTTAACCTAATCAAATTAATCAATAAACATTATAAAATAAAGCAGAGTGTTTTATTAAACCCTAGACAGCGAACCTACATAAAAATAAAAATTATGACGAAGTCAGGTAGCTGAGATCGAAGCTTATGCAACAAAAATTAAATATTGTTGCATGGAATTATTGGGGATTACACCACGTTGGCAACTGCTGAATACAGTTAAAATGCAACAACAACAATAAAACGTTGCATGGAGTTATAACTCCATGACTATAGGCGCTGAAGTACAAGTGGACAAAGATTAGGACCAAGAATAACATAAGCATTAGAACAAGGACAAGAATATGTGGGACAAGGATAAGGTCAGGAACAGAAATGGGTCAGGAATTGGGGTAAAACAGCAATTTGCACAAGGATAAGGACAATTACACTGTTCAACACGAAAAAAAATATCAAGGTTCTGACAACGTTTCTAATAGAGGGGCAAAAAAAAACAATACACGTGTATGGGCGTTTTGAAAGTTTACGTATTAAAAGATGCGATTCTTTTTAAAAACGCCGAAAATTGTGAACATATTAACAAGCATATGGAGATATGGTAACACGTTTTGGTACAATCAAATAATGGGAACCGGAGGAGGGGATTCAATTTAACTTTTGTTTTGATTTTGCTTTTCATAGTTTTTTGTTTGAACCTAATGGATCTTATCAGTCAAAGTGCATCCGACAAGGCTCATCGCTATTGCTAAGTATGATTGGCCAAATGAGTAAAATACTTTTTTCATAGAAAGTAACCTCCTAAAACCAAGTTTTGTGCGACATTTTATCATCAATTCTGAATAAGTACAAAATTAACCCTTTAACACATTTTAAGTTTTGACTTATTTCTGGCATTTAAGTTGAATTTTCTGCTTTGGTGCAATCAGAGATTTATAGTAGAATTTTATGATACATTTTTTGTGGAACATTTTAAACCATTCTATCCTTGTTTTAAGGATCTTTTTGCCTTTTATCACAAAAGGGTCAAAAAAGACCCATAAATTGAGAAGTTAGGGGGTTAAAATGTTTCACAAAAATAATTTTCGTAGTATTTTACATAAATCCTCAGAACACATCCTATACCCAAAATGTAAGAATAACATGATTTCCTATGCCGATTCACTATAAGAATGTTCAAAAAGGAACAAAATTAAATCCACCTTAAAATAAGACTCATACGTAAACTAATAAAACGCCGATACACGTGATTGTTTTTTTGTCCCCTCTACCACAATCCATTGTTGGAACCTTGTTATTTTGGAAAAATATTGATTTTGTTGTTCAGTGTTATTAGGACAAATATAAGAACAAAGCTAAGGATAAGGACAAGTTTGGGATACGGAAAAAGGTATACGGATACGGATAAGGACAAAGAATACGCTGTCACGTCAAAATATATGGGTGTGTCCACGAAACAGTCAACTTGTTTTTGGGAATTTACTCCTAGGTCGCACTGAGTTTGTACAGAGCTCCCTACATGATCTCACTGATTATTGAGTTTTCCCTCTCTAGTTACTATCAAAAACTCATCGTCCGTACCAGAGCAGGCTAAATATACCCCTCCCCTTCTCTGAAGCGTACTACTGCTAATGAATCTAGCAAGTGGTTTGGAACCTAGGTCAGCCTGGATTATTCTAGATCTGAGCTTTAAGACTTCAATCATCGAGAATCATAAAAACGCTTTTTGTGAATGTTGTTAAAAGTAAAATTATTTCAAAGTAGGCCGCAATATCCATTGATCTTTCAATGATAAATATTTGTTTTTACTTCTGTTACTAAATTTAAGTATCAGCAAAATATATTTGCTGAAAAACAAAACTGTTTCTATGAAAAAAACAATTTTTAAAATTTTTAGAAAAAAAGTTCATACAAATTATAGAAAATTAAACTTAAGCGCAATTACTCCTTGAGTCTTTTGTGATCCATTTCATTTTAAAATAATATTTCTAAAAATTCTCCTTTCCTTTTTTTGTTTTGTCAAAAATAATTTTGGACAGTTTAACGTTCTCCATAGGAGAAATATACCATGGTTACTCTGGTTAAGATAACAGTAGATTATTAATAAATTACGTTTTGAAATGCAAATTTTGCCACTTAAATTTCAAAGTTTGTTGGGTCGTGGTTCTGTTATGCTCACTTATAAAAAAAAAAAAAATATTTTAAGCATTATTCCTTAGCTTAACGATTTTCAAATTCGAACGGGAACTTAAAGTAATATTAAAAATAATTTACTCAATAGTGTTGAAAAGCATGCCGGATAGATCGTAAAAGAAGTAGACAGCAACATCGGTGTACAATTGTTTTTTGTTAATTATTTAAGAAAATTTACATATAGTACAAAATAACGAGCAAGAGCAAAGAAGAATTTAGGCAAAAACACAAACGAAAAAGAAACCGGCAACTGGTGGTACTTGGTAAAACCCGCCAAACATGCAACGACTGACGAACGATTAGTCAGACGAAAGAAATCTCAATGTCTAAAAGAATTCAAAACGGGAAAACATTATTTAACAGCAACTTTTAAGGCAGTAATGAACTAAATAAGGTAACCATCGACATTCCTCTCAAATTGAAAAAACCCAAAAAAAAAAAAAAAATAAACACATAGACAGCTATTTAAAAAAGACGCGGAAAACACAAGAAAAGCAGAAAAAAACTACGCATAGTTCAATGAGAAGAAACAACTTTCTAAATTTTTTAAGTAGGTGTCTCGATGTTGGTATAACCAAGTCTGCTGTTGGAAACACGAATCCTGAGTGGGGTTAAAAAAAAAATAACAATTGAAATATAATTAAAGTTACACGAGAAAATAAATTAAAAAAAAAGACACAACGACGAACAAGTAGAGCGGATCAAGAGACAGAGTCTGGAATGTGACACAGTTAAGCTGACTGGCAACTACCTAATAAAATATTGCGACTTACCAATTTGTGCTGGTTGTTGTTTTTGTTATTTTTGTTGTTGTTGCTGTTGTTTTTGTAGTAGCTGCAGGATGCCGATAAGCTTGGAACTGCATTCAAAGCACAAATATTTCGTTAATTTTTACACGTTATTTTTCAAAACCACGAAAGGGGGTGAGTTCAACTTTTTTAGCTTTTTAAAGAATCAGCAGATAATATTTTCAATTTGTAAAAAAAAAAAAAATTAAGCACAACAAATATACTATATTTATATAATGAATAAAATCACCAACTTTATTGAATACTGTGTAAGAAACGGCAACAGTTTGTGTGAAACTGTCTCAAGTGACTAACTGCTAAACAACCGGCAGGCAATACCAAGTGAGCAAACGAGTGACTGAGTGCCTATCTATTGGTAGCACAAGAATACAGAAGCAGGCAAGAGCAGAAAGCCAACTTAACAACAGAAAGATAACAACAACAACATCATCATCATCCTCATCATCATCATCGTCATCATCGTCGTAGAATCAAAACTTGAGAACCAGTTTTACCGCAAAACAAATAAAATATAAAAGAAAAAAATGCAGTACAATCATAAAAGTCCAGCGTTCCAGCTCTCTAAGCTATCAGTCCAGCAATTCTCAATCAACCACCACCACAGTACAGTGGGAGCCAAAAATGTTGTAAAGATAGATAACAAGAAAGGGACAAAACATGTATGGTTCCAGATGGGCAACGTTGGAAATTTGTTGTTGCTTTCAAAAGACGTCAAAAATAACTGTTATTTTCAAAACTAAAAAAAAAAAAACAAATATGTTAGGGTCATAAGAAGAATGTTAAGTATACAAACTTGTTCCTGTTTTATACTCTTTTGAAATAAAATAAAAGATTTAAATGTAATTTTCAACATTTTTTGTAGAAAGGTGAAGGTGTTGAAGGTGGAGACCTTACCGATAGCGGAACATTTTTAATTTTATTTTTAATCACAAAATAACGCCTTTTTTAACAAAGCAGTTGAACAAAAATGTTTTAAACTTATGTAACTAGAAATCAAAATGGCTCTTTGTTTTCATTTCTTATGAAAATATGGCTATGGAGATCTGCTGAGGTCCTATTTCATAAACAAAATTTCATGTAATCAAAATGTTCAGCAATCATCTCAGATTATTCTAATATAGTTAGCTCTTTTCTAAATTTGGTAAATTTTAATATAAATCAGGGAATTATCAGGGCTCCAGCCGCTGAAGTGAACTATATTCGCAATGCACTTGTTTCATTCGCAATGAAACAACCCACAAGTTTATTTAGTAAAATATATAATTTTTTAAGATGACAGTGCACTAACTAATATAAATTTAGTAAACTAAATAACACTAATTTTGATAAGAAGCCAAGTGACCCTTACGTTTTAGGTATAGAATGTGTTCAATAGATTTATGTAAAATACTACAAGGAAGAGACTATAGTCTATAGACTATACTCTCGCAACACAAACGCATGAAAAGCTAACGATCAAGCAAAGCGTGGCATTGTGGATGATTTTTTTAAAAACTTTACACTTTAATTTTAAGTTTTTTTTTATTATTAAAATTTCATAAAGAAAATGCCCAAAGATCCTTTTCTAGCACAAATGTGATATTTTAAAAATTATTTCATAAAAATCGGTCCAGTACTTTTGGAGTTTAGCGGCAACAAAAAATGTTCACTTTAATTTTATATAATAGTATAGATATAAATATAGATAAAGATAGATATAGATAGATAAATATAGATATAGATATAGATATAGATATAGATATAGATATAGATATAGATATAGATATAGATATAGATATAGATATAGATATAGATATAGATATAGATATAGATATAGATATAGATATAGATATAGATATAGATATAGATATAGATATAGATAGATTGATATAGATAGGATCTGCTATAGAAGTACGTATGATATTTTTGATATATTAAATTTCGACCAAATGGCGATTTTCTAAAGTAAAAGGTGAAAAATTTGCATCAGATTATTGTTAAAAACAAATTAACCCCTTTATATAAAAAAACTACGTACTTCTATGCAGAATATTTTTTTATAGATATATTCAGAGTTTCAATTGAAACTGCTGAAAACTGCCTGAGTTATGTTTCCGGCAAACTTTAAGAAAGCAGTTTTGAGATAAACGCGTTTGCAGTTTAGAGTACTAGTAGTAGTAGTACCAGGCGGCTTATACTAAAATTCAAAAACCTAAAAAAAGATAATTTTTTTCCGTCCATTATCTTTTGAGACATAGTTTTTGAGTTCATAAGGGTCCATTTAAAAAAAAAACATTTTTGGAAATGCTAGGGTGGGAAAATGCTTTCTAGGGCTTTGTGAGATCGCTGACTACGAATTCAACATTCGATTTTGTATATAATATCGCTACGGTGGCCATAAACACAAATGAAAAAACAGAACACGAACATTTTTTGAAATTTATATAGCATTAACATAAACATAAACATAAACATAAACATAAACATAAACATAGACATATACATAAACATAAGCATAAGCATAAACATAAACATAAACATAAACATAAACATAAACATAAACATAAACATAAACATAAACATAAACATAAACATAAACATAAACATAAACATAAACATAAACATAAACATAAACATAAACATAAACATAAACATAAACATAAACATAAACATAGACATATACATAAACATAAGCATAAGCATAAACATAAACATAAACATAAACATACACATAAACATAAACATAAACATAAACATAAACATAAACATAAACATAAACATAAACATTAACATTAACATAAACATAAACATAAACATAAACATAAACATAAACATTAACATTAACATTAACATTAACATTAACATTAAGATAAACATAAACATAAACATAAACATAAACATAAACATAAACATAAACATAAAAATAAACATAAACATAAACATAAACATAAACATAAACATAAACATAAACATAAACATAAACATAAACATAAACATAAACATAAACATAAACATAAACATAAACATAAACATAAACATAAAATCTCTCTTAACAGCTTGACGGATTCAACTTAAATTTGGCAAATTTTAGTATAACTTCTTTTTCTAATAACAGAATAACAAAAAACGATCAGAAAATAGTATGTTTTATTTTCGATGCAAATAACTTCGTTGTTTTTTAAAATATTTCATTCAATGTTTTTTTCGTTAATAAATTCATTTGAAGCACTTAATACAAAAAGCATTTAAAAGGTACTCTTAGTTTATTATTATTATTTATTTTTTATTGTTAGCATCTTCGAGACAAACACTTTAACTTCCTGTTTTATTTGTTATGTACACTCTTCAGAAAGCTCGATAACTATAAACTTTCAAAATATACTGTTATAAGTTGTAAGTACACTTCAAAATCGAAAAATTTTGAAATTTTTGGTTCCATAAAATCTCAAATAACTCTTTTCTCATAACCTCCATCTCTATTAACACGATCGGGAATGTTCCGATACTTCTAACAAAATTATACTTCTAGCTATAATAAAGCAATGCTACAATATTCAAAAATATAGCAAAACAAAAAGAGACAACAATTGTTCTGATTAAAAAACACCGTTATAATAACTCAAAGCCCATGAAGAAATGTCACGCCAAAATGCTGTTCATATAAAGTAAATACAGTACACTCTCACAAATTAGAGCTCTCACAAATTCGAACTGTCCAGAAGTTAGAACCTGCCATTTCAATATTTAACGCTTCTTTATTTATTAAATTCATAAGTGATCTTTGCTCATTGATATAAATAAAAAAGTTGAAATTATATGAGTTTTGTGTTAAAAAAAAAAATTAAATATTAATAAATAAAAATTCTTTTCTGTTTACATAGATTTTTTTAACCAGTTTTATTCTTTTCTTTTAAATTTTTGTGAAAAAAAAGGTCCAGAAATTAGAACATTTCAGAAATTAGAACCATCCGTGGAACCACTTTCTAATTTGTGAGAGTCTACTGTACTTATACATACATATTATACATAAATAGTAGTTTTTCACACTAAACAAGGTTAAGTCAATTTTCATATAATGTTGCTTTATTTAATAAAGGGGTAAAAGGGGGACTTTTGGGGATTTTTTATTTGTTCGAACTTATAAAGAAATATCGTGGAACTTTTTGGAACTTTTTTTGTGGCTCACAAACTTAAGTAAATATATTAGTGTTTTTTTTTAATTAAAACGGTATATTCTATATTTACCATAACTGATTGTTATTTTAATAATAAATGTCTTAAATTTCTTAGATGTTCCCTGCCAAATGGACTGAAACTAAAAAAATATCTTTCAAGAAATCTCAAAGATATGATTTAATCCATGCAAAAGTGGCTTAGTTATTAACAAAGAAAGGAATATTATTTTTGACACTCATTTTCAACTCAATCTTGCGACTAAACCATTTTCCTTCGCAATGGAAATGTGCAGAAATTATAATGATTCCAAAACCAAATAAACCTGAAAACATTGTCACTTCCTACAAATCCATAACCTTGGTAGTGACGTTTACCAAAGTGTTTGAAAGAATTCTTTTACGTAGAGTATCCACTGTACTTGAGTGAAATAAAATAATTCCAGATCATCAATTTGGATTCAGACAATGGAACATGGAATATCTGAACAATGCCATAGAATTATCAATGAGATTATTGACAGTCTTGGAAACAAAAAATATTGCACGGTAGCTTTCTTGGATGTGCAGCAAGCTTTTGACAGAGTATGGCATTCAGGCTTGCTATATAAGGTTAAAAATTGTTACCAGCGCCTTATTACCTTTTACTTAAGTCCAACTTATGCAATGGAAACTTTGATGTCAAGGTTAATGATGATCTGTCTTATATATGTGAAATCAAAACAGGCATCCAGCAAGGAAGTGTTTTGGGACCTGTGCTCTATACCTATATATTTACCCGTCAGATATACCAAATGCAAATAATGTAATGGTTGCCACATATGCGGACGATACTGCAAAAGTGGCTAAAAGTGTGTCTCCAACTGAAGTATCAAATCTTCTTTAAAACGGCCTCAACGAAATTGAAACGTAGCTAAGAAAGTGGAACATAAAACTGAATTCCGGAAAATCAGTTCATGTCACCTTCACCTTAAAAAAAAAACAAGAATGTCCGTGCGTTTAATTCAGCACCAATACCTAAAAATGTTAATGCCAAATACTTTGGAATGTATATTGACAAGCGCTGAACATGGAAACACCATAACACATGCTTTACAACTTAGAGCCCGAACAGAATCAAATATCGTTGCGACCGCCGATCCTCTCTGGTCGGCGATCGCAAAGAACACGTCCAGAATGACATGCAAAATGAAGAAAAAAACGCAGCTCTTTTTCCGCAACGATAAATCGCACAATTAGAATCTATTCTATTTCTTCTCATGCGACCGACGATTCTCTCTCTGACTGCCATTAGTGTTGCCATATTTTTGCTAAGAATTGGCTGTGTTTCATGAAATTTGCTTAGTTTTGTGTTATCTTCTGACATTTCTTGTTTGTATGTGATGTATTCACACAATTGAAGAGACCAATACATTGAAATGAAATAGAAAAAATAAATAAAAAAATACTAAATAAAAGCAACTTTGAATCGTTTATCGCAATCGCATCATTCTGGACACATTCTCTGCGTTCGACGACCAGAGAGGGTCGTTGGTCGCAACGATTTTTGATTCTGTTCAGGCTCTGATGCGATTGCGACTGACGACTCAAAGTTGCTTTTATTTAGTATTTTTTTATTTATTTTTATACCCCCACGTTTAAAAAACGTAAATGGGGGTATATTAATTTTGTCACTCCTTTTGTAACGCCCATAAGGAGGAGTGGTAGGTATAGAAAAGTATATATATTATTGATCAGCATCACCACCCGAGTTGATTTAGCCATGTCCGTCTGTCCGTCTGTCCGTCTGTCGTCACGATTACAGCCGTAATTTTCAAGCTATCATCACGAAATTCAATATTTAAGCTTTTATCTAAAAAACTAAGGTCAAGTTCGAAAATGAGCCAAATCGGATGAAAACCACGCCTACCTCCCATACAAAGTGCCTTTATCAAAACGGTAAAATCTCTTAGAATTCCACAAAAATTAATATATGGATTTGAAATTTTGCATATGAGCTCCGATATTTAAAGTGCACTCTAAGTATGAAATTCAATTAAATCGGATAAAAACCACGCCTACCTCCCATACAAAGTGACTTCATCAAAAAGGTAAAATCTCTTTAAGTTCCACAAAAAATAATATATGGACTTGAAATTTTGCTTATTAACTTTGATATATAACATGCACTTTGTGTATAAAATTCAACCAAATCGAGTGAAAACCACACCCACCCCCCATACAAAGTGATTTTATAAAAAATGAAAGCGAATATTTTCTGTTAAAACTATGTAGGTATAACAAAAATGTTTTATACAAATAAACATTTTATTGACGGCTTAAGACTTTGAATATACTTCGGTTCGGACGTGGGGGTATTTTAACTTCGGCCCAGTCGAAGATCATTTCTTACTAGTTTCTATTTCATTTCAATGTATTGGTCTCTTCAATTGTGTGAATACAACACACACAAACAAGAAATGTCAGAAGATAACAAAAAACCAAGCAAATTTTATGAAACACAGCCAATTCTTAGCAAAAATATGGCAACACTAATGGCACTCAGAGAGAGAATCGTCGGTCGCAAGAGAAAAAATAGAATAGATTCTAATTGTGCGATATATCGTTGCGGCTGCTGACCTGCGATTTCATTCTGGACGTGTTCATACATTTGCATGCATTCTATTGCTTTGCGATATCGCAAATCGCAACGATATTTGATTCTGTTCGGGCTCTTAATCCCGTTTATCGGGGTCATATTGACCCGTAGTGTATTTTGTATGGAAATTGTCTATTTTTCAATGATATAAAATTAAAAAGTGCTGTTATTTCATGAAATATTAATTTTAGTATTTGTTTTTTTTTTAAATATATGTTTGCACAAAACAGTTGCATTTTACATAAGATTTATAACCGATTGATTTAAGCTGCATTTGATGTGGTAGGCATTGGTAGATCTGCCCTATTATTATCATCGTTGTCTTCCAATATATCAGGTTATTTGTGGAGGTAACATGATCAACATGCACGAACATAATGCAAAAGTTCAAAAAGTTTTAAGCAATGGTCACACACAGCAGATGTTTTATTATCCTTTGTTTTGCTGTTACACTTATATGCTTCGCATTTATGTCGTGGTTTCTAATCCAGTAAAAATAGTGAATGAAACAAATATGAACAACATTCACTTGAAATGGAAATTATCTATTTTTTTTACCTAAACTTATGCATTCGAAGCGATTCTCTAAGGCGTTTTAGCTTCATACCAATCAAGCTCAAAGCAATTCTTAGGCCGTGTGCTATCCGGAAACTTTTCACTCGAATGACGAAATTTTGACAGTCTGAATGAGAATATTTGGCAGATGGGGACGAATATGATTGTCAAAAATTCATGTAGCCCCAGGAGCTAGTATCGCCAATGACAGAATAATGCTGTCTCTCACTTCCAATGTACTCAGAGTTGCAAAAAATTTAGAAAGGATTGCATAATGGCAAAAAGTAGTGAAAAAAGTACTACAAAAACTGATCCTTCGCACAAATCGTATGGTAGAAAATGTCGGGTAATTTTGACCCAGATAAACGTATAGTGCACATATCAGTTTTTTGTCTCTGCTATGCACATATGTCACATATGCACAATTTTTTCATACCGCTTGCAAAGATAAAAGTTCAACAAATAAAATGGTTTTTTTTTTAATTTTTGATATTTAATATGTTTTTTTTTTGCAAATGAAAAGTGCCTCGGGTCAATATGACCCGATAAACGGGTTTAAGGTTAAGGGGAAAAGAGACTGAACTTGAAAAAAAGAAAACTTTATTTGTTATTAGGATCTCAACCTAGAAAACACGCTCAGAATTTATAAGCCATACTTAAACCTATTTGGTCCTACGGCATCCAGCTTTGGGGAATCGCGAGCAACTCAAATATAGAGATATTGCAGCGTTACCAGTCGAAAACTCTAAGAAATATTGTAAAAGCACTACAGTTCGTTACAAATGAAGCAATTCACTGGGATCTTAACGTACCAAAAATGAAACAAGAAATTTTCCGATGTAGTGAAAAGTATCTGAATCGACTAAGCATCACATCCTTGATTTGCCGTTCAGATAAGTCAACTCGTTTGACTCATTATTAACTTAATTTATTTTTAATTTTGTTTTCAAAAACTACAAGCAAAATACCCTACGGAGAAAGAAGAGTCAATAACTCTTAAGTGACTGGTCCCGTGACAACTCGAATAGAACTTATCACAGGACAGGTCTGATATAACTTGTCACGGAACAGGTTCTTTGTGGCTGATACGGGGCAGATTTTATTTTATTCAGCACGGGACCAATTAAAAGGATACAAGCGGATACATATCGATTAAAATTCAAAACTCTATTTGTATCGTTGGAAAATTCAAAGTTGAAAAGAAAAACAAAAATTACATCTGTCACAGAATAAGTATTCAACAATGTGAAGGGCAATATTGAGTGATTGTTTAGTGAATAAATAAAATTGCTCAATAAACTCGATAATTAGGATAGATCACAAATTTGTTCTTCGAGGCTGGTCATGGGACATGTCCAAGGTGACGCAGCAGGTGGCAATTGACCCCTGTCAATGACAACACTGTGTAAAAGTGACCGGTCGGTTTCATATATTGGTGGTAGAATTGGGACTAATCCCTCTCCCTTGGGGACTTATCACTTGATAGGTTTAGAACCGGTTCTTTTCTCCGTAGGGTAATGTTTATGTATATGGGTAATTCCATGAAATTTCGCCAAATCAGCGTCACCACGGGTCTCCGGAATCGCTGCGCCAGGTTGATCATCGACAGTTGGCATGAATACTAGATGATTTTCATAGATTTCAAATTTCGGAACCACCGCCCCTGCTCTACGGTACACTAGCAAAGCTCAAAAAACAACTGTTTTAGGCCATGTGTTCAAAAATCATATCTCGGCGTAGAAATAAGATTTCAGACTCGTTCTTACGCCATTCTCTTTGTAATAATACGTACTTTTTAGTAAAAAATTGCAAAACCCAAAGTAACGGATTATAAATGTATTATTCATTGATATATGCACACGTATTTAAGCCTTTTTACAGCATCTTCTTGGGCTTATAACTTTGACGAACGATAATATTTTCTAACTTCCCGGGTTGCATTTTGTTTGTTTACTCAATTTCCAACATTTTGCGACCCAGAACGATCAGTTTTGACCATTTGTTGCCTAGTTGTTGCGCTTTGAAGTTTGCATTTTTCTTCATTTTAGCCATTTTAGCCATTTTTACCTGCTTATATCTCGCTTCTACCTTGATTTTTTTTCAATTGATTCCCACCAAAATTTAGTTTCAAACACGCATAGTATGATCCAATAGGTCCGGGGGTGTTATTTCGATATATTACATGCTAATGAGGCCAGGGAAATCTGCGCAAATCGAGTACATTTTTATACCCCTATGTTTAAAAACGTAAACGGGGTATATTAATTTTGTCACTCCGTTTGTAACGCCCATAAAGAGGCGTGGTAGGTATATAAAATATATTTATTTTTGATCAGCATCACCACCCGAGTCGATTTAGCCATGTCCGTCTGTCTGTCCGTTTCTGATTATTATAACTGATACGTTTTTTGATACGTTTTCTGACGTCTGATGTCGAAAGTATCATTATTTTAAACCTGTAAGTATAGATTCTATTATGGTAAAAGTCTTGTCTGATGAGAAAGACTCTAAGATCGTGCAGATGATATAAAAACATTTATGGTTTATGGACATTTTGCAAATTTTTGTCTCAGTCATCAATCAGACATCAAATAATGAATTTTAATGTAGAAAATTTCAATTTTCATTTTCGTTATCAATTTAAAAATATGTTATCAAAATAAAGTCAGAAAACGTATCAGATAATTTTTACATTTACAATCTGATCTACTCCTACTAACGTGCACATGCCAATTTCCGTACGATGTGTAGAAATTTCATATTACATATCGTCATATGAAATCAAAAAAGCCGTAAGTTACATTTGAAAAATTATGCAGGAGAAGCAAAAAATGCTTGGGCTTTGCTTTGCGCTTGCACTGAAAAGCTTATTGAATTTTGTATATAAAATCGTCGTTTTTAGTAGTAGGAGTGTAAAATTTTGCATGAACATGTATTTTGATACGGTGCTTCATAATCAATCAAAAAGTCAATTTTGAATTTTTGGTAACTTACGCCTTTTTTGATTTCATATGACGATATAGATATTAAAGAGTCAATGTGCATTCTATTCAACGTTGTGATCGACAATTTTACCTCACCAGGACCCGAGAGAATATTATATCCGCAACACAAAAATAAACTAGTAAGAAATGATCCTCGACTGGGTCGAAGCTAAAATACTCCCACGTCCGAACCAAAGTATATTCAAAGTCTTAAGCAGTCAAAAAAATGTTTATTTGTAAAAACATTTTCGTCATAGTTTTAAGAGAAAATATTCTCTTTTGTTTTTTGATAAAGTCACTTTGTATGGGAGGTGGGTGTGGTTTTCACTCGATTTGGTTGAATTTCATACACAAAGTACAAGTTATATATCAAAGTTCATATGCAAAAGTTCAAGTCCATATATTAAGTTTTGGAGAATTTAAAGAAATTTTACATTTTTGGTAAAGTCACTTTGTATGGGAGGTAGGCGTGGTTTTCACCTGATTTCGTTGAATTTCATACTCAGAGTGTATATTATATATCAAATCTCATACGCAAAATTTCAATTTCATATATTAATATTTGTGGAATTCTAAGAGATTTCACCGTTTTGATAAAGTCACTTTGTATGGGAGGTAGGCGTGGTTATGATCCGATTTGGCTCTTTTTCGAACTTGACCTTTACTTTTTAAATAAAAGCTTAAATATCGAGTTTCGTGATGATAGCTTGAAAATTACGGCTGTAATCGTGACGACAGACGGACAGACAGACGGACATGGCTAAATCGACTCGGGTGGTGATGCTGATCAAAAATAAATATATTTTATATACCTACCACGCCTCTTTATGGGCGTTACAAACGGAGTGACAAAATTAATATACCCCGTTTACGTTTTTAAACATAGGGGTATAAAAATGTACTCGATTTGCGCAGATTTCCCTGGCCTCATTAGCATGTAATATATCGAAATAACACCCCCGGACCTATTGGATCATACTATGCGTGTTTGAAACTAAATTTTGGTGGGAATCAATTGAAAAAAAATCAAGGTAGAAGCGAGATATAAGCAGGTAAAAATGGCTAAAATGAAGAAAAATGCAAACTTCAAAGCGCAACAACTAGGCAACAAATGGTCAAAACTGATCGTTCTGGGTCGCAAAATGTTGGAAATTGAGTAAACAAACAAAATGCAACCCGGGAAGTTAGAAAATATTATCGTTCGTCAAAGTTATAAGCCCAAGAAGATGCTGTAAAAAGGCTTAAATACGTATGCATATATCAATGAATAATACATTTATAGTCCGTTACTTTGGGTTTTGCAATTTTTTACTAAAAAGTTCGTTTTATTACAAAGAGAATGGCGTAAGAACGAGTTTGAAATCTTATTTCTACGCCGAGATATGATTTTTTTAACACATGGCCTAAAACAGTTGTTTTTTGAGCTTTGCTAGTGTACCGTAGAGCAGGGGCGGTGGTTCCGAAATTTGAAATCTATGAAAATCATCTAGTATTCATGCCAACTGTCGATGATCAACCTGGCGCAGCGATTCCGGAGACCCGTGGTGACGCTGATTTGGCGAAATTTCATGGAATTACCCATGTATATAATTTATTTTTTTTTTTTTAGTTGCACTCAATGGAGTACTCTATTATGTTAATTTTATTTCATATCAAATGTCCTTATTGCCAGATTATATATAAAGAAAAAAAATTTTTTTAGCTTTTAAAATCCAGCTATTTGATTAAAACCAGCTATTTGATTTGAAAGTTCTAACTCGAACTGAGCAACCTAATGAAAACTTTTCGCATACATATTTTTTTGACCAACACTGTTATTGGTCGGGTGCTCTCGCAAATCTGTCAATTAAAATTGAGGAGATAAAGCTAAGCTTTTTTTGTTGGGATTAAAATTATTTGTCTACGAGTGAATGTTTATGCATGTGTGCTCTGATGGGTGAATTCAAATGTATGTATGGAAATATTTATGTGTGTGTGTGTGTGTGTGTGTGTGCTTGCGTGTGTGTTGCTGGCTTGTGGAAACAGCTCAAGTAGCATACGTTGAGTAAAATATACGCAGCGTGAGATTAGCAATGATGGCAAATATATTTTGCAGCAATACTTGTTGTAATTTTTAATATGTTGGTGTTGCGTTTGTGGTTGTTGATGTTGCTCCTGTTGTTCTTGCAATTGTACATTCAACAAATTTTCACGACTTCACTTAGAAGCTAAAAGCGTAATGTTTATAACGTACGTTTCGTAGACAACACAAAAATTTTTATGGTAGGCACTGCTGCGAGCTTACATCTGTGCCTGTAACTGTCATAGTGTGTTTGTGTGCGAGTGTGTGTGTGTGTGTGTGTGTATGCGTGTATAGCATGCTGTTTGGAACTGCAGAAAATCATGCTTTATTTATTCGATTTTGTTTTTTTTTTGTTTTGTCTTATTTATTTTTTCTTTTTTACATAAATACCGTCTATGTTATTGTTGTTTCGTTTTGTTTTGTTCTCTGCCCAAATAAATAAAAAAACGTGCAAATCGTTTTTTTTTTAATTCGTATCATCGATACTTTCGTCTCTGTCGTAATTTATTTATAAGGTGAGCATTTTTTTTTTGTTTTGTATTAAATGGTTTTTTTATTGTGCTATTTTATTTTATCTGCTCTTTGAGCTTGCAACATATTCGCACATTTATCACATTGCTGTTGGAATTTTGCGTTTTTCTAACGGTTAACTTTGTTTAATGATGTTATCTAGCGGATACTTTTTTTATTATCTGTCCATGGAATATACTATATATATATATATGTATAAGTACTTATATGTACGTATGTATGTGCATAATTTTGCATTAGTCAAAAGTTGTAAATGTAAGAATACCTGCTGGGATGATACAAAAATTTTGTGTAAACAACATATTTTTCCTATCAAATTAATCGATTAAATAAACTGAAAACTTTTTAAATATTTCTTTTTATTTTTGCACTAGTTGGTATTATTATTAATTCACATTTTTCGACACTTAGTTTATATTTTTTTTAGTGAAGGCGAATTTCGTGCGAAATGCTCGGAACACCAAATTGTACGTTCGCACGTATGTCCGTCCACGACAGCACTGAATCCGCTCTTGCGGCACTCATTCTGTCCAACCCAGCCATAAGTTGCCAAAAATTCCTGATTATATCTGTTTTAAAGCAATTCCATTGCTGCTTCTGTCTCTATCTCTGTATCCGGTCTGGTCGGAAACAGTTGGTGGCTGCTTCCACTGCTACTCGATAGACAACAAGCAGGCCTCTACAGCAGCAGCAACAACAGTTGTTTTTTCCAAAATTTTCCGACACCATATCTCATACATTGTTTTTCGTTTTTTTTTTCAGTCAATTTTCTTTATAACTAGCGGTTTGATGGTAGCTTCTCCCAGTCACGCTTGAAATAGTTGACCGTGTCTCTGTGGGTGAAGCTTTTAATTTATACGGGAAGTTTTGTATTCTCAGTGTCTCGTCTTGAATTCTCACTCTCTGACTATCTCTCCGTGTGAGCATGCCGCTGATTGCGCATAACAAGTTTAAATCGCTCTATTAAGTGTTGACTTAGATTGTTGCCAGCTTTAATTTTGATAAAATACAATTTCTTTTTTCTTAAGTTTTAATAAAAAAAAAAATTTTTATGTTAACGCATTTTGAATTAGGAATTCTGGGAAACTTTAGATGCAGAAACTTTTGAAATCTACCTGATGTTCTATCAAGGGATGTTATTAAGATTGCACTTTTCTATTTGCGAGGTTTTTGACACTGGTAATTAATACCGAGATTTCGGAACTGCTTTCGGGATTTCTAAAGAAAGTTTATCGCAACTATTGAATAAGTGGAGTAGCCAAAATCGTTAAATAACAATATATTTTTTTTTTGTGATATATTATTTCCATAATTTATGCAAGAACTATTTAACTCATACCAGGGTTGCTATTTATATTTCTGGCCTAATAATGAAAAAACACATATTTATGATCGAAATTGGTTTTATTGTTTTTAAAAACATTCTCCTTGAAAACTTTCGGATGCGTTTGAATCAATTTTAGGAGAAGTTTTCCCACTCTGATTGAGGTTACTCCAAAACGAAACGTTTTAAATGCAACAACAGCTACTATGACTGTCGAAAACCGTTGACCACGTTATTGTTTTTGTTTTCCAATTCTGGAAATAACAAGGTTGCACGGAGGATGAGCCATAATTTCGATTTTTTGACAAAAAGGTCTTTGTTTGAACGAAAAATATGTCAAAAAGGTATAAAAATTTAAATAAATCAATTATATAACCCTCAAAATTAAGTTAATAATTTTTAGAGTTAAATTTGAAGTAACAAAAAATATATTACGTTTTTTCAAAAGGGATTTCGATGTCTTTTTTCCAAAAATAAGAAAAATATAGCTGAAAAGTGTCTAAAAGTGCCTAAATTTAAATCGCGAATATCTCTAGAATTTACCCCGATTGGAAAAAACTGATTATGCCACCAAATTCTACGACCGTAAATTAAGTTTACATGTCCCGGCGTTTTCGTGTGTCTTTTCACATTCCTGCAGTGTTTTAAAACTGGGACGAATTCAGTTAACCCTTAAGTTAGCTTTACTTTGTTCAACGGATTTTTTTTTGTTCAAATTTCAAAATGTTACTTGATCTAAACGCTACTGTTTATGTCAGGTGCCGATGTAAGGTATTGTCGAGTATTCTGCTTTTGATTATTAACGGCCGATTTCTTCACAGAGTGTTAGTGCCAGTCCGAGTATTAAACCTCTTCTTAGTACTCTCTCGAGTAATAAGTCATTTCTTCATGGAGAACTAAGGCGCAAATACTTTGATTCGAAGCTCGGTTCTATCTGATACTGAGTATTACTTGGTCCCTCGAATTTGGAAGTCTAGCAAGCTTAATACTCGGACTTGCGCTCTTTGATTTCTTCGCTTTAAAAAATAAATTTGATTTTTTAAAAAGCGAAGTTTTTAAGTGCAAATTTGTAAATTGTCATATAGTGTTGCATATAAAAATGTCCGTCCGACGCATGTTATTTCCGGACATGTATGGTGATGAAATTTTTTGTGGCGATTTATGTACGTGAGCTCGAAATTAACAAAGATGCACCACTTTGTGAACGTAGGTTTTATCGCATGCCTGTACGCGCCTAAATTAATTCATGACGACGTAGATTTCTTCGCTCGATTCCGACATTCAAATCTTTGTGGTTGCGTTGGTTTGTTTGTTGATTTTATTTCCATGCTTCTATGCACCACATTAAGCGCTCCCACAAGCTCAGTGTCCGACTGAAATCAGCTGTTGCATCTGCACTTTTTGCAGGAACTTCTTATATACCTTTTTAATTTTTTTTTTATTGAATAATTAAAATTTTTTTAATATATTAAAAATTTTGACAATTTTAAAAATTTAATTTTATTTGAATTTAAGTAAACTTAACAAATTAGTGTCAAATTTTCGAGTATAAAACTGCCATAAAGTGAATCCAAGTATCATTGCCTAATACTCTCTTCACAAAACGATCTGAGTATCAAATATGTGAAGAAATGACCGAGTACTACGTTTTTTTAAAACTGAAAATGAATTTGATACCTAGTCCCAATAAGATCTCGGACTAACACTTTTTGATACTCGGTGAAGAAATCGGCCGTAAGTGTTATAGAAGATGAAGTTTCCTCTGTAAGCGCTCGTTTTGAATATAATATAGCCAAAAAGTTAATCATGTATTGAAATTCTATTGGTTAATTGCTTGTATCGAATTCTTACTTGAATCCGAGCAAAAAAAATATATTTGTGCTTGATAACCTTCTGATGTGTACCGTTACATCATTGCTATAAGAATGCTAATGATTTGATCAAACTGTATTTTATAAAAACTCAATGACATATGCCAAAAACCACATGATTTTCGTCCTACCAAAAGTCATAGTAATTCCTCCATAAAGCTTCTGTTAAAATAAAATTAAAGTAAGATTATGTAGGCTATGTAATATCTTGCAGTGATGATAAAAGAGTTGCAAAATCTGACCAAAGTATGACAGTTTAATCCTTAAGCCTATTGCAACTAATAGAAATTTGGACAGTTGACAGTTGATAAGACTTTTTTCTGAATCCTAGATATTATAGATTGATATTATAGATTGTATTCCTTACATATTGTTTTAATAGATTTTCCTATATCAAATATGTGCATAGTTTACAAGCAAGAAAGAACTGAAAAGAAATAAGATAAAACCTACCTTTTCGCTGTCAAAAACCCAAACTGTATTTTATAAAAACTCAATGACATATGCCAAAAACCACATGATTTTCGTCCTACCAAAAGTCATAGTAATTCCTCCATAAAGCTTCTGTTAAAATAAAATTAAAGTAAGATTATGTAGGCTATGTAATATCTTGCAGAGATGATAAAAGAGTTGCAAAATCTGACCAAAGTATGACAGTTTAATCCTTAAGCCTATTGCAACTAATAGAAATTCGGACAGTTGACAGTTGATAAGACTTTTTTCTGAATCCTAGATATTATAGATTGATATTATAGATTGTATTCCTTACATATTGTTTTAATAGATTTTCCTATATCAAATATGTGCATAGTTTACAAGCAAGAAAGAACTGAAAAGAAATAAGATAAAACCTACCTTTTCGCTGTCAAAAACTCAATGCATTTCCTATGAAAAGTTTCTCTCCGCTTCTACAGGAAATTAGGCTTTAACGAAAAGTGGAACCTCTTCTAAAAAAGTACATCCGTTCTAGTTGTAGTTTTTCCAACTCAAAACGACAAAAGCTGGAATAACATTTTTCAACAAATGGCCAAATTTTTTATATTTCACAATGAATGGATCTCTCATAAATATGCTAGGACGATCAACATTCAACTTTGAGACTAACAGCTTTAATATAATGTATCAAATTTTTTTTTTTGTTAAAAAATGAATGTGAGAAAAATTATGTTAGCAAAATTAGTTTTGGAAGATCCTGGATAAATTTGAATAACACAAGAATTCCAACTTAAAGATAAAGATTGAAGTAAAGATCAAAACTGCGATTTTAGGATCGGTCTTATACCGACAATTCAAAAAGTTTTTAGTAACTTAAGCACATTTTTATTGATATTTTCCTAAGGTATGGCTGCAATCTACAGAATGAATAAAGCAATATTCAAATAGCAAAACAGTTAAATAGCAATTTACAGAAAATGAAAATTCAATGGTCAGGCCAATGACAGGACTTACATAATATAAAGCTTTATTTTGTGCTCTTTTAAGCCATTTTTGTGCCACTTTTCTACAAGTAACGGCTTACAAATAACTGAATATTTTATAAAAATGGCTGAATTTCTGGCTTATACAGTAGACGCTCGTAAATTAGAACCACTTTGTTCCTGGGGTAGTTCTAATTTTCAAGAAGTTCTAATTTCCAAAGGTTTTTTTTAAATAAAAAGTAACATAAAAGTGCATCTTCGTTTAGAAAATACACAAAAAACACTTTTGCCTCTATTCTAGTTGGCGGAGTGAGGTGACACAAGTCACTGCGACTCTAAACCATATTCTAGTAGTCACTGAACAACAACCTGCGTCACATGCGTGACTAAACACAGCCAAATAATTTTTTCGTCATATTATAGTTGTCGCCGTAAGCCGTCCTGTGTCGCATTGAAGTGACATTTTAGACGTCGTCATATTTGAAGTGAGATGGAGCCGAAAAAAATGTAAATTAACAAAAATTCTAGTTTATTGATGGGAATTGTTTGGAAACTCATTATTTTTAGCTTAAAAATAACTACCAGGAAGGCAATTCGAAGAGTTCATATTCTTATCTTATCAAAAACTTATCTATAGCCAAGGGCTTGAAATGTGTAAAGAATTGCTGCATGAATAAACCTTTATTTATTCTTTTAATCCTTAGGTTTTCACCATAATCCGCACTATCTGACCTATCAGAATCCGATAGCCAAAAAAGAAAAGAACTCATTATATATTATTAAAGCTAATTTTATTTGTGACTTTGTTTTTTTTACACAGCGGTCATTTATTTAACATTCTGAGATGTGTTTAATGATATATTAAGTTTCATTTCAAATGTTCCCTCACCTCACGTCACGTGACAACAAAGATACCACTTTTCAAGTGACGTGACACCGACTGTGACAAAACTCACATGGGTGAGGTGACAACAAGAATCGGGCTCTTTGGCTTAGTTTTTTTATTTTTATTCACATAAAAGGAACACAAAACATACCGATACATTAAAATTTATCACAGTTTAAAGAAAAAATAAGAAAAAAAATACATATTTCAAAAACAAAATTGTGCTCGCTCAATTCAAACATAGTGTTCTCTCTTATTCAGTCGTTGAGTAGACGAAACGAAAAATTTTTTATGATATGACGATTATGCAATTTTTCAGTATTAAAAGCAAAAAAAAAAAAACGCTCGGAAATTAGAACCGTCAGTTCTAATTTCAGAGCGTGTAATGTATTACAAACGCTAGTTCTAATTTCCGAAGGATTCGAATTTCCGAGATTTCTAATTTTCGAGCGTCTACTGTAGTATTTTCAAAATTCAATGACTAAAAAATTTTAAAAATGCCAAGAATGACTAGGTTGGCAACACTGACTAGAAGACAAGAAAATCAACTTCGTTAAGTTTTGTGAAAAGTACTATGCTCATAAGTACACAAGAGAGCTGTGTTTGCTTACAACCGAACAAAAAATGACGAAAAAATTTAGCTTTTTATACATTGATAAGCTTAACACAGAACCAAGCCGATACAAGAACGAATATTTAGTTTGAATCAGTTTGAGTGAAAGTACTGACTAAAAGCTTATCATGAAAGCTTCAAAACTTGGTAGTTTTGTAAAATATCAAAAAAAGGCACAACTCATTTATGGAGCTTTTACGTATAACAGAAGTGGGAAAGCCAGTGGCGGCACTCGTGGCAATAAAAAATTGACTAGATGATATATTTGATCAAATATATTAGGCTATAATTTCTTAAAAAGTAATTTTTCATTACATTTATATAATACGTAAAAAGTATATACCATATGGTGCGTGGCACCTGCCATCTGACCTTTATGACATCACTTTAAACTCTTTTTCTCAAATTAAACAATGCGAGTTCCCATGCTTGTAATTGTTTGCTGTTATTATTTATTTTAAACTACGCAAAAAATTCTCTTGCAATTTCTTTTTATTCGAAAGTGCGGATTAATTTTAAGAATGCCGGAACTTTTAGGTTGAATACAATGTAAAAGTTTTGACAGGTCTGGTCTGCAGGAAGGACCAAAAGATTTAAGCTATTCATGTGTATTCTACGTGTCGTGAACAAAGAAATATTGTCTGGTGTTATAGAAGCCATTGCATTGCTTCTATAGGCGCTCGTTATGGCTTCTAGAAGGGCCATAAAGCTAACTGTTCTGTATTAAAATTCTATTGATTAGCTATTTATTATTTATTTTGACTATATTTTTAATAGTTTTAAAAGATGTGATTCTTTTTAAAAACGGCAAAAATTGTGAACACAACAACAAGTATAGGGCGCATATGGTACGAGTTTTGGTACAATAAAATAATGGGAACCGGAGGAGGGGATTGAAATTCACTTTTGTTTTAATTTTGCTTTTCATAGTTTCTTTTTCGAACCTAATGGATATCAGCCAAAGAGCATCCTATAAGGTTCGTTGCTATTGCTAAGTATGATGTGCCAAATGAGTAAAACAATATTTTCATGTAAAGTAACCCCCTAAAACCAAGTTTTGTGCGACATTTTATCATCAATTCTGAATAAGTACGAAATTAACCCTTTAACACATTTTAAGTTTTGACTTATTTCTAGCTTTTAAGTTGAACTTTCAGCTTTGGTGTATTCAGAGACTTATAGTACAGGGTTTTCCAATAAGAGGTGTTATTTTGGTATTAAAAAAAAAATGCCATTTTTTGAGATAAATAATCGGTTGTTTATTTCATAATAAAGAGGAAGGTATGCCGTTAATAACGAAAAACAATATCAGCCAAAAGGCCACCACGACCACGCTTACAGGACAATATCCTTTTCATGAAATTTTCCATAACCAAATCGCAAAGTGGCTGCCCTATGTCCTCGTTAACTTCACGAATTCCATCTTTGAGGATTTCAATCGATGCTGGGCTGTTGACTTAGACCTTATCTTTCACGTGACCCTAAAGAAAGAAGTCACAAGGTGTTAAATCACAAGATCTCGGTGGCTAATTGTGATCACCTCTTCGAGAGATAACACGGTCCGGAAACTTTTCCCGTAAAAGATCAATGGTTTCGTTGCTTGTGTGGCACATAGCGCCGTCTTGTTGAAAGTAAAGTTGTCCAGATCAATACCATCCAACTCCGACCATAAAAAAATCATTAATCATCTCTCGATAGCGCAATCCATTCACCGTAACTGCTGATCCAACCTCATTTTCAAAAAAGTAAGGTCCAATGACCCCGCCGGACCATAAACCGCACCAAACAGTCACACGTTGAGGATGGAGAGGCTTCTCAACAACAACGCTTGGGTATTCCGAGCCCCAGATGCGACAATTTTGCTTGTTGACGTAGCCACCGAGGTGGAAATGGGCCTCATCAGTCAAGATGATTTTTCGATGGAATTCCAGATCATTTTCATGCATTTCAAGGACCCAATCAGCAAAGATACGACGTTGTTGATGATCGGCCGGCTTAAGTTCTTGTGTTAAATGAACTTTATAAGCCTTAAGACCCAAGTCTTTATGCAAAATATGGTGTAATGACATATGTGGAATGCCCAATTCCAAAGAACGACGAGGAATGAACAAACCTGGGTTTTCTTCAACACTTTGGGCTACAGCATAAATATTCTCAGTTGTTCTTGAGCGACGTGCACGGGTTTTATTCTTCACATCACTAACTTGTCCCAACAGCTCAAATTTTTTCAACAATTTCTGTATTGCGGTCCGACAAGGTGCTTCACAACGACAAAAAAATGCTTTAGTTTTGCGAACTGTGACTGCAAGATTTTCACCATTTTTGTAAAAAATAAAATAAATAATTGGCCATTTCAGCCCTTGAAATGACTTTGACCTAGCTTCTAATGATCAATTGTGTTGTGCGTGTTATTAAGTTTGTACACAATTGACCGAGAACCGGACCTACATGTTTAACGCCGACTCCGAACGGCGATGAACGGAATGTTCTCGTTCTCAAGAAGCTTTACATGGCATTTTGATTACTCTCTGAGGTTTGCCATTGTCTGCAGAGAGGTGGCGGCCGTACAGAAAAATTATTTTAATTCAAATAATTTTCTGTCGCTGCTGGGGTTCGAACCTGGGTCTCCAAAGTTCGTTGACATAGCGGCCACGCACTTTAACCAACTACGCCATGGACGCCACCATTTTTGTAGTGAATTTTAATAATTTCAATGCGTTGTTGAAGCTAGTATCGTTCCATTTTTAATAATGGCGTAGTTTCTACTTGTCAAATGTCAAAAAATAAAAACTTTAAAAGTGAGCGATTCACAATAGCGGGCGATTCACAATAACACCTCTTGGAAAATTTTACGATAAATTTTTTTGTGGAACATTTTAACCCATTATATCCCTGTTTTATGGGTCTTTTTTGCCTTTTATCACAAAAAGGTCAAAAAGACCCATAAATTGAGAAGTTAGGGAGTTAAAATGTTCCACAAAAATATTTCTCGTAGTATTTTACATAAATCCTCAGAACACATCCTATACCCAAAATGTAAGGATAATATGATTTCCTATGCCGATTCACTATAAGAATGTTCAAAAAGGGAAAAATAAAATCCCTCCTAAAATAAGACTCAGATGTAAACTTTCAAAACGCCGATTGTTTTTTGTCCCCTCTACCAGAATCCATATTGTTGTTCAGTGTAATCAATTGTTTATTAGAATATTGAAAACTTCACTTAAATCCAATCAGCGGTTCTTGAATTATTGGTCAATACAAAAATGCTCAATTTACAATTTATGATCTATAGTTTGCTCTATACTCGCACGCATACACACAAATCTACACTGTTACGTGACAATTTCTACCGTTTCACTCTATCCGCAAGTCGCGTTAAAGCACTTCTATTTATTTTTATAGTCCATTGAATACCTACGTAAATGTCTTGAACTTGTTTAATCGTCATATTAAAAATAATCTCATAAAGGAACTTCTATATAGCAGGAATTAGAAATTAGAGATCCTTGAAATATTTTTATTGTTTATGTATAAAATACTTAAATTTCTTAAAATGCTTTAGTTTTATTGGGACAATTTTTCAACGACTATATCTTTATCCAAGTCTGGTTTCAGGGGCTTCTCCAATACACGCAGCGTCTCGGTATATAGCTTCTTAGCCAGTGCTTTGTCCTTTGCAATATCAGATGTTGGAGCAATTTCACAATCGCTGAAAATGAAAGAAATAAAATCGATAACAGTTTTTCACACATAAAGTAGGAAACATAAAAAGAGAAAAAAAAGCAACCTACTTAAAGTATTCGCCAGACACAGTCTTCAATTTAGGATCCGTGGCCAAACGTATGGCGCATTGAGCACCATCACAAGCGTTTTTCATGAATAGCCACATCCAGGGATACGTCATTAGCTTTATGCACAGGGCTGACATCAAAGGAGAGCTGTACGGTGTTAGAAAAAGGAAAAAACTTTGGTTAGTAGCTAATTTCAAGATAATGAACTTAATTCACTGCTGATTGATATTGAGAACTATTTGTTCGGCCATGATTATTATGCCGTGAAGGCAACGTTTTAATTAACAAAAACATCCTACAACATTGTTGGGCAATAAAATCTTATTGAATGTGTTGTACCTGTAACTTAAAGGACGCGGTTACGGTTAGAATGTAAGCAAAGTGTTTGCCCAAATTCCTTCAACACGTAAACGCCGCAACCACTTCCGAGCCGCCGAGGTGCTTGACATACATGGCTCAAATAATTCTCTACGTACCCTCAAGGTTTGCACCTTGTGCTAAAAGTTCACCGACATCTTGCCATAGAATGACGGACGATTAATAAATAATTAATTCAATGCGCATTCAACGGAGTCTTAAACTGAGCGACTGACGTTAACGCCGTGACTTTCAGCATCAACTTCCTTTCATGAAGGACGCTTTTATCCTTTAATTTCACACAAGCACTAAGGTGAGGGTATAACTTATATTGTGGGCAGGGCGCCTGGCTGTGAGGTGGTTGCTGCTGCTTTTGTGGAGACTTGTGCTCAAGTCATTGCTAAAGTTCACGTACCTTTTGCTGGCTACCATTATGTACAACAGCAACAACAACAACAACAAAACTTTGGTGAATAGATAAGCAAGAGATAATAAGACTGACATTAAGACCAGCCCAGTGCGAAGAATACATCAAAACATGCCTTTGAAATATTTAAAAACTGAACAGTACCCGACAGCCGCTGAACTCATACGCAAAACATGATTTATGGCTGTTTATGTGAAAGAGAGCGAGGAGAAAGGAAATTTTTTTGCTTGTTTTTATTTTATTTATTTTTGGTCCTTCACTTTTGGTCACGTGCATGTTGATAATTGTTGTGTAGAGCGCTAAGACGAAAAACGTTTGCTTGGTATTGCGTACAAAATGACGTCAGCACCTCATGTTATCACATATAATGGAGCACTACATGGTACAGTGGGCCTGAAAGGTATGTTACTTTATGTTGATCAAATATTTCAACAAGCCACGGTATTGAAATGCGGATTACTTGAGGATGCGGATATTTTAAATTAATATACACGGACGCGGAGCTTTTTCGCATCCCTATAACTAATGCCCCGATTGTATAATTCGAGTGGCATCGGAAGTCGAGTAGTAGCATGTTCGACTGCCACCCAAAAAAATGCATTCAATAGCAACAACTTTAAGAAAAAACTTAAAAAATTCAACTTAATTAAATTTTTTTTTTTTCGAATTTTGTAAAAAGTATTTTGATCTTCGTGGCGTCCGTGGCGTAGTTGGTTAAAGTGCGTGGCCGCTATGTCAAAGAACCTGGAGACCCAGGATCGAACCCCAGCAGCGACAGAAAATTATTTGAGTTAAAATTATTTTTCTGTACGGCCGCCACCTCTCTGCAGACAATGGCAAACCTCAGAGAGTAATAAAAAATGCCATGTAAAGCTTCTTGAGAATAAGAACATTTCGTTCATCGCCGTTCGGAGTCGGCGTTAAGCCTGTAGGTCCATTTCTCGGTCAATTGTGTACAAACTTAATAACACGCACAACACAATTGATCATAAGAAGCTAGGTCAAAGTCCTTTCAAGGGCTGAAATGGCCAGTTATTTATTTATTTTTTTTATTTTGATCTTTCATTGACTATTTTGGCATCAAAAAGATGATGTTAAAAAATGCTTGGAACTATTTGGAAATTGGAATTCCAGTAACTCTGACGGTACTTCGTAGCAGAGAAAGCGTTCAGTCCATCTCACAGCAAACGAACACAAGCACACATTATTTTCTTAAAAGAAAACAAAAAAACCTGAGTATTTTCCTTAATTAAAATTGGGTTGAACCGTTTAATGCATCCACTTTAAAATTAAAACCCCATGTCAGGTGTAGAAGAAGAAGCTCGGTTTAAACCCTTTGCAGGAGTGAAATGGCCAATTCGTTTTTTTATATGGTGTAGGGTGCTCAAGCAAAGCTGACTCAATACTACCATCCTTGCGCAACATTACCTATGCTCAGGTCGTTATCAATGAGGTGAATGGTTGAAGGGTATTTCAAAACGATTCCCAAAGGTTCGTTGAGAGAGAATCAGAGAATCTCATCAAAGTTAATCTTCGAAACCTTAAAATAAGATGTGGTCATTTATTTAACCTTTTGGGTATCACTACCTAACTCCCCATTAATACTCGTACATCACATGAAAATAAGGTCGATCCATCATATTTAAGCATGCATAAGCGGTGCGAGTAGAATTTGAAATACTTGTGTCTAGGTTCATGCAACATACATCAAAAAGGACGCACAATCAGCAGTTATGCGCAGGATAACGATATCCCTGCAGCCGTTTGTTGCCTGTCAGAAGAGGTAAAGTGAAACTTTGTTACTTGTAAACTTTAAGCTGTACTTGTATATCGCTGCCTCTGAGTCGCGTACAACTTTAAATTGCCACACTTCATGCATTGAATTCTATGTTATTAAGATGCTAAGAGCTGCTCCAGAACTTTACAATAAGCAGCAGCAACGGCGCACACTTTGCATTGACAAGCCAAGCAACCGAAATGCACACAACTTGCCACAAAATAATAATGGTTGTCATCACTTCAACCGCCATACAAATGTAGGCTGTGTAGTACTTGAGCGATAATCACAGAAACAAAAAAATGAGAAACATGTTCATCTAGTCTTCAGCTATGCATCTTGAGTTAAGTTTTAGTTATGGTAACGGTATTAATATTTGAAAAGCGAACCAAGATGCTGTTTGATGACTGACTGGCAAGGCATGCTGGAGAATTTGGGGATCAGCTAACTCACAGTGCGTGTGTGTGTGTGTGTGTGAGAGTTTTTGGATGGATGCAATGGTTGTGTCATGTAAGCAAGAGTAAGCCGTGGGACACATTTGGGCAAACATGAAACCGAGAAATTGTGGCATGGAGAATATGTAACACTTCCTTGTTTCACTGCAAATATTGAAGCCAATGAAAGGGTGTAAAAAAATAATAACTAGAGAATTCCGAGATTGTTTTTGTTTACACATGCGTTACATGGATTGATAGTGTTTAAATTAGGTAAATATATTTGCAAATGTTGGCATGAGTAAGATGCTCATATTTTTCAATTTAACTCATATTGGTCCAAGGTTCGTTTAATCAAAGACTGAATGCTTTCCCTTGAATACTTCCAATGAAATAAATGAAAAATTATTGATAAAATCAAATATTGGGGCGATATGGTTATTAAATTCCAACTCGGTGCTTAAATCTAATTACGACTGATTTTTCCTTGTTCTCTACAAGCTATGTGTGTTCCAATAATCACTTAAATTTAGAGAAGCACCCAAAAAGCACCTTGTTGGCAAAATATACATTTTGACGTGTCAACTGTACGTTTTACCGCGCAGGTTTCCGAAAAAGAATTTTTTAAAATACATCAGCGTTGGATGGAATAGTTACTCGCTGAGTATAGGCGTTATGATAAAAGTAATAACACAACAGTTATTATTTACCTTATGACAAAAATATGTATGTAATGCTTAATTACAATGTCTTATGTAAAGGTTCTACGGTAAAAATACGAGTGAAAAAATATATCGATTATTAGAAAAACCAACTACAATATTTTATTTTAATGACATCCATTTTTTGTTTGCAATTTTGTACAAAGATAAATGTGTCATATATGGAAAAATAGAACTAACTTTGAGGACTTTTGTGGATTGTTTCATGCGAAAGGAATACATTAATATAGTCATAATAGTGTTTTTGATGTAGACTTAAACGATTTCGATACTTTTTTAAGGAGCTATATAAAGGGCCACTCATAGATAGTAAAAATGAAAAATAAAACTAAAAGCTTAAAAATATTTTCACGCGTTATTTCAATCCGAGTGGAATGATTTCGACCAAGAATATATGTAGATCGTTAAGAAATATAAATTTTTCAAAGATATCATCAGAAATTATCCAGGAATTCTGTAAAGAAGTTATATATTTCATTTATTCAGGTATTTAATAAAAAAATAGTGTCGTTTATTTTTTGCTTTCTTATAGCGGGGCAAGTTCTGAAAGTGCTTTTTCAGCTATTAATTTAAATAAAACAATAATAAGGAACTTTCTTGACAATACCTCTCAATGGAGAACTCTCCGCAGGAAATCTTTAATGATATATAAAAATTGCTTTGCAATTGAAATAAATTCAGAATTTTTAATTTTTATAATAGAAATAATACGCATACTCTTGTATACTTGGTTTGATAAAAGGCCTGTTCCCGTACTTTTTGGGCTAAAAATGGTAAAACTGTCAAAAACGTGAGAGTAAGGAAAAATCTCTCAAAAGTATTGAAAAACACAAAAAAGTACGGGAACGCTTTTTGGACTAAAAATGTGTAAACTGTCAAATAAAATCGTTTGTTTGGTGTGGAGCATTGGCAGTGCAGACGACATGCTAAGGATTTTGAACAATATAAAAATTAATTCTCAAATAAACATTTATATTTAATTTTTACACAATTTACAATGTTTTTGGTTTCCATTCCAACAGTTTTTTATTTATTTTAAAGAACTTTTATTGTTTTGCAATTTCTTTGCTAATATGTAAACATATGTTTTTAAGCAGTTTGACACTTTTACCATTTTTGTCAGAAGAAATTTCTCGGACTAAAACTTGCAGCTTTTGACAGGGAGGGGAAATTTTTTACTCTCTCGATTGCACTCTCTTTTAACATTTTTTCGAGTACGGGAACGCTTCTCGGACTAAAACCTGTAAAAATGGTAAATTGGACTAAAACTTTAGAGTACGGGAACAGACCTAATATGTATAACAATATGTATATTTCAAATAATTTCTCACAATTTTTTATAATCTCAAAAACGTAACGTTCGAGTCAAAATACAATATCGCTTAAAATTTTTATTTTTATTTTTCTTATAGATACGTACTTTTTTCCTGTTTGTATTTATTTAAGTTTTAGTAAAGTGAATGAATGAACTTATTATTTCTTTTAATTGCTTTTTATTAAACAATTTAAAAACCGAGGAAAAAAACGGGGAAACACGAAGTTAAAAACGGGGAAAAAAATTAATTTGTATGCAAAAATAGGGATTTTTTTTCGCTGAAACCTGGCAGCACTGGTACACACGGACGTCAAGACCTGACCAAAATAGACGAAACGAGACGATTGCAACTTGCCGAACGTTTGCAGTCGTTATGTCCGTTTTGACATTTAACCCAAAATGAAACGAGTACCTCCAATCGTCTGAAACAAGAAGAAGACTACTTTGCACAGCTGTTGTTGACGAGTTGAGACGCTAAAAGTTCGGTTGTTACGGAACAGAACGTCTCGTCGCAATGTTTCGTTCAGTTTCGATCAGTTACGTATGTGCATTTTGGGTTTTAACATTGTCTTCCATTTGTTCGAACTTACTCGTTATGTCTCGTTCTGTCTATTTTGGTCAGGCCTTCAGTCATTTTTATATATAAGATTAGAATTTAGATAGCGATTCCGTTCGCGGGCACAATAAGAACTTACTTTTTATTACATACACATAAAATGAGCTTAATTGAAAAAAATTTTGATATTCTGCTCTGAAAAATAACGGCAAATAAATGTAAACGCATTGCAAGAAAATAGTAAAACAAAGGCAAAAATAAAATAAACTCAAACCAAACATAACATCACTGCAGCATGGTAATGTTTGGCTATATTTGTTTTTGCTTGCCTCTGTCTTTTTTTCACGTCACCACGCATAGCGTACGACAAAAAAAAACAAAAACAAAATACATTGCCATTCTCTGTTGCTATCCATAGCACACACACGCTCGGGCATATGTTGGCAAAACAAAAACAAATCACATTGCTATTCTCAGCAAAGCAAAACTCACTGTAGGATGGGAGAGTAAAATATTGGAACACTCGCATCGTGTCGATGTGCCGCACACTGCTTTATTTTTCACTACACAACAACAATTTTTATACGCTATGAGTCGTTCATGTCCGTTTGTGCTTGCAGGTGAATTTTACTTAGGATTTTGAAAGCCATGAATCTCCTTTTCTAATAAACTGTTTAATAATTTTTTTGGCCTAAAACCTTCACCAGGTCGAGAGCTTTTTATTATAAAAAATTTCATGAAAAACGACCGGGCCTTTCTCAAGATTGTTCCGAACATAAAAAAGGCACTTCAAAATATAATATTAGTATAGATATTATGAAAATTATAATAGCAACGTTACAGTCTGTTAATGAATATCGCAACGTTTCAGTCAATGAAGCAAGGTATCGTGCGATACAATGGACCTATTGAGAGGCGAGTTTGGTGCGCAATTAATTTCACATTTTGGAACGATTAATATCCCCAATGGCCGACAAGATCATGCGCTTTGACCCCACTAGACTATTTTTTGTGGAGCTGCGTGAAGTGTCCAGTATACTGGGACAAATAGGTCACGATTGCTGCCCTGGAAGACAAAATTACATATACCATTGGTGAGATACCGGCCGAAATGCTGGGAAAAGTGTGCCAAAATTGAAGCTTACGGATGGACCACCTCAGGCATAGCCGCGGACAACATTTACATGAAATAATCTTTGTATAAAATAAAAGTCTATAAAACAAAACAGAAATGAAGGATTCATACTTGGCCTTACGATAAAAATAATGAAAAAAATTATGACGTCGTCAGGTGTCGGCGGTTGTAGTTACTGCAACAAAATTAGTCTTTCGTGAGAGAACACGAAGGCTATGTTTTCGTGAACTTTCGATTTCAAAAGTATTTATCACAATGAAATACAATCGCAAAATGAGTTTTAACGAGAAGATTCAGTTTTTAATCGTTCGTGAGCGAGTTTTTCCGCACTCTGGTTATAGACAGTGAAATGAGAAATATGTATAAAATATGAATTTACAAGCGTGGTTTTAAGTGTTACTACAGAAGAACACTTAACACTTTACATCGATCCACAAAGTCTAAATTATTTAAAATCCTTCTTATTCAGTTAAGTTTCTTTGGAACATGCACATTACCCCTTCGGTATCGACATACAAACTAGTATTTTCAATTCTCGATGAATTGTATACAAACATTTGATAACACGTGCAACACAATTTGATCACAAGATTCTTGGTCAAAGTCTTTTCAAGGACTGAAATGGCAAATTCGTTAGCTTTTGAGATAATCTGAGATACAAGCTCTTATTCTGATTCAATCTGAGATACAAGTCTACACACTTATGTTCAAGAGCTGTGCCCTCAACTCTTTATGGATTCTATTATTTCATTTTTGGTGCCGTTCTCTGAATTCATACCATTTTGGAACTATTAAGGCAATTAAAACTTATTTCTGGCGATAGATTAATGCATTTGTCAATTTCTTTCCGAGTTTGCTGTTTTTAGTTAATTTAAAGAACAACTGCTCTTTCTCTACACAATGTTCTCTGCGCGACTCACGAAAATTGAATAACAACTTTAAACTCTCTTGACTTAATGCAGATGACTCTTATTAAGAGCTTAATTTCAAGAGGTACGTTCTAGTTCAGAATATCGACTTTAATCATAGTTAGCTTATGTAGTCTTTGAGTTCCAGGATCCTTGTTAGATGACCATTACAACTCTTTACTCGTCCCAATATATGTATTTCCCAAGTTTCCCTATAAATATTACAACACTGACATACTTAATATTCCCAACAGACGGTAAGCAGAGTGAGCAGAGTTCCTCAGTTTCTGCCTGCTGCTATGTAAGTATTTTATACTCACTTTCTCAGATGCGCAGTGCCACGAACCAAGCCCGGTGTGCAGGAGTTGACGGTAACCGTTGTATCTGCAAAATAATTTAGATGAAAATTTAATTTGTTACACAAACAAAAATATAATACAAAATCAGCAAAATAAAAACAAAACAAAACATAACAGCACCAACAGACCCTGACACAGGCAGTAAAACACTGCCAACACAGCATTTCCGCCAAACATTAAGCGAGCTCAACTCGCGCATTCTTCTTACCTTTCAGTTCTCTCGCCAACCATCTGGTTGCCAAAATAACGGCCAGCTTGGAGTGGGCGAAGGCGTCGCGTGCATGAAATCTAACCGCCCATGTGCCAACATTTAACGGATCATCAAAATCGATTTTGGCCGCGGCATGTGCATGAGCGGAAACATTGATTATACGCCCATTCTCGGATTTCCTCAGATGTGGCAGCAATAGCTGTGTGAGTAAAAAGTGTGCCAAATAGTTGACCTGCAGGTGAATTTCGAAACCATCGACAGTGGTTGTGTTGGCTGGCTGAAATATTACACCGGCATTGTTTACCAGCACATCGATGCGCTCGAACTCGGCCATGATATTGCGAGCAAAGCGGCGTACGCTGTCAAAGGAGCGCAGGTCGAGGTAACGCGCCTCCACAAAGAAGCCAACATCATCTGTGGTAACTACGGAACGGCATTTCAGTTCGCGTTTGATTATATTGGCGGTGCGTTCGCCGGCTGACATGTCCTTACATGCCAGTATAACGCGTCCACCTCGAGCAGCTAGCGCTTTGGCGATTTCCATGCCAATGCCACCGTTGGCACCTGTCACAATGACGATCTGTTCCTTGATTTGATTATCGTTCGGACAACGCTGACCGCTCATTATGGTGCTACCGGATTCGGAAAAAAGTAAATAAATTGAATGAAATTGAATTGATGGTGTAAAAACAATTGGCCAGCATTGGCTTTAAGTGAAGTTGTTAGACGACTGCCTGGCATGGTGTGGCTTTAAGGATTGGCTTTAAGTGGGGTATGTTGGACGACTGCCTGGCATGGTGTGGCAAGAAAGAAGTGACTAACGCACATGCAATGTGCTAGTGAAAGGAAATTTGTGAGAGGAGGCTCTTGGGAAATTTTTTTAAAATATTGTTGTGTCCAAAACTTCTTAACTTTGGTCAACGACATGCTATGCGTGAGCTCATCTATGCGTGTCCATCGATTAAGTTTATAGTTTGTTTTCATTAATTGTATGTAATTAAATTCAAATCAAATCGATTGATTTTAAATTGTTTTTTATTTCTAAAAATAACACTGTAAGAATTGAAGCAACACGAAATCCAAACATTAGAGAATTAAGGAGTCACTTTCGAAGGATTTCCCTGTTTGTTTTTGACATACTAGTTACAGCAACTTATTTATTTTGAAAAGCTAAAAACTCCTCAATTTTATTAAGTATAGGTCGTCCGCCCGGTGACATTTAGCCCTTATGTTTAATGGCCTAATTACCCGAACATAGTTCAAAGCAACACAGCCGTTTCATTATGTTCACAGTCGGTGTGGTGAATATTTTTACCACACCTTCTTATTGTATCATCATATGTACAAGTTATCAAGCCCGACTTTAATAAAAAGATTATATAAAAGATTTTGCATATAACCTCACTTATGGTTTCTTTCCTTTGCCAAAAATGGTCGCGATAATTTTATTGTATTGAATTAAATTTTTTAGATTTTGCATCAAATAAGCAAGATTATTGATTCACTTGGGTTTTCCATTTACTAAAAAGTAACTTCTTCATTTTATAGCTCCATATCAATTGCATTATAATCATTTATCACTTAACCCGAATTGTCCCAGCGGCTCCATATGGAGCCACAAAAGATGCTCGTGAACTTTGTATTGTTTAAAGTCTGGAGATTGTTATTTTATTACTTTAAAGACGTCAATATCTTACTAAAATATCTATTATTTAGATTTAGTAACTTTTTTCTTCCTAGGTTGCATTACTTTTTCACCACACTCGTACTAAAAACCATTAAAAAAAAAATTGCTGAAAATTGCTGTTTTTGCAAACATGGTAATGAAAAATGATTTTTTTTATTTATTACGAAAGTTTTTTCCCATAAATATTTATATATTTCGAATCAGAAAAAATGACATATTCTGCCAAAATAAACATTTTTTATATTTTTTTACTTTTAGTTTAAAAAATTCAAAGATTTTCTTAGCTGGTCCCATATGGAGCCGCTGGGCACAACTGCGTATTTGACTTTGAAAAATGAAATATGCAGTTGTGCCCAGCGGCTCCATATGGTACCGCAATAGCAGAGTGCATATTTTTAAAAAATAATTTTAAAAAAACTGTAATTAAATATTTAAACTGAAATTAAAAAATTATTCATATTAAATAGTTATTTATACTTTTTTTACTTAATTTTAATAAAAAATATAAAAATACCCAAATCTTATTATGTTTTGCTCTTGAAAAGTAAAATGCACAGTTGTGCCCAGCGGTCCCAAATGGGACCATGCTTTTCCAAAAAAACTGAGAACAGAATATTGAAAATTAAAACAAATTTATTCTTTCTAAGGCCAATTGACCTTAATTTATGCAAAAAAATCGAAAAAATCCACAAAAATAATTGTGGGACAAATAGGGTTAAGTATATCTATATTTATATTTATATTTATTTATATATATATTTATATTTATATTTATATTTATATTTATTTATTTATATATATACACTATTATATAAAATTAAAGTGAAAATTTTTTGTTGCCGCAAAACTCCAAAAGTACTGGTCCGATTTTTATGAAATAATTTTTAAAATATCACATTTGTGCTACAAAAGGATCATTGGGTATTTTCTTTACGAAATTTCAATAATAAGTATCTTTAATTCAAGTGTTAAGTTTTTTAAAAAATCATCCAGAATGTCATGCATTGCTTGATCGCTAAGTTTTCATGCGTTTGTGCTGCGAGAGCCTCAATAAACTGCATGTTATTCTCTACTATACTCTTTTTGTTCTCAGCAAGCACAAGACAACAAAACAAACAAACAAATACATATCCATACATACTTTGCTGCGCTTAAAGCTAATTGGACCGAAGTACATGTTCAAATTAGTTTTGATGTTGTGAATTAATCTAATAGAAGCCTCAGACGCTACGAATTTTCATCCGACTTTGACAAGTCGTATAAAAAGTCGTTGTGTGTGAGGGCAAGTCGTATAAGAAACTCAAGTCGTACGCCCAGGTCGTATGAAAATCAAAATAATTTGATTTTTTCTCAAGTTAAAGTAAAAGTCTGAGAGTATGAGGGCAAGTCATACGACTTCACGCTTGTTTTCATTCATCATTCGCATTTTGTAAAGCATGCAAGCAAAATAATCAAAAGATAAGGACTTTTTTGAGGTAAAAACTGCACGCAGACTGAAGTCTGATGAAAAGTAGTATAAAAAGTCGTAACGTATGATGAGAACGAACGACTCAGTCATACTACTAGGTAGTATGAAAAGTCGTAGCGTTTGAGGCCCCTATAACACAGTTTTGTTAAAAGGGGATTCACTGACCTTTAGCTTATTGAGGATTTTATTGATGAGAGTAAGAATCAATCCGATTTGATGTATGTATGTATGTATGTATGTATGTATGTACATACGTATGTTTAATTGTTTCGCTGCATGTAACTTTTCTACACATGTTTTGACGGTGGTTTTCCTGTAATTTATAAATGAACAAAAGGAACAAACTGACGACTTTTTACTATATAGAATTGTCATTTTATGATTCAATAAGTTTTTTATAAATAAACAAGAGAACTGTAACGGGCATAGGAAAAGGGGTTATGGCTTCGACCACACAAGTCAAATTTTTAATACTGAATAGCTGTGTAACTAAGCGTTGCATGACAATAAAACTCAGTATGGAGTTACTAATTGCCAAAGTCTTTCTACTGGAAACTGGTATGTGGAAAAGGGGGTGTGGCCCGATTCTCTATACAGAATAGCTATGGAAGCTAAAATCACAGGACATTGAAACTCATAATGGAATTGCCACCTGGGAGTTATGTTCTGCTACTGGGAAACTGTAACGGGCAGTCGAACATGAGCGTGGTGTCAGACTAAGGGACTAATAAAAGTTTTGAATTTACTTATTATTTTCAATATACTTGCCGGGTGCAGCAACGCGCGCCGGGTATCTCTAGTATTAAATAAAAAACATGATGTTTTTGAGCTTTTTAAATACTGTTGACCTGTTCAGATTATATAAGTATGTTCACAAGAGTTGTTTGTTTCATTTTTTTTCGGCTACAACTTTGTGGAAGATATTTGGTTAAAAATTTGCTTAGTTTAGAAGTAATCGTCGAAAAATTGCGAAAACAGCCCAAAAAATTAATATTTTTCACTTAAAAAATTATCTTCTTGAGCTTTTTAAGTAGTGTAGAAACGTTCAGATCACATAAGTATGTTCACAAGAGTTGTTGAATTTTTCTTCGGCTACAATTTTATAGAAGATAGTATAAGCAAAATTTGGATTCCCTTCAAGTTATGCCTAAAAAACCGAAAAAAATTAAAATTTGTTTGACATTTGAATTAAAACAAAATTACAACAAATTATTTTACAAGTATGTTTTGTTTATATGTTTGTTTATTGGATTGTTAGCTATAACTTTGCCAAAGACAATAAACCGATATATCTATTTCTGACGGAGTTATTAAAGAAAAACTGATAGTACCTTTTTTTGGCAAAATCACTAAAACCCACAATATAAAATCGGCCATAAAAATGAAACGGGCGCCAAGCTCGCGAAAACGCGCTAGGGTTATACTCACCCCTGATCATAGTATCGAACCTATACAGTGGCATGCTGCATCTGGACATAAGTTAAGAGTCAATTTTCGAAAATGCTGCCGCAACTATTCTCCTGATTATCTTTTGCGTCAATTTTCAATAAGCTTTCCTAATTTTTTTACATAAACTTGCGGTAGAAATACTTTTTATATGGGAAACTTTTATTTAAATCGTCATGAGCCGAAAACTATAATTTACATGGATAGCTCACATAGACGCTGCATCTACTTTTTTTTTTAAGTTATAAAGGATTTTTCATTTGTTTTTTTTCATAGATCACCCATGACTGGTGTCTTATTCTTCTTATATCTTATTTTTATTGAGTACTGTTTGACAATTCATCATGGAAAGACTCAAATCGCAACAACGTCTCCAAATTATTCAACTGTATTACGAAAATCAGCGTTCTGTAAGAAATGTTTTTCGTACACTTCGAGCAGTGCATCACCGACCTTCCGAGCCCACTATTGCCAATACCATTCACAAATTTCAGCCTCAGTGAACATTATTGGATGATACGCGACCGAATAGACCACATTCAGTCCATAGTGAGGAAAATATTGTGGCAGGAGACCGTGACCTTTCGATTCCTCCGCTCTCGTATACAAAAACTTGGCGAATTTTACCAAGATTCTGGGTTTTTTGTGGCACTGTTTGTTGAGGTTTATGGGCTGGTTGAATCATCGGTCCATATTTCTTAAAAAATGAGGCCGAACAGAATATAACCGTCAATGGTGAGCCCTAAGGCACTACACGTAAAGAAAAAAAACGTTTATTGCCAGTTTGTCAAAAACGAACTTCGTTTGTCGTTTTTGGGATCTTTATTTGCGAACGTTCCAACAGTTGTCATAATAATATTTCAGTTGCGAGAAACGAGTCATTTAGTTGCAGGTAATTAATTTCGTTTGTCATATACGCGAATGATTTTTAAATTGCAGCAATTGAAAAATTTGTTTCCCAACTGAAAACTTCCTTTGTTTTTTCCTTCGTTGTATACACACAACTCTTATAATTCAGAGTTACTTTATGGACAAATTGTTCTATATAAGGAAATTGGTAATTCTCTTAATACGCGGACGGATATAGCAACACAGGTGCGATGAGTACAATCCATAAGAATACGGACGGACATAGGGGGAAAGACAATTAATATAATAAATAATAATGACCGAAATATCTTGCGGTATATATATATATATATATATCTATAAGATATATTTTTAAGTTGACAACTGAATATTCGTTTGTAGCAAATACAACTCGCAAACGAAGTGTAGTTGGCTAATTTTTCAGTTGTGGTGAACGAAAAATTTCTATACGTGTATGATATACGATTTTTTGTTGCCTGAAATTGAAGCCCGTGATGTCGGCGACATTTGGTTTCATTAAGACGTAGCGACGGCACACACAGAGCGCGAAACAATGGCTTTATTGGTAAATCCTTTTGGTAACCACCTTATTTCAGACCTGTTAACTGGCCGCCAAGATCTTTGTGATATCACACCTCTGGATTTTTTTTATTTGAGTTTATGTGAAGTCAAAAGTCTTCGTCGATATGCAAAATACGATTCAAGACTTAAAAGCCCATATTACTCGCGTATTTCGCGAGATACCGGAAGTAATGCTGGAAAAAGGGATCGAACATTTGACCTTCCGAATGGACCACCTACGGCGTAGTCACGTAGCCAACATTTGAATGATATTAACTTAAAAAGTAAATGTCAGAGGTTGTTTTTTCGGGTCATAATAAAGATTTTGACATCTAATTCTAAATTTTCCTAACTATTTAGTGTTTTTTTTTTCTTATACTGAGCAGGCATCATATAGTTTGTATTGGGTCATGCCTAAGGCTCCTATCCGTCCAGTATTTGGCAGGACAGTCCTGTTTTTTCAAGCAAAGTTCTGTTTCCTGTGAAGCGGGCTCAAAATCCTGCCTTTTCTTTTTTTGTCCTGTTTTTTCTCATTTTCTCCAAGTTTTGCGCTTCAGTCCACTTTATGTTAATTATTTATATTTTTTTTTTTAACAAATTTGAGCTTTAGGTATGTTGAGAACAATACAACATGAAGACAATGAAGGCAACAACCAACAACGGCTCTGTATAGAGCAAATCATATAGCAGACTAGACAGACTGTTGGCCGCTTCACCAACTCTTCGAAGATGCACATCAGTTAAGGCTATGCCTAAAAGTATGACACGATCAAGGTTAACAGTTACTAATGTAAAAGCGTTCTCTCTGCCAAATAAACTTCCGATTAATTTTCTCGGCATAATTGGCAGTATAAGTGAGACCTAAGTAGCTTAAGTGTGGATCACAGTTAAAAGTCATGCAAGACTACTGATGAGTTGTTGTAGCGGCCAACGAAACAGTCTGTCTAGTCTGCTGTATGATTTGCTGCATAAAGAGTCGTTGCTGTTGTTAGGCTTGATAAATTTGTAAGGAATCTTTTAATCTACATACAAAGTTTTATCCTCTAAGTAGTTAGATCTTTTATTAAAGTGTTTCGAAGTTAAATTTCCGGTTTTTGCTTGAAAGTATAATAGGTGCATTCTTGATCTATTTAAAAATTTTACATTAACGTTACGTTGATACAACCTTTGTCAGATACTGTTTACCAAACATTCCAAATTTCAACCTATTAGTGTTGATAGTTGCCTACTTTTCTGAACTTACATCCGGCCATAAAAATATCACTTCAAAAGTTCGAAAAATCAAAGAATTCGAAAATTTCAGCGTCTTGTCTTTAAAAAAATTTCAAAAACAAATTTATTAACTGTGTCTGTCATCACAAAAAAAAAACTGCATGATTTTTTGAAAAAATTAGTTTTTCCAAAAGTTGTTTTTTAATTTTTTTTTTTTTTTTTTTTTGAGGATAGCTAAGCTCCAAGAATAATTTATGTGACAAAATTATGCAAATATCTCTTTCCGATCAAATGTAATAACTATAAATCTATTTTTCTCGGTATTTCTTTACTTTCAACCAATAGAAGAGCCATGGACCTATAATAGGAGCTTTAAATTAATTTAATAATCACTTTAGCTCAGCGTATTTTGCATTAATTGGAATTCTAAAAATATTTAAACGAGACTGAAATCAAAATTGTAAATTTTTTCCCCAAGTAACACCGGGTATATCAACTAGTTTACCTATCAACTTTTGTTTCTGGAAATTTTTCTTTGTTTACTTCCTTTTTATCTGTTTATCCTGAGTCAGAGCCCGTTGTAAACGAAATTACGTTAGATGACACAAGTCCAATACTTTCATTTTTTACTAAGTATAGAATAGAATTTGAACTTAAGTGCTTAGCTTGAAATAACATGCACCTGTCTTTGGAGCAGTCCTGAAACATTTCTAAAACATTAAATATACATTATAATCCAAATAAGAGCTCAAAACCTTATCAGTCACACTTGGTCTTTTCCACTTTAATGCATAACAATCCACTTAACCACTACCTTAATCCATGCTGGATATCGACCCAATATTTTTTTTTTTTTTTTTTAAAGATATTTTCAGTCAGGCATTAAATTATGCTACCATTAAAATGAAAAACAACAAAAAGCAAGCGGAAAATATCTTACCGCAGTGTTATAATAACCCCCACGACAATGGCGGCAATTGTTGGCCACCATGTCTTAAATGGATCTGCATTCTCGAATATTGACATAACACGCTCCATGCCGTGAAATTGGAAGGCAATTAATATTGGTTTAAATTGATTGTTTTTTACTTTTATTGGTTATTGTTTTTTGAGTTTCTTTTTGTTTTTTTCCTTTTTTTTTTTCTTTTCTTTATTAAATTTTATGTTGTGGTTAAAATTGACATTTCACACCCAAGTTGAAAACTTTTCACTTTGAACAATAATTTAATTATTCACATTAATCGATATGAAAAATTAATGTTAAAGTTGAATAAAAATATTTACGATTTTAAATATTTACGCTCCCGTTCTGTTCAGGTTCAACTATGAAAGTGCATTGAAATGAGTGGATGTAGTTATGCGGTAGTTTTGTTTTTACGATGTTATTCATTGGGACTAATATTTCCTCTTAAATTAATAATGTACGGCATCATTGGGGATATCTGCGAGTGAAAGAAACGATGACAATTGAAATTTTGTAGGCACCCTAGCAAGCATTAAATTAAAGTAGTGCATTCACGTGAGTGCTCAGCTTTGACACTGTTAAAATTCTCATATTTATTGTGCTGGAATATATTTTATTTTTTATTATTTTTATTCAGTGTTTATAAAATAACGCGTATTTTTTTTAAAGAAACAGAATTTTTTGTTTCAAATCAAACACATAAAAATTAATGAAACGACCAATTTTTTTAGTTAATTAGTTCGCGTCTTAGGAGTACTCATACGACAGGCCAATTTGGTAAATTTTTTTTTCCGAAATTGTGAAAAAAAACACAGATTACCGTTCAGTATATCATAGCAAAATTTAGAAAAAAAATGGAAATTAAGAAAGATCATGCGGAAGTGGAGGACCAAAAAAATATGTTCATTACTGGTATATATTCATCAAAACGCTAAAGTATGGCGGTAGTAGTGCTAATGGTATGGGGAGAAATGGGTAAAAATGGCGTGGGAAATCTAGTTTATGTGGAAGGGAGGTTGAACAAAATTGACTCTTTAAAAATTTTAAAAGGTAATTTAGCGCAGTCAACCGCCAAATTAAATATTAATGACTATTATTGCCTTGTATAGTGGCGTCCGTGGCGAAGTTGGTTAAAGTGCGTGGCCGCTATGTCAACGAACTTGGAGACCCGGGTTCAAACCCCAGCAGCGACAGAAAATTATTTGAATTAAAATTATTTTTCTGTACGGCCGCCACCTCTCTGCAGACAATAAGAAACCTCAGAGAGTATTCAAAATGCCATGTAAAGCTTCTTGAGAACAAGAACAATCAGTTCATCGCCGTTCGGAGTCGGCGTTAAACATGAAGGTCCGGTTCTCGGTCAATTGTGTACAAACTTAATAACACGCACAACACAATTGATCATAAAAAGCTAGGTCAAAGTCCTTTCAAGGGCTGAAATGGCCAGTTATTTATTTCTTTTTGTTTTTTATTGCCTTGTATAGGATAACGACCCTAAGCATTCTCCGCTAATAGTAACGTAAAAAGTGCCTCCACATCCTCCCCAGAGTTCGGACCTTAATCCAATAGAGCACCTATGGGCATATATGGGAAAAAATTGTCTGAACGCCATGTTAAACAATTCAGGAGCAAAACTAAAGACGGTTTTGATCGTATTAGACTAAAATTTGGTAAATAAGTTCGTATTGTTGCTGTCGGCAACTATACTAAAACTGGGCGTGGTCTAACTATATACCACTTTTTAGAAATCATTATTATTCCTGAGTTGTACATGTTTTGATAGTGAAACTTGATATGTAGATGCTATGGGCCCAAGAGGCAGTTACTGTATATTTGAGCGAACATTAGACAAGGGGGAATTTGTCCACACAGGCCAAATTTATGACATCGAATTGCTTTGGAACTAAATGTCGTATAACACTGAAGGTCTTTCTACAACTTTCTAAAACTGGCACGGGCATTCGAAAACGGGGCGTAGCTCCACCCATATAAGCCAAATTTACGATACAGAATAGCTATAGAAGTAAAAGTCACAGAATATTGAAACTCAGAATGTAGTTACCATTTGGTGATGTCCTTCTACTAGAAAAGGTGACATGCATTGGACAAGGTGGTGTATCTCCACCCATTCAAGCCAAATTTATGACACAGAAAAGCTATGGAAGTAAAAGACATAGAACATAGAAGTAAGAATGAAGTTACTACTTGGTAATATCCTGCTACTGGGAAATGAAAAATGCAAAAAATTTACAATAGAGAACGCTGCTATAGACTCCAAAACTACTGAACCAATTGAGCTCAAATTTGAGCAGTAACTATGGGATCATTCATAAAGATAAAAAGACATCTCCGGTACAAACATATATTATACTCTTGATCAGCTTCTCCTGTGTCGATTTAGCCGTGTCCTTCTGTCCGTCCGATCGTCCATCTGTCCATCTGTGCTAAAATTACGATTACGTACAAACACAGAAATCAAAGGGAATGAAACTTGGTGTGTATATTACCATTATTAATACGCTGTTTAGTATTGAAAATGAGCATGATCGGTCAATGACCGCGCCTACCTCCCATATAAAATTCATGTATATAATGGTTTAAAATGGCATAACTTTCGTACAGCGCATTTCATTGATATTTGGTAGGTAGCTTCATATCATCATTAAAAATGTCACTACTAAAACTGGGCGTAATCCGCCCACTTTTACATAAACCTCCCAAAACGATTCTGTGTCTTTAAAATAAAATAGACTAAAAAAATGTAATTTTAAAAACAAAACAATATATAATATATGGTTAGAAATTATCCTCCACTGGACCGAAGTTAAAATACCCACAGGGCCGAACCAAAGTAAGTATATTCAAACTCTTAAGCAGCCAATAAAATGTTTATTTGTAAAAACATTTCCGTCATATTTTTAAAGGAAAATATTCGCTTTTGTTTTTTGACTAAGTCACTTTATATGGTAAGTAGGCGTGGTTTCATGTGCATATTAAACATTAAAGCTTATTTGCAAAATTTCAAGTCCATATGAGACATTCTTTTACAAATCGTACACCTATTATGACTTAAGAATGTAGATTTTCTTGAAAATTTGTTTCAAGCTTTGATTTGAAAAATTAATAGACACCTGTATCGGGGATTCCGCTGAAAAATTTTTTTTTCGTTTTTATAATGTTTTGAATGTTTGATAATATCGTGTAAAATTCAAAAACACCTCATATTCAAAGTTCATTATCTCCGGTTTCACTGATCGGATCAAGTTCATTTTTATGTCAATTTTTTTGTTGTTACACGGGCCTTTCAAATATTTATTTAAATAATTTTTATTTTGCTTATTTTATTTTGTAAATAAAAATTTTATTTTTTGAACGATATTATTATGGTCGTCCCCAAAACGGAAAAAGGTGAAAAAAATATCTTCTTATGCGTTGTTCTTTAATCAAAAAAATGCATGTTTAGTTTAAATGGAGACTTTAATAGTTCAGAAGATATTGAATTTCTCTGAGCGCAAGTCGAGCGGGCTGCAAGTGCCGCACGTAGCGCGTTCAAACGTGTCTGTCCAAAAAAACTCGTGTAGGCGACAATTTTGTGTTTTCAGAAGTACCGTTAATTTTTTCTTTTAAGCGGTTGGACATAAACTTTTTAGTTTCTGCGTGATCGTCAAACAAAGCGTTCTGGGACAATACGGATTAATTTATATTCGTTTTTATTAAATACGGGCAATTGTGAAAAAAATGCCGAAAGTATCAAAACTGTGCAAAAATTCAAATATTCGACTGGATAGTTGTTGTAACCACTTTAACTTAACTCCTCATCCGAAGATACGGAAGACTGAGACTCTAAGAAAACTTTCAGAGAAGAATTTGTGTGTAATGCAAAGAAAAGTAACAAAAGAGTCTCTTATGCAAAAAATTTGCAATTCGTGTCGTCTCAATTTAACAAAGTTCGCCTCGAAAACAAAGACTATTAATGAACATCAATCGGACCAAAAGGTATGATACAATATACATAATTTAATTTTACAGCTTACGTTCACATTTGTATTGAGATTTTTAATGATACAAATCAAAGTAAACATTTTTTTTTGTATATAAAAAATAATTTTTTAAAATTTGTTTAGGACGAAGAAGTTGCCGATTGTGACGCTCTTAATGATGTTGATCCAGTTTGGTTCGAAAGAGACAAAGAAGCAACGTCTGAAGCAATTGAATCACTCAACAACGGTTTGCAGTTGATTGGAATATCACCGATTAAGAAAAAGAAGGTTCATCAAAAGCGCTATTCGCATGAAAAAACGAAGAGCATATGTAAAGCAATTTCGGAGAATATTTTTCATACTGCTGAAGTAACCGATGATAGCTATGACGAAGATGATGGAAGTGATATACTACAAATTTTGAAAGATGATTTCAACAAAACCAAAGATCAGGCGAAACAAATGAAAATCTTGACTATTTTCAAAAACTGGCCTTTTCGAAAAATCGTGCATCATTTTCCTTCCGCTACGTTTCACATGATAACTGTTGCAAAGAAAACTGCTGAGGAAAAAGGAATCTTGTGTGAACCTGATCCAAAAAGCCACCCATCATTACAAAAAGGGGTAGTTGATTATATGGATATTGATATATATATGGAAATATTCCATATTGATATATATATGGAATTTAAAGAGATTTTACCTTCTTGATAAAGTCACTTTATATGGGAGGTAGGCGTGGTTTTTATCTGATTTGGCTCATTTTTGAACTTGATTTTTATTTTTTATATACAAGCTTAAATATCGAATTTCGTGATGATAGCTTGAAAATTACGGCTGTAATCGTCTTGAAAACAAGTGCGTTTTAGGGCAGAATTTAATTTTGAAGACTTTTTTCAAATGAAGTGGTTTTTCTTAGTGGCAGCTAGAAGCAGCAGGTTTTTACAGAAACAGAAGGAAAAAGTACTATATTTTATGAAAGTTATAGCCTTTGACTTTAATTATGCTATATTTGCTAGACATTTTCTACTAAATTTTACTTAAATTTTCATTTCTTGAAAAGTTTGCAGTCATGTTTCTACGATTTTTCTATTTTTATTTATTAATATTTTTTATTGCATTTTATAATAAACTAGCTGACCCGGCAAACGTTGTTTTGCCCAAACTTAATATTCGATGTTTCTACTTTTTCAATAGATAGCGGTGTAGTTTTGAAAGACAAACACAATTACCAAATTTTAGTCTATTATGACCAAAACCGTTTGAAATATAGCATTTTCATATATTTGTGGGTGATGGAACATATTTTTAGTACAGTATCCGACAGCAAGCAAACAAAATAAATTAGTATAAAAATTTAAAAATTTATTTATAATACCAAATTTTAATATAATACCAGCAAAATCTTCTGATATATAGAGTTTTTATTGATTTGTAGGCGGTAAAAGGGGGGTGTGGTAACCCAGTTTTAGTACAGTTGCCGACAGTGAGTATAAAAACTAAACTCAAAAATTGTAGCCTAATACGGCGTAACCATCGGAAATATAGCATTTTTATTGATTTGTGGTCGGTCGGTAAAAGGAGGTGTGGCAACCCATTTTTTTGTACAGTTGTCGACAGTGAGCATACAAACTAAATTACCAAATTTTAGTCTAATACCACCAAAACCTTCCGATATATAGAATTTTTATTAATTTGTGGGCGGTGAAAGGGGGTGTGGCAACCTATTTTTAGTACAGTTTCCGACAGCAATCAAACAATATTAATTACCAAATTTAAGTATAACACCCCCCAAATCTTCCGATATATAGAATTTTTATTGATTTGTGGGCGGTAAAAGGGAGGTGTGGCCACCCAGTGAGCATACAAACTAAATTACCAAATTGTAGTTTAATACGACCAAAACTGTCGGAAATATAGCATTTTTATTGATTTGTGGGCAGTAAAAGAGGTTGTGGCAAATTTTTTTTCTACATAGTGTCCTTCCTTGGGCCAATACGAATCCATTAAGCTCAAAATTGTAAAAATTGAACGATCCCTTCTTGAGTTATGCGCGTACACACGGACGTCAGTAATTTTTATACCCCCACGTTTAAAAAACGTAAATGGGGGTATATTAATTTTGTCACTCCGTTTGTAACGCCCATAAGGAGGCGTGGTAGGTATAGAAAAGTATATATATTCTTGATCAGCATCACCACCCGAGTTGATTTAGCCATGTCCGTCTGTCTGTCCGTCTGTCCGTCTGTCTGTGATCACGATTACAGCCGTAATTTTAAAGCTATCATCACGAAATTCAATATTTAAGCTTTTATCTAAAAAATGAAGGTCAAGTTCGTAAATGAGCCAAATCGGATGAAAACCACGCCTACCTCCCATACAAAGTGACTTTATCAAAACGGTAAAATCTCTTAGAATTCAACAAAAATGAATATATGGACTTGCAATTTTGCATATACACTTTGATATATAACGTGTACTATGTGTATGGAATTCAACCAAATTGAGTGAAAACCACGCCCACCTCCCATACAAAGCGACTTTATCAAAAAACAAAAGCGAATATTTTCTGTTAAAAATATAACAAAACGTTTTTACAGATAAACTTTTTATTGATTGCTTAAGACTTTGCTTAAGACTTTGAATATACTTTGGTTCGGCCGTGGGGGTATTTTAACTTCGGCCCAGTCGAAGATCATTTCTTACTAGTTATATATAAGATTAAATGCCGGTTTGAACATAAAAAAAATACAAGAAACAAAATCTTGAAATATACTTTGTGATCGAAGTTATTATTGTTTAACCCTGCAGTAGTCGCGCGGATTACATATGTAATCCAGTCATGCAAAATTATGAATTTCACAACTGTCTGCAATCGATATACATACATTGATTTTACGTACTATAATAATTATGTTTATGTTGTTTTTTTAAATAAATATAATATAAAATAAAGTAATAATAAAAATTAAAACAAATAACTTAGCATTTTCAAATTGCCATCTCTTATTTTAAACTTTAAAAACGGATTACATATGTAATCCGCGCGACCACTCTCGTCACATTTAGGTACGCGACTACTGCAGGGTTAAAAATTACTCTCTTTTGTTGGGTTTTATTGAGCTTATTTTTGTTAAAAATGTTTCAACTTTGACGAATTTTATAAAAAAGCCATACAATACATCAAGTTTCCAATATCACATTCATGTTTTATAATCTGACGAATGAAATTAATTTTTTATAAAATTTAAAAACAAGAAAAAGAACCCAAATGTCATCCTAAAATCGAAAAAAGCGCACTGTGCAGCGGTCTCTAGAGTACACTGAAGAGCAAATTTAATAAGTTAAATTTCAATTTCGGTGCATGGTCAAAAATTCCAATGGAAATTCATAAAATTTTGGATAATGAGAGTTATTTCATACTAAGTACACCACCATTGCAGGAAACGCTACATTTTAAACAAATTACATATCTTCAAGCTCTCCTGATGTAAAATATAAATACAAGAAAAAGTTTAAACAAAAAGTTATGATTTATATGGCTGTCTCTGAATTTCGGAACCATACTTCAAGACAAGTGGACTAATAACAAATATATTGATCTATTTAAATTATTCCTTAAGCTTTAATTTAGATCCATTTATTCATAAATATAATCAGAATGATGATTATGTATTTTAGCCGGACAAAGCCTCCTCGAATTATGCAAATACGATATAAAAGTTGTTGGTCAGCAAAAATATATATTTTGTACCTAAAGATATGAACCTCAATAAATTACTACAATGCCGACCAATTGAAAATTTCTTCGGAGAACTTAAAAGTTAAGTCTACAACAATGGCTAAAAGGCCAAAAATGTGAAGCAATCGATACATCGTATCCAAAAGAACCTTATGGAAATCATGACAAAGGACGTACAATGTGCTTTCTTACAACTACGGTCAAAACTACGACAGGTGGCCGACAAAACAACATTTATTGAAGTTCATTAATTAAAATGTATTTTTAATCGGCGGTGTTCTGAAAACCGACACAGAATTGACATAGAATCGGAATTGAAACCGATATCGGTTTCAATTGGTGTTTTAAAACCGAGAGGATTTTGCTTGATTCGAAGATAAGCGAAACCGATATTTTAAAACAGCTGATTCACTTAGCTGTCAACAAAACAATTGCAATTCTTTATTTTGACGTTGTAGTTTACTTTTGAGGGAAATTTAAGATTTTTTAAAAACGTAAGTTAAACTGGAAATATGAGTTCGGCTGTAGTTGCTTACTTATTAATGACGGAATCCGAGGAAGAATCAAACGAAAAATTAAGGCGAAAAGTGTTGAGAGGCAAAAGCAATCCGTTAGAGTTGCCGGAAACCAAGTAAGTGTAATTTTATCCTTTAAATTTAGCCATATATGAATGATGCTTTAATTTTAATGCAGATTCGTTGACCTATACAGGCTTAATAAGGAAGCCTTTGTTATGGTGCTTGAAACCATAAAAAATAACTTACAGAAGATGTCTATTCCTCCCGTGCTACAACTAGCGGCAGCCTTAAGATTTTTGGCAGAAGGGCCGTATCAGCGATCAGTTGGAAACGACGTGAACGTGTGCTTGGCGCGGCCCACAGTGTCGAAAGTACTAACAAAAGCACATAACGCTCTTGGCCGCTCCATTTGTAGAAACTGGGTGAAGCTGCCGATGGATGAAAATCTCAGCGAATATGAGGGTGGCGATCGTACAAGCGGCTGCCTGGAGACTGCGGTTATGGTATTGAATCATTTCTCCTAACGCCATACAGAAACCCGCAATATAATTCTCGGGAGTACAAATTTAACCAAGCGCATTCTTCTGCAAGAAATATTGTTGAAAGGACAATTGGAGTGTTAAAATGTCGTTTTCGCTGTTTGCTGGGCACGTTGCACTACAGGCCGGAAAAACCCGTAAAAAATAATTTATGCTTGCTGCGCCCTCCATGATATATGTAGAAATTACAATATTGAAAAAGCTTTTCAAATTCAAATTTAGCAAAATCTATCTCCAGCTGCTGCTTCTTCAATTCATGTTTTTCCTGCATGGCAGTCAACATGCGTGCACTCATGCTCTGGAACTCGTTTTTAGTTCTGTAACCGCTTTTCTAATTACCTTATTACTTGTTTCAATTACGCGGTATATTCTTCGTAAGCTGCTCGCATTTTCTTTCTGAATTGAAATAAGTTTATCAAGTTTTTGACTTAAATCCTTCTTGTTTTGGGTATCCTCATCAAGAAAAACTTTTAATCGCTGGGAAATGAGCTCCGGCTTCAGTTTTTTCGGCGTGTTGCAAGAATGTTGAGTCGGGCATATTTTCTTTGATGTACCCGATGGTTCTTCATCATGTGGAGTCAGGCATATTTTTTTTACTTTAGGCATATTCACTTAGTCCCAGTGTTTCTCCTGGAGTACCATCTAGTGATCTTGCAATTGAACATATGCGGACAATAGCCTCATCTGAATTGGTAAGATGATGTTTAGAAAAAGGACCACCACCACTTGCTCGTGCTTAATTTTTGTTATGCGCTAACTTTTTTTTTACTTCGCTCTTCCACTCCGTCCAAACCTTTAGAAAGTCGAAGGCGTCAAGAAAAGTTTAATTTTTTTTTTTTTTTTGTTTGCTAATTTACCTTTTTCCAGCCAATTGTGTCTTTCGTAGGAGGACCAGCTGCATTCAATCTCACCACAAGTTCTTGCCATAGAGATTCAACAAGTGGCTTATCTTTTTTGGTGAACCCCTTAGTCAGGTTCGGGTGGTTTTCCATAAAATCTATAATTAAAGAAATTTGTGTTGCGTTCATGTTTTCCCCTAAGAAAAAAAATCAAAACAAAAGCAATAAAATAAAAATAAGTGATAAAAATTGTTAACTTACATGTTTTTCAAAATGTTCGCTGCTTAAAAAAAATTAACGGAACCAATCCTGACAACTCTCAGCTGATCGATTTCAAACAGACAACCAAATCGATAGATCGGTTTCTAGAACAGCTAAACCGACACAAAACCAACTTCGAAAATGAAACCAGTTTTAAAATCGATAATCGGGCTTAGAACACCAAAAAGAATTTTTTGCCGATTTCAAATCTGATTTTGACAGTTGTCGGTTTTCAGAACACCCCCGAATATTATAATTTAACTAGAAAGTATTGTTTCAGTATATGTTAATACTAGTTATATTTTGAATTTCTGACGTGAATGAGTTCAGTGCAGATTTTTAGTTATAACCCGTTATGCCAAAGGGTATAACTAGTACTAGTACACAAAGTACTAGTTTGCATCAAATTATTGATTTTTAAATACATTTCTAAGGTTTAAATTTGTGTGTTCAAATTTTTTTTTTTTTTTACTTTTGGAAAATCGGCTCATCAAGTTGGCAAAATGTTCGTGCTAAACCGAATTAATTGAAATAAATCTAATTTTTAATAGAAAATAGATGTATTTGGCATTTTATTATTTTTGGTTTTAACTTAAAAGCTTTGAAGATGGAATCATTTAAGGAACAACTTTTTTTTTTGGTTCATTGTATGTCATCCTTCAAACTTATTTAGGGTCGGTTAGATTCATAATTTTTCCGATTTAGAAGTAAAGTTCCACACGCGTTGCAGTTCTTTCTGTCTATTTTCGTCTACAGTGATTTTTCGCATATTTTCAGCAATTCAGATGCCTCTTGTTCAACATCAGTCAAACAACAAAAACATGTATATATAACTTCCGGAAGTTGAATTAAATTGTCGGGCTACACTGGCGGAGCCAGTACGTTTTTTTATTGATGCTAAGTTATAGCGTTCACTCATAGAGCACATCATTATGATGATATACACGTATGTTCATATAAATGCATAGCGATCTCTGCAGATGGAGATTAATCAAATGAGTGTGTGAACTGTTAGTTGATAATATTAAGTTGCCTTTAAATAAGTTAAGTTTTGGTAATGATGAAAAATTAAAAATTCTTTTACTTTTTTTTCAAATTTAAATAAAAAATTTAAGTAGGTTGTAGTCCGCTCATGAGAAATTGACATGATTTTAGTTCCTTCCATTTTATCGTCACACGTTAAGTTTTACCGCGCAGATTGCCAAAAGAGTTGAAAAAGTACTTTATGATAAAAAAAAATTAAAAATTTCTTCGGGACACAACTTAATATTTGTTCCATTAAATTATTAAACGCTATATATATGTAGGTACTACAATAAACATTATTATACGCCAGTAAAAGCTGGTTTTTAGCCCATACGGCAAAAATAGACGAAAAGTTCATAAGGCCGCGGAAAGAGCCACTCTAAAATTTAAAAAGCAGCTATCATGCAACAGCATCGCATTGAATTATTTCTCTATAAGTATATGCGCTACAGTGAATGTTGTAAAACGCAATGGAAGAATGTGTACTTCGCCTAATAAAAGGGTAACCTCAGGTCGAGTAGGCAAAAGTTTATTCAGCAAAAATGCAATATTGTTGCATGGAATTATTACACGGTGAGAAGAAATGATACAAGAGATTTTATTTTACGAAAGCAAAAAATTATTCTTTGAGCTCATTTCAGAATATGAAAACAAAAAAAAATCTTTTGGAGCCACAACACCACGAAGAAAGTCACTAAATGAAGCAAAAATGCAATAAAAATTAAAGAATGTTGCATGGAATTATTTTTCCGTGACTATTAGCTCTACGGTAATGTGTGGAATAACAGTAAAGCTAAGGTACGTTTCCTTTAAAAAAAAAGAAAAACTAGTAAAAAATATTTATCGACTGGGCTGAAGTTTAAAAAAACCCGCATATATTAATTTTTGTGGAATTTAAGAGATTTTACCTTTTTGATAGTCACTTTTCATGGGATGTAGCTTGATTCGACTTGGTTGTATTTCATACTCAGTATGCATATTAAATATCAAAGCTCATATGCTTTCAATTTCAAGTCCATATATTATTTTTTTTTTAATTCTATGAGAGTTAACCGTTTTGATTACATCACTTTGCATGCCAGGTAGAAGTGGCTTTCATCCGATTTGGCTCATTTTCGCATCTCGGTCAATTGTGTACAAACTTAAGAAGCTAGGTCAAAGTCCTTTCAAGGGCTGAAATGACCAGTTATTTATAATATTTATATTATTTTATTGGCTCATTTTCAAACTTTATCTTTATTTTTTAGATACATAAATATCGATATTCGTGATGAATTCCGTGATGATAGCTTCAAAATTACGCTTGTAATCGTGATCACAAGCAGACAGCCGGACAGACAAACAGGCGGACATGGCTAAATCGACTAGGGTGGTGATGCTTATCAAGAATATATGCACTTGTCTATACCTACACCGCCTCCTTATGGGCGTTACAAACGGAATGACTAAATTAACATGCCACTTTTACGTTTTTAAAATGTGGGGGTATAAACATATTGGCGTCATGAAGAGTTCCCTCTCAGGGAACCCCTTTAAATAACCTTAATGCACCAAATGCAATAGCAAAAGGAAAAATAAAAACAAAGATAAAAAATGACCTAAAATTAACTTAATTACAAGCATTAGGAGAAGGTATTGGATAAGGATTAGAACAAGAATCAAAAAAGGATAAGGCCAAGGATTTGGACAAAGATTAGAACCAGCAATAAGACAAGGAGTAGAATAAAAATTTGGAGAAAGGTTAGAGGATGGAATTGAACACGGATTAGGGCAAGAAATAATTCTAAAATGAGTTAATTTTTTGTGTCATTTAGGGAATTAAGCGCGGAACTTTTTGATTGGGGTCGAAATTTAAATTTTTGATGTCAAAAACTCGACTCTTACAAGTGAAGAAATCGAAGCAGTAATCGAAGTTATTACACAACACAGAACACAGCGGCTTGCGAGTGGATGCTGTGCAGCAAGGTACATGATCTTAAAGCGACGGCAATACTTCAAGACGTTTTTTCTCCAACCCTGTACTCGTTGCTTGTATCACAGGAGTTGATGAAGAACTGATCGATCGTTTTCGAATCGTGCTGCAGATAATCACATGTGGTCAACAAATTGACTCTGCCTTGTTTTAACAATTTGCTTGGGATACGGCGAAACTTTTTGTAACCAAATTAAACTGGTGATTCATGCCAGTGACTGGCCGTATAGTTTTGGTACATGGACATTTAATAAAATGGATGCAGCTGTACTTCCTATTGGTATGCTCTCCGAGGAAGTTGAAGAAGCGCGTAACAAAGACTACCAGAAGTAAAGACTGATGTTTTCTAGAAAATTTAATAGATCATCAACAAATACTGATGTATTCAATCGTTTACTCGTGTCATCTGTCATCTATCACCAAAAAAAAGTTTTGGAACTGAATGATGTTTTTAAGGAAATGATAGTTGATCAATAATGTTAAAAAAAAAATTAAAAAAAATTTTTTTCATAAAATTCTCATAAAAATAAACTCCTCAATAAAATTTTGTCAGGAAAAACTTGGGGTCTTTTTTCATTTCAGTTTTGGGCCAAATTTTATTTTGTGTGGTGGGGCAATATTTCAAATTGAAAAAGGGCCTATATTTTGGGCCTTTTTGAATTTTTTGTTTTGGGGCCATTTTTACATGAACCATTTTGAACACAACCAATATTTATTACAAAATTGGGAGGACAAGAAATAGATAAAGGATTTGGACACATTAAGCACAAGAATAAGGACAAAAGTTTGGAAAAGAAGTGGGACAAGAATTAGGAAGGGATCTCAAATAAGGGTAAGGTCAGGAATTTTGGCATGGAAACAAGAGTTTGAATAAGAACAAGGATAAGGATTAGTTTGGAATAGAAAAAAGGAAAGAGACAAGAAAGTATAAAAATACGCTGTCACGCCAAAAACCTACAGGTGTGCCAACTAAACAGCATTTTATTTTTTTTTTAACCAAGCCAACCAAGAAAAGACGAGCATTGAAATCTTTGCTATATTTTTTATTAATATTTCGTTTTTTTTTTATTTTACTTATATTTTCTTAACAAAAAAGACTTTTGAAATAATAACAGTATTTATGGAACGCAGTCCATTGAGATGTGTTTCTTTTCTCTTCTTAAGCTTTAATATTTTTTTGAAAACTACTAAATTTTGTTTGTGTTTTTTTTTTTTTTTTTTTGTATTTATGGTAATTCTTCAATTTTATTTTACGTTATAAGAAACAATTTTAGAAATTAATATCACTAACAAGCTTTTTTAAGTTTCTCAGATACTTAATCTTAAAGCAACGAGAAAGAGTGTATGTTATTAGGTTTTTAGTATCTATTAGATTATGCAATTATTTGGTCGATTTGATAAATTTTGTTTTATTTTATCGCCTAAAACTAGCATTATTTTAAGTGTACTAATTAATATTAAAGATTATGACTACTTTTTACTAAATTGTGTTATGTAGTATTTTCTAATATTAATTTTATATGAAGTGAGTTTTTTGTTTTAAGTTTAAACTTAAGTTTAGCTTCTCATAAATATATAATTAACAAGGCAATTGAATATATAAAAAGATTTAACCGAATAATAAATTCATCGAATTATGAATGATGAAATTTGTATTTTGTAATTTTGTTTAAAAGGCATTGATTAAAGCAAAACAAAAAAAAAAATTTAAGAGCTGATAATAAAGGAGGTGTATTCGGAGTATTGAATTTAGGAAAAAGTTGTAAATTATTGCTTTTTACTGCGTAGACCAACTCAATTGCATGCATTTTAAGTATGTATATGATAAGAAAATTTGAAGAATCTACTAAAATTTTAACTTTTTTGTTATCTTTTTTTAATAACTGAGGAAGGAAGAACTTCTACTCAGGAAGTTTTATTTGAGTTACCAATACAAAACTGAGTTAAACCTGAGTTAAAGCAAGTTTCCTAATTAAGATATTTATTAAGGATATCTTTATTTATATATAAAGATTAGATATTTATAAAGCTTTGATTAGGCTTTTCTGAAGCAAAAGCTTCTGGATTTACGCAGATGCGTCAATTTGCATTTTTACAAAACTCTTTGATTTTATTTTTAAAATTGAAATCTTCAATTAAATTCAAATTGAAATCAGAATATTGCCTTATATTTGGAAATACACTGTAGAACAAAGAAGTAGAATTATTAAAATATATTGTGCTGGCCTATTTAAGCATGGGACAGCAGCTGGATGCACTTGAACTCGGAATATGTTTTATATGTTTTTTATCATGCATTTTTTTAATATTTTGAAAATATTTTAGTTAAATAAAAATTGTGCTTAATATGATTTTTCTTGCAATTTGTAAAACTAGTTTAACTTTATTTTATTGATTTACATAGCTTCAAGTTTACTCTAGGAGTTTAGCAGTTATTGTGTTCAGCTTTTTCAAGTGTCTATAATCGAATAATTCTTAAATGCTTACTAATATGTACATAAATGTGTTTGTGGTAGTAGGTTAGTGAGTGTGTGGGTGTGTATATCAGTGGGTGGGTATTCGAGTGAGTCCATTTGATAAGTTTGCAGATATTTATTATCAACGCCAGCCAGCATGTGAAGAAAATCGTTGAAATCTGAAAGAAACGAAAAAAATACAACACAAAATTATTATTATGTTGGAAAGAGGGACGGATTCTTTGAAAAATATATTACTTCTATTAATTTTTTTTTTTCCTGCAACTTAATTGTAATTTATTTTTCACACCGAAAAAAAAACTAGTAAAGGATAATATTGTATAAACTTAAGGGTGTGGTATAACTTAAGCAACACTTTTTGTTTGAATGTTTTTTTCTGAATGTTCAACATATCGAGAGTATTGTGTCAAAATTTCAAGTAAATCGGAGCAAAACTAACGAAGATAAAGCGTTTTAAGCGACCGCCCTTCATTCTCGATTTTTATACCTGTCTAGCAGCTGCGCGACGCGCCTACTTGAAAGCTCTCCCGTTGTAATCTCCAAATTACTTTCTACTTTTTATGAAGATTTGAGCGAGGACGCACTCTGTCTGTTAAGTTAATGGACAAGACCAAGACACTGTTGATCGTTCGAATTTTATGTGAACGATCTATACCTTAACAGATATACCGTAACTGAAGAGATGGATTCAGACTAGCAACTTGTATAATTTTTTTATACAAGTTTTATACAAAATTAAAAAAAAACAATATTTTTGCTTCCAAATTTCCACTTTTCTAGAATTATATACAAGCATTCAATAAATTTTGAAACTAAAAATAAAACATAATTAAATTTATATTTAAAACATTTATTGTATTATCTAAAAAATTGTTATTGGGTGTTAAAATAAATTCGTAGCATCTTCTTCATGCACAATTATCAGGCTTGTTCGCACGGGGGGTTTACGGAGGATATTTGCTTAAAGGGAACAATGGAAGAATGTTCTACCAACGCCATCTATTGTGAAATGCTACGAAATGGTTCCGAAATCCAATACATATTACACACATGCTTGTTAAGCCTCAGCAAGAGATCTAAAGAGGTTTCCGAGAGTAGAAAATTACTCAATTAATAATTAAGCTTCAAAAAGGCACCACTTTCGTGATTGTCAGAGGCAGTCTTGCCAGATTTTTTTTTTAAAAAACTGTAAAATCTAAGGCGCCTGCTACACGTTCAATATATATTGATCAATATCGTGATTCGTGATATTTATTGAACGTGTAGCATGCGATATTGATGGATCGTGATCCATATCGCAACATATTTAAATATTTTGAAATCTAGATCGCGGATCGCAATACTGTCAATAAATATTGAACGTGTAGCATATTATGTTTCATCAGTACGCGATTGTGTATACAACAGTGAATAACAAATTGTGAAAATAAATAAAAAAAAACTGTTGCATATATTTTTAAATGGCAGAATTTAGTGAAACAGAGTTTGTGCTTCCGGAGGAATCGGAGCTTACTCTAGAGAAGCAAGTTCTGAAAGAGTTTATTCTGTATTTAGAAGCATTGCCGCATTCTAAAAAAAAGAAGCATTTTGTTTGCATTCAACATCTTGCAACAGCGAACCATTCAAAGCAAAAAATCTATGAATACTGACGCGATAAATATTGAACGTCTAGCACTCAACCGTGATCCAGCAATCCATGAATTTGGATCGCGATCCAAGTATCACGATAAATATTGAACGTGTAGCAGGCGCCTAAAGAATAAAACTGCATTTTGAACATAAGAACTGCCATTCGAAAGAACGATTTTTTAAGCATTTTCTTTAATTTTGTATTAAAAACAGAAATAAAACAAATTCATTTGTATATAAAATTGTTGTTGTTTTTAACATATAAAAAACTTCTGGTATTTTATTCACATTTCAGATCATTTTAAAATAAGTAATTCAGGTATTTGTAGCTTGCAACCTTGTGGCTTGAAAAGAAAACACGCAAATTGGCGCAAACGGAGAAGTGATGTTGGGTCATGTTCAATGTTCAATGCGTGAAGTTGGCTGAAGCTGCTGCTGAAGTTTATAGCAGGGCTGCTTTAAAAAATTAATTGAACTATAATGATGTTTTAGTAAAGAGAATTTATGAAAACAACATAAGATTTTATATTTTCATAAAAACTGCTTTTTGCCCTGAAAAGCTGCATTAATAATGGAAAAACTGTATTTTTTTTTAAAAAAACTGCCAACCTGCTCAGAGTTGAAAAAACTGCCATTTGCAGGCAAAACTGCCATTCTGGCAACACTGGTCAGAGGTGTCCACTAAAGAGCTGCACAAAATACCGCATTCATAGTACTTGAATGGTGTACACTATGCAGGTGCAGTGTATTTCAGTGTACACTAAGGGAAAAACATATTAAATTTATCCAAAAACTTTTTTAATTTATCCAAAAAGCGAGTTATTTTTGCACCAATAACGCATTTGAATAAATCAACTACGTAAATATTTAAAATTTATTTGAATACTTTTTTAATTAAATTAAATATTTAAACAGAATTAATAAAAAATATATTAAAATTATACACGAATTTTTTTTAAATATCTTTCAAATACATATTTACTATTTGAAAATAGACTATCGCATTTAAAGAAAATTTAAATAAAAATATTGAATTTAAAAAAAACATATTTAAATTGAATATGTTATTAATGGTTTTATGGTATTATTTTCTTCATATTGCGTTCATCAAATGCCATTGCCTGTATAATTTATTATCGCTTCACTTTTTTCGTTCTCAAATTTATACTATTTTTGACAGTTGGTGCCTTAATATTGCACCAACTGTCAAACATAGTATAAAATAAAGAACGAAAAAGTAATGTTCAAAATATATGTAGGTAGAAGCAAATTATGCAGGTAAATGACAACCGAGTTGTCACTCCACACCATGATGTAATTAATAAGGTGGTAGTGAATTTTTCACCACACACTCAATTTTGCTGAATCTGTCAAAAAATTGTGACATAAAGAGAGGACCTGTTGGTAAGTGTCAAATCGTTATTTGTTTTGTTTGCTTGCTAGTGGTAGTTCTAGGTAAAAAGTAATAAACTGCAATTATATGTAATTTTGTTGGATTTTCATAAAAATCATTGAAAAAACTGTGAAAAACTAGAGCCGAATATGGAAACACAATGTAATTGGCTGCAAGTATGGATGATTTGGCCATGTTGTTCCACTATACCAATAGCAGCAATAAGTTGATCTTCTTAAAATCTTCGAGCAAATCTACGAAACCTGTATCACAATCCGTACGAGGTGGTACATAATGCTTCAAGAATCCAGCTCTTTATCTTGAGCTGCCAGAGAAGTTGTTTAATCAATTTGAGGTTATGTTTAATATTTGTTGGTTTTTTATTGGCAAATAGCTTTGCTTTATTTACAACACGATCCAGCGCAGTCCGTCACAGCGTCTCAGCAATTTTTTATTCTTATCCATGTTTTTTGCACGTTTATAATCAATCAAATTATACTTTCGCAATAAGCAGAAATTTCACAAAATATGTTTTGTTTAAAATATGCGATCAGCTGTTTTTGACAGATCGAGAGTTTATTTTTGTGAGAGAAGTTGAAAATTCACTACCACCTTGTTAATAACACCATGGTGTGGTATAAAAAAAATTCAAATACGGGAAAAAAACGAGTTGTAAGAAAAACATTTGATTTATCCACGTAAATATTTGAATAAAATGTATACTCAGGCGTGGATAATGCTAATATGCGTTATTTTGAGCTATTTTGAAAGCTCTTCGTTAGTGACGTTGCCCACTGAACCATAAGCGAAGGTTTTGTGTAGGGTGAGAGTTTGCGAACGTTTTTGGGTATTCTTTTTTTTTAATTTTTGATTTTTTATATTGTCGCTTAAAAGTGCTTACCTTAGAAGATGAAATTCGTGAAAACTTTTCCTTTAAATAAAAACTATACTTCTTTTGCGTAATTCATAAAAAACTTATTTTGAGTCGAAAAAGAATCATTTTCTTGTCATTTTAGTAAGTTTCCTCGTATCATAATCATAAATATTAATTTTTTATATTCTAAAATGAATTAAAAAAAGGAAAACTTTAAACATTTGTTGATATTTTTATAATAGTAAATTAAATTCAGTCCGGCGATTGATACAAAAAGGGTTCATTTCCGAGTGCCGAAAAATAACTTTTCTATAGAAGAATTTTCATAATTTAGCATCATATATTTATAATCAAGTGCTTTCCGCCTTTAAATTAAGCTATAATACTATTCATACATGTATTTTAATATGTTTTTAGTTAAAATAAAGTGTTTCATATCACACTTTTACAAATGATGGGAAGGACCTTAATTTGAATATGTTAACACTTCAATTCAAATCTTTCAAATTTAATAATATTTCAATGAATATGCACATATTAGAATTGAAAACGATTCAACTTTTAATTGAACATTAAATTATTTATAATGAAGTTTCTATATTTTGATTTAAACTGCACTCATATTCATTTATATATTTGAATATGTTTTTTATTTAAAAGAAAGTGTTTCATATCCAATTTTTTATAATGAGTGTATTACACCTTGATCTGAGTATTTTAACACTTAAATTTAAAATTTTCAAATATTTAAATGCAATATGAAACATATTTAAATTTGAAATTTTTCATTAAAAAGGTGCATAGTTGAATTAAGAATTATTCCACTTTTAATTTAATATGAAATTATTTATAATAAAGTTTTTATACTTTGGTTTAAACTGCATTCATATTCATTTATCTATTTGAATATTTTTGTTATTTAAAATAAAGTATTTCATATTTAATTCAATTATTTCAAGAATCAAATATGTTCATATTTATTTTTAACATGCCATTTTTCCCTGAATGTATGGTTCTATTTTTAATGCATTTCCGAACAAAAAATACAATTTATGGTTCCTTTTTAACTCATTTCCGAATAAAAAATACAACTCATGGATCTTTTTTAACCCATTTCCGCACAAAAAAGTACAATTTGTGGTTTTTTAAACTCATTTCTAAACAAAAGAAGGTTTATTTATAAGAGGCATTTTAGTCCGACGAATGATACAAAAAGCCTTCATTTATGAGTGCCGAAAGTGGACGTTCCTACCCGAAAAGGTTCATAAAGGTTCATGAAGTAAAAGTAACGGGAAATCATTGCGAGCACACCGAGTGCACTATGCACTATGAAATAAAGATGTTTTTGAAGGGGGTCTCGAACTTGAGATGCACAGGTAGAAGGCTCGAACGATATGATAACCTTAACAAATTAGAAGAAGTGCCATGTCTAGAAAACGAAGCAAGATAGGCTCTGAAGCGTTCTGAAGGGAGTCTCGAACTCAAGACGCACGGATAGAAGGGTCGGACGATATGATAGCCCAAAAAATACAAAAAAAACGCCTTATCTGGAAATCGAAGCAAGATTGAACAAAAATAATATCGAATCTGACATCTTAGAAGGGGGTCTCGAACTCGAGACCCATAGGTAGAAGAGTCGGCCGATATGATAACCTCAAAAAATTAGGAAGAACGCAATATCTTGAAAACGAACCAAGATGGGCCAAAAATATAGGCTTGTGCGATGTACACGTATTGGTTTCGGCCGATAGTAAACCAATAAAAATAATCCAAAACATAGGATATGCATAGGTGTAGTGCATATTCATTTCTATATTCTACTTCAGTTAGGATAATACTTCAGTTTTCTTAGATACTGAATTTAAGTGCATATAAAAATATTTGCGTTCAAAAATGCTTGTTTTGATATGTGATGTCGACAGAGACGAAGTACTTGAATAATGGTACATGGCATGCAGGTCATTTTTCTTATGCTTGTGCTGCTCTCTATAGTCCACCTCAATATAAAAGGTTATGCATCGGAAAGTACAGCCCTATAACTGTCTGGTGTGCATTTTGGTCTGATGGTGGCATTGGTCCGTATTTTTTTGAAAACGATCAAGAAGCAACCGTTACGGTTAATTATGACCAGTAGGGCAGATTTTTTAGCCTGAAGATGTGGATCTGGACGATATAAAGTTTCAATAAGATGGGGCCGCACCAGCACCACTTAGGCGTTTGTTGTAACAGAAATTTTCGTGGGGTTACCCAAAAGATCGCGTTCACGTGAATAAACCTCAAACTATTAAATAAACTTTACTTTTCGAAGAAGATAATGGATAACCCTTTAGCTTCAAGACACTACAGTTAGTACAGGACACTACAGTTAGTACAGAATACAAGTTTGTCATTTTTTTTTTCTCCATGTAGTATTTTTCTCCAAAAAGTTCCAAAAGATCATTTTTTTAGTATCATAATGCCGTTGATGTAATAAAATGAGCTTATATGCAACGTATGTTTACGTGTACAGGAACACGGGCTGCCTTTGAGGTCTTACGCCTCGCCAACACTAAATATTGCCTGATGAATTTTGATAGTTACATTCGAAACTTTTACATTTTCTAGCATAAACGTACTCACGTTTTGGTGTATTTGCGCTAATTGTGTTCATTACAGTGGTTTGAAAATTGTATTTCAATAGAAAAGTGAAATTAGCACGTGAACATTTTCGGCTGATGATTTTTTACGATTTTCGACATGGATTAACAAGAAAAGAATGCATGAATCAACTTAGTTCGACTTCTGGTGATGAAGCACAACATCCAGCAACTGTAAAACGCTCGTTCAATGAGTTTGAGCGTGGTCGTCATTCTCTCCAAGACGAATTTCGAGTAGATCGTCTACGAATGGCTGTTGTGACAGAAAACATCGATGCTGTGCGTGCACTGTTGGAAGTATACCGGCATTTTACATACCGTGAGATGGAGTCATCCTTGAGCATTAGTGGGACTAGCACATTTTCGATTTATTTAACATACGCATTTAAGCATCAGGAAGATTTCTTCCTGTTGAATACCACATGATTTGACGGTTGTTCGTAAAAATCTTGTCGATTTTTGCAGGAAATGCTGCAAGAATACAGCGGGGGTGGTTCGAAACACGTCTACTATACTACCACAGGTGACGCATATGAGATTAGCAGAAATCTACTGCTTGGGTCTTTCAAAGTAAGCAAACCCGGCAAAAATTGTCCGCGGACGGAGCACATCCAAGGAAATGGTTGCCATTTTTTTAGATAAACCGGTCATGTCGCAATTATAGCACTTGAGCAACGGAGAACTATTAATGCTGAATGGTACACAACCATTTCTTTGCCGGAAGTGTTTGAGAATTGAAAAAATCAACCAACGAAGGAAGATCATCCTCCATCACGACAATGCGAGTTCCCACACTAGGGGAAATAACGCGTATTAACATTATCCACGCCTGAGTATAAATTTTATTTAAATATTTACTTGGAAAAATCAAATATTTTCCTTACAACTCGTTTTTTTCCCGTATTTAAATTTTATTTATACCACACACGTACACATGTATTTCATACAAGCAAGCAACAACAGCATCGCACACGTACACACATATTCCGACAAGCAGCAACAGCATCGCACTCTGTTCCTGCAGTTTATTTCTTGCAGTTGCAGGTTTCTTATGATTCTCATTTAGTTATTGTTGGAAGGGTAATATAGCCTGCATATTTGGACACTATGATTTGTGAGTGCGATGGGTGATCATGATGGGTGCGAAAATAGAACTATGTAGGGTGGAGTGACAACTCGATATTTCCTTACGAATATCTTGCACCGGTTGTCATTTACCTGCATATTTTGTATTTTCTATCTTAGTTTTTCTTCCTATTTTCTTCCTCTTTTCTTCCTCCTCTTCAATTTAAATATTTTGATTTTTAAATTCAATATTTTTATTAAAATTTTCTTTAATTGCGATAGTTTTATTTTCAAATAGTAAATATTTGAAAGATATTTAAATATATTCGTGCATAATTTTAATATATTTTTATTAATTTTATTTTAAATATTTTAATATTTTATTAAATTAAAAAAATATTTAAATAAATTTTAAATATTTACGTAATCGATTTAAGTAAATGCGTTATTGGTGCAAAAATGACTCGCTTTTTGGATAAATTAAAAAAGTTTTTGGATAAATTTAATATTTTTTCCCCTAGTGCACACATCAGCTCAAACAAAAAAGATTTTGAGTACTCAAAATGTGGCATTGATGGATCATCCCCCATACTGTAACGACTTGGCACCCAATGACTTCTTGTTCCCTCACATCAAGAAAAGAAATGCGTGGCGAGGGTATTTTGACGCCCGAACAGACCGTTGCGGGCTTCAAAAACCTGGTTACGGAGATACCAACTTCAGAATGGCAAAACTTTTTCGAAAATTCTTTTAAACGAATGCAAAAGTGTATTGATCGTCTTGGAGAATACTTTAAAAAACAATAAAAGCATTTTCACTGATTAAACACTGTTCTTTCATTGATAGACGCAAGACTTAAAAGGCAGCCCTCATTTTTGTCTTAAAGTATTATTTTATCCGAGTAAAATAAGTATTATTTTATCCGGTTATATCAGCTAGTAACATATACATAAAAAGCGTTACTTTAACTGTTGAAATGATAGTTATCTACATTTTGTATGTCGTGCTGCCTGTACTAGTGAACTTTTATCTTTCATAAAGCAAGAATATTTTTTAACTTTTCGAGATTCTAAAATATTTTATTTTCGAGGTGAACGTTGTGGTTTCCATAGATTAGAGTTATTTAAATAAATATTTAAAAAATATTTTAATATGAATCATATGTTCACCTGTTTACCTGTGTTGAGTGCGTACGCAAACATGGAAGAAAGTTGACACTTAGTTTGGTGAAAAAACTTTTTTGTTTGACTTTTATTTGAAGACTCAGCGAATAAGGATCTGATCACACCTTGTTGACGTTTGTGTTTTGCATTTTGTGTCGCGTTGCCTTTATTTGCATTAAAATGTGTTGCGACTGTATGTGTGCGTATGCATGAGTGTGTTTGTATGTGCAACTGTGTATGTAGTTGTGCACATAACCATTGCGGCAGCAAGTGTAAACCATTATGTAAAAAAATTTCAATATTATTTTTTCTTTTTTTTTTTTTATTTTTATTTCATTCAACTTTTTAACCATGTGACCGACAGACAAGGGCAAAAAACGCAAAGCGTGCCTGGAAAGTCAAACAACAGAGCACGGAAAAAAAATTTATAAAAAAGCCAAAGGCAAGACATGCAAGTGGTCTTATGTAAACATGTTGTATCTACTACCTACAAACACACACGCACACTGAACAATGTAAACACAGACAAAAAAAAGAAAAATAAAACATATGCACTAGCACGATACAAACACCAAAATTAAAGTGGAACAGCAAGGACAAAATGACAAACGAAACAAAAGACAACCGTAACAACAGCAGCAGCAACGCCAACAACAACAACAAGAACAACAACAAAAACAGCGACACCAAAACCAACTGAAATTCGGCCCAGTGAGAAGACAAGGCAGAGGGATTTAATAAGTTAATGAAAGCAAAAAGGACATAATGCATAGCTTAAAGCCGCAAAAAGTGTTGTGGCCCGTGCCGAGGGGTCTTACTCGTATAATCCTAGCGAATTCTTTTAAAATTTCCCTTAAACAAAACAGTTAAAAAAAACTAATTGGCTTTTATAGCCCTTGAAAGGACTATGACCGAGCTTCCTATGATCAAATTGTGTTGTGCGAGTTATTAAATTGGTTGTACACCAATGATCGAGAACTGAACCTCCTAGTTTTATGCCGACTCCGAACGGGTAATGTGCATGTTTTTAAAAAGCTTTAAATGGCATTATTTACTCTCTGAGGTGTGCCATTGCCTGCAGAGAGGTCATCACTGAAACAAACTTCTACTTTGAGGACCTAGGGTTAAGGGAGTACTGTGAAACGTGGGGTATAGTAGAATCTGCTATTTGTCGCACTTTACGACAAAAAGTGCAAATAAAAAACAAGTTGGAAACATGTCACCCTGTGTACATGCCCATGTAGACGAAAAAAGCTCAAGCCTGTGTTAGATAACACGGGCGCATAGGTCAGACGTAGAATACGTTAGTCATTCACAGCCTTATTCAATAGATTTCCTTAAACAACCTTTAAACGCTTGTTTAGTTACGCACTGTTTAAGGCTTTACGCAGCTTCTATGCAACCTTGCTAACATTGTTATTCAAAAATAATAAATACAAGATTATGCCATGCGCATGTCTGCCTACGTCATGATCGACCCATTGTCAAAATCAGCTGTTTTTCACTGAGCAAAACATAAAGAACAACTGTAGCTGAAAAAAATAAAATCGTACAGAACTATTTCGCACTATCTTTCGTCTTTTCTTGCACGAACAGAAAATCAGTGAGAAGAACAGAGAAAGAGTCTTTTCCTATCTACGTCACGAAAGACCTAACGTCTTGCGCAGAACGGTGCAACTTTTTCTGCCTCTGATGGCGTAATCTGATTTCTATTATTTTTGCTCCAGATCAAAACCCCCGTATAACGTATTTTATGTTAAAACAGCTGCGTCCATTAATGCTATTAGCATGGTTACTTTATTTTCTTTTTTCGTTCCTTAATATTATACTATTTTTGACAGTCGGTGCAATTATGACACTATATGTCAAAAATAGTATAAAACTATAGAACGAAAAAAGAAAATAAAGTAACCATGCTAATGGCATTAATAAAGCAAACTAATAAAGCAAAATATGCAGGCAATGGGAAAATGCCTGGAAAATGTCGAGTTGTCACTCCACCCCACATAATTGCATTATTTCAGCAGGCAATCGCTCATACGTACGGCCAAATATCCCTCTTATAGAACTCTTGCAACAAAAACGAAATGAGAATTATAAGAACTAAGGTTGCAACTGCAAGAGAACAGAGTGCGATGCTGTTGCTGCTTGTCGGAATATGTGTGTACGTGTGCGATGCTGTTGCTGCTTGCTTGTATGGAATATGTGTGTACGTTTCTCACACTGGTTCTGTGATGAACACACAGATAATCGTACTGCTCTTACACATGATGTTATAATACATAAAATACAAAGCATATGAAAATTAATACAAAATTTGAAGGAGTTCAATTGTGATTTACTTATAGAATCAAAAAAATTATATGTAGCAATATGATTATTTAAATACAAATCAAAAGAAGACATATTAAATATGTTACGACCATACTTGAATTTTCTTCAATGCATGCATAAAGTATTAAAAACTTATAATGAAAGTGAAAAACATTTTCTCAAAATTTTGTGCTCCAGATTAACACTCCCGTATAACGTATTCTACGCTAAAACAGAAAATATAAGAAACCCGGGGTTTTTCTTTTATGAAATTAATTTTATTTTTTAGCTTTTTCTACGATAGGATACAGAAAACTTTTTTTAAGTAAGGTTTATTAATTTTTCTTCCGATCTGCGGTGATTTTTGACACGTTGCTTTGCTTGATTACGTAGGCGTAATTTGTATTTATGACGTATTGGGGGTACAGTGGAACTTTAAGTGTTGAATATAGTTGGAATATTCTACGGTGTTTCTGCAAAAAGTACTAAAGGTTCTTTTATCTGTGTTAATTGTCAAAATGGCATAAACAGTATCAAACAAAAAATTTTCATAATTTTCTACAATTAACCTTGGGTTTCTTTACTATTGAAAAATATTTTTATGGAATGGTCTGCTGAACCCCCCTATATTCCATTTTTTCATAATTTAAGGCTTCTTTTCTAATTAAATTTTTAACATGTTCCAGTTAGAGAAAATATAATAATGGTTCAGTGGGTAGCTCTTTCCAACCAAATTAAAAAAGCACTCAGGTAAAAAAGTTCAAAAAGTGTTCCACTTTATCCCCTTTCCCCTATTATTTGGAAGGTGTAAGAAAATTGAAAAAACGCTGGACTATTTATTATACGCTCTTTTCCTGAAAAAAAATACCTTTTATTCAAAAAGTCACTAACTTATCAAATTGCCCTCGTTATTGTTGCCATTCAAAGGTTCAGTTGGCCCTTTTTTCAGCTTAGCTAATATAGAGATAATCTTTTAAAGCTTGTCCTGCTCAAACGATTTTTCCAATTTTGAATGAAGTGAAAAAGTTGCTTGTTTCTTATAACTATTAATTCTGAACATTTATTTTAAGATTCTTGTAATCTTCTTTTTTATAATTGTGAAAGTTTTTTTTTAAATAAAATTAATTTTGTATACTTTTCAGAACATACTAGCTTTTTCCCGATACGCTCTGCTGCACTTTATCTACATACATAAGTACCGGAAAATTTTGCAATGCCTTCAGCATTATTTCTAAACCATCTCGTACTCGAAACATATTTACTGCCCAAATTTGAGCTCAATCGGCCCAGTAGTAGTTTGAGTCTATAGCAGCATCCTCTATCGTAAATTGTATACACTTTTCATTTCCCAGTGCCAAATAGTAACGCCATACTAACTTTCTATGTTCTGTGTCTTTTTTAACTTCCAACCCCTTGTCCAATGCATGTTCCCTTTTTTAGTAGAAGAACATCACCAAATGGTATCTACATTCTGAGTTTCCATGTTCTGTAACCTTTACTTCCATAGCTATTTGTATTTTAAATTTGGTTTATTGGGCATAGCCACGCCCCGTTTTCGAATGCCAGTGCCTGTTTTTTAGTGGAAAGACCTGGTTAGTAAGTAACTTCATACTGAGTTTCATTGTTATACGACATTTAATTCCAAAGCAATTCTATATCATCAATTTGGCCTGTGTGGGCGGAGCCACTCCTCCTTGCCTAATATTTGGTCAAATATATAGTGACCGCCTCTTTGGTCCATGGCATCTACATACCAAGTTTCACTATCAAAACATGTTCAACTCAGGAATTATAATGATTTCTAAAAAGTGGTCGTTTGTTAGGTCGGGCCACTATCATTTTTAGTATAGTTTGCCACAGTAATCATACAAACTTAATTCCCAAATTTTAGTTTAATACTACCAAAACCGTTTTAAATATAGCATTTTTATTGAGTTGTGGGTGGTAAAAGATGTGCGGAAAATGTTTGCTATGTCTATATTTTTCGCCCAAGTACAAACTCAAACCAATGAGACCTGTCAAACTATTGCAATATTCCATTTATTTCCAATTTGCAACTTAACCTTGCAAAAATTTCCCCATATACACCACATACGCACAAATACAGGTATGTTCACTACAATGCCTATAACCAGCTATGGACAGAGAGCGCTCTGGTAGAGTTGAGAGCAATAATTAAGAGCTTTAAGGGAGTGCCGGAGAGGGTTAATATGTCTGACCGACCCCCATTACTTTGCATTTTTCCCTCGGGGACCTATTCCCTCCGACCAATCCTTATGGGAGCTCTCATACAAATTTTATGATTTTTATATATTTATTCCCTAACAACAAAATTGAAAACTAAAGAAATAATTTTTATTTGATTTTTAAAATTGAGAAATAACTTTTATTTCTGAGCAAAAAAATAAAAGTTGAGAAATAATTTTTATTCTTAAGCAAAATAATAAAACTCAAATATAATTCTTATTCTTGAAAAGAAAAATAAAAATAAAAAAATAACTTTTATTTTTGATGAATAATATAAAAATCAGTAAATAATAATTAAATTAAATTTTAATGGTAAAGCTCAAAAAACAAAAATAATTTCATATTTCGATAGAACATATTGAAGTTATCCAAAATGTACCTCCGACATTTAGAACATATTCATTTTTATACCCCCATGTTTAAAAAACGTAAATGGGGGTATATTAATTTTGTCACTCCGTTTGTAACGCCCATAAGGAGGCGTGGTAGGTATAGAAAAGTATATATATTATTGATCAGCATCACCACCCGAGTCAATTTAGCCATGTCCGTCTGTCGTCACGATTACAGCCGTAATTTTCAAGCTATCATCACGAAATTAAATATTTAAGCTTTTATTTAAAAAATAAAGGTCAAGTTCGAAAATGAGCCAAATCGGGTGAAAACCACGCCTTCCTCCCAAACAAAGTGCCTTTATCAAAACGGTAAAATCTCTTAGAATTCCAAAAAAATTAATATATGGACTTGAAATTTTGCATATGAGCTCCGATATTTAAAGTACACTCTGAGTATGAAATTCAACGAAATCGGATGAAAACCACGCCTACCTCCCATACAAAGTGACTTTATCAAAAAGGTAAAATCTCTTTAAATTCCACAAAAAATAATATATAGACTTGAAATTTTGCATATTAACTTTGATATATAACATGCACTTTGTGTATAAAATTCAACCAAATCGAGTGAAAACCACACCCACCTCCCATACAAAGTGATTTTATAAAAAATGAAAGCGAATATTTTTTGTTAAAACTATGTATGTATAAGGAAAATGTTTTTACAAATAAACATTTTATTGACGGCTTAAGACTTTGAATATACTTCGGTTCGGACGTGGGGTATTTTAACTTCGGCCCAATCGAAGATCATTTCTTACTAGTTTTATTTAATTTTTGGAGTTAATCGTTATTTTCTGTCCCTGCTGTGTATACAGCCGCATTGTTGAAATAGAATTGAACCTTTGCTAATTGTGACCCATGGTTAACTATAACGTTGCCAATTAAATTGAGATATTTTTGGAAATTAATGCGTATAGGAACAAACTTGATATCAGTTCTTCCACAATAGCTAATTTCGGCCCATAATACCACATCTACACCCCCCCCCCCCCCCATTTTCACGACTACTAAGGATACACTCTTCCTTTCTTAAATCGTGGTAATAATACATTTCGAGAATGTATTTTTAATCCAGCTGTTTCTGTGATTTTCCTGGCAGTGAAGTTAGAATTTGAAGCTAAGCATAATATGGCCGCTCATCTCGGCGTGTAACCGCTCTTGGACGACCATTGCTGATAGTTTTACATTATTTTCATAAAATAAAAAAATAAATAACTGGTCATTTCAGCCCTTGAAAGGACTGTGACCTAGCTTCTTATGATCTATTGTGTTGTGCGTGTTATTAAGTTTATACACAATTGACCGAGAACCGGACCTACATGCTTAACGCCGACTCCGAACGGCGATGAACGATGAATGTTCTCGTTCTCAAGAAGCTTTACATGGCATTTTTGATTACTCTCTGAGGTTTGCCATTGTCTGCAGAGAGGTGGCGACCGTACAGAAAAATTATTTTAATTCAAATAATTTTCTGTCGCTGCTGGGATTCGAACCTGGGTTTCCAAAGTTCGTTGACATAGCGGCCACGCACTTTAACCAACTACGCCACGGACGCCACATAACATTATTTTCAGGGTTAATATTAAATTTAAAATCACTTTACGACTTTTTTTAGCATTTTTACGATTTCACAGTTTTTGATGATTCCATTATGAAGATTTTAGGCACCTTGCCCTTCCGAATTGTTAAGCCATTTTCCTCGCCCCATTTTAGTTAAAAATTAAATATAAATATTTATATTTATATTTATATTTATAAAAAAGTAATTAAATTATTAAGGTTAATGAATCCTTAATCCTTAATTATAATTGCCTTGTAATTACGTAATAATTAAGGTAATTAAATTATCAAGGATAATGTACGTAAAATTATTTTAAGGTTAATGAATCCTTAAAAACAGATATCTCTCTTGTGACCTTCTTATCATTAAACCCAATTGCGTACAAATGTGCTATCATTTTGTCATAACATTTTTTGCATATTTTGTAAAATAACGGAATTCCTCTCGGAGTGTTTAACCAATATGCATTTTAATAACAGAGCACAATTGCATGACATATTACACTTACAAATAAGTTTTTAACACTCATAGTAAATTATATTGTGACGAAAATTTATAATTTGACGAAAATGCTAACTTTATGTCGGGGACTATATCAAGTAAACTGGACAAAAAAACAAAATACGAAAAATAATTGTTTTTTTTTTTGTCTAACAAAATATAACCATAAATATTTGGGGAGTAAGGTTTTTACCCAGTTTTACTAATTACCAAATTATTAACCCATACCAACAATAATTTTTTTAATTCTCCGAAAGGTATCATAATAAAATATTTCCATCTCATGACTTTCGTATCATTGTATATTAAACCAAATTATGTTTCGAGGAATCGATCCGAAGAACTAATTTTATAAGGTGCGACGCCCTGTTAGCCAAAAGCAAGAGGTCTCTTAAAAACAATTTCTATAGGTATAATTTTATACGTTTTACCGCACAGGATTAAAAAAAAAAACTAATAAGAAATGATCTTCGACTGGGCCGAAGTTAAAATACCCCCATGTCCGAACCGAAGTATATTCAAAGTCTTAAGCAGTCAAAAAAATGTTTATTTGTAAGAACATTTTCGTCATAGTTTAAACAGAAAATATTCGCTAATGAAGTCACTTTGTATGAAAGGTGTATGTGGTTTTCACTTCATTTCGTTGAATTTCATACACAGAGTACATGTTAAATATCAAAGTTCATACGCAAAATTTTAAGTCCATATTTTAATTTTTGTGGAATTTAAAGAGATTTCACCTTTTTGATAAAGTCACTTTGTATTGGATTTAGGCGTGGTTTTCATCCGAATTGGGTTGAATTTCATACTCAGAGTGTATATTGAACATCAAAACTCATATGCAAAATTTCAAGTCCATATATTCATTTTTGTGGAATCCGAAGAGATTTTACCTTTTTGATCAAGTCACTTTGTATGGGAGGTAGGTGTGGTTTTTATACGATTTGGCGCATTTTCGAACTTGACCTTTATTATAGTATAATATAAAGGTAATTATAATAATAACTAGCTGATGTACCCGGTGTTACTCGGGGGAAAAAACGTAAGATTTTGATGTTTAGGTTTTATTCGTTCAGAAGATAACGATTTTTAGCCAAGCTTTTGACGTAAAGCGTATGGAAATATGCAAAATGGTTTTTTGTCATTCTAAGAAAATGGCGTTGTTAGAAAATTATTTTAGTACATTTCAAATTGAATAAATGTACTTTCGATAGCTCAATCGGCTCAACCAACAGTTTTGAAACCATGAGGTAGTGGGATAGATTCTCACAGTGAGCGAAACAAAGGATTTTTTTTTTTTTTAATTTTCTTTTATTATTTTTATTTTTTTTTATTTTTAATTTTTTTTTTTTATTTTTAATTTTTTTTTTATAATAATTTTTTTTTGTTATTATATATTTTTTATTATTTTTAATTTTTTTTTTATTATTTTTAATTTTTTTATTTTAGGGAAAATGCAACAAAACCAACTTTAACGAAAAGTAATGAAGATAAACATCTCTTTCAGTTGCAAAAGTTACGGTTTTAAAATTAAAAATAAAGAAATTTTTATTCGTTTAGAAGATTTGATTTTGATTATTAAATGCCAGAAAAAAGTTGGTTTTTTCAGTAAAGTATATTGAATTGAATTTAGCTTGTGTGGGTGAAGCCATGCCAAGTTTCCAATGCCTGTGCCAATAAGAGTTTTCCAGTAGAAATGCCTGACCAATAAGTAACTCCATACTGAATTTCATTGTTATATGATATTTATTTCCAAAGCTATTCGATATCAAAAATTTGGCTTGTATGGGCGGAGCCACACCTCCTTGTTCAATTACCGCCTCAGTTTTCTCGTAGTATTTTCCAATAGTAATTCCATTCTGAATTTCGTTGTTATACGACATTTAGTTCCAAAGCTATCTGATATCAAAAATTTTAAGTGTATGGGCGGAAACACACCCCTTTTCCAAAGCCCATCCAAGTTTTCCAGTAGAAGGATATCACCAAGTGGCAACTTCATACTGAATTTCATTATTATACGGCATTTAGTTCCAAAGCTATTCGATATCGTAAATTTGAATTGTATGGGCGGTGCCACACCCCTTTGGCCTATACTTGCGCCAGTCAAAAGACACGACTAAATAGTACGTTCTTACCGAGTTTCATTAATGTGTGACTTATAGCTTGAAAGTTATACCGAAAATTTGGGCTGCTGAAAAAGTGACACGCCCTACGTCCACCGCCCATAAAAGTGAAAATAATAGAACGGCAAGTGAAAATTAAAGTCGAATACCGAATTCCCTTGCTGTGCGACCTATAATTCCAAAGCTATTCGATAATGAACATTTAATTTGTATGGGAGGTGCCACGCTCCCTGAGTTTTTCTGATATTTTAATAGTTATTCTGCTATTCGGGATGAACACAAATCCAACAAATAAAAGATCATTAAAATCGGTCCAGCCGTTCTTGAGTTATAAATGGTGTAACAAACCCGACTTTGTTTTATATATATAGATATAAAGGAATAATAAAACTAGTAAAGAATGATCTTCGACTGAACCGAAATTTAAATACCCCCACGACCGAACCGAGGTATATTCAAAGCCTTAAGCAATCAATAAAATGTTTATTTTTAAAAACATTTTCGTTATAGTTTTAACAGAAAATATTCACTTTCGTTTTTTGATAAAGTCATTTTGTATGGGAGGTAGGCGTGGTTTTCACTCGATTTCGTTAAATTTTATACACAGAGTGTATATTGAACATCAAAACTCATATGCAAAATTTCAAGTCCATATATTCATTTTTGTGGAGTCCGAAGAGATTTTACCGTTTTGATCAAGTCACTTTGTATGGGAGGTAGGCGTGGTTTTCATCCGATTTGGCTCAAATTCGAACTTGACCTTTATTTTTTAGATAAAAGCTTAAATATTGAATTTCGTGATGATATTTTTAAAATTACGTCTGTAATCGTGATCACAGACAGACGGACAGACGGACATGGCTAAATCGACTCGGGTGGTGATGCTGATCAAGAATATATATATTTTTCTATACCTACCACACCTCCTTATGGGCGTTACAAACGGAGTGACAAAATTAATATACCCCTTTTACGTTTTTTAAACGTGGGAGTATAAATATCACTTCAGCATACTGGGATTTTAATACAGGCTTCGTCCCACTCAGCTCTTATACGATATCCCCTAGGTCAATATAGCCACGAAAGGAATCTTTTCGCGAATCAAGCAGTACAAGTTCGTTCACCAAAAGTTCAAACTTACCTTCACAAGTACTTTTAAAGTAGAATCCAACTTGTATTGACAATTGTCGAAATGTAAACCACTCAGAATTTAAAGGATGGAAACTTTTGGAAATTTAATTGTTACTTGGGTGGTATCCATTTATTATTTTCTATTGATCTTAAATTCAAAACATACATATGTATGTATTCAGATGTAATTCTTACAAAACAGCTGTTATAGTCCCACTTGAATGAAAATCGGACAAGTTTAAACGAAACGGTAGAAGAGCGTTTAACGATTTAATAAGCATGTGGCAAGAAGTTGGCCAAAACATTGAATGACGCTATGGATGACCAGCTATTGTGAAGCTCTGTTAAATCTGTTGCATCATGACACAAGCGTTCTTTTGTGTTTGCTTTATCAAAGATCAATACCAATGACAATAAATGGAATTTTATCGATCACATAATTTATAGAAGCTCGAGTCAGCCATTCGTTAAGAAATTATTGTTTATCCATTGAATACGCACAAAATATTTCAGATAAATGAAGGCAAGTAGCAAAAAAAAAGAAAAAATAAAATATATACATATATGAAAATAACAAAATTAAAAACAACAAAAGTTTTTATTGCTTGCGTGCCAGTTGGTCAGTATCTAGTCATCTGGTCCATGCATTCCACTGGGACGCGTTGCACCGTGACCAATAAGCAATAAATACATTTTGTGCATGTTTCAACAATAGCCGGAAGCAGGAAAATAAAATACAAAATTATTCAAAAACGAATATAGAGAAAATAAAGAAGAATAAATCAAAAGTCTATAAATATCTAAACTCATAAATTAACACTTAAGTCAGAGGTTCTTATAAGCACAACGGTAGCTGTAACGAGGAAGGCGAAGGCAGGAGTGCGCCCTTAAGTATGCAATTCAAAGTTAGGAAAGCCATAGGAATAAAATATATTATTGGATTTTATTGTCAATTTTTATGGCAGAACAAATGCGTGCCAACACGTTCACATCTCAGACATCTACGGGGAGTTACTGGTTTATCGCACTAAATTTAATACTTATGTAGGTATGTGCTGTTATATAACTATGTATGTGCAAGTTTTTATTTTCTCTTAATGTGCTTTGAATACTCCGTTTTAATATCATTCAGTCAATGCTGAGCAGTACCGGAAAGCGGCATCCTTTTTGCAACATTCTGTATGATTTTTCTAACACTCAATTCAATAATCTTGGCCTGCTGAAACCCAAAATCTGTCCAGCGATAACACGCAACAACAACCAGCCGACTTACATAACCATCGACTTTTTTTTTTAGTTCAACACTGAGTTGCTGAGTAACCCAAAAGTTGCTGAAAGAAACTTTATAGCAACGACCTTTTATGTGACGCTTTGATTTTGTTGCTATCCTTTTTCAGGACATAGCAGATTCCAAGGTTCGCTAGCTATGGGTAGCTATGAAAATCTTCTTAAATTGTGAGTTCGGGACAAAAACGAAAGCAGTTTGTTACCAAGCTGTAAGGTTTTTTTAGTGGTTGGACCAAGCGTAGCAAATAATTAATATTGGCGAATAAGGACATTTTAGGAATATTTCATATGCAAAGCAGTGTTTGTACATGTTAACACATTCAAGATTCACGATGTTCATAGTTGCACGGCACGTACTCTTGTCAGGGCAAGTCAAGTGATTTGGAGGCAACATGTGTATAAATTTCTTCCTGACTCTGACCGAAACTTTTCGAATCAAGAATATAAACAAAAATGTTTCCAGTGAATGAAGTCAGAATAATGGAGTGTTGGAACACTTAACAGTTAACTTTTTCAGTTAAATTACATTAACAATTTTTGTGTCCACAGCCATAAGCTTTGAATTATTCCACAGGGAATCGAATGGAGACAATAATAAAAAAGGATAAAGGTAATTAAAATAAAAATGTATGTGTGCCCATAGTATGTGGTAGAAGTAGGTCCGTAGCCAAGAGTGTCTTAAAATAAACTTTAAAACTTGCTGTTAGAAATAAAAGAAAACTTTTCTCAATATTAAGTTGAAAGATTTACTTGAGCAATGAAAACCTGAGAGCATTTATTTCGAAATATAATCAGTCCTATTCTAGGATCCATCGTAATAAATCTACGAACGTAAGCCAACGCTATGAATACGAAAAATTTGTTATGTTAGCGGCCAGTTTTCAAAATAAGCATTTTTGCAACAAAAAAGATATGTGTCTTCAAAACTCATTCAGTACACTTTCGGGAAATTTTGACACAAAGTTCCCATCGAATTTCGACGATGCAAAGCTGTCGTAAAAAATCCGCGAAAAGAACTGTCAAATGATGATGCGTTCGGAACGTGGAAAGTCAATGTTATGAATTTCGAATACGACGTAACAATTCGGATCGTAGAATGCAACTTTACGAATCCGAAAGAAATTCAAAGCAACGACGGATCCTGGAATAAGGCTGAATAAGGCCTGGAAAGGCGAAATAAATTTTTTTGACGTGACGAAGTTACGTTTTACAGCGCAGGTTTCCAAAAAAGTTGAAAAATGCATTTTTTCAAAATTCATGGGCGTTGCATTAAATTGTTGCTCGCTGAGTATAAGAGCTATGACTAAAAAAATGGTACGACCGTAAAGGCTAATTCTTTGACTTCATTATAAAAACAAAAAAAAATTCAAAACGTCATCGGGACGCGGTGGGAGCTGCTTACGCAACGCAACTGAAAATTTGTTACATGGAATTATTACTCGCTGAGTATTAGTGCCAGGATTAAAAATATGATGCACTAATAAAGGCCTATTCTAAGCCCATACAACAAAACTAGACAAAAAATTTCTGATGTTATGGGGACACAGAGAGCCGCTTAAAGATCGAAAATGCAACATTCATGCAGCAGCGTTGCATTGAATTTTTACTCGGTGAGTATATAAGCTACGATAAATGTTTGAAAAAGGAAATGAAGAATTTATACTTGGCCTTACGACAAAAATAAAAAAAAACTAGTAAGAAATGATCTTCGACTGGGCCGAAGTTAAAATACCCCACGTCCGAACCGAAGTATATTCAAAGTCTTAAGCCGTCAATAAAATGTTTATTTGTATAAAACATTTTTGTTATACCTACATAGTTTTAACAGAAAATATTCGCTTTCATTTTTTATAAAATCACTTTGTATGGGGGGTGGGTGTGGTTTTCACTCGATTTGGTTGAATTTTATACACAAAGTGCATGTTATATATCAAAGTTAATACGCAAAATTTCAAGTCCATATATTATTTTTTGTGGAATTTAAAGAGATTTTACCTTTTTGATGAAGTCACTTTGTATGGGAGGTAGGCGTGGTTTTTATCCGATTTGGTTGAATTTCATAATTAGAGTGCACTTTAAATATCGGAGCTCATATGCAAAATTTCAAGTCCATATATTAATTTTTGTGGAATTCTAAGAGGTTTTACCGTTTTGATAAAGGCACTTTGTATGGGAGGTAGGCGTGGTTTTCATCCGATTTGGCTCATTTTCGAACTTGACCTTAGTTTTTTAGATAAAAGCTTAAATATTGAATTTCGTGATGATAGCTTGAAAATTACGGCTGTAATCGTGACGACAGACGGACAGACGGACAGACAGACGGACATGGCTAAATCAACTCGGGTGGTGATGCTGATCAACAATATATATATTTTTCTATACCTACCACACCTCCTTATGGGCGTTACAAACGGAGTGACAAAATTAATATAAAATATAAAAAAATAAAAAAATATATATATAAAAATTCCGACATCACCACATCGTGAATATAGCAGCATATGTAACAGAAATGTAATATCGTTGCATGAAATTTTTACTCACTCGGGAGACGTGCTGCGGTAAATTTTGTTTTATGAAAGCATAGATGTGTTATTACGCCTCACAACTAAATTACAAAAAAATTCTTGTCATCACGATTTCAGGGTGGTAACCACATAATGCAGTCAAAATGCTACAACCATGAAAAAACGTTGCATGGAATTTTAACTCTGTGACTACTGACGTAACGGTACATTTTAAGGAACGAAAATGAAGATGAGGACTTCGGGCACATGATAAAAATAACAAAAAAAAATTGACGGCGTCATGAGGTCCCTCAGGGAACCGCCTAATGTGACGCATATGCATCACTTTTGCTGGATTAAATGAATACAGCTAAGACAGAGTTAATGAATCAAGGAAAAGCACAACCAATGAAGAAGCAAATAAAATAAACAAAAGCAAAACCACCAACATCAACACCAACACCAACACCAACACCGAAACCAACACCAACACCAACACCGACACCAACACCAACACCAACACCAACACCAACACCAACACCAACACCAACACCAACACCAACACCAACACCAACACTAACACCAACACCAACACCAACACAAACACCAACACCAACATCAACATCAACACTAACACCAACAACAACACCAACACTAACAGCAACACCAACACCAACACCAACAACAGCACCCACAGCAACACCAACAAAGAATAACAACAACAACAACAACAACAAAAACAACAACAACAACAACAACACCAACAACATCAACATCAACATTAACATCAACATCAACATCAACATCAACATCAACATCAACATCAACATCAACATCAACATCAACATCAACATCAACATCAACATCAACATCAACATCAACAACAACAACAAGAAACTTCGTCACGTCAAAACCTACGGGTGTGTCCACGACACAGCCAACTCTTTTTTTATAGTCTTATGACTATAACAAATTGTTGTTAGTAAATTATATTTAAATTACATATAAATTATATTTAATAAGCAGAACATTTTAAAATTGGAAGATTTTTTGGGAATTATATTTGAAATTTTTGACGTGACAACCTAACTTTTTATCGCGCAGGTTTCCAAAAAAGATGATAAAAGCATTTTTTTAAAATGCATCGGCGTTGCATGGAATTCTGACTCGCAGATTATATGTGCTATGACAATATGACAATAATAATATTTTGTATAGGTGCTACGGTAAATTCCACTTTGAGTAACGCAGACACCTGCCGTATAGGCTCAATTCCAAGTTGCCCCATGGCAATGGGGTCGAGGTTCATGGAATTGATACCCAGGAGATAAATCTTCAGGACATCAGTGCCATGCTAATGAATATACGACGTCCGTCATACCTCTCCTAGGCGTCACTTACATGACTCCTGACGCGACCAACGCCCTGTCATAGTAGTTTCAACATCGGTCGCACACCATACTTAAGTGTATATTTAAATTAATAAACATACTGTATGAATAGCATCAATGCTGGAACTCAACAGTACCAATTACAACATATTACAAAATAAAAAGTTGGCTGTATCGAGGACAAACCAGCAGGTTTTAACGTGGCAGCGTATCTGTATTATTGTGCATAAACTTGCCCCAATACTTTTATTTTTTCGCAATCCTGTCCTCATCCATATCCTTATTCTTATATTCGTACTCCTTGTTCAAATTGCTGTTTTGTTCCATATCCAAATTCAGACCTTATCATTGTTCGAATCCCTTTCTTTACCCTTGTCCCACTTTCCAATCTTTATCTGAAATCTTGTCCTTAGTGTGTCTAAATCCTTGTCCCAACCCTTATCCTTATCATTTTCCCAATCTTGTCCCAAATAGTTTTAAGTGGGCCTTAATAGTAAAATAACAATAAAAGTTCACACTTTAATTAATATTTATCCGTATTCAATTTATACCTATGTATATAAATGTAAACAGACAAACACGAGATCAATTTTTCTTATTCACATCAAAAAGTCAACAAAATTCAATATGAGTTCTTATAATAAACGAGCCGCCAAACAGAGATGAATAGATAACTTTATATGTATATCGTATTGTAGTGGTAGCAGAACGTATTTCCCAAACAAAAGCTTTGTCCTTTTTTTTCTCCACCCAAACAATTCGATTTAATAAAGCAACAGGATAGACAGACATACCGTTAATACTTGACAACTTTTTAATGAATGCATTGATTGGCATGGAGATAGAATTTGGAAATATCGCTAAATAAACAAGCTCATAATTATAATTAATGCCGTATAGTACCGTTTCAAATTTAATTCTGTATAGCCGTATTAATATTTTGTATGGGCTGTGGAACAGGTTTTTTCGCTTGCAATAAACAAAACTTAAAGCTTTAAGCACAAATATTTGGAGTGCAATTAACTAGAATAATAAGTGAGATATTAGTATCGAAATAAGCGGATTGTTTTTTTATATTTCGCAAATAGCTTGAAATCCTCAAGCTCAATCCTTTCATTCGCTATTTTGCAGAGCTGACCACCATCTTGATTAGAGATTAGGTTGAAGCAAGGGATCCGAAGATCTATTTTCAAGCCTTTATATTGATTGATTGGCGAGCCTTCCAATTATATATTCTATTATATAAAATACTAAAGCTTTTTGCCTCTATAAGCACTACTTACGAATGAATGAATTAAAGGGTTAAACGTTGTCAGAAGGCAAAAACAAAATTGAGCTTTCGAGAAGTTTTCCTGAGAAGACATTTTAATTTATTAAAGTTAGAATTTATACCCATACTATATTTATATTGTGGTAACTTTTAACTGTACTCTCATATTTTGAGGGACGTTTTCCAAAAAAAGCATTTTTTCAAAATTTATCGGCGTTGCACAGAATTGTTCTTGTTGATTATAGGAACTATGATAAAAATAATGGTACGACCGTAAAGGTAATTCTTTGACTTCATTATAAGCACAAATTAAAAAAAATGTTGGCTGTATCGTGGACACACTCGTAGGTTTTGACGTAACGGTGTTTCTTTATAATCTTATTTCATGTCCAAACTCTTGTTTTAATCCATGACCAAATTCTTGATTTAATCAAATATACCGAATCCCTTTCCTAGTTTGAAAAGGTGTGTTTTAGGTGTGTCTTAATTTTGTCCTAATCCATATCCTAATTCATGCCATAGTCCTTTTCCGGTTTAATAGTACGATTTCATTGAGTTATTTTTTTGTTTGTGAGTTGAAGTCATTACTAACTAGATTTTTGTTCTTGTTGTTGTTGTTGATGTTGATGTTGATGTTAATGTTGATGTAGATGTTGATGTTGATGTTGATATTGATATTGATGTTGATGTTGATGTTGATGTTGATGTTGATGTTGATGTTGATGTTGATGTTGATGTTGATGTTGATGTTGATGTTGATGTTGATGTTGATGTTGATGTTGATGTTGATGTTGATGTTGATGTTGATGTTGATGTTGATGTTGATGTTGATGTTGATGTTGATGTTGATGTTGATGTTGATGTTGATGTTGATGTAGATGTTGATATTGATGTTGATGTTGATGTTGATGTTGATGTTGATGTTGATATTGATGTTGATGTTGATGTTGGTGTTGGTGTTGATGTTGATGTTGATGTTGATGTTGATGTTGATGTTGATGTTGATGTTGATGTTGATGTTGATGTTGATGTTGATGTTGATGTTGATGTTGATGTTGATGTTGATGTTGATGTTGATGTTGATGTTGATGTTGATGTTGATGTTGATGTTGATGTTGATGTTGATGTTGATGTTGATGTTGATGTTGATGTTGATGTTGATGTTGATGTTGATGTTGATGTTGATGTTGATGTTGATGTTGATGTTGATGTTGATGTTGTTCTTGTTGGTGTTAATGTTGATGTTGATGTTGTTGGTGTTGTTGTTGTTGTTGTTGTTGTTGATGTTGTTGGTGTTGTTGCTTTTGCTTTGCTTTTTATTTGCTTCTCCATTCGTTGTGCTTTTCCATGGTGCATTAACTTTGCCTTAGCAGCTTGCAATTAATTCAGCAAAAGTGATGCATATGCGTCACATTAGAAGGTTTCCTGAAGGCCTCATGACTCCGTCAATTGTTTTTTTTACTTTTATCATGTGCCCGAAGACCTCACCTTCATTTTCGTTCCTTAAAATTAAGCGTTACGCCAGTTATCACAGAGTTAAAATTCCAGGCAACGTTTTTTCACGGTTGTAGCATTTTTACTTTTTTTATGTGGTTGCCACCCTGAAATCATGAGGATAAGATTTTTTTTTATTTAAGTTGTGAGGCGTAATAACACATCTATGCTGTCGTAAAACGATATTTACAGTAGCACGTCTCCTGAGTGAGTAATAATTCCATGCAACGATATTACGTTTCTGTTATATAAGCTTCATGACCTGACGACATCAGAATTTTTTTTTTTTTATTTTTGTCGTAAGGCCAAGTATAAATCCTTCATTTTCCTTTTTAAACATTTATCGTAGCTTATATACTCATTGAGTAAAAATTCAATGCAACGCCGTTGAATGAATGTTGCATTGTCGAACTTTGATCTTTGAGGCTCTTTCTGTGTCCCCATGACGTTATAAATTTTTTTGTCTAATTTTGTTGTGTGGGCTTAGAACAGACCTTTATTGGTTCATATTTTTAATCCTAGCATTAATACTCAGCGAGTAATAATTCCATGTAACAAATTTTTAGTTGCGTTGCTTAAGCAGCTCATACCACGTCCCGTTTATGTTTTGAATTTTTGTTTTGTTTTTTTAATGAAGTAAAAAGTCAATATTTACTGTAGTACTATTTTTTTAATCATAGCTCTTATACTCAGTGAATAAAACAATTCAATGCTACGCCGATGAATTTAAAAAAATGCCTTTTTCAACATTGTTGGAAATCTGAGCAGTAAAACGTAACTTCAAGAAAAAAGCTTCGCTTCAAAAAGTAAAATATTTAGTGCATTCATGTGTGATTTCAAAAGCATTTTTCAGATGAAAATATAGCTCCTTCAATAATATTAATTACATTTTTTTTTTTGATTTATAATTTTTAAATTACTAAAATTTGCTAAGAAATGTTTTGTTTTCAAAAAATAATTAACTGTTCTGTTGAGGTATAAAATTCATCCTGTACTAAATTACTAGACTAAGAAGAGGTGACTGCCCACCTGTTAGCATCAGCGGTGAAAGCATTCCTAAAAGTGACTCAGTAAAGTATCTTTGGCTTACTTTAGACAAACGAATGACTTGTAAACCACACATCAAGGCCAAACGCACACAGCTGAACATGAAAAATCGAAAACTCTATTGGCTTTTAGGTCGACACTCGCAGCTTTCTCTCATTAACAAGGTGCGAATTTATAATGCCATTTTAAAGCCGGTTAGAACCTAGGGAATACAATTATGGGGAACTGCCAGCAATTCAAATGTAGAAATTCTAGAGAGATACCAATCAAAAACTCTTAGGCTCATAACAAACGCAGCGTGGTTCATATCCAACAAAACTATTAATAGAGATCTTAACGTCGTACCTGTAAAAGAAGAAATCAGCAGATTTAGCACAAAATATTTGCAAAGGCTCAGCGACCATTCAAATGTTCTGGCGATATCTTTATTGGATGACAGCGAAGAAACGAGAAGACTGAAGCGGAAGCATGTTTTAGATTTACCTTTTCTAAACTAAATCTTTACCACTAGTGTATAATACCTTGTCGTGTATTTCAATGGAAATGTACGACTTTATGTCAATTTAGCATAATCATCTTATTTGCTTATTGTTTGTTATAATAAACAGATTGCAAATATAAATAAAATTTTAAAAAAAAAAAAAAAAAAAAATTTTTTTTTTTTGATTTATAATTTTTAAATTACTAAAATTTGCTAAGAAATGTTTTGTTTTCAAAAAATAATTAACTGTTCTGTTGAGGTATAAAATTCATCCTGTACTAAATTACTAGACAGCGGAATTATATGCAAAATTTATTTGAAGTCTGATTGCAGTCAAATTTTGGATTTGTACTAATTTTGAATTCTTGAATGCATTTTTTACTCCATATCTATGATATGCAAATTTTATGAAAAAATATGCAAAAGCATATGCAAGAAATATGCTGCATATTTTCTACATATGCAAGAAATATGCTGCATATTTTTGCTTATAGAGTCATTAAAATTTTCTGATATTATAAAATTTCCAAATTAATTTATATACTTAAAATGTTTCTTAAAAAAGAGAATGTTAAAAAGTAAAAAAATTATTTTATTAAGGTTTTATTAAGGCATGTCACTTCTTGGCGCGCTCGGTATTCGAGTGAAAATTTAAAACATTTTTACAGGATAACGGTAAAAGATAATAAAAAAATTTTTTTGTGGTGAATAAATACATTAAAAAATTATTTACAAAAATTTTTTATTTATTTTTAACATTTTTTGTGTATGATATTTTATATATTTTATACCTGGTTACCATCGTTACTCAAAATTACCTTATCCGATTGTCTTCAAATTTTAACCGCATACTTTCCACATGTGAAGTTTCCGTGTGAACTAAAATATTACAACCATTTTTATTATTATTTTGCACAAAATCCAGACAAAAACTTGAGTTTTTTACGATTTTTTGTTTCTATCTTTATATATTTTTTTATTTTTGACCAAACTTAGAAATTTTAGTTCACACTATAACCATACTCATATTATTTATGAATTCTTTTCTTTTTTTTTTCTAGGTAAAAGAAAACTTAAAACTTGAAAAAAAACTTAAGTTATTACGGTAATCAGCTCTTCCCGATATCGACACGGCAATTCAACTTAAAGTTTCATACATAAAAAATGTTTAAAATGAATAAAAAATTTCCACTCGAGGGTGTCAAGTAAGAACATGCCTTAAAGGTAACAATATATATATTACTATAAATTATTAAAACTTTCCAAGTTGTCGTCGGGAAAATTTTGTCGCTTTTTAGATAATAATTTTATATTACTCCAGGTAATCCACCGAAGTTTTATTTAAAATTTCGTTTGTTTTTAAAACAGATATAAACATGGGGTTCTTTCCATAACGAGTTTTAATGTAAGGCGAAGGTCGTCCCCCAACTTTTCAGGAACTTCATTTATAATTCGTTGAGCTTTCTCAAATATTTCGTAAGATTTCTTTAAGCTCATACCCTTTGCTTTCAAACTGGTAATAACTTAAAAAAATTGTCCGAAATGGGTTTTGATAAAAATGAAACGCCTATAAAAAAGTGAATTTTGCAATAACTCTTGTGCGGTTTTTACTAACACTGCTTTATTCAAATTTAATGATTGTACAACTTGAAACACATATAATGAATTTATACACATGTGGTATAATACATACTATTTATATGTGTTGGTAATAAAGAGCTGCACAGAACATTCTATTCACAGTACTTGAATAGTATACACTCTGTTGGTGTGGTTTCAGTGTAGCCATGACATCGAACAAAAATGTTTCGTATGAAGCAAAGCCAACAAGACAAAAATTGCAAATTTTAAAAGCTTTTCATTAGTGTCATTGTATTTTGAAGGTTTTAATATGAAATGAAATATAAAACCATAAAACGACACTGAAGTAAAAGTAACGGAAACTCCTAGCGAGCACACCTAGTGTACCATCAAACCGCATCGAAAAATTTTCAGCAGTCGTTTTCAGTTTTCTGATGGGCTCACAAGTAAAGAGAGTCGATAATATAATTAAAACTTAAATAATTAGAAAAAGCATAGTTCGAAATCGAAGCAAGATAGACCAAAAATAACAGTGATTTTGGGTTATCTAAAGGGAGTCTCGAAATCGAGATGCACAGGTAGAGGTCAAAATAATAACCTTAAAAAATTAGAAAGAACGCCATATCTTGAAAAAGAAGCAAGATGGGCCAAAAAATAAAACCGGATTTAAGTTTTCTTAAAGGGGCCTTGAACTCTTGCCATCGCTTTGCCCGAATTATTCTAACAACAAACATCTTCGACCTTCGGTTAATTTTATTTCTGAAAAAACTCAGCTTCGGTTGACTTAATTTACCTTTTATCATCGGTGTCCGCAGGATTTGCAAAGCTGGGGGAAAGGGGGGCACTTTCCCTGCACCACCTGCATACGCCCATTCCTATGATAGAAGTTGTTGTTGGTTCACAATCACATACAGACATGCAGTTGCGGTTAAATGGACTTGCATACATTTTGCATATGCATATTATATGCAAATATGCAATTTTTTATTTGCATATGCACTAAAAATGCGCATATGCATTATACGGTCATTCAATACAATTATGCAATTTCATATTTTCCGCTGTCTATAAATTACTCAGCTTCTTACAAAAACAAAATCAAAAAGCTGTATACCTAAAAACAGCTTGGATTTCAGCTTCTTAGTCGGGAAAACTTTTTCTTAATGGAATTTTTAGTGAGGATTTAGTGAGCAAGCAACATAATCCACCCTGCCACTTTCAGTGTTTCGAAATGTCACCTTCTTATCTTACTCTGTTGCTCAGATTTACGAAAAATAAAACTTTCATCATATCAACTCTGTTCCATTCCCAGAAGTCATTCTCTCCTTTTATACTCTCCTATACTATGTAGTTTTTATAGCTAACTTTAATGTGCCTTAAACATGAATTTCATTTTAGCATAAAAGATTAAAACAGAACGTTTAAAGCCATGACAGGTTGAAATTAATATCCTGACTTGTAGTTTGCACCTACATGTGTATGTGTGCATAAACTACATATATGTTACAACATACGATTACATGAATGAACATTTGGAGAATGAGCCATCATCATCGATGACTCATTTTCCAAAGATGATTTGATTTTAATCAGGTTTGCATTTCAACTGATTTCATTTTAATGACTTTCTGACTTTTGTCAAATCAATCATGAAAAGACAAAAATAGTAACTTTGACAATTTAAACGATAAAACAAAACTATACTTAAGGATACATTAATTTAGGGTTTATATTTAAGAAGTTGTTAGGCTATTCCTTTTCCTCTTGAAATAATTCTTGCAATAAAATACTTTTTCACAGACATGTTTGCATGCCTTTACATACAATCTATGTATTTCCTCAATCTAAATGAATGAAGTCGGTTGAGGCTAGGCCACACTTAAAACATCATAAGACAGCAATAATAATTTGTTATTCTACCGACAGTAATGAAGTTTGTGGAAAATTAAATTTGCGCAATTTTGCATACATTAAGTTAGAAAGTTGTTAATTCCCTTTTAAGGCATAAAAGAATAGAGCTCCATAGTATAAAGCACAGTTATCTTCATTTTTTCGTCATATATACTTAAACTCTGCGTGTTGGCCATGTTGTCATATTTTCAACCACTTTTTATGGCTAGATACAATTTCCATTAAAGCTTTCATTAACCTCCTGACAGCCGACATGACGCCTTTTGGCACATGAACCCACTTTGGCATGTTTAAATAAATATTTTGTTCTCTTAACAAATAAGAGTTTATTTGGGAAAAAAAAAGAAATAAAAGCAAAGTTATGCTCATGCAAGGTGTGCTCCAAAAGTAACGGGAATTTTGAAATTTCGATTGGCACAATTTCAATTTTATAATTGTTGTTATTTTGGCAAACATGTTTAGAAAGTAGGTCTGTCTTTGTACTCGCGTAATTATGAGAGTAATTTGATTATCTGTCAAAATGAGAGAATTTGTCAAAAAGTACGGAAACGACTTCAAGTAAGTTTCAAGTTTCAACAGCTGTTTTTGACAATTGAAATGAAATAAAAATTGAATTGGTTGGTTGGTTTATTAAATAAAAAAAAAATTCAAAGAAATTGCAAGTGAATTCTTCTCCAGGAAGAACTGGAAACATCTGGTATCAAATTGACACTTTAATTTGCGTTAATTTTGCTTATTTTGCCTTTATTTTAATTAATTTGCTAACCTATTGCATACATTTTTTTCATAACACAACACAACAATTTAATTGTGTTGTTGCTGGTTGTTTTCTTCATAATACATAATTAGCCTCGAGCTCAACAATTAGTCTCAATATGTAATTGAATGAATAAAAAGGTGACATTAAAATTAAAGCACAATTTAATTTTAATTCAAATTAATTTGACCTCGAGCTCAACAACTCATTCGTCTTTCAGCTGAAAAGCTACACTGAACCAAATATTGTTCTTAAAATCAAAGAATCTCGTTCATAAAGCGAAATTCATTGATTTTTAAGAACTATTCATTGCCCCAAAGAACGAATTCTTTGGTTCAATGAATCGTTGTTCTTAATTTTAAGGAACAGTTCATTGTTCGTGTTCATAAAAATTTTTTTCCAGTTCTTGTGTTGTAATATCTAAAAAACCATTAGAGAATTTTATCTCAATAAGAAACTGATTTTTTAAAATATATCTTGATATTGTTTTAAAATTTCTAAGGACAGACTAACTTATTGTAACAGTTGTATGTGTCATTAATTAATCATTTTTCTTCATAACATATCAAAGAAATAACGTAAGAACAAAGATTCATTGAACCAAGGAACTCGTACTTTGGACCAATTTTAATGTATAATACATTGGGACAAAGAACTTTTTCTTTGTTTTTAAGTACGTTTTTGGTTCTGTGTACATGATATTAAGATTTTCACCATGGAAGAACTGTCAAATGAAAAGCAGCTTTTTGTTTTTTTTTTTTCAAAGAAAAACTCTGAAAACCTAAAAACAGACAACCCTGATTCTGAAGTCTGTTCGTTGAAGTTAAGTCGAAATCTATTACTAAAATCCATGTTGTTACTGATATTTGATATTTCGTCTGTCTATTTTTTATTTTTATACCCCCAAGTTTAAAAAACGTAAATGGTGGTATATTAATTTTGTCACTCCGTTTGTAACGGTCTTAAGGAGGCGTGGCAGGTATAGAAAAGTGTATATATTATTGATCAGCATCACCACCCGAGTTTAGTCATGTCCGTCTGTCTGTCCGTCTGTCCGTCTGTGATCACGATTACAGCCGTAATTTTCAAGCTATCATCACGAAATTGAATATTTAAGCTTTTATCTAAAAAATAAAGGTCAAGTTCGCAAATGAGCCAAATCGGATGAAAACCACGCGTACCTCCCATACAGAGTGTCTTTATCAAAACGGTAAAATCTCTTAGAATTCCACAAAAATTAATATATGGTCTTGAAATATGAAATATTTTGCATATGAGCTTTGACATTTAAAATACACTCTGAGTATGAAATTCAACCAAATCGGATGAAAACCACGCCTACCTCCCTTACACAGTGACTTTATCAAAAAGGTAAAATCTCTTTAAATCCCACAAAAAATAATATATGGACTTAAAATTTTGCATATGAACTTTGATATATAACATGTACTCTGTGTATGAAATTCAACCAAATCGAGTGAAAACAATACAAAGTGATATGTCAAAAAACAAAAGCGAATATTTTCTGTTAAAAATATGACGAAAATGTTTTTAAAAATAAACATTTTGTTGACTGCTTAAGACTTTGAATATACTTCGATTCGGAAGTGGGAGTATTTTAACTTCGGCCAAGTAGAAGATCATTTCTAACTAGTTTTTTTTTTTGTGTATACTTGAATCTAATTGGATCCAATCTTATTTTCTGAGAACAATGAAACAAAACGCAATAATAACAAAACCTATGACTACAGTCTGTCAACTAAAAAGCGTATTTTCTAGTGTGAGCCCTTTTCCCTAAAAGTGGGTTTTCAGCTAAAAAGCGGCTTTTCGGCCTGTGTGTGAAGAAGGTTACATTTAATTGATTTTATCAATTTTTTCACTTACGACAATTAGCTGCTTGAAGCTCGAGAAGTTATGCTCGATGACATTTTTGAAGTAAAGTTCGAATAATGAAGTGTGGCATTCTGCGTACATTTCGTATTCTTGCACCGTGCAACGGCATATACTAGGCATAGAGCATTCCCCGAATATGTAAAAATACAAAGTGCATAAAACCACAATATCTAGAATTAAGAGACATAAAGCTGTATGTATAGAATTTTTATTGCGTTTCGTCAACGTTAACTAGATATGTCAACTTCCCAAATTTCTACTAATTGCATTGTGCAAGGGCGTACTGCAATTGCTTTCTTCTACACACAAAAATTTTGATAGTCACTAATATTTCGGGTGTAGAATTATATGCCGAGAAATTTTCGTTTCTACAGCATACTAGGCTTAAGGCAACAAGCTTTATTCTCAAAGATTTTTTAAATCACTTTTTACGATTTTGACATCAGAATCACATAATTAATAATGGCGGACTCAGTATGGCAACCTTAGAACATAATAAAATACCATATCCTACCAAACGGAGGCCTATCTGAAGAAGCGCAAGGGAAAAGAAATAAGGATTATATGTAGGTATGTACTATAGGGATCATAACACCCGAAAGTTTTCAAGGCAAAAAAGCAAATGAGGTGATATTCTTCTTATCCATTCATATCTAGTTTAAAAAATTTGAGAGAAAATTATGCATAGTAACTTCAGTAAAGAAGTGGAGCAATGAATTAATCAACCAATCGATGAATTTATTGAAAAAAAAGAACTGATATTTAACATCAATTTATCTATAACAAAATATAAAAATACAAAAATAAAATATAAATACTTGTTTTTTGCTTATTGAAATTTTCTAAAAATCAACTTCCCATCCAAAAAAAAAAACCAAATAAGAAAAAAAAAATCGCAGACATAATAACAATATCTCATATTAAACCATGTTTCGTCTTTCAATTGCAAAAGACTGAATTGAAAAAATTCAATTTTTACCGTTAAATGTATGGAAATTTTAAAAAAATTAACTTCCCTTTTCGTTCAATGTGAATCATATGGAAATTAACAACCACCCCCCATTCAACAACATTTTCAACAAGTAAATTGCCGACAGTCAGGAGGTTAATGCAAAGGTTGATGTTATTGAGTGGGTGCGTTCGTTCTGCTCTCCTTGTTCAGTCTGCGTTGCCTTTGTTGAGTCACTCAAAGTTCTTCTTTAAATTAAGCAGTTTTATTTTCTTTTTTGATGTGGTTCTTGTGAAAAAAATGTTGATAAAATTAATTGCTTTGTACAAAGTTTTATTTCCTTATTTGAATACATTAAAATATTATTTTAACGAATTTATTATCAGTTTTAATCTAATTTTCATGCTGGTGGCATTTTAGATATTAACGGAAATGACAACAGTTAAAAGTTATAATAATTATAAATTTATATTTTCTTAACACGTAGCAGAGTTTCGAAAGTTTTTTATCGAATCATGGGAAATTTAGGGAAAGTTCTAATTGAACCTTAATTGAAGTGTAAAGCTTCTTTAGTTTACTTAAAAGAGCGTTATCTACCAATTTGTTAGACAATGTTAATTATATGGACTATTACTATTTAATTTCATTTTTTTTTTTTATAATTTAATTAAGACAATTTTTAATTTTATATTTAATTTTTAATTCTCTCATTTAAGCCTTTATAAGAGCCTTTTTCATTTTCAATATTGTTTGGCATTGTGTTAGTTTTTTTTTAATATTTTGAAATATTATTACAATAAATAGTATTTTTGAAAATATTTATACTCAGATGAGAACAAAACATTTTCAAGATAAAATTTTTTTATGAAAGATGTGTAGAAGGTTTCAACCATTTTGAATCTTCTCTAATGTGTGAAGACTTTCTTATCGTTATTGAACATTTATGAATAACCTTTTTCAATATTTTTCTTATAATGGCTAGTAAGAATTTGGATAAAGGATTGGGACAAGAACTATGAAATGGATTCGGTTAAAGATAAGAACAAGGCGAAGAGTTGGACATGGACTAAAACAAGAATTTATACAGGGATCAGGAGAAGGAGTTAGGCAAGTATAAGGTGAAACATACTAACAAAGGTAAGGAGGGTGACAAGTTTAAGGACAAGGGAAAGGATACGAATAAGAATAAAGACGAGGATGAGAATAGACATTGTCACGTCAAAACCTACGGGTGTGTTAATGACACAGCCAACTGTATCATTTTTTGTTGTTGTTATATAGCTTGTCTAGAAAGTATCTACTCGTATTAATTTGTTTACTTTATTATCAGCTGTTAAAAGAATAGCACGTGCTGTACAACTCTTAGCGAAATTTCCTTTTTTATAAATAATGGATCAGAAATTTGCATTAAGGGGAGTTATATTCCCAGAAATTTCTTAAAGCTTTAAGTCTCAAAAATATGTGGTGAAAATTTAAAGTCGATATCTCAGAAAATAACAAAGTTATAGCCTAGTAAGTGAATCGCCTTCAATAGCGCGCCGTGCTGGCCCTTATTTTCAAACGCGTTTTTCTCGAAACCATGTTTTCAAAGTCGGTGACCAAGATTTCTCGAAACTCAGTCAACCGATCGTTTTGATTTTTTTGCAGGCTTATTTTATTCATAATAATCTCGTACTTGTCATAGGATTTCTTTTTTCGTAGCTTTGTTCATTTTTTATAGGCAAAATTTTGGTCGAAAATCCTTAATTTACGTTCGAAAGTCCACCATTTTATGAAAAGTCAATATTTTCAAAATCGGCTATGACAAGTACAAGTTTAAAGTATCTAGTTTAATGATATTATTCATTTTTTTGTTTCAGATGAATTTAGGAGGAGCAATCTTGGTCACCGCATTTTCAGAGAGCTCTACAAAAAATGCTGTATATACCTTAATATTAAATTTTTTTTAATAAAAAAAAAACTAAACTCTTGAAAATGTATATTTTAAGGTGTAAAAACCCTCATTTCAAAATATCCCTTAGGTTTCCTCAATCAAATTCACAAACATGACCTTTTTTCGGCCTCTGGATATATTTCCCTCCTTAAATAACGTGCAACAAAATCTTAGAAATGTTACTTTCGGTGAATTTGCTTTGAGTAAAACAAAAGTTTACGAGTGGTATAGCAGTGTTCAAGATGGCTGTCGTTAGACGTTAAAGATGACGAGTGCACGTGGCATCCTAGCACATCAACAACAGATGAAAACACGAAAAAGTGAAAGTATTTATTATGACTCACAATAAGAGAAGTTACTGATGATGTTGGCTTATCAATTGGATCATTCCATGAAATTTATTCGGATGTTTTGGGTATGAAACGAGTTACAGCAAAATTTTTTCCGAAAAAGTCAAATAACACTTGTTTTCATTTTGATATTTTCGAAAATTTTTAGCATTGTTTAACCATCGCACAGTTTGCCGTAAACGAACTTCGTTTGTCGTGCTTGAGATCGTTATTTCCAAACGTTTCAACAGTTGTCATAATAATAGTTCAGTTGCGTGAAACGTGTCATTTAGTTGCAGGTATTTAATTTCGTTTGTCATATACGCGAATGATTTTTAAATTGCAGCAATTGAAAAATTGTTTTTCCCAACTGAAAAATTTCTTTGTTTTTCCCTTCATTGTATACACACAACGCTTATAATTCAGAGTTACTTTATGGACAGACTGTTCTATATATAAACAAATTGGTAATTTTCTTAATACGCGGACGGAGATAGAAACAGAGGTGCGATGAGTACAATCCATAAGAAGACGGACGGACATAGGGGGAAAGACAATTAATATAATATATAATAATGATTGAAATAGCTTGCGGTATATATAAAATATCAATCAAATCAACGTCAATAATATTAAAAATCAATGCAAAGTTGAACTTCTAATGTCAAATTATTATTCGATAACTTTTGTTTTTAGTAACAGTTATTCCTTAATAGAAGCACTGGAAGCATTATTAGTGCAAAGTCATAAGCCGGTTTGATAAGGACCTTTGGTGAGAAAGTGCGGAAAAACTAAAACTAAAAAACAATTTTAAAAGAATGGATTTCCATAAAAGCAAGATATTTTCTTTGTGGTGTGTTAAAAATGTGTCAATAAGCATGAAGTTCTAGTGAAATTCCCCCCTTTGCCCCAAGCTGATTTTTTTTTTTTTTTTAAATGAAAGATGAATGGCTGGATTTTATATTGGTGTCTTCCGGTTCTCCCCGACTTCCCTTCTTTTTGAGTAAATCTGCAAAGAGTTGCACCATATCACTCCTTTTGCTAGTTTGACATATTAAGGGTGTATTCTAGTGTAGAATTTTGAAAAATTGGATAAAATCTTTTGGATATTTTCGTAAATTAGGCCTTTAAAAGTATATCCTGCAAAGGAATTTTTAAAATTTTTAAAATTTTTAAATCTGAAAAATCACTGAGGTCATTGTTTTATATTTTTTTTAAATCGCCGATTAACGAAATGTAAGTATAGCGCCCGTTTATATGACTTTGACTGCCTGTAACTTTGCTCAAACCTTTAAACGCGTTTTTTTTCAAAACTACTTTTTCCAACAAGTTTGACACGATATCTCAAGTTCTAATGGGCCGATTAACTTAAAAATTGGTGTGGCCTTTTTGAAGTGCAAGTTCTTTAGGAGCAATAGGGAGTAAAACAAATATATTCCTAATGAAACGGAAATGAAAAAAAATTCGCAAGCGGAACCACTGTGCAGCGGATTAAATTCATGGAAAATTTTTTCAAAGTATATGCATATCGAGCCAAGAACTTAAAAATAAAACTTTATTATTTCATCAACAAAATACTCCTCATACAAATAAATGGAGTGTCGGCAATCGCCAATTAAGTTTAAATTGATGAAATGGAATAAGTTCTCAAAAATATCGTTTGAGTAACTTTATAAAATTTCAATAAATTTTTTTTAAGCTGGTGATCTAGACTTGGAAAAATTCTTGACGTATCCATTAAAAAATTGTTTTCTTCATCTCATTGGCTAGTGATTATATGAAAGAAGTGACTTTTGGGACTTTTGACCATCGTCTTGTGACCACAATTCTTCACAACATCCCTTTTCAGAAATATTACCTGGTTGCTCTGTTGCAAAAATGCTGTTGGACTGTGTTGTCTAGGCAAAACGACGGCAATTAAAAAAAAAAAAAATAAAAAAGAAAATTCAAAAAAGTCGTTATTGAAGTAAGTTATATTAATAAATTGTGCTTTCATCCTAATGACTAAAGATATTCCTTCTCACCGACCGCGTGAAAAGTTTGCATGTTTCATGCAAACAGCCTATCTTGTTATCTATTCATTTCACACAAATCATCGCAAAAAGTATTAACATAGGAGTATTCTGAACATTTTCTACTCAACTCGTGTACGTATCACTTTATCTCAAGTAAACCAACAAGTATTTCCTCCGAAATTTCTAGACTTCTTTTGTTATTATGTATTTTCTTTCATGCAAATGTCAGCGGTTTTCGTTGAGGAAGGTTGTTCTACATTTTTGTCAAGGTTGTCATGTCATTCTCACGGATGAAGTGACATTATCATCAACATCATTGCGTTAATTTAACCCACTTAACCCTTTTTCACTGAATCTTTTAACACTTCTTAATCGCTAATACTTTTATTATTTTATTAGAAAATGCAATCCTAACGGTTTACCAATGACAAACAAGCCAACAAACAAACGAACACAAACAAAAAACGAACAAACAATAGCGGATATCATCAATCAAGATACTTTTTATAAATAAAGAGTGATTTTTTAAGTGCCTGATAACTTTTTTTTTAAAAAAAACGCATAAAATTTGCAAAATCTCATCGGTTCTTTATTTGAAACGTTAGATTGGTCCATGACATTTACTTTTTGAAGATAATTTCATTTAAATGTTGACCGCGGCTGCGTCTTAGGTGGTCCATTCGGAAAGTCCAATTTTGGGCAACTTTTTCGAGCATTTCGGCCGGAATAGCCCGAATTTCTTCGGAAATGTTGTCTTCCAAAGCTGGAATAGTTGCTGGCTTATTTCTGTAGACTTTAGACTTGACGTAGCCCCACAAAAAATAGTCTAAAGGCGTCAAATCGCATGATCTTGGTGGCCAACTTACCGGTCCATTTCTTGAGATTAATTGTTCTCCGAAGTTTTCCCTCAAAATGGCCATAGAATCGCGAGATGTGTGGCATGTAGCGCCATCTTGTTGAAACCACATGTCAACCAAGTTCAGTTCTTCCATTTTTGGCAACAAAAAGTTTGTTAGCATCGAACGATAGCGATCACCATTCACCGTAACGTTGCGTCCAACAGCATCTTTGAAAAAATACGGTCCAATGATTCCACCAGCGTACAAACCACACCAAACAGTGCATTTTTCGGGATGCATGGCCAGTTCTTGAACGGCTTCTGGTTGCTCTTCACTCCAAATGCGGCAATTTTGCTTATTTACGTAGCCATTCAACCAGAAATGAGCCTCATCGCTGAACAAAATTTGTCGATAAAAAAGCGGATTTTCTGCCAACTTTTCTAGGGCCCATTCACTGAAAATTCGACGTTGTGGCAGATCGTTCGGCTTCAGTTCTTGCACGAGCTGTATTTTATACGGTTTTACACCAAGATCTTTGCGTAAAACCTTCCATGTGGTCGAATAACACAAACCCAATTGCTGCGAACGGCGACGAATCGACATTTCACGGTCTTCAGCAACACTCTCAGAAACAGACGCAATATTCTCTTCTGTACGCACTGTACGCATTCGTGTGGTTGGTTTAATGTCCAATAAAGTAAACTGAGTGCGAAACTTGGTCACAATCGCATTAATTGTTTGCTCACTTGGTCGATTATGTAGACCATAAATCGGACGTAAAGCGCGAAACACATTTCGAACCGAACACTGATTTTGGTAATAAAATTCAATGATTTGCAAGCGTTGCTCGTTAGTAAGTCTATTCATGATGAAATGTCAAAGCATACTGAGCATCTTTCTCTTTGACACCATGTCTGAAATCCCACGTGATCTGTCAAATACTAATGCATGAAAATCATAACCTCAAAAAAATCACCCTATATTTACCAGCCAGCCAGTTAGGCAGGCAGGCAGCTTTAAGCCTCTTATAAAGGGGGGCGTTTATTGGTGAGGCACACACATCCATATTCCATAGGATGTTTGCTTATGTATGAAAAGCGTATAACTCGAGTACGTTTAAAAAGGGTCTTTGGCAATATTTTTGCGCTTTAAACTCAAGTACTTGAGTATTTACGAGTAGGTATTTCACTGGCAAGGAGAAAATGTCATGTAAACAACAACAATAAAAATCAAGAAAATTTATAACATTTGCATGTATGGGTGTATGTTTGCATGCAATGGCTGACACACCCATACACACACACACCCACATGTAGTTGAAATTAAAACCCAGTGAACCAAAGAATTGTAATAAAATGCATGATTTTTTCATTTTGAAATGCTACTGGAATGCCATTAAAAAACAAACTTTTTTATTTATAAATGAATTTGCAATAAATAGAAAATACTAGATTTATTTCATTTAAAAAAACTTCAAAAACAAAGTTTTTCGTACCGACAAAGTTATTAAGAAAATTTTTGCGAAGATTTTTTTAATGCTAATATAAACATTTGCATATTGTAGCTGTATTCCTGTAATGAAATTTAATATAGTATGTATGTGAATAATAATAATATTATGACCAGAGATCATTTATGAATTTAATAAATAAAGAAACGTCCAGAATTTAGAACCTGTGGAACCTGTGGTTCCATTTTGAAATAGAAAGATTTTGAAAGCGTTCTGGAGAATACGGTGGATGAGGAACAGGTGCGGATCCAGGGGGTTTGGAGGTTCACCCCCCCCCCCCGAAATTCTAAAATAACCTGTATTTAAATGTGATGTACTGATGTTTATTATGTGGGCTAAGAGTACCAAAAATAAAAACATTGGTTTTTTATAATTTACTTGAAATATTCACACCCCTATGCTGTAAACGTTTGTAGCTGTTTCTACACGTATTGCTAAAATACTGAATTCTGTTCCAGTTTTTGTTTGTTTTTGCGATATTGCGTCTGTAGCTGTAAACAGTCACACGTACAATCTTAACCTGAAATCACAAAAACACCGCATTTTTTGGATAAAATATATCCAAACACCGCACAGTTTTAATTTAAAAACCCACAGTTTTGATAGTATCGGAAGTGTAGACGTAAAATTCCTTTTTATACAGTAATGGAGAAAAATTCCGGTTTTTGTAGTTTTTATTTATTTTGATGTTGGTTTTATGTTGACCTTTCAGATTTGTATTCGGGTCAAATAAACAGAGAAATAACTTTTATTATTATAATTATCTTCACCCCAGCGTCAGCTTGTGGTATTTAACACAAAAAAATAATCCTGAGCACCACACAATCATATGGAGTGAATATGGAGTGAAAGGTGGATGGCTATTTTGTTCGTAGCAAAGTTTTTTCCAATAAGTGGAATAATTTTTTCACATATTGCAGCAAAACACAAATTATAATTTTCTTTTGAAAAACCAGAGGCTCGAAATAGATTTTAGACTAACGGTTGAATTTGTAAACGGTTATCCACGCCTACGATTTTTTAAAAAAAAAATTAACCCGCTCTAATGTATATAAAGGGTGGTTAAATTTTAAGGGCTGATGTTGAATATAAACCACACCTACATGACAAGTTTTTTCCTGCATTTCATTTGACATTTCTCAATTTCAGACTAACTCAATTTGAACCCTTAAAGTTATTCAGGCTTATTTTGAAAATGGGCTTTCAAATCAAAATGCATATCGAGCACTTCGTGATTTTTTCGGTCAATTTAATCGTCCAAATGTGCGTACAATCGGAAAAATCGTGCAAAAATTTGAACAAACCAGGTCTGTAGGAGATTTGAAAACACCAGTGCATGCTCGTATAGCTGGTGTACTGCAGAAAATATTGCTGCTGTTCGCGATAGTGTGGCTGAAGAGCCGTACACCTCAACTCGTCGTCGTGCCCAACAATTGCACCTCTCACGCCCGTTGTTGATGAACATTATGCATAAAGACTTGCATTTACACGCTTACAAGGTGCAATTAACTCAAGAACTAAAACCTCTTGACCATTTCAAGCGTCGTCAATGGTCAGAATGGTGGCAAGAAATGGCAACAGTGGATAATCAATTTTCGAAGAAAATCATCTTCAGTGATGAGGCACATTTTCACCTCAGTGGATTCGTCAATAAGCAGAATTGCCGCATTTGGGCGAATGATAATCCAAGAGTGATTGTCGAAAAACCAATGCACGCACAAAGAGTGACTGTTTGGTGCGGTTTATGGGCTGGCGGCATCATTGGGCCGTATTTTTTCCAAAATGAGGCCGGTCAGACAGTAACTGTGAATGGTGTTCGCTATCGTGAGATGATAACGAACTTTTTATGGCCCGAATTGGAAGATATGGATGTGGACGATATGTGGTTTCAACAGGACGGTGCCACTTGCCACACAGCTAACGAAACAATAGCTGCATTCCCGTGGGATTGGATCAGATCAAATCTCAGTGGAACAACTTTAGTTCAACTTTATAACAATTTGGCACCACTGTCTTGAAACAGCTGTTTGATAACAATAGAAATCAATACAAAACAGCATATTTTAGATTTGCCAACTATGTTCGTTTTTAACAAAAAATACATTAAACTTGGCAGCATTTTCAGATCAGAAATAGAGCCAGGCAAAGAGCTGGTTCTAAATTTTGTTTTTGCTTTGTGAATAAAATAGAGTCGCGCTCTAGATCAACGACCACGGGAATGCAGCTAATGGCTCTTTTGCGCGACAAATTCAATGGCCGTGTTATCTCACGTGGTGGCGATGTTAATTGGCCGCCAATCATGTGATTTGACACCGTTGGACTTCTTTCTTTGGGGTTATTTGAAAGAAAAGGTGTCGTCGATAAGCCAGCCACAATTCAAAAGCTAAAGGATGAGATAATTCGGCACATTGACGGCATAGAACCTAACTTATGCCGCAGCGTCATCGAAAATTTGGACCATCGGATGGAGGTGTGCCGCCGAAGTCGCGGCGGCCATTTAGCCGATATTTTGTTCCATGCATAATTGAACCATACCAATATTATCCCAATAAAAAGAAATGACAATAATTTCCTTAATAATTTGTGTTTTATTCAAAATCAACATCGGCCTTTAAAATTGAACTACCCTTTATATATATAACGTACATAAATATTTTCCAAAATATTTAATATTGCCATATTATGTGTGAAGATAAATTGCAAATTGTGTATTATTAACTACTATTAACTACTAATTAACTACTTATTTTTGTTAGCAGATATTAAGTTAAATATAATATAATATACAATTTTATTTTGTTTCAGTAAAACCGTAAACCGTAAAACAGTAAACCCCTTATGAAATACCTATCTACGGCGTTGATGGTTACTGTCAGTAATTGTACCAAAAATTCGCGTGATAGTTATAATTCCTGAGTTGTACATATTTTGATAGTGAAATTTTGTTTGAAGGTGCTAAGAATTCAAGTGGAGGTCACTATAGACAAAAATGTTGCCACGTCTACATTTACCGCCTATCTATGAAAATAAAAAATCAATTTTGGTCGGGATGAAGTTTGCCGGGTCGGCTAGTAATATATAAAAAACTTTAAATTCTCCTCCTATTCAAAGCAGAAATTAGGTAAACGTCCAATTTTTTTTTTTAACGAAATTTCAAAATATATAGCAATATATATGAAGGGTTGTCTAAATACAGGTATCTTTTGTTAACCTTATGCTGTGATTTATTGTTTTCTTAGATCTTTTTTATGGGGTTCCGATTAATATCGATGCTAAATCTTTAAGGTTATCTCAAAATATCGTCCATTTGTTTGAAAGAGCCAGAATCCATCAAAGAGATCTTGAAAAATTGCGTTAACAGGTTACCACGTAAATGAAAACTTATTCCATAAATAATGGAAATGTTTGTTCTATCTAATATAACCATAAAAACTAAAGAGAAATTGAGTTCTATTCATATTATTTCATTTTCAAAAAAGTATTTGTTCATTGGTTGTGACGGCCGTGGCCGAGTGCGTTAAACAGGCCGTGGACCACTTGATGCCAATTCCAGACCAAGTTCAAACCCTAGCTGAGGCAGAACATTTTTCGATTGAATTTAGTTTTTCTAAAAGGCCATCGCCGACAACGGCAGACAACGGCAAACCTAAGAGAGTAAATACAGCTTTGTTAAGCTTCTTGAGAACATTAGCCGTACGGAGTCGGCATAAGACTAGTAGGTATACTAAAATTCTCGAGCATTTGTGTTCAAAAATTTAATAACACTAACAACACAATTAGATCATAAGAAACTCGGCCAAAGTTCTTTCAAGGACTGAAGAGGCCAATTTGATTTTTTTATGTCTTTATTTGTTCGTTGACCCAACCTGTATGAATAACAAATTAAAATCATTAAAACACTTCGAAATATACTCTTCAAAAATCAACAACATTCCAAGATCGCTGAAACGCAAGTCTTCACTAGCACGAAAGAAGCCTAAACTTTAAAGAAAGAATTTCACGCTAAAATTGTGAAAGCGGGAAGCTGGGAAGAGTTTAAGTTATTGTTGTACGGACTAGGAATTGCCGATTGATAGTCGTATTTTTTTTATACAATGAATATGTAAACCTTTTTCGCAAATATAATTCTATTATTTTTTCTCGAAATACAGTTTTTCAAAACTAATGACACGCTTTCTCGGGCGCCAGACATGGGATTTTTATGAACCTTGGCTCCAGGGGCGTCCCTTGGAGCAGGCAGAGCAGACCCTTGCCTGTGGTGCCAAATGTAAGGAGCGCCAAAATAAAAAATTTTTTATGTTTTTCTAATTTATTTTTACTTAAAAAATAGTATTCTTGTATATCGTATCAAAATTCGCAGTAGTACTTGATTGTCAGCTGCAATAGCAATAGTACGAGTACCATCTTTAACTACTCAAACTTTGACAGTAGAAATAATTTAATTATTTCTTTATCTGTTTGCCGTGTAATTTTTCTTATCATATGTTTTTTCTTAAAAAACATATTTTTTTTTTTTAGAAGCCAAAAACGTTTTAAAATGGAAAATATTTTAGATTTTGATTGAATTAGATTTAGATTTTGATTCTGACAACGTTCCATCAGATTCTATGGAACAATCTTCAGCAGATGGTGAATCATATTCATCTGGTGAATCTTCTTCAGATTCAGAGTTAGAACTTTGATCAATAACTTTATTGCTTTGAAGCCACCTTTTAACATAGTAACAAAAAATAGTTATTATTTGCAATAGTGTTTTCTAGAGTAAATTACATACTGCTGCAACATAATTCACATAAAATCAAACAAACAAATAAAAAATTTATTGCTTTTTCTAAGCTGCGTCAAGTTTTAAATAAAATGCAATGAAATTGGCAACGACGAAGTTAACCACAAAACAAATTCATTATATTGCGTTTTACAAGGTGGTCCAGAGATAAAAAATATAAAGTGTCTATAACCAGAAAATAATCATTTAGTAATCAAATAGTCATTTTTAATTGCAATTTTTGTTAATTTTGAAAGAAATTGGAATTCGAAAAATATTCCACTTTTTATGCTGCATATTTAAAAAAAAAAATATGCTTACTGAAGATAAAATATGCCAAAGTGGAATATAATATTCCACTCTGGTCACATTGATCACGTATCAATCTAGGTTTCAACATTTTTTTCCAAAACATATTTTTTAAGAATTATATTAAGAGCTTTATGCCAAATTTTTATTTCATTTCATTTTTAAGGTTTTTTGTTATCAATGAATTTTAAGTTTTTATTTAGTACCTATATTCTTAAAAAAAATTGCTGTGATTTATTTTAAACTTAATATATTTAAAAAATTAATTATGTATCTAACTGCCGGTATAAGGAAGAGTGCGGCATCTACATATTAGAATATTCTGAGGTAAACGACTTACTGTAATTTATCAAAAACTCGCTGATTAGGGTTTGGAAGGTTATAAATATTTCGTTCTTCAGGATAGTTATATAAAGTTTAATTTCAATATTCATTTCAATATTCAAGGTATTTTACCGAATTTTATTAAACACTGTAGTTGCCACTTTTTTTATTGTCTGTTCTATAAATTTAAATTATTACAAGGAGAGGCTGAAAAGTCTTTTTGACTTTTTTTTCATTTCTTTCCCATACAAAAAATTCTCCAAGGGGGGGGCTAAAGCCCTTTCAGCCCGTATGGAGATCCGCCACTGATCACAATCAGTTCAAAAAGTCCTATCTACATCAACTTTACGTTTTATATGAACTTTTTGCTTCTGCTAAGTCCGCTCTTTTGTTTTTTTGCTTCCGATGTGTACCATTTTGAAATTTGTTGTACTTTGGTGACGTTAGGGTAAAGCAGAACCTCATCCTCTGTGAAGATTTGAACATCGTTGATATTTTCGATTACTCCTTTGTTAGTTGTTTTTTTGTGGTTGGCAGCAGAATTGAAAACATTTCCCATTGTTTCGGACCGCAGAATTTATTCTGTTTATGTAGATACTGCGGTTTTTGCTTGAATTGTTGCTTTATATTTTATAGATATGATATTTCAGGTTAAAATATTAAGCAATTGGGCCAAAAATTCGCAATTTTTATTTTATTTTCTTGAAGATGGAAGAAAGATGATTTAGAAAAAACAATGATTTTTATTTTCATACTATATGCCGTACTCTTCCTTATGACGGCACCTAAATTCATTTATTTAAAGTGATTTAATACAAAATATGTTTGATATTATTTAAAAAAATATTTAGATTTTTTCGATAAGTTAATTGAAAATTAAAGGCCTGACTATAATAGCCACATGCTGGCATACGCTAATGCCAAAATTTAAACGAAAAGCCAGCAGGCTGTTGCCAAAATCAAAAATGTCTATAATTGCCATATACTGACTTTGAGAAGTGTCACAAAATAGTTTGTTTTTATTTGTGCTTGTTTGTGAGATTTTTTTCAAAATTAATGTGCAAAATAGTATAAAAAAATTTAATCATATGTAGCCTTTGCTGTTTTGCTTCAATTATTACTTCAATAAATTAGAATATACAATTATTTGACATTTGCCTATGCTGTGAGCGATTTGAGTCGCTCTACAAAAAGCCACTGAAAGTCAACGAAACTTAACGAAACTGTGGCAATTCCAATTATGGGTATGCTCATATATTTACATGGGGTCGCTTTCATTTTGAAAGATCCGTCTGCCAGCATGTGGCTATTATAGTCAGGCCTTAAGTATTTATATGAATGATTGGGGCACAAAAATCATAACTTGCGTGTACTTCCGAAATGTCTCTAGAGGCCTTACCAGAAATAGCAAGGATTAATTATAATGATTATTTAGATCAAAACGGAAAAATATTATTATTTAACTTTTTGTTTAAGTGACGCCAAATCGGATACAGTCACAATATACTACACCAAAAAAAGCGATCAAATTCAGGAAATGAAGCAAGTTTTATCAAAATCGGCTGTATTGAAGTCGATAATTCATATCAACCGCTTGTGTTGTCTTTTATCGCTATCTAAAACAAGGACTAATTTGAAAAATTCCTTTTTCTAAAGTTTAGATGCGAAAAAAAATTATTTTTTATTAAGTGCACTAAAGAACAAAAAAAAAAAATCTTAAAAATGAATGAAAAAGCAGAGCAGTACCTTAAAAAAATTTTAATTAACTATCATTTATGATTTCCGAACTCATTTGCGAACTAGAAAATATAATTTTCACAGAATTTTTAGCAGAAAAGAATGTCATTTACGATTCAGTTGCATACTCATTTATGTTCGAAAAAAGTTCGAAAGAAGTTAACTCCTCTGCGATAACTTAAATTATTTTTGGATTTAAATATTAATAATTTAACGCAGATTTCTAACGATTTTCGTATTTTTCAATTGAAATAAAAATTAAAATTTTTTTTTTTTCAAAATAATATCACGAAGCAAGAAAGTGTAGGAACTCCAAATTCCAAAACAAAATTGTATAAAAGAATAAATATCAATCAGCCGAAAACGATCGCAAAACTCTCACATTTTTGCAAAATCTCTACTTGTTGTTCACTGGGAAGACATATAGATGCACAGTTATGCACTCATCTTTGCGTGTGTGTGAGTGTGTGACAAGCACAGCTCAATGATAATATGGAAGACACAACGATCAACAAGGATTTACATTTTTTTTTCTTGTTTTGTAATTTTTTTTATGCGAAACTTAAAGCCTATCTATTTGATATATTTATGCCCCATACATACGTACATAAAAGGCACATATCTACATGTGTGCGCCGCACAGTGATGCGAAAAGGCATGCTAGACGGAAAAAATTCGAAATCGAATTTTTACATTCTGAACATGTAGAACTGTAAAAAACAATCACTGTTCTCAGGTATATTGTGTTAACTTACATACCTCCGATTTTTGCAAAAAATACAAAAATTCTTAAAAGTTGGCCCAAAATGTGATATTTTTAAAATTTTTGTTCATGAATTTTCTAATTATACTAGATTATAATTTTGATTTTCCAATATCCAGAAGAGTTAAAAATTGGCATACTTTATGACAAAAACATGATCTTTTCAAATACGAATCTTTTAAAATGTTGGCGCTATAGAACGTCATTAACCCTTCGTTACATGATTTTTTCTCCCTGTTTATAAAAATGTTTTATGTCTTTATTTGTGATTGGAGAGGTTTAGAGAATATATAAACGAAATTTGGATGCTCTGCAATGAATAGGAGCGAAGTTACACAACATTGCATATGTGCAATTTCATGCAGGCAAGCAATAAAAATTAGTATATGATGGTGTATATAATAATTTTTATTAATTTGTATTTTACATTTTTGAAATGGAATTATATGCTTTTAATAACTTAAACTAAGATATATTTCCCAGTTTTTTAGATGGTCAATTTACATTGACAATGTTAAACAAAGGAAAATAAAAAACAATGATTTGCAAGGACACAAGGATTTTGTTTCTTAATTTGAAGCTCATTGTATAAGAATTCATTAAATAAGTATTGTAAATAAAACATTATTCATTACGAAATTGTTTAAAACAATTTCTATTTTGATTCTATTTTGATATATTTTTAAAACATACTCTTGCCTAAACTATTGAGTAACTAACATGAGTGTATCCATTGCACCCTGGTAATTTACATGGTAAACGCTTGTTATCCCATTGTGGCCAGAGATCAAAATGGTCCAACCGAATTCTGTTTGAGATAGTGGAAACTTCTCGAATGTTTTGTCATTTTTTACAAGGTTTTTTGATAATTCGGTGGTCTTACACTTTTTGTGGATAGTTTTCCTACTTTGTAAAGACTTTCTACGACTTACAAACGAAAATTGACAAATATTATGTTTCATGATTACCGCTTTATTGTTCCGCACGCTTATACAATAGCAATGCATTTACTAATATTATCGTATAGCGTATTTTTATCTTGTAGTTTCCAATAAATGAGTGGAACAAATTGACTCCCCCTAACAATATTCGGGCACTCAATGGATATGTTTTTACACAACTTCTTATCCAATCGTTCAGCTATGATCTCAGGACTTTTACCACAATGGTTTGACATCAAATTAACAACTATAGTATCTCTCCATGAAATCAAATGTACGTTAACATCATCATGGTAAGCTACATATTCTACAGATTCTCCTCGAGATGTCTTCATTAATATGGGAACACTCGGTAGTTTTGAGTTCGGAATTCTGTTCCGACGGATTGTACCCAATAACTACCCCTTTTGGCTAGTTCAATTGTTAGTGGTAGTGTTGATATAATGATTATCATACAAAAACTTTGTAATTCATATGAGAAGTACTTCCCGTAAAACTCTTTTATAACAATATTTACACAAGCCCAAGATAATTTTCTTCGTGGTGACGAAGACAGGGGCTGTTTTCGTGGCCCAAGTAATTTATTTTTAAAATGAATTTATTTTTAATTTTAGCTTTAAATATAGTTAAGTGCATGGAATTGCACATCTGCAATATAACCTCATATCTGCAATGTAACTTCAAAATGTCTGAAATGCATGATATTGCATATTTGCAATTAAGCCATTATATTTATATTTATATTATAAAATTAAAGTTATAATGCACAAAAAAATTAGTAAGCTTAAAGAAAATTAACTTATATTCTGGAACATAACTAACATTTGAACGTTTTTTTTTTTTGATATTTCTTGTATAATTATTAAAAATATTCACTAATTTTTTCTACGTATAAGACAGACCTTGTTCAAATCAATATTTTGGACAAATTAAATAACCAATTTGACAAAAGAAGACAACAACTAATAAAAAAATGTCTAATGTATTAAAGATCTATCTAATTAAAGATGTATCTAATGGTTAAAGATATACGAGTATTTGTGAAAATAAAAAAAGAGCCACCTCATATTTGCAATTTTTTTTTAATAACTATTATGTCTCCTTTAAGCTCTGGGCGTACCAAGGTGCATAACTTTTAAAAACAAATTTTTTTCTAATCTATATGATGGTTTTGTATAAAATGTATTGGATTTAAGGTCGATGGTATGTATGCGGAGTTTGAATATTTTCAACGCGTCACACAATATTTTTACACTGAAAAAAAAAATTAAATATGTATTAAATACAAAAAAAAAAAACATATTTTAGTCGAGTGTTTTTTGTAAAAACGCAAAATTTAGTAAAACATTAGGTTCAACCTGTTTGATGGTCAAACAAATGCTATTTATTTTAATTTGAAAACCAGGTTTCAACTATTTTTTTATTATTGTGATGTTGAGAAATAGGCATTGAGATAATTTGAGGTCTGTGAGCACTTAAAGGGTATTAATTTAACCCGTTACTTTGATAGTTAATGGTCACCTAACGTTATCGTTTGACAAACACACGTAAAAGCTCAAGAGTACATGCAAATATGGATTTTTTAATAAGCTTCTTATCAGTTTTAGCCCTTTGCTTGATTCCTACCGAGAAAAGCCCCTCAAATTATGTTCGAAAATTGCATCCGAACGTATTAGTGTTTCTTGTTCCTGCTGATGCGTCAGGAATAACAGCAATGCGACAATCTCGCTTTCCTCTTATAAATGATAATGCAACTAGTAAAGGATGGTCCCATCCTGAGAGCGATTCTTTGTCATTGTAATTAAGTTAAAAATCTCATCCTTTGTCCTTTCTTCAAGAAAATTTTAACTTTAAATTTCGTTTTCGCAGATTTTTTTCATTTCTTAGTTATGGGCCAAAATATATTTCACATGTATGGGAGGTGCTACGTCTACTTGTCCCAATGCCAGCTAAATTTTGCAAGAATTTTAAAGATTACATATTAGTCGTATTCTATTAGCGTTGCTATTAACGTACGTTTAAGATACAGCGCAAAATGTTTTTAAGTTATATGACAATTGACACGCCCACTTGTCTAAAATTTTTTAAATACTTTTTCTGTACTTTTCATAACCTTAAACATCGAAAATTATCAAAAAATTCACAAAATCTAATTGTCTAACTTATACCAATCGCATCACTGTGCACCGCTTTATGTTCTTTAATATGGCGCATGCATAAGATATCCTGTCGATGGTAAAATATTCTTCAACAATCTTGCACACTGATGGAAAATAACATCAACATACAAACAAGAAATAAATCACAAAAAGTTTTCCTTTATTAATGTATGATTTAGAACATTTATGTTCTGCTCAGTGGGTTATTCTATAGTTATCTATGATTCTATAGAATAACCCGTTTAATAACGGATTTTGAAAAAATACATATTTTGAAAAATTATTTTACTCATATTGTAGATAATTAGTGTCTAAATAAATCCTTAAAATTGTAGACCAATTGGAACAATGTAGCAGACGCAATCTTGTACGTGGTCAAAAGTAAGGCCTAAATTGAGGAAGTCAGAAAACCCTCAATTTTGAAAAAAAAAATATTTTTAAATTTTTTAACTAATGGACCTACTATTAGTTGTTATTTATTTCTACCTTAAATTTACTCATAAAAAAAGTAATTTTTTTTTTCGATTAACCGACTTAGGGCCTTAAAGCACGTTCCTACTTGGAGCGCTCGATATTCGAATGAATATTTAAAATTTTTTTACAGGAAATCTTAAGAGATAATGGAAAATTTGGGTGAGTAAGTACACTAACAGCCCTATTCTGCTTGTTAACTTAACAAGGAATTGTTAAGGAGCTCTTGTTAATGTTCTTGTTATGTAATGTTCGTATTCTGGCAAATCCTTTACAATTTAAAAGCTCTCAAAAGCTATTAAAGTTCACCACGCATGGTGAAAATGTAAATGCCTTAGATATAAAGTGTCAGCTGTTTTTATAATGCTCTTTTCTTGCTTATTTTGATTGCTTATGTTTGTTTTTCTACAAGTAAGATGGAAAATGGTAAGAAATAAATAATTTACTAATTGTTTTCAATTGTTTTGACTTTCAAAATGAATTTTTTAATAGCCAAGCAATTTTCGAGTGTTTTGCAGTCTTTAAAATTTATTTTTTCTTTGATCTTCTTCAGTATCAATGCTAAAAAGAAGTAAAAAGTAAGAATTCATCCATTTTTTTTTATTTTATTTTATTTACATAGCATTTGTTTGGACTATCTTTCGTTGTTAAGTTGTTTTCTGTCATTAACAAAATAGTAAAGAAAGGAGCTTTCAAATTATCACCAGAATACGAAACCTTAACAATTTGTTAATGTTAACTATTTTGTTAATGTGGTGAGCTTAGTTAAGCTGCCAGAATAGGGCTGTAAAACATAATTTATACAAAATTTTTTTTATTAAGTTTTTACATTTTTTATGTACCGAGCGCGCCAAGTAGGAACATGCCTTAATTTAATACTCTATGACGTGATGTTAATTGTCCAGAAATATCTCACTCCAAAAATTTACGAGGATTGTTAAAAAACCAAATCCCCTCGAAATTGTGACCTTGATTTCTTAAAACACCATTAAGGGTAATTTTAAGGTCCACATGGTTTAAAAAAAAAAAAAATTGTATTTTTTGTGCATTAAAAATGGTATGTAATAAAATAGCGTACAACTGTTATTTAAAAAGTTACAGAGTAATTAAACCATGTATAATTTTTTAAACGTTTTTGGACCTTAAAGCCCAGAGGGCATGGATTTTTTCCACTGCCGATGTTCAGATTTTTTGCAAATCTTATTTTTTAGCCTCAATCTAACGGAAAATGGACGGGGAACGAAGAAAATCAGAAAAAGGCATATATGGGTGCTTTTGTATATAATTTAAAAAAAAAATTCCAAAAATCGTTCACTTTTTCTCTCACGTCACAGATTGTATCGTCGGCTTACAAGGAAAACTGGCAAACTATGAAAATGAGGCTTTTACTTTTTGTTTCGGTATAATGTAGAAAGTCGGTAAAAAATTTCCGGCAATACTGAATATCTAATATTTCCGCTAAAAATATCTCTTTGGTTCTTTTAAAGGTCAAATTTAAAACGTAATACAAGGACCTTCATAACAATAAAAATTTGTTTTGCTTTTTCTCACGAACAATATGTAAGCAATACAATATGCTTGTATTGAAGTAAAATTGCTCTTAAAGCAGTGGGGCCCAAGAAATTTTAAGCGCGGGCCAATGCTTAAAAAAACAGAACAACAAACACAAAATGTTGCTCATCGTTGCTTTTGGCAAAAAAAATCAAACAAAACAAAAAAAAAACAATTACAATGCAATAAAATTACAAGTCATGAAGTATATGAAGTATCATGAAAAATTACTCGACACACAAGTAACGGGACAATCAGCTTCAGCATCGATATTATCGAGTGTGCGTTTTTTATTTTGGTTTTGCTTGCATTTGTTTTTGTAAAGTATGCTGGAAAATATGCTGAATACTGAACGAGTGCGGTTTGTGTTGTTGTTTTTTGCAAGAGTTCTCTGATTTTGGCTCATCGCAAAGACAAAATTAAGATAGAAAAAAATTTGTATGAAGGGCCACGCGGGCCATACCAGCAACTACGTGGGCATGTTTGTTAAAGTATTGTTTTTTTTCTGAGTGTAGATACTGCTAAATAACTTCGACTGTTTAACGACTACTCAAAACTTCGCAGTTGCTATTCTTGTGTGAACGACGACATAATGGTTGGTAAACCAAAACAAAAAAGAAAAAAATAAAAAAAAACAAACATTAAATATTTATTTTTAATCAAACATTGATGCTGTAACAGGTAAAAGACCAAAGGTCAAATTAGCACAAATATGCAACATCACGCAGAACTCCCAGGAAAGCAAGCATTACCAGATTGTTAGATTATCAAAAATAAATGAATTCATGTATTGCGGCGATTAGATATCATTAACTATGTATTTGAGATACTTTTCGTTTGTTGTTATTTTATTAATTTTACTATAACACAGATTGAAACGATACCGAGTTATGTTGTGGTTTAATTAAACCGGGAGCGTGGTGTTTATTATTGCATATATTTAACGGTAAACTACAGCGATTCAAAGTTAAGCATGGAGAATGCAAGCAAAAAAAATAAAAATAAATTATTGATAAGAGTATGAGCTGCTGTGAAATACAATACATACATAATTAAGGACCTTAGGCAAAATAAGGATATGCCACACACCAAAAACAATTGCAATAATTAACTCTGAAGTTCTGAAAAAATTAATTTTGATTTAACAACCTTACGTTTTTCCAAAATGCAACGGCGTTGCATGAAATCGACGAATAAAAGTGCTACAGTAAAAGTTATGGTCGACAGTAAGAATTAATTCTTTCACATTAATAAAAAGAGTTATTGACTAAAATTGTGACAATTTTACGGAGACCTCGCAAAACTCGCACATATCTCGGTCATCATAACGCACCGTCTGGCAACACTGTGGTCAATTAAATCAATAAATTTGAGCCCACTTGCCCTGTTGCGGACGCGAAAAGGAATGTTTGTCCCCGTTCCACACTTTCGAACGAAAACATAGTCATGGCAGCACACACTGCGTTGGCCCATGGACAAAAATCAAAATTTTTTGTGACTCGAAACCTAACAATATTGATATCAATCGACGGTAATTGCATCAATAAAATAAAAACAAAATATTTAGGAGCAAGACTCAGTTTTGCCTACGCTGTGATACTTCAAAGTTGAGATATTTTTCAAAAAAAATCATGTTTCGTTCAATTCGTTTTGGGTTCTTTTAAACAAATAATTATCAAAAATTTGTTTTGATTTAACTAAGCGAAGTAAAGTTTTTTATTATAAATAATATTTGGGTAAATAAATAGAATTAAAAAATTTTAAAATTTGGTATATCAATTATCAAATAAATTTCGATGAAAAAAAAAACAAATCCTATAAAAATAAGTGTTGTCTTTTTTTTTTAATCTACTAGTACGGATTCTATTTAATCAGCAACTGCAAATAACTTTTCCTACTTCGTCCTACAAATATTTTTTTTTAAATGCTTAAAATTAAAAATTTACTTAAAATATAAAATTTATGTTGACAATTTGGTTTTGTTTTTTTTAACACAAATGGTCTCGAAAGTACAAAAAATATTATTTCTACTACGTATATTTCATTACGTATATATTTCATTTTATTTTCGGGTGAGTACTGTAGTTGAGTAACAAAATATTGTGGTAGACAAAATTAACAGCCATATTTTGTAAAACGAACGCAGTCACTTGCGTTAAGATTTTCAGCCTGGCAATGCCTTTTTCATATGAAGTAAAACAAAGTCTCTCTCTCACTCAAAAATTTCCTATTAAGATATATTACCAGATAAGAAAACCCGAAGTGACGTGATTGCGTGCGTTTTACAAAATATGGCCATAACAGTTTTTAATAATCTATTGATTATATAGTAGGTTATATTAAATTCTTTGACGGCAATGTTGCCTTTCCGATCTTCTATCTCTTTGTTTTCATAATATTGCTATGTTACAGACCCATCAAGTCGGGGTTGATCAATTGTTTTGCTTTTTTTTTAGAGAGCAACTAAGCATTCTTTGCAATTTAAACAAAAGTAAACATTTTCAATAGTGAAAAGTTTAATTATATTTTATTATGGTTAATACACTAAAAAATTCTGATTTAATTGAAGTTTGGTTTGATGCAAGTCATAATAAAAAGATCGATGTAATACTTGCAGTTGCAAAACTAAAAATTGGCGATCGCCTGCATAGTGAAAAATTGCTACTTAGAAAGCTATCGATTTTTAACTCTTTTGTGCTTAAAAATGTTCGGGAGTGCAATTATAGAAAAGATTTATTTCTAAAAACCCATTCTTCCTGGCTAAGTTGGCAGTTCTTCGCAACTGAGGATCCCGATGATGTATGCTCTCTTGTTCAAATTTAAATTGTTTCAAACTCTTATGCAGTGATTAACATTTTACAGATACCCTCTACAAGTGGTAAGCGCAGAATTTGTGCGAGTTCCGCATGCAGAGCATTATAAATATGGACTACACTGTTACGAAAATTAGAAACGAAAAATAAAGAATGTTTCAAGCAAGATGAGGAAATCAATAAATATATCATATACGAAGAAAGTGCTAAAGAAGATATTTTTAACAAATATAAATGTTTTCAAGTTTCTTCTCCTGAGGAAAGTTCAAGTGAATAATATTTTAATAATTATTTAAAATATTAATTGAAATACTACCTAGTACAAAATATAGATCTCTTTAGCTTGTGTTCAATGAATTTCGTCTTACATATCAAGCACATTTTCTAATTCATTTCTTGTATGAACTTAGAAACTTTATTGAAATATCTAGTAAATGGAGACCAGAATTGCAAAGAATATTTGTTTTTTCCATCCAAAGCTGAAATAACGTTTCATTTATGAAGTGCTGCCAAATATATTCTTTTTAGAGCATAGGGTTGCACTGGGTCCATACCAGAGATCTGCAACGAGTCAATTGAAAATCAAGTAACTTGAAAAAAATCAAGTTTTGAGCTTGACTTTTAGAAACTTGATATCTTTCTACCCTACAAGCCACGACTAGCTCCTGAAAAACGAATCATAAGTCAGACTTGATTCTATTTTGTTTCTACCCTACATTAATTGGTAGAAAAAATCAAGCTTTCTACTTTTCAAGTCTAAGCGACTGCGCTGCCGTAGAAAGCCACCGACGAGCGTCTACTTATACTTTTCTATACAAAGTGGCCGGGAATAGGTCGTTAAGGGAAAAATGTTCCTTTTGCAAAAGTAATGGGGGTCGGTCATACATAATAACCTTCTCCGGCCCTATTTAAAGCTCCCCTGTTCAGGTGCAGGAAATAAAAAAACAACAAAAAGAACACAAACATACTTCAATCCAATGCTTTAAAGTTAAACTGTATTCTTAACTCGAGAAACGAAGTTTGCATTGACGACACGAAGTTATTTCCTCGAACTTGGTAAACAGACGTGAAAATAAAGGATTTGTAGGCAAAACAATTACTTTTTCCCTACATTTCAAGTTTCTACATTTTCAGTTTTCTATATTTGGCGACTTAATTCTTGCTGCCTATGATTCGCGCAAACTTCTTGTTTCCCTGCCTCGACTAGCAGGGAGTTGAAAAATTAAAGGAACTTGAAATAACAAATGGATCCATTCATGCAGATCTCTGGTCCATTCATCTTAAGCAATATATCAAAAAAGGCTAGAACAAAAAAAAAAGGCTAAAAAAAAGGCTAGAGGTTAGATGGTATTTTTCGAGGCTAGACGACAGTAAAAAAGGCTAGATCTAGCCTCAAAAAGTCTAGACTGGCAACACTGGTAGTAGTTTGTAGGATAACTGATCAAAAAGAAACTACTCAAGTATACTAAATACATCTTGTAGGCGCTTACATGTTTCCAAATAAAGTAACAGATAAGACACTGCACCTTCGAGCGATGCCATTGCTTGTCAATCTCGCACCATCTTACACATGTTTTCACGAAAACATGTAGTGAATTAAAAGCATACCAATATAAGTTGAAGTAAGAAAAAGTTGATTCAAGAAATCAATTTGATGAAAACTAAAATGATTCTCTGCAATTGCTAAAATTTAGAAAACATTTTCTTGATTCAAGTTTTATTCCAGGTTCTAGAATCAGGTATTTTATTCTTGTTTCAAGCATGGTGTAATAATAGAGGTAAACTCACTAGATGAGAGCGTACTGCCGCGAATGTCAAAACGAAGTTGACAACTCATATAAAATCTCAAAGCTATGAGAATGACAAGAGAAAGCAAGAATTGGCAAAATGTAAACGAAGTTAAACGGTTGAAGCTGTCTTGTTGCATTAATTTTAAATTGTAGTAAATGGTTATTTTTCGTGTTTTTATTGATATTAAACTAATTTAAAACTGTTTCCAGCCAACCATCATTGAAAATTAAACGCAAAAACTATTAACCGCAAGCAGGGAGCACAACTAAACAACAACAAAAGTACAGCAGTAAGTACACAGCTGATTCTGACAATTTCGGCAGTAATGACAAAAGAGACCACAATCAGCGCTGCGACTGCCTCTATTATTATACCATGGTTTCAAGCAATAATTTATTTTACTCAATTTTGGATATAGATGCTCATTATAAATTTATTTTTCTTAATTTTAGTTTTTTTTTTTGTGCTTGATTTTAGCAAATGAGGCTTTATTTGAAATTTTCTTAGATCCAGCAAAATATTTAAACATTAAATACAACTGGCCATTGCAGCAATTGATCCAGAATGTCATGGAAAATTTTATGAAAGGGGCTCATGTGTGCAAAAAGGTCGAGGCGGCCATTTGAGCGATGTTATATTTCGTCAATAACCTCCATTGCTCTAATTTATAATTGAATAAAAACTTATAGGCATTTGAACAAAACAATGGATTTCATTAAAAACTTAAAATATCAGTGACTTCTTGGACACCCTTTAAATACACATATTCTAAGAATTTGGTTCCATTGTAAAATTTAACTCTCACCAACCAACGACGTTTTTTTTTTAGTGTACGAATGCGATATCATATAGAATGCAAAAATTTTATCTCAACAAGAAAAAATTTATGGACAAGTAGGTTAGCATCATGTACTTGATGCATGACGTTATCCTTTCTTAAAACTCTTGACGCATCCTTAAGTGGAACTCGTACTTGCCGCATGAATGGAAGAAATACTTGACAAAGCACGTCAAAGATACAGGATAAAGCCAAGTTCAACAACGTGGTTCCTAATGGTTCGCTCAACTTGAGCATATTCAGCGATTTTAAAGCGTTAACAGATAAACGAAAGAAACGCAATCAATAAGATTAAGAGAAAGAAAGAGAGAAAGCATTCACTAACTTGAGATAAGAAGATATTTGCATAATAGATTATGAATACTTTGTACCAATGACCAGATTAACAGTTTAAGGATGATGCTTTTAATTGGAACCAAATTATTAATTGTTGTTGGACAAGTGCGCACATTCGGATTTTTTTTTTAATTTTTTTTTTTAATATCTTATTCAACAGACTTATTTGGTACATGCCACAAAGCACCGCATAATAATTATTTATGTATTTAACTACATAAATATTTGATGGACTTTTGGCTCTTTTAGGATGCGCAGTAACCAGCAGTAGGAAACAAATTCACTCTAATTTGGTTGAGCTGCAAATGACTGGTATTCATAAATCTATCTCTGAATATTAAAAAAGATGTTGACGAGGTGCCTGATTTAAGTGAGGACACATTAAATATGCATAGAGCTTGAAACGGCAGAGCGGAAGTTTGGGATTTAGAATACGTTAAGAGCAACTTGGAACAAAATTGCAGTGACAACAATGTAAAGGTTAAAGTTGGATATACTCGTACATATTGCGACAGCAGAAATAATAATTTTTGACCAAGGATTCGTAGAACTTAATAATTGATTGAATATTTTTATATACACACAAAAGTGCCATTTAATCAGATGACAAGTTGGCATGGACGAAATGAATAATCTATCAGTACAAATATAAATAAATTGGTTAGCAGCCTAGAAGTAGGCTTTAGAAATTGAGTAATGTATCTATGAATTGCAGAAAATCAAGCAGAGATTCGATTTGCATTGAAGCATACACAGATCGAAGGCCAACTTTCAGAAAATCTATGTCAAATTAAAAGCAATACCTATAAATAAACAAACACACACGCATAAGTTTCCGTAGACAGCCATATGAAGTGTATATTCGAATGAACTATGCACATAAATATGTTACTTGTGCACTTCTCGTCGTACATTCACAAAAAGACTGCTATGAACTGTGCGTACAGCTGTCTATAATCCGACTTTGACTGACAAGTGTTTATAAAATCTGCCATCTTCATCGATTCATAAAAACGTCCATAAAGCATTTGTCTGAAGACTGAAAAAAAATACCACCTACGAGATACGAGTATTTCATGAAATTTAAATTCCATGATTGTATTTACATTGCACAGTCAGCTCCAGAGTGGCAGCCAAGAAGATGTCAGTGAATAACACTTTTGTGCGATACGCAAAATGTCAGCTATAGACCAACATGGAATTTATACAACCTGACATAGTAGAGCAAACCATGTTGTTCACAGAACTAACAATTTATTTAATTGAACTGTGGCATGAGTTGCCAAGTTGCTATGTATATAATAAACTATTGGCAGAAGCAGAATTACTTCCCATGCAGCAAGGACACATTCGCTGCATGTTGTGTTAATTGAAGTTATTAAAAGCAAAATAAATTAAAGCTTAATTGGACAAAAACAATGTTTTAACAATGATGCAAAATTTACTGAATTGAGTGCAAGAGAGTGATATTAACTAGAAATGATTATATTTCCGCATTTAAATACTGCAGGCAGGAGCAGATTATGTGGGTGTGTTTTTCGCTGTGAATGTCCTGAGAAGGTTCGCTAAGAAGCAGCTGTGAAAGGAGGTCACATTTCCATCCAGAGTGTAGATTTGTGCAACAACAACAACACAATTCTTCAATGCGATTGAGATTTCAATGGATTATCTATTTATTCACTGCTTCTAAATTTTTTTCCAACAATGCCTTGAATCAGCATTATTGTTCTTCTGCCATCTACATTAACGCTCAATTAAATAGAATCAAGTCTCTGTCTTACTATTTTTCTAAAAATATTCATTAAATTGGTAGTTACAGCGACTCTTTAATATTATACGAGGGTTGTTAGATATTTTTCAGGAATAAATAAAAAGACAGAACTTTTTGCATTAAAATAACTTTGTTGCGTTTCGAAATATTCTCCTTTATGATTAATACACTTTTGCATGCGTTAGCACCATTTGTCGTAACATTTATCCCATTCATCATTAAAAAATACATTTTGACGTTTTCATGTAACGGAGATAGCAGCTTATGCAACAAAAATTAAATATTGTTGCATGACATTATTAATCGAGAGGTGCTATGATAAATTTAATTTTACTACAGCAAAGATTGGGTCTTGGACCTCATAGCGAAAAGACATTTTTGCGCCATGACAACACGGAGGTAACCGCTTAATGCATTAAAAATTCAACAACAATGAAAAAAGTTGCATAGTTTGCATAGTATGGTGTCACGACACGCCTCTGGGCACATTTTAATATACCAATTAATGTACAGAAAATGCACCATCGTTAGATGGATTTATTGCAAGGCGGTAAGCTATATGTGATACACCTAAGAAAGGTAAAAGCATAAGCAAAAACAAAAGCAAAAGTAAAAGCAAAAGCAAAAGTAAAAATAAAAGTAAAAGCAACAGTAAAAGTAAAAGTAAAAGTAAAAGTAAAAGTAAAAGTAAAAGTAAAAGTAAAAGTAAAAGTAAAAGTAAAAGTAAAAGTAAAAGTAAAAGTAAAAGTAAAAGTAAAAGTAAAAGTAAAAGTAAAAGTAAAAGTAAAAGTAAAAGTAAAAGTAAAAGTAAAAGTAAAAGTAAAAGTAAAAGTAAAAGTAAAAGTAAAAGTAAAAGTAAAAGTAAAAGTAAAAGTAAAAGTAAAAGTAAAAGTAAAAGTAAAAGTAAAAGTAAAAGTAAAAGTAAAAGCAACAGTAAAAGTAAAAGTAAAAGTAAAAGTAAAAGTAAAAGTAAAAGTAAAAGTAAAAGTAAAAGTAAAAGTAAAAGTAAAAGTAAAAGTAAAAGTAAAAGTAAAAGTAAAAGTAAAAGTAAAAGTAAAAGTAAAAGTAAAAGTAAAAGTAAAAGTAAAAGTAAAAGTAAAAGTAAAAGTAAAAGTAAAAGTAAAAGTAAAAGTAAAAGTAAAAGTAAAAGTAAAAGTAAAAGTAAAAGTAAAAGTAAAAGTAAAAGTAAAAGTAAAAGTAAAAGTAAAAGTAAAAGTAAAAGTAAAAGTAAAAGTAAAAGTAAAAGTAAAAGTAAAAGTAAAAGTAAAAGTAAAAGTAAAAGTAAAAGTAAAAGTAAAAGTAAAAGTAAAAGTAAAAGTAAAAGTAAAAGTAAAAGTAAAAGTAAAAGTAAAAGTAAAAGTAAAAGTAAAAGTAAAAGTAAAAGTAAAAGTAAAAGTAAAAGTAAAAGTAAAAGTAAAAGTAAAAGTAAAAGTAAAAGTAAAAGTAAAAGTAAAAGTAAAAGTAAAAGTAAAAGTAAAAGTAAAAGTAAAGGTAAAAGCAAAAGTAAAATTAAAAGTAAAAGTTAAAGTTAAAGTTAAAGTTAAAGTTAAAGTAAAAGTTAAAGTTAAAGTTAAAGTTAAAGTTAAAGTTAAATTTAAAGTTAAAGTAAAAGTAAAAGTTAAAGTTAAAGTTAAAGTTAAAGTTAAAGTTAAAGTTAAAGTTAAAGTTAAAGTTAAAGTTAAAGTTAAAGTTAAAGTTAAAGTTAAAGTTAAAGTTAAAGTTAAAGTTAAAGTTAAAGTTAAAGTTAAAGTTAAAGTTAAAGTTAAAGTTAAAGTTAAAGTTAAAGTTAAAGTTAAAGTTAAAGTTAAAGTTAAAGTTAAAGTTAAAGTTAAAGTTAAAGTTAAAGTTAAAGTTAAAGTTAAAGTTAAAGTTAAAGTTAAAGTTAAAGTTAAAGTTAAAGTTAAAGTTAAAGTTAAAGTTAAAGTTAAAGTTAAAGTTAAAGTTAAAGTTAAAGTTAAAGTTAAAGTTAAAGTTAAAGTTAAAGTTAAAGTTAAAGTTAAAGTTAAAGTTAAAGTTAAAGTTAAAGTTAAAGTTAAAATTAAAGTTAAAGTTAAAGTTAAAGTTAAAGTTAAAGTTAAAGTTAAAGTTAAAGTTAAAGTTAAAGTTAAAGTTAAAGTTAAAGATAAAGTTAAAGTTAAAGTTAAAGTTAAAGTTAAAGTTAAAGTTAAAGTTAAAGTTAAAGTTAAAGTTAAAGTTGAAGTTAAAGTTAAAGTTAAAGTTAAAGTTAAAGTTAAAGTTAAAGTTAAAGTTAAAGTTAAAGTTAAAGTTAAAGTTAAAGTTAAAGTTAAAGTTAAAGTTAAAGTTAAAGTTAAAGTTAAAGTTAAAGTTAAAGTTAAAGTTAAAGTTAAAGTTAAAGTTAAAGTTAAAGTTAAAGTTAAAGTTAAAGTTAAAGTTAAAGTTAAAGTTAAAGTTAAAGTTAAAGTTAAAGTTAAAGTTAAAGTTAAAGTTAAAGTTAAAGTTAAAGTTAAAGTTAAAGTTAAAGTTAAAGTTAAAGTTAAAGTTAAAGTTAAAGTTAAAGTTAAAGTTAAAGTTAAAGTTAAAGTTAAAGTTAAAGTTAAAGTTAAAGTTAAAGTTAAAGTTAAAGTTAAAGTTAAAGTTAAAGTTAAAGTTAAAGTTAAAGTTAAAGTTAAAGTTAAAGTTAAAGTTAAAGTTAAAGTTAAAGTTAAAGTTAAAGTTAATGTTAAAGTTAAAGTTAAAGTTAAAGTTAAAGTTAAAGTTAAAGTTAAAGTTAAAGTTAAAGTTAAAGTTAAAGTTAAAGTTAAAGTTAAAGTTAAAGTTAAAGTTAAAGTAAAAGTAAAAGCAAAAGCACAAGCAAAACCAAAATCAAAGCAAAATGAGTTTAATTTTAAGAGGGCTTTTAATTTTCCCTCCTTTAAACATTCTAATAGTGAATCGGCATGAGAAACCATGTGACCCTTACATTTTGTGTATAGGATGTGTTCCGAAGATTTATGTAAAATTCTACGAGGAACATTTTTGCAGCATATTTTAACTCCCCAACTTTTTAATGCATGTGAATTTTTGTGATAAAGGGCAAAGACAACCCATAAAACAAGGATATAACGGGTTAAAATGTTTTACATAAATATTTGTAATAAACTTCTACTATAAGTCTTTGAATATGCCAAAGCTCAAAATTTAACTTCAACGCCAAAAATAAGTCAAAACTTAAAATGAAATAAAGTTTGATTTCGTACTTATTTAGAATTGGTAATAAAATGTCGCAAAAAGTAGGGTTTTATGGGGTTAATACTGTTAATTTTTAGTATATATTAAATAATTTAATTGATAATTTTTTTTTTAATTAGAAATTAATTTAAATTAACGTCAAAATTTCATCGTCCTTTTGGCACAGCAAAAATGACAATTATATTTCAGCGGACAGAAATTATATCCACTCATTTACTTCCTTTCTACCACGAGATTAACTATTTGCTTGGAATCTTGCCAGAAATTTCTGATTTTTCTTAAAAATAACTTGTAAGGATAACATAATAAAAACAAAACTTAATTTCAAAGAATATATAAATATTTTAATAGTTCTGTTTTATGCAAAAATCAACTTATATATACGAAAAATTAATACAAAAAACTAACTTAGTAATGAAAACTATATTCGCTGCTATCAAATACTTTTTGAAGACCTTTTGGGACCGATTCCACAAGATTTTTCAAAATATCTGCCGGAATTTGCTCCCAAAAAACTTTTTTATTTCATATATATAGTCTTCTCCCTAATTCGAGTCAAGCAAACACTTCGCTTTCCTTTAATATAAGCTCACGAATTTTTTATTAAGTTTAAAACAGGATTTTTGAGCGGCCAGTTTAAAACATCTACGCCAGTTCGATCCAAAAAGTTCATTATGAACTTATTTTTATGACATGGTGAATTATCTTGTTGTAATATAAATAACTGACTAGATGAAAATGCGTGATAATTTAAGACATCCAAATATTTGTATTGGTTCATTGTTTCATCAATTGGAACCAAATCACCATGATCACATAAGGAATTTTAGCTTGAGAATATTACCGAACCGCCGACATGGCGTTTTCCTTGTAAAACTTGAGCGATTTATTTCCGTGTTTTCTTTGGAATTCAGAAGCTTGCAAAGAAAATCTTTGGTTTTTTCCTTTGGTCTGACTTTATTTGACGGCGTTATATACGATATTTTCCTAACGAAATATGTTCCGACTTGTGATTCTTTTAAAAGTCTTCGAATTTTGCGTTCGCTAACTGGATTCTGAGAAAAATTATCATTTTCGCCGCCAAGAAATTCTTTCTTTTTGTGTTTAACGACTTACTCCCTCGAAAACCGTGGCTTAAACGACTTCGTTAAGTTAGATTTAAATTTTTGACACCTTGTTTATTCAATAATTGATCACAATAAGATAGAATCGTTAGATTATATGCAGAGAACACGTATGATACCTAATTTATTGAAAATACTGTTTTATATATGGGCTTGTCCAGAAAATGGTCAACCAGAGGTAAAAACATAAATTTACTTATTTCTTAAAGTTTTTGTTGCAAAAAAAAAGCTTAATATCTCTTCAATCGAATACAAGAGCTTACTTTGGTTATATTCTCTTGAGTGTAGTAAAAATGCCAGATTTATTGTCAATTGAAGTAATTTTGTTTTTTTTTCAATTTTTTTTAATCATATTTGTGATGATAAGTTATGCTCTTTTATGCTCAAATAAGAAAACTCTGAGAGCAGTAATAACTGGCAATTCGAAATATTTCAAAGTCAATATATGAAAAAATTTGATTTTTAAATGTACATATATTTCTTTACGTTATTAATAAATTTTTAAAAACATTCATGTGAATATTCTATTAGAGCGAAAAATGTGTAACGTTCGACACGTGATGTCCGAACAAATAAAATTGCTAAGTGTGACTTGAAAAAAAATTATTTTTAAGATGATGTAGGATTTTCTTTAAAACTTATTTAATTTGCAGTTATTTGTTCTTTTAGACATCTGAGGTGTGACCGAACATTTCGCTGAACACTTAATTTTTAATTTCGCCGAACACTTCGACGATGCACAATTCTTGAGAACGCCGTGGAATTGACTGTTTTCTATCGTTTGCTACGGATGCCTAAACGGCAGCGATATTTTCGATACTTCGACCAACCCCTTGTCTCACTGGCACGGCAACATCACACAACGAATATGTAGACTCAAATTTTTGCACTAAACTTGTTATTGTCTGTCTACTAGGGTGAGGTTTGCGACCGAAAATTGCAGACTCCGAATTTCGGTAGTAAATTTTTATAATTTGCAGACATTACTTGACCTTTAACATGATGAAAATATTGAGTTTACTGAATAAATTGACAGTGACAGTTCGATGATTAGTGAAAGGGTGCGTTCAGAAATTTAATTCAAAGTTGTCAAGTCCCTATTGGAAAACCCTGTATAACTGTTTGAAGTTAGTACAGACTTGAAAAAACCCCCTTTACAATTTTATGTAGAGACCACGAGATACTCGCCAAAAAATATTTAGTTTTGTTCAAACAAAACTTTTTTCTTCAATTTCCTTGCTTTTAATTTAATTTTTACTTGAAAAGCACCTTTGAATGTAGCGTCCGTGACGTTTGAAATTGCCGTACAAGTACAAGATGGCATTAATGCACAACTACAATTTCGAACATAAATGACTCTGTCTGTCGTATTGGCAGATAGATATGTTCACACATAAATATTGTCTATATATAAAGTGTTCAATCGAGCTGCTTAATAATGCCCGGTTGTCTTTAAAATTAGCTTGGCATGAGAACGGAAGACTTTGTTATTATTGTTGGCCTTAATGGGTAATTAAAAGTTTGAAATTGTTGGAAATTGAAATTAGAAAATGCAATATAAATTTCATTGGAAATGCTTAACAATTAATGAAAACATACTACAGCGTAAATTTCACAACACGATTTGTTTTAATAGTAAATTCATTATTCGAGTTTGATCAAAGGAAATACAGACTGAATTCTGTGAAGCAATCTAACGTTAAGATATAGGTGGTTGATTGGGTGCGCACTTAGACCCCATTTTCTGTCTCCTATCGATATTTCAGGTCAATTGAATATCCATTGTTGCATGTTAATTTATCACAAATCTGCTAGATTGACTGGTGATTCCGTTGGTCCTTTAGATGAAAAACTTAAAGATATTGTTGTTTATATTTCCAACGCTGTTGATAATTTTGTTCCTTTGTACTTTGACTGTTGGTAATAAACCATGTCCCTGGTGTACAGCATAATAAAATTAGAAATTAAGACAAGAAATGTTTAATGATGCAGGATATGGAAAAGGGGTCAAACTGAAATAAACTAGACGATCTTAAAGCATGCTCGCAATGAGGCTGTATCGATGTATAGATAATTAGAAATATACAGACTTTTATTGGCATAATCGTCCATAATGCTTAACCTTTTTTGAAGATATTTCTATTCCTTATGATACAACGCATTTTACTTTTCACTGTCTTTTGGACTTCTCTAAAGCTTTTGACTGTGTAAACCATTCCATTTTAGTTTGTAAGTTCCAATTTCTTTTTTGGTTCTGAAAAAAGTGCTTTCCAATTACTAGTCTGTTCAAAAGGTCTATGGTATGACGCATAGATGATATCGCTAGGCTCAAATCAATATTCTTTTTAAGATTTGACGATTGTCAATTTGACGAGTGGGCCAGTTTCACGTAGGAATGTGCAACTGCCAGCCAAAGTTGACTTCGGTTTTTCACTGTTAAAAATGTAAAATCGACCCACCGACTTTTTGAACCTTTAGAACTCGACTTTTCGTCTCTTCTCGAATAGCTTTTGTACCGCTTTTGTTTGGCAAAAGTGGAAGAAGTTACCGAAAAAAAGTTAAACAGTTGAAAGACTTTCTTGAATTTCTTAAATTAAAAATATTCAGTAATGTATGTAATGTAAATAATCTAGCAAGGTTAAAGCTGAAACAATAAAGACTTTCTAAAATATAAGTTAAAAATTCTTATCTTTCATTAATTTATTTATACCAGAAACTGTAAATTTTAAATTTTTGTAAATTTTTTAAGATTTTTAAACCAAAAAAGCATGGTGAAAAACTTGTTCCGTTCAAGAATCCTTGACATTGTAGAACCTGACTATCTATAAACTTTAAAAATTTCGACTTTTAAAATTGTGAGCAAAAAAAAAACCAATTATTTTTGCTTAAGTATTTTTTTAAGGAAAATATAAAAATGAATATTTCAAACTTAACAGCTTCCTTTTTCGTTATCTATAAAAAGCCTCTCCATCTTCTAATAATTTATTTATTATTACAGCTGATGCCAAAATGTTCGACTTTTTGTCTATACAAAATTTTTTAGCTCAATGAGGTTTGATAACATGTGGGATCATTCAGCCGAAAAGCTAAATTTACAGTTATTCAGCCATCACACTAGGCTTGACAACATGTTGTATCGTCTGAACCCCCTGGTAACGTTAGGATTTTGTTTCGCCTAAAATAAGATAAGTCGTAAGTAAAAGTCGACTTTTTTAAATATTGGAAAATCGATTGCCTAAAGTCGAAAATTATCAAGCAAAAGTCGACTTTCGACTAATTTCGACTTCAACTTACACATCCCTAGTTTCACGCAGTAGTGCAATAATTTGTGAGTGACAGTCATTTGAAGTTAACATCTATTGTTCTTTTTGTAACAATAGAGCATTTTTTAATGGTAAAAACAAAGTGGAAGCAAAGGCATGGAATGACAAATGTAGTGGTCACTGCTCCACCGAATTCAACTAAAAAGTATTGATTTATTGAATTCAAACATGATCATTAGACTGTCCTGAAAAATAAATTTCTCCGCAACCAGCTAATCTAAAAATTAAACTTTTTAAATTAAAACCAGCTCGTAAAAAAAATTAAACTTTTACTTAAGAAATTGTTCGTTATTTCAACTAGAAATATTTTAAAAAAAAAACTTTTAATTTTTTTGCAAAACGTAGGAAGAATTTCTACGTTTTTTTGTCGTATCGTGTCATTTTTATAAGATATGCACCGAAAATGTTCTTATCCGAATCTTATTTGTAAAAAAATTAATAAAAAAAGAAAAAAAAAAGATTGGTTGACCAAAAAACATCAAGTTTTCGAAAAGTTTCTTAAGTAAAAAGTTTAATGATTTTTTACGGGCTTTCTATTTCTGAAATCAAAATGGTACCTTAAGATGGTAAAAACTGAGGTCCGGTGGGTCAATACTATAAGGGGTCAACTGATGCCAATGACAAAAAATAGGTCTCCCTGAGCCAAAAACATTGACATATCTTTCTTTAAGATCGGGCAGTAAGTACTGAAGCTATAAAGAAATATGTCAATGCGCGACCCCTACGTTCGCCTAAAAAAAATTTTTTTTTTCGAAATTTTCTTTCAATAATATGTACTTCAAATTAGCTGGTGTGCGGCGACACGGTTTTTTTTTGCATTTAAGGCGAGACGGTCTAATGGTCAAACGAGCACTTCTGAGGTCGCCCAAAAAAGGTAGCAACTGCAGAAATTGCCAACAGAAACCATTATGTCATATTCTACAATTCGAATGTGAAAGTGTGTGAGATATAGCCCGAACACAATACGCGCGATGAGCGGCAAGCGCCAATTGTCACTTTTCATTTACATGTATTTCTTATGGGACGTATTTTGGAGACTTGTCACTCAGCATTGTCGCTCGACGTTGCCGTCGGCTTCAATTTAATTTTAATTTGACTAGCAGCAAGAGCAAGTTTCTGCCATTGCTTACATTTGTTATTACTGGTCACATTCAGCAAACTGAACTGTTGTGAAACTTATGGCAGCGATACCTAAGTGAAAGATGTTTTGCTTGATCTGTATTCAGAGCTGTAAAATCTGCATTCATATTCAGAATTTTAAGTACAACTGAATAACGACATAAAAATCCATAAATTAATGCAAAATTGATTTATAAATAAAATTTTAATTCACATTTAATTTTAAAAACTTGATTAATTATTCATTTCAATTAATCATTTTTGTTAACAATTCTTCAAATTTTTATTCATATGAAAACTATACACAAAGAACGCAATTCACAAAGAATTTTTATTTTTTTTTTTTTACCCATTATTCATATTTTATTCATCATTCATTTTTTTATTCATTATTCATTTGTTATTCATTACTAATTTCTTATTTATTATTGATTTTTTATTTATTAACTGATATAAATGAAACGAATAATTAATAAATTTTTTAAATCTGAATGTGAAATAACATTTTTATTTATGAATGAGTTTTGCTTGCATTCATTGAATGGATTCTTATTTCGTTATTCACTCATTCACTTTTTTGAAAATATAATCAAATTGAATGGATTTATTTTTCAGCTCTGTGTTGTTGTTCTAAACGGCTGTTATTGTTGAGTCGGCTGAAAGCAGCCATTGTTTTTTGTGTACTATGCTTGCTGCTGAAGTTTGCTGCTGTCGCGTTTATTATAATCAAGTCGCTCAACATTTCTCTACAAGGACAGATTGGAGACGTGCTGCTCGCCGCTTGTCGCGCACATTGTGTTCGGGCTAATAGTTGAGACCATGATAGAATTATACAAGGTAGTGACAGGTAGTGACAGTTTCTTGTCTTGCAACAACTGTCAAAAATTGTATAAATTACAGAACGAAAAAAGTAAAAAAGAAAATAGAAAGTCAAGAATGATAGAAAAATAGATTACGCATTGCGCAGCTCCGTTATGTTGTTTACTTTTCATTTTGACATTTCTAGCTACGAAAAAAGCATTTTTTAAGGATCATGACGTCACGCTAGACCAAGTTTGTTTCTTGAATCTTTTGCTTTTGTTTTATATTTGTTCACATTCTGAACACTTCTTGACAGAAGCCATATCGTAAGCTCATATCGTAAGTCTATCGTGACGTAGATGCTCAGATCGTTGAAAATTATTTTTACGATCTGCGCAATCTATTTTTCTATCATAGCCCGAACACAATACGCGCGACGAGCGGCAGCGCCAATTGTCACTTTTTTTTACATGTATTTCTTATGGGACGTATTTTGGAGACTTATCGCTCAACATTGTCGCCCGACGTTGCCGTCGGCTTCAATTTAATTTTAATTTGACAGGCAGCAAAAGCAAGTTCCCGCCATTGTTTACATTGGTTATTACTGGTCGCATGCAGCAAACTTATGGTAGCGATGGTAGTGAGGGATGTTTTGTTTGAACTCTATTCAGAGTTGTTAAGTCTGTATTCATATTCAGAATTTTAAGCACAACTGAATAATGACGAATAAGAATCCATAAATTAATGCAAAATTGATTTATAAATAAATTTTTAATTCACATTTAATTTTACAAACTTGATTAATTATTCATTTCAATAAATCATTTTTGTTGTCAATTTTTCAATTTTTTATTCATATGAAAACTATACACAAAGAATGCAATTCACAAAGAATTTTTAATTTTTTTTTTACCTATTATTCATATTTTATTCATTATTAATTTTTTTTATTCACTATTCATTTTTTTATTCATTATTCATTTGTTATTCATCACTAATTTCTTATTTATTATTAATTTTTTATTTATTAACTAGCTTTTTCCCGGCGCGCGTTGCTGCACCCTGCAACTATATGGGAACATAATAGGTGTATTCAAAAGTTTTCTTAGACTCATAGTTTGACACCACTGTCATTTTCCACTGCCCGTTACAGTTACCCAGTAGCAGGAGATCACCAAATAGTAACTCCATTTTGAGTTTGTATGTAAGTACTGCTGCTTTTACTTCCAAAGCTTTTTGATAATACAAATTTTAATTGTATGGGTGGAGCCACACCCACTTATATAATGCTCATCCCAGTCTTCTAGAAGATAGACATTACCCAGTTTAAGTACAGTTGCCGACAGTGAGCATACAAACTAAATTATCAAAATGTAGCCAAATCGACGAAAACCATAGGAAATATAGCATTTTTATTGATTTGTGGGCGGTAAAAGGGGGTGTGACAGAAATTTGAACTATCTCCTACTTGAAAAAAATGTGCTGCCAACATTTCAGCTCTATCGGCTCAGTAATTTTGAAGTGTCCAGCCATCACACAGACAGCGTTTTGCTTTTTGTATATATATTTTGGATAAAGATTATTGACTATAACTTTTGATTGGTAAGAGGTACTAAGATAATTTTTTCTAAAAAATTAATTTTTTAGCTTGCTTATTTTTTTCAAAAATATAAAAACACAATATTGGAAAAAAATGTTGTTCGAAAAATCAAGGGGTAGGACATTGTTTTTTTAATCACAAAAATGTTTTTTAATTTTTGCGTAAAATTGAAATAACTTTTGCTTATAAATGTTATAATTTTTAAATAGAATTGAAAATTTGCGAATTTGAATTATTTTTACAACAAAAACAAATTTTGAGCCTTTTTTTGAGGAAAACTCCAAAATTTCAGACCTTTTTTGAAATAAAAAATATTTAAAATATATATACTCAACTAACGGTATTTTTGCAATAAGGTTTGTATAGTACTTTGCTTTAAGACAAAAAAAAATTTAACAAAGTGTATAAAAAAGCAGCGGAGATATTTGAATCGAAAGTCACAAAATTAAATTTCTGATTGTGTTTTTTTCATTTTTGAGCACGATGTTGCATTAAATACATCGTTGTAGTAAAATTTTTCATAGTTTTCAAGATATGTTCATGGTTTTGATGTAAAAATAACGGAAATTATTTAATTTTACTTAATTTAAGAAATATTTTATATTTTATGAATATTTGCATATGTTACAACTAAAAATATGCGATTTTGTAAAAAATTTGTACTACAGCACCATCTGGTGTCCAAGGTGGTTAAAAGAAGATACTGTCAGAAAACTCACCGTACCTGAGACCTACTACATACCAATTTATATTCTAATCTCATGAGCGGTTTGGGATTTTTAGGTGGTTTTGCAAAAAATTTGTACTTCAGCGCCCTCTGGTGTTAAAGATAGGTCAAAACAGATTGCAGCAAAACACTCAACCTACAGGAAAACCACTGTATACCACTTTTCATTCTAATCGCATAAGCGGTTTGTGAGTTTTAGGCAGTTTTGTAAAAAATTTGTACTACAGCGCCCTCTGGTGTAAATAACTGGCCATTTCAGCCCTTGAAAGGACTTTGACCTAGCTTCTTATAATTTTTTTTTGTTTTTTTTTTTAGCTTTGAACCAAGGATTTCAGGTGGAATACCTATTCAGTCAAGTCTGCCTTGGTTCGAAATGAGATGATAGATTAGTGGGAAGGAAAGAGCAATCAAGTGAAACATGTGTAGGATGTTCTAAGCGTGGTGGAAAGCCAAAGAAACATGTGAATTTGAATCAGAGGCAAGTGTTATGCCTTTACTTCAGTCAATTCAAGTTATAAGGCAATCCTCATCCACAACATCTCTACCATCAACTACAACTTGAAGTCGTAAATATTGATGAATTTTTAATTTCAGTTGATTAGAAATAAGGATAGAAAATTTAGAAAGGTTTAAAGCGAAGGACCATGGCCAAGCCGGGAATCGAACCCGGGACCTCTGGGGCAGCAGTCAAGCACGCTACCTACTCGACTACCGAGGCCGCCTCTGAGGCCTCGGTATTTTTTTAATACTCTCTGAGGTTTGCGATTGTCTGCAGAGAGGTGGCGTCCGTACAGAAAAATTATTTTAATTCAAATAATTTTCTGTCGCTGCTAGGGTTCGAACCTGGGTCTACAGGTTCTTTGACATAGCGGCCACGCACCTTAACCAACTACGCCACGGACGCCTCTGGTGTTCAAGGTGGATAAAAATTGATAGCCCACAAATACGCAACGTACCAAAAAACTTCTATACACAAATTTTCATGCTAATCGGATGAGTAGTTTAGGAGTCTATTGCATAGTTACATACGACATTTAGTTCCAAAGCAATTCGATATCATAAATTTGGCCTGTGTGGCTAAATTCCCCCTTGTCTAATGATCGCTCAAATATATAATAACTTCCTCTTGGGCCCATAACGTCTACATACCAAGTTCCACTATCAAAACATGTACAACTCAGTAATAATAATGATTTCTAAAAATAGGGCGTATATATAGTTAGACCACGCCCAGTTTTAGTATAGTTGCCGATAGTAACCATACGAACTTATTTACCAAATTTTAGTCTAATACGAATAAACCCGTCTTAAATATAGCATTTTTATTGATTTGTAGGCGGTAAAGGGGGTATAGAAAAAAAGGGGTATGGAAAATTTTCACTATGCCTACATTTTTCGCGCAAATGCAAACTTAAGAGAGACTTGCCAAATTATTCCAATATTCTATTTATTTCCAATTACCCTTGCAACTGTTTCCTAATATACACCATATGTGCGCACCTGTATTTTTTCACACCTGTATTGTTGATAAGTTAACTAAAATGCCTATAATTCATGAACCAATACACATACAAAGACCATTTATACAAAAAAATTGACGTCGTATTGACGTCACCTTTCATGGGAAATTGAAAGAAACAAAATCGGTTCACGCATTACAGAGAACATCAATTTCATACACAATGCAACTTATTTTTATATATATAGATTACAAACATTTAAAAAAAAATCAGCGCAGGCGTTCTGCGATTTTAGGTATATATATCAAAACAGTGGGCGTGGTCAATTTTTCTTTCAGTAAACACTTAAATTGGATTACTACGAACATTTGAAAAAAAAATTATCCAAATCGGTCCAGCCGTTTTCCGATTTTAGATAAATCAAAAAAGTGGGCGCAAAAGTGGGCGTGGTCAATTTTTCTTTCCGACAAAACTTAAATTGGATTACTACGAACATTTGAAAAAAAAATTATCCGAATCGGTCCAGCCGTTTTCCGATTTTAGATAAATCAAAAAAGTGGGCGTAAAAGTGGGCGTGGTCAATTTTTCTTTCCGACAAAACTTAAATTGGATTACTACGAACATTTGAAAAAAAAATTATCCGAATCGGTAGAGCCGTTTTCCGATTTTAGATAAATCAAAAAAGTGGGCGCAAAAGTGGGCGTGGTCAATTTTTCTTTCCTTAAAAACCTAACTTGGACTAAAACGAACATTTTAAAAAAAAAATTATCCAAATCGGTCCAGCCGTTCTGAAGTGATGCGATTTCAACCAAACGTACACTTCTTTTTATATATATAGATTGATTTAATGAAACAAATAATTAATAAATTTTTTAAATTTGAATGTGAAATAATATTTTTATTTATGAATGAGTTTTGCATTCATTGAATGGATTCTTATTTCGTTATTCACTCATTCACTTTTTAAAAATAAAATCAAATTGAATGGATTTCTTGTACTTCATCAGAAGTTATGAATATAAACTAGTTATTTCTGGACAGTTAGTTCGAGAGTCTATACGATAAAGCCAACAGAAATTGATAATTATATCTAGTAAATATATAAAAAGAAGATGAAGACTTAAAACTTCAACCATTGAATTTTAAAGGCTTGCAAAGGAAACCTCCTAACTAGAAGCTGAAATTTGGCTCTAGATATCAATCAATTTAATTAATGCTCTCAAATATATGCGCCCAATGTTATTTACGATATAAAATTTAGACTTTCTTCAATTCTCTTTCCACCGCTCAAATAATTTCCTTGTTGTAAAAGTAATATTTCAATATCGAGAAATTAACTCCTAATATAACGCTTACAAATTCAACCCACTGAGTTGTTTTTGTTTTTTACTTAATGTAGGTACTTCATGATACACTCAGGCTGGCTTCGTGCCTTTATTACAGCAATAAATCCTGGGATATGCACACTTACAGCCTTTAAAATTTGACAAATTGAGAGGTGTCACCCATGTAACTCGTGAATCTTTTTGCATCACTCTGCTATACACAGAGATATAAATAATACGAAAAAATATACGTACATGTACAAGGCAAGAATCCGATGAATGGCAGAGTAATAAAAAATTTCAAGCGCTCACTCACATGCCTTTGGCATGTCTCCCACGAGGAAGTAACATGTAGTGATACAAGTATTGATTTTGAGGGCTTTTTTTTTTTGTGCCATTAACGAGGATAGAAGATATTTTCGGACAAGATTTAAGGTGATTCGAAAACATATTTACTTTCCGTTATTTAACGCTATATATAAATGTAACCAGGACGGCTATTTTGTCGAGGTCAGCTTTATTAGTCCTGCCAAGATACTTCAGTCGCGAGAGTTATGTTAGACAAATTCAAAATGGATTTTGAACTATTTATATTGCAAAGGAGGTATATAAATAATGTATAATTTATTTTTATTTTTTAATTTATGTCACCAAAGTATATTCACGATTACTAAACAGAACCGCATAAATACATATATTTTATAAATATGATTTTAAATTACTTTGGACACAATCAAAAGCAGATATACTTTTGATGTGACAATGTTACTTTTTACTTCGCAGGTTTTCCAAAAATTTGAAAAAAAAATTTTCCAAAATACATCGGTGTTAGATTGAATTGTTATACGCTGAATATAGCTGCTACGATAAAAGTTATTGTACGACAATAAAGGTTAATTCTTTCGCCTCATAACGGGATGAAGAAGAGCGACGAAAATGCAAATTTGTTACTTGGAATTATTACTCGCTGAGTATAGGTTATACTCTAAAAATATTACGCGTCAATAAAAGCTCGTTCTTAGCCCCCACGACAAAAATTAAGAAATAAATAACGATGTCAAGAGGCCGCGGAGATAGCCCTTTGAAGATCGAAAAACTAACAATCATGCAACGACGTTGCATGGGATTATTACCCGGTCAATATAAGCGCTAAGGTAAATGTTATGAAACGAAAACAAGGAATGTGTTCTAGGCTTAACGACAAAAATAAAAAAACTTCTAAGGAATGAGCAATCTTCGGCTTGGACGAAGTGAAAATATCCCCCACACTCGTGTGCAATACATAATATCCGAAGTTATGAAGGTTTTTTATTTGGATGACGTCACCTTATATGGGGAACAGTTTGGGTTTCATTCAATTAACCCAAATTCTAACCTCAGTGTATGTTTTAAATATCAAAACTCATGTCTAAAATATCAAATAAATATATTTATTTTTGTGAAATTTATGAAGGTTTCGTTATTTTGATGACGTCGTTAAATGAGAAGTAGGAGTGGTCTCCAATCGATTTTGAAAAACTTCAAACTAGAAGTTTTTGATGTCAAAGCTTAGATATTTGCAGAATTAACAAGAGTTTAAGTAATTAATTTTTGTGAAATTTTTAGATTTTATTATTTTGATGACGTCACCACATATTGGAGGCAGGGAGTGATTTTCATCCGATTTCGAAAAATTTCAATTGAAAATTGTATTTGCGATTAGAGCTTTTTGTGAAGTTCTTATAGATGTTATCATTTTGATGACGTCACTTCATATGGGCATTGAATAATATAATTCGATAAAATTATCAAATTTGTCGCTGGGTGTGATAACTACCACATCAGGTGCAAATTAAGATTGAAGATAGAATCTTATCACTTCTTAATCTTTAAATTAAAATCGCTTATTATAACTTACTATTATATAAATAAATAAATAAATAAAAAATGTATCTACTCACAAATTTCTTCCATTAAGAGCTATGTGCTTGGCGAGTCTCCGTCCGCCTCTTCTGCTGGCGAAGCGATATTGCTGTCAGACGTAGACAGTGGGCGACAAATGCCCAGCTTAGTTTTGCCCAATGGCATGCCCTTGAGTATGGCCACGGCCGCGTCCAACTCGATACCTTGTAGATTATGCTCGCCCACGCTTATAAGACGATCACCCGGAAAAATTTCATTTGTAGCCTCAGCTGAACCACCACGTATCAGGCCACGTATCACAATGACGCTACTCTCCGGATCCAAAGGATCCTGATAGTCGAGTATTGAAAAACCAAATCCTTGTTCGGTTTTTTCAATTTCAATCTCAGTCACATCCGTACTCCACAGTGCCAGACCGGAGACATTTTCCGCTGACTTTGAACGCTGTTGATCAGTTAATGTCGCTGTGCTTGAGGTGTACAACGAACTCTCTGAAAGCGCTTTGCTGAGTAGATTCTGCAGACTTTGATGACCACCGGGCAGTAGGCTGCGTGTTTCGAATGCCTCTGCATTCTGGGAAGTATTTATGACGGAGGGTGCACTTGGACCACGAGCACACACAAGCTTCACTTGTGCCGGTAGCTCTTTGAGGATCTTAACCACTTCAATGTGTTTCAGGCCTTGCAGCTTGAACTCATTCACCTGCAGCAACTCGTCGCCTGGTTTGAGTATGCCTTGCCTTCCCACCGGCCCATCCTCGAGTATGGAACGTATGTAGTGATGGGGTCGCTTTTCAATGCCACACTCCACATCCACGGTGCCCTCCAGGCTGATTCCTAGACCTGAAAGTTTATTTATTTCGGCTACAATTATTTCACTTTCGGGAAACTCACTTTTCCAGGCCACTCTAAGAGACTCTACGCTGGGAGTTGGTGTCGGAGCACTGCTTGGCGCCATCGCTGCCACCTCTGCCGCTGGCACTATAGAAGCTAGGTTCTCACATGTGGGCGTTCTAGAGTCAACGCTGAGTTTCACTAAAGGCTGCGGCGGTAATTTGATGCTGCAGTCATCAGTATCGTTGCCGCTATCTAGCTCATTGCCGTTAATAACAGCCGCATTTCCGTTGGTCAAACAGCGTTCTGCTGCGGTTGTAGGTGTTTTTTTACGATCGCAGCTACCGGTAGCACTCTGAACGCTGTGCTCGCTACGATCTAGCATATGCGACATATTTGAGTCGACTGTGCCACGAGAAGGAAAATCTACGAAATCCAGTAATATCACGCCACCATCGGTCGCAATTGAGTCCGCATCCGATTTGGGCGGGAACCAAGACAAAGTTGCTATAGAGGGCGATGCCGGCAGTGATATTTGCGACTGCGTATCGCCCTTTAACTCAGTCAGCGCAACTTGTAGATGCTCAAACTTACGGCCACGCAGAAAACGTTCCAACGTCAGATGAACTTCGATATCCGTATTACGCAATAGCTCAACCGCCTGATGATTCGTGACACCTGCCAGCGTTTTGCCATCAACGGCGACTATACGATCGTTTATTTGTATTTGTCTGCTCATTTCGGCGGCACTTCCCTCAATGATACTTTTTACAAAAATGCCCGACAGATCTTCTTCTTCGCAGACATAACCGGCCACAGTTATGCCCAGGCCATAGACATTCTTGCGTAGCTCCACCTCATAGGTTTCTGTCTCCGGAGAGTCAGGATAGTTGGAAGAGGTTACGGAGCAACAATCAGCATCCTCAAAGTTGGCGGTTGGCGAACGCGGCACTGCTTGATGATCAACAGCTATCACAGTCTCAATATGGTCCATGTGGAGGCGACTAAGTCCTGTGGCGGGCACAGGAGTGCCGGCGGCATGTGGCAGCGATGGCGGTGGCGATACTATCGAGAATGGCACTATGTCCAAATCCTTCGGACACATACGTGATGCGGCTGGCACCAGTTCCGACGGTATCGGTGGCAGTGGCAAATCCGCCAACTCAGTGTCAGGCGTTGTCACAAAACAACCGCCAACGCTACTAGATGCACTAGTAGCAAACGAGGGATTGTGATAGAGATGCCGTGACAGTTCTTCCGGGTCGGAGAGGAGCTTAGTTGGAATAATTGGTGCATGACTAGCCAATGTATGAAAGTCGGTGGCCGTCGGTTCCACGGGCCTTGCGACAATCAATCGAACCTGAGCTCCAGTCTGACGAAGAACCGTTGCTACTTGTTCGGAACTGAAGCCACGCAAATTAACCTCGCCGATTTGCAACAGATGATCGCCACATTGCAGGCGTGCGTCGCGTTCGGCGACACCACCCGGTGTCAAAGCCTTAATCACAACGCCAGTGCTGCGACCACCGACCAATATGAAACCGAGTCCATTGCCATCGTTAACCAAATCGATTACTTCTACCTGAGACCATTCGGTGCTTAGAACCATTTCGCATGTAGAAATACTGCTTGTGCGGCGGCAGTCAATATGTGGAGGACGACGACAACAATGCAGGAAATCGCTAGCATGACGTGACAACGAGTGCGACAACGTTTGTGTAGACGTAGACGTAGACGCAGAGGGTGATGTTGGTAAAGACGCAGAGGTAGAAGTGGAGGTTGATGCTGATTTTAATGCTGACGACCCTGATGATGATAACAATGAAGATGACGATAATTTCAATCTTGCTACATCGACCGCAGAGCGTGCAGGTGATAAGGACTGCTTGTTTGCCGCTGTGTCTGTGTCGTTGTGTGTGCGTCAAATGGCGCCGTTCTCCTCGCTTAATTTGCTTTCCGCTGAAGTTAACTGCTGATGCTCGGTATTGAAAGTATTTTTCAACGTATTGCATGCATCGGTGTTAATGTATTCAAACAACATAATAATAAACGAAGTTAACTTAAGGCGCGACCGCGACAAGCTGCCACAAAGCGTTAGACGTCAAACTCGTTTAAGGGTCTGTCTATTTGCTAGTTTTGCGAGATACTTCAGCGAACAGTAAGAGCAGCTGCAATATTAAACGGTTCGGTTATTTTAACCGTTTTATGTTTAATGTTTTAAACTGATAATTTGTTTGATGATAACCAAAAATAACCGAGACAAAGTAAAGTTAAAACGGAAACGGAAACATGGAGCACGTTATTTAATTGCGTTGCCTAGAGTATAGTACAGAGTTAACTACGGATGGTTGTGGTTAGCGTGTATTAGCATTTGATTAAAGCTCAATTTTTGTATTTCACTTCCAAACGTTTCAAGCTGCGGTTTTGTGGGATGAGGTTTTTTGGCGTTTATAATTAATTTGTTGCCTGTTATCCTCGAGATATCCTTGTATTTTGCTTAGCTTTTAATTAGGCAAACATATTAAGATGCTTCCAACAGTTATAAAGGATTAGCTTGAAGTTTGAAATTTATTTTTATCTGCTCAGTTTCGCTTCTCGTTGCGTTCCCTTTGCATAGTCTGTGTGTAGCTTAAAATTTTAATTAAAATTAAGTGCATCCTTAAGTGATGATGTTTCTGATGAGGCGACTGATAACGATGATAATATTGCGAGTAGTGTTTGTTTCGTTATTGTTCCGTCCGTTTTTGTGCGATATCCAATTGGGGATGAACGGAACAGAGAGGAAAATAAGGTTAACACAAACAACAGTCCTTCGAATCAAATATAAAATAAAAGTGCGAGAATTTGGAGCAGCGGAAGTCGAACGAACGATAATTGAATTTATCACATAAAGTTGGCCAATTCAATTTCGCATAGTGAGGAAAATGTGAGTGGATGCAATGGAGCTGTACCAACGGATCAACACGTGCCGTGTTGCCTTCAGCTTGAATGAAGTTGTAGTATAACTTTTCTGGTTGATATGCTCGGGTATACAGGGTAGTGCAAGGATATGGATAAAATTAATACAACCGCACTTATGATTATTTTTTCACTTTTTGTTTTATGTTCTATTTCCTAGTTTCATTTCCTGTTTGCTGCAGTCTGGTGGAGTATTAGGCAAGGGTTCTCAAATGTCGTCTGTGGTAAGCTTGGGAGTGAGTGTTTGTAAGTATGTGTACATGTATGTGTGTGTGTGTTTGTGTGTGTGTGTGTCTTGTTATTAGCGTTTAGACCAGGCGAAAATCGATAAAAGCCACATCAGTTGATTGCGGACTGGTTAAGCAGCAGCAGCGGCAGCAGCAAAGCGTTGGAAGAAATTCTAACTGTGTGCTATAACAACGTTTAAGGTGCTCCACTGCTATCCTGATGAACATATCCTGCTTTGTGCTTGAAATCCTTTTTTTGATTTTCTTGTTCTTTTTTTTTGTTGTTTTTATTTTGTTGTTAAATTCATTTTTTTATTTTTTTCTTTTTTTTTTTTTGGCTAAGTTTATTTTGAGTTTGTATATCTGACAGCTTGCTTGTCGGCTATTGTTGTTTTTTTTTTTCTGATGTTTTTTTTATGTTGCCTTAATTTCAGCCTTTTAGCCAGTCGTTCACCAGCATAACGGAAAATTGCACCATTAATTTATTCTGGCTTAGCCTCTACACATTTAATTCACCAACGATCAACCGCTTTTAATAGAACATTTTCATGTAACTTCGCGTATTTTGCACATTATCCTTGCGACCTACATATTTACTGCACTTACTATTGATTTAACAGTAACGCGTTTTTAACACAATTTTTCATATTTTTTTATTTTCAACTCTGCATAATTTTAAATTTATGCACCTTTTGGGTTAAAAATACATTTTGGGTATTTTATTTTTTTTACTTTTTTATTGGGACTTCTTTCATTCCTTGCAATTTTGTCACTGTATCCTTATTTTTAGTAAATTTGTGTTTTTTCTTTTTTTTTTTCCTTTTTTTCTCCTGTCAAAAAAACGCGCTTTTACTTTGCTCAGCACCCGCACGTTACGAAGTCTTTTGGCCGAGTGATTTACTGTTCATTAGCTGCTCCAAATCATAGTTCCGCCAGCATTTTGGTAGTCGCATTTTTACTCAACTTCTGTTGCTTCGACTTTGGTTATGGGAGCAACATTTCTGTCGAATGCGCAGAATCCTGCTCCGAGCCACAAATAAATTGCACTCTAGCGCTCCCTCAGAAATGCTGCCTAGTGTGACCGCGAAGTTGGCTGTTATTCAAATAAACATCAAGCTCAACATTTCAGTTTTTTTTATGGGAAAAAGCTTTTTACGTAAGCTTATACTGGATGCTCCCGATTAGTATGTTTGCAAATTTTGGTGAATTTTTTCGAATAAATTTATTCACGTAAAAGCACACTGACGATAAGCAATACACAAGTAGCAATATATTTTTGTTGTTTGTGTTTTGTTTCGTAATAGTGAATTATGGGCTAAATCTTGTTCTTGATTCGAATAAATCGAAATTAATTTGCAATAAATCGCAAAAATATTCCGTCCAACTTGGAGTGTTCTCGAAGAATTCGGAGTGTGCGAATGAAATTTGTCATAAAATTAAAGATTTTATTAAAGCTGGTAACACTGTCATAGGCTTGGGTCAATAGTGATAGAAACAATACTACGCGTTCCGCAGTACGGTTATTTAAGGCTCTCTTTCTCAATTGACTGCATGACGTCATGCAGGGCTTCTACTTAAGGAAAACGATTGCAAATGTGCGATGTGCTTACCCCATGGTATAATAATACAAGGTAGCATTGACAGTTGCTTGGGAAAACATCTCCTGTCAAAAAATTTACTCAAAAAAAGAGCGCTTACAATCCGCCATTGAAAACAAAAACAATGTTGAAAACGTTGAAGTGAAAAAAACAACAAAAAGCTGTTTTTGACAGGAGATGTTTTCTTGTAGAAGAGAAAATAAGCAGTTGTCAATGCTACCTTGTATTATTATACCATGTGCTTACCCTATGTTCACACGTCAGTTAAATGATTGAATCAATCAAAATTTGTTGTTGCTTTGCTATGTAAAAAAAAAATGAACTTCAGAGCGAAAATGAACTCCAAAATTTTCTCTCGTCACACAGTGTTGCGAGCCTATACAAAAGTTGGACAAAAATAGAAGGAGTCGTCCGATTTGGATGAAGTTTGGAGTGGTGAATTATTTAAGGTCGCTGATATCAAATATGAAAAAAATTTTAAAAAAATTAATTCCATCATGTCTAAATTAAGGTTATAAATTTCAATTTTTGAGATTTTTAAGTTTTTTAAAAAATTATTACCATATTTAAAATTCTTAAATTTACAATTTTTTTAATTTTGGTTTAATATATGATTTATGATTTATCAAAAAAAAAATTATTTCTTTGAAATATGTTATATAGTTTAAAAGATATAAATATTTTTGTAAGAGTATTTTTGTACTAAACTATGCTGGAAAAACTTATATATTTTTAATACATTGACGTTTTCTTCTTTTTGAAAGATATTCGCTTTGAATAATAAAATGCAAATATTAATTTTACTAATAATTATTTAATATTTTCTTTATGTACATTATTTGAATTAAAAAAGTGCTAATCTTCATCTTTATTTTCATTATAAATATACAAATTGATGTTAGAATCTTCCTCAATTATCTTTTTATTATATTTACTTCTTCTTTGAGAAGATAAAAGAGGGTCTGATGAGATTACTAAATAGGTCATAAGATCTGTATTGGAATTTTTTCTTGAGCACTTCCGCGTGTGATTAAGACGAGTATATCGAATATTTTTGTGGCTTCCTTCTAAAGCTTCTTCAGATAAAGTTCCTGCGAAAATAATTATTGTGAAAAAATATATCTTAGATCGAATTACTTCAAACTACAATATTAAAAGTTTAGTCACCTATTGGTAAATCGAAACATTTTACTACTTCGCATCCATGTACTAAAACTCTGTGTACAGAGCAAGGCATATAATACCAATTGTAGCACTCTATGTACAAGTTCCTCGTTTTTCTCAGCAGCTTACTAAATTCATAAATTTTAATGATTTTGCCACATGAGAGGATTCTTAACACTAATGCAAAGTTGTATATAAGATCTTTGTTAAGTCCTGTGATTTCTGCAGATACTTCATAGTTTAAAAAAACTTCCTAGCCGTATTTCCGTCGTTTGTGGTGCCATAACCTTCGTGTTTTAGTTTCAGCAAAAACCGTTTTATGTTCTGCTCTTACTTGCCAGTTTTTAAATGCCAATCGATAGGCTATATGCAGTAAACATTCAAAAAACCTTATCCAACAATGTAGTGTTGAAAGTCCATACTCATAATGATTTATATTTGGAGTTTTAACCAAATCAATTCGATTCATTTCAATAGGACTTGCTTTGCATATAAAACATCTACTTGTTGAATTGGTTTCAGTTAGAATATTTGCAATGGCACCATCTATCATTGTACAGTGCATTATGTATGAGACCTCAATAGGTCTTCCATCAAGATCGATTATGTCGCATTCTAACTCATTTATCTGGTTTTTCATAGCAGCATTTTCTCCAATAATAATATTTTTATTTTCTTTTGCCATGATAAATTTCACAGGTCTACAGAAAAGAGTGGAAGAGCATTTTTCATTGACCCAAATTTCATTTCTGGATGTTGAGTCAATTAATCTAAAGTAATAAAAATGTTTTTTACTATATAAAATTATACAAAGGTTACTCACTTTATTGGAACAAAAGCAATTAAAAATAAGAACTCATCGTTGAACTCGCTTGAAGAAAAACTCTGCTTATACCGACTATGGCCAGAACTTCCATCCATAGCCCACTTGCAGATAAGTGTAACTTTGTTTTGGAGTAAATTAGGTTTACATAAACTCAAAACGCTTTCTGCTGTCTTTCGCATTAAAGGTTTTAAAGGAACTTCAGCAGAATTTTCTGAAGCTATTACTGGCGGTACTAACGTTTTTTTTAAGTTCTATATAGCATAAGAACTAGGAAAGCAATTTTCATGCAATTTGTTCACTGTTTTTCGCAAAATATTGTACTTTTCTACAGAAAGGTTCAAATCCATATACAGCGTTAATGCCTCCATTGGTGACAAACTTTTTTTTTTCTAGGCTCACTTTCAGGATTGCTATTTGTTTTAGCAAATTGGGAAGCAAAATCTAACTCTTCCGCAGAATATTCACCAGCTATATCAGCTATTCTCCTTTTTTTTTGTTTTTTCTGATGCCAAGTGAAATTGCATTTGAGGCCTTCCGCGACTTGTGCTAGGTTGCTAAATTATAAATTAATTTTAACTTTTTATATTAAAAATATTTTATTTTCTTTAAAGCTGTTTACTTACATCATCTGGATGTGGAAATTCGAAAGCTTTGAGATTTAGCCAATTCGAATTTTTTTTTAAAAAATATTCTTTTTTGTAACCACACTCAATCCACTTTCTTTGAAGTTTTTGACAAAAAACGCGTACTTTTTGTTTTACTTGATTTTCATCAAATACTCTTTCATCAATTTTTTTCTTTAACAAAAGCTACGATGAAAGATATTTTATCTCGTGGTCCAGCACTAATCCAACTATTAAATAAATCGGAATTATTAAAAATATATGACATTTTTACTACAAATCTCGCGTTAAACTTTTATGTAAAATGTTTAATTAAAAACGGTAAATGCATTGTGGGTGGCAATAGTAATCATAGGTGTACTCTACTTAAAAAAAAATTTACGTAATTTCCAGTAATTGCCTAAAAAACTATTACGTTAATATATGTTTGCAAAAGAAATATATATATTTCCGAAAAATACAATTAATTAAATATGAATCTTTTATTTTTTAGTTAATTTGTGCCCAATAATTATTGCAAGATCTTTAAAGCCCTTCTTTAACTTGTAGGGTACAAATTTTTAAAATTGTTCGCTTATTTCTAAAATTAATTAAGTTTTTTTTCCGGTATGATATATTTCTTGTATATATTAAAATACATATTATTCAAAAAATGTCCTATAATATAAAAAAAACATCTAAAAAAACAGACTTAGATAATTTTTTAATAAAATAGATAAGAAACATGTTTGTTTACATTTGTATTGCTGTTAAAACAATAACAATTTTTCGAAAAATTATGAAAAATTGCATTTTGGACCATTTTTAAAAATACGATTACTCAAAGAATCGGACGTATTCGGAAAAGTTTTTTATAGATTCTAAAAGATAATAAACCATACTTACAATGTTTGTTGGTTTCAAAGGTGATCTCAGCGGAACTTGGAAGAAGCTGACTAATAAATTTAACAAAATTTTTTATTTTTCCATAGTTTTATCAATTTTTGAAATTTTTGAAAAAATTCAATTTAACTTTTTTGTCCCAATAACAAAAACCTTATTTTTTACTATAAATTAACTTTAAATGAAAATAAAAATATTAAAATATCTTGAAAAATGAGTTAACAAAAAAAATTTGCCTAAGTGCTCGGAAACGAAAATTGTACCATAAAAAAACTATGAAATTGTATTGACTTTAAACAGGTGTAGCGTCTCCAAAAATTATTTAATGGAACTAAAAATTTAAATTCTTCTTAATTGGAGTATTTCCTTTACAACGATACCCATTTTGTATGATTTGATGAAAAAAAATTTTTGATTTTTGTCCACTAGACGCAACACTGTGCGTCAGTCAAAATTTTGAATGAGCTCTAGACCTAAATCAATCAGTCATTATTTGAATTGTCTGTTGTTTAGTAGGAAATTATGTCAAGAAAAGTAGTTAATTAAAAGTTTTTTGGTAACAAAGGTAGTTTTTTGAAGAGAAAAGGATGTAATCTGAAACGAATTCACAAAATAGTAGGTAGCAGAAAAGTAACAAATGGCATCGTCAGAGCATCAATCAAAATATCGTGTGTGAGCAGGCGTCAATCAAAATTTTCAGAGAGAATAAAAGAGAGTAAAAAATCGTGATGAACTTCAATCATTTGACTGACGTGTGAACATAGCCTTAGGCAAACTGACGAAATTGAAAATAAATTCGTGCGGAAAAGTAAAGTAAAAATAACTACTCTTCTGTATAAAAAGATGGATATTTTGGTATACGTATATAAAAATATCAATCTTTTAAACTTTCATGATTTTTATCTGCTAAACCATTCGAGACCGACAAAATTGCACCAATAGGTCAAGGAGGTCCATAAACATATTATAAAAATAAGAAAAAAAATATTTAGGCGTGGGCCCCAAAGTAAAATTATTCCAAGATCTGACAATAGCGCTGGATAACGTCATGCTCTCTCTCTCTCTCTCTCTCTCTCTCTCTCTCTCTCTCTCTCTCTCTCTCTCTCTCTCTCTCTCTCTCATTTGCGGAACGCGTAATCTTGTTTCTATCGTTCTTGGGCTTGGGCGTTAATTTTTCGGGTTCGCCCTATCCTAAGTAAATGCAAGGGACTACCTAGATCCTGAAGTTAGTCGAACAATCTGATGTGCAATAGTAGACTAATGCCTACAAAGAAGTAGCAATTATGCCAAATAAATTTCTTGCAAGGGGAAAGTCTTTAGCTAGACTAATGCGAACTCAATACCAATCGTTGGTTGTATGCTTGATGGTGTAATAATGGGGTATCAGTATAACTGAAAAAATGCTGTTTTGCTTGAGGGCATTGAATGAGAGCTACCGAACGATATATGACGGTCTGATTAGTTTCGGAGTATTGAGAGCATGCGATGAGATGAAATAGCTATATGCTACAGTAATTTTTGAGTGTCAGAAAGATGCAGTCTACTGAAAGTGTGGTGATAATAGTAGACTCTTAGCATGGTTATGAAAAATTGAAGGGCTGTTGGATGTTTTTTTGTGGTTCTGGATGTTTTTGATGTAAATGCGCAGATATTGTCAGAGATTCTAGATCGGTTTCGATTTATACCAACAAATGTGGATGGTGATCAATACTTACCATCCATACATTGGTACTGTTGAGTTCCAATACTAGTAACTATCCACACAGTATATTAAATTAAATATACATAAGTGTGATGCGAATCCGGTATTGATATTACTATCATAAGGCGTTGGTCGTGTCTGGAGTCATGAAAGTGACACCCAGGCATGGTATTAACGTCTGGAAGACCTATCTGTTGGGCATAAATTCTTCGAACTCCTTGCCTAGGGGCACCCTAGAATAAAGCCGACAAGGCAGGTGGCTACGATAAGCAAAAATTGAATTTCAGTGAATCTGTGGTAAGAATCTAAGTGATAAAGCATTTTCAAAATCACCATGAAGACCATCTGAAGATAACGATGACGACGACGAACGCCCGGGTCGTCCTAGCACATCAACAACATGAGGACAACGTGAAAAAAGTGAAAGAATTGATTGTTAATGATCGCCAAACCATATCTAGAGAAGTTGCTGATGATCGGGTATGGGCACCACTACATTTAAAGCTTCTGTACTGTTTCTGTGTTTCTCTTTTGTCTTTGATTTGTTGTTGCCTTTTGTGTTGCTACATAAGCTTTTGCTCTCATTTCTTACGCTCAACGCTCCCGGAGCGCTCTCTGCCCATACCCGCTGATGATTTTGGAATATCAACTGGCTCAGGCCATGCAAGTTTTTTGGTTGTTTTGGTTATGAACGTCTTACAGCAAAATTTGTTTAAAAAATTTTAAATTTCGACCAAAAACATCGTGCATTTTAAATAAAATAGGACAAACTTATCCAGTTAGCAATTATCAGCATTTCACTAACTGATTCCTATCAGAATCCTACTTTTACTTGGCTTAATCCGAATACCTTACAGCAGAACATTCTGATTCGTGGCGTCCGTGGCGTAGTTGGTTAAAGTGCGTGGCCGCTATGTCAACGAACCTGGAGACCCAGGTTCGAACCACAGCAGCGACAGAAAATTATTTGAATTAAAATGATTTTTCTGTACGCCCGCCATCTCTCTGCAGACAATAGGTCTGTTTCCGTACTTTACACTGTGTAAGATTTGTGTAAAACGTGTGCTAGAGAGTAAAAACGAAATGTGAGAATAGTTGCAAAAGTACGGAAACAGCTTCTAGTAAGTTTCAAACACAAAACAGCTGATTTTGACTGCAGACGGCAGCACAAAATTTAAAACACTTTCACTCAAATTATTAAAAGCCATTTTTTAATGCAAAACTGAACAATTACTAATTTTTATTTATTATTATTTATTTATTGTACGTAAATTTCTTTTTAGGCACACAATTTGTGAATTTATTTATCGCAAAACATAAACCATAGTTGAATAAATAAGGTTGTCTCGTGGCTGATCGTACTCTCTCCTCAGTACCCATAATTGTCAAAATCAATGAAAAGCAACAACAACAACTTCAACGGCTTTTCATGTTATTAATTTTTGTTTTCAGATTTTGTGTGAACTGTCAACTTCGATTTGACATTTATGGGAACTCGCTCTCACCCATGCGACAACCTTATTTATTCAACCATGACATAAACAATTATGAAATGTAATTTGACATTTGCTTCTTCTTATTGATGCTTATTCTTCTTGGTGCTTGTTCTTACTTTACTCGAAGTCTTGAGTTCTAGCACACTCTGTGCACTTTGCGTGCTCGAGAGAGCGATTTTATGCTTGTTCTTCTTCTCCCATTTTTAGCACAGAAAGTACGGAAACAGAAAATAGTGTCCAACAAGTTACACAGTGTACGTACGGAAACAGACCTAATGGCAAACCTCAGAGAGTAATCAAAATGCCATGTAAAGCTTCTTGAGAACGAGAACATTCTGTTCATCGCCGTTCGGAGTCGGCGTTAAACATGTAGGTCCGGTTCTCGGTCAATTGTGTACAAACTTAATAACACGCACAACACAATTGATCATAAGAAGCTAGGTCAAAGTCCTTTTAAGGGCTGAAATGGCCAGTTATTTATTTATGTAGAACATTCTGATGTACAGAGAAGCTTTATCTCTCAGCCTTTATAGATTTATCTATTAGAATTTAAACAAGAGCTCTAATTATTATTCTCGCCGTTATTTTACGACGGTATTTGCCATGGCAGAATAAAAAAGGTAGTCTCGCGTCTGAAAATCATCTCTCACTCTGGGTCGGAACTGTCAAAATCGATGGAATCGAATCATGGAATACTCTACTTCTCTCAAAAAATAGAACTCTTGACCTGTCAAGCCATCATATTTTCTGTTTAATTTATTCTTTCACAAGTTTGAAAGATCACGCAAAAAATTTAACTGTCACGTTCACCTTGTTTATTACACAATGTACCATGGTTTATTATATGGTAGGATAAACTCGTGGCTGAAAGCCAAGAGCAAGAATTATAAAAAAAACATCGAACTAGGAACAACAACAAAAAGAAGGATAAAATTGTTTGTATTGATTTTGACAGTATCAACTCAGAGCGAGAGAGTATTTTCAATTGCAAGATAACCTTCTTAATTCTACTATGGGCTTGGTAGAATAAACAAAGTAGATGCAGGGCAGCTTCTGCTCTCTTTTTGTCAACAATAACTGTCAAAATAGCGAAAGAAAACGAGATATAAAAAAAATAATTCATAAAGAAATAATTTCGATTTGACAGTTCTGAGTCCACGCTCTCCCTTGCATCTACCTTCTTTGTTCTACCATGTCTATGGATACATGGTGTAATTAACAAGGTGGTAGTGAATTTTCAACCTCTCTCACAAAAATGAACTCTCGATCTGTCAAAAACAGCTGATTGCATATTTTAAGCAAAACATAGTTTGTGAAATTTCTGCTTATTGAGAAAGTATAATTTGATTGATTATAAACGTGCAAAAAACATGGATAAGAATAAAAAATTGCTGAGGCGCTGTGCGTGACGGACTGCGCTGGCTTGCGTTATAAATAAAGCAAAGCTATTAGCCAATAAAAAACCAACAAATATTAAACTAAACCTCAAATTGATTAAACTACTTCTCCGGCAGCTCAAGATAAAGAGCTGGATTCTTGAAGCACTATGTACCACCTTGTACGGATTGTGATACAGCTTTCGTAGATCTCCTCGAAGATTTTAATAGGATCAGCTTATTGCTGCTATTGGTATTGTGGAACTACATGGCCGTATCATCCGTACTTGCAGCCAATTACAATGTGTTTCCATATTCGGCTCTAGTTTTTCACAGTTTCAATAATTTTTATGAACATCCAACAAAACTACATATAATTGCAGTTTATTACTTATTAGCTAGAACTACCACTAGCAAGCAAACAAAACAAATAACGATTTGACACTTACCAACAGATCCTCTCTTTATGTCACAATTTTTTGACAGATTCAGCAAAATTGAGTGTGTGGTGAAAAATTCACTACCACCTTGTTAATTACATCATGTATTGATATAAAAAAAAACTCTCTTTTGTCAATGCTACCTTGTATTATTATACCCTGATTTTAAGTTACATCCTGTTCAACGGCAGAGTTAACCGCTCTTTGTTTATCGTTAAATGCGCTTGCGTCTTCAGTTGCTGTGGGTTACGCGATGGTTTGTTAGTATGAACTACTTAATAACGTTCGTCAATAGTTTAAGTCAATAATAAAAACACCTCAAGTTGGTGCAAAAAATAATGATTGATTGATTAGCAGACATGATTTTAAAGGCGCCAAAAGAGTGGAAAAGTTGGTTCAAATTACGTCATAGATGGACGGATTAACACATTTTAGCGCAGATTTAACTCCGAAATTTTCAAAAAAGTCAAAAAATAGTTGTATGGAATCATGTAAATACTAAAAGCGGAACACAAAAACGTTGTTGCATTAACTGGGACATCACACCTGCTGCAACTAAGTTCTAGTGGAGGATGAGAATCTGTCTGCCACCAACGTATGTATGTGCTTATTTCACAAAAACAATTACTATTCCAGCTATGCGACCAAATGTAAGCCTCACACTCAACACGCTCAACCAATTGCACAAAATATTTAAAACAACGTAGCTAACTTGGCCAAAACTTTCAAATCGGTTTTACACAGTTTATATTTATTTCCAAATAATCAAAAATATTCGGGGATAAATTTTTAAAATATATTTTTTAACAAAACTCGAAATAATATTCACAAAAAATGGCTGACGATTTTGTTTCCGACGAGGAACAATACGCAAATGAATCCTTTGAAAATGATAGCGAAAGTGAAGTTCCAGATGTCTTCGATGCGAGTTCCGATAACGACAACGATGATGACAACGATGATGACAACGATGAAGACAATGGCAATAAAAACAATGAAGTGCAGGATCCTGACTTGGAACCGGAAAACAATGTAAGTAAAATAAGTCAAAAATTAAAAAAGTTAAATTGTAAGCAATCATTTATTAACTGCTTTGCAGATCTACGCTTACACGCGCAAACAATTGAGATGTCCCCCTAGCTCTCTGCGTAACAAGGACTACGTGCCGTATACTAGCTCTTCCGATGACGATACAGACGTGGTAATCAGCAAAACTATTGCTGAAATTAATCCGCAGCCAATGTTGATGGATATTACCATGACGCCAAAGACACCGCCCACTAAGAGCGCGATGGTAATGGAGGAAATTAAGACTTTTGCGAAGAGTCCAAAGACAGCTACAAGGGAAGAACACAAAAAAGAAGTAGCTACAGAAACAGATGAGTCTGAATCGGAAACAGAGTCAGAGTCGTTGTCTGAGCAGGAAGTGGATATAACTGAAAACCTGATTAAAACAGAAAATGCAATAAAAACCACAATAACTGAAGACTTCAGTCTGAGCTTGAGAACAAATAGTTCGCATCACCACAAGGAGCAAGAATCCTCAAGTCATGATGTCGACAATGACAACGACGACGAAGACGAAATCAATGATGTTGATGATAACGACCAACAAGCTTTATCGCCAAAGTATTGTGTCGAACACCATTTGCTGAGATCCAATGAAAGTACTCACAGAGACCTAGTACCTGATGACTATGCGGATGAAAATGAGGAAGTATTCGATACATCAGCAACGGAAACTGAACAGCCAAATGATTGTGAGGAACCACGCATTGAGTTCTGCATCTCAAGTCGTACGCCCAGCAATTTTAATTCCGAAGATTATGCATTTCATATGAATTTCATGCAAAAAACACCCAGCGGTAATTTAAAGTAAGTGACTTATATTGCATTAAGCTAAAAGATATTTATAGAGTTTTTCTATCATTGTACAGATTAAAAAGTGGCCAACGCAAGAGCTGGAGTTTTTCGAATGAACGCGTGCGCGAAATTGATAGACAAAATCAAATTCTGCTCAGAAAGATACTCACACAAAAGCCGACTTATAGCTTAAATCCAAAAAATTCCAAGACAAATATGCAAAATCGATCTGTAAGTGGAACATTTTTTTCTTTTACACATTGGATAAGATAAAAGGTCTGTTTCCGTACTCGTTTCAAGTAACTTCAAGTTACTAGGCTAAGGCCTGGAATATTTCGTTAATAATCTAAAGAATAAAGCAAACAACTCTTTTAATATCGTCAAACTATCTATCATCCCTAAAGTCTTTGATAAAATTGTTAATAAGATTCTTTTTGCTGAAGTGCGCAATCTTATCATTTGGCAACAACATGGATTTTTTAAAGGTAGATCCACTTCTACTAACTTAGCTATTTTTTCCAACTTTGCTATCAACGCTATTGAAAAAGGCTCGCAAGTGGATGTATTATATACTGATTTTTCCAAAGCATTTGATAGTGTTAATCATATTGTTTTGTTAAAGAAACTTGAATCTCTCGGCATTCACTCAAAATTCTTAAAATGGATTCACTCGTATCTAACTGATAGAACACTAGTTGTCAAGATCGGTGAAAAATACTCCAGGCCTATTAAGGTTACATCGGGTGTTCCTCAGGGGAGTCACTTGGGCCCTTTACTCTTTAATTTGTTCATCAATGATATTACTCGGTCTTTCAAGTTTAGCAAGAGTCTCTTATATGCCGATGATCTAAAGATTTTTCTGGAAGTTAAGGATTGTACGGACTGTATAAACCTACAGAATGATATTTCATCTTTGTTGCGATGGTGCAATACTAACCAACTAAATCTTAACTTCGATAAATGTAAGGTACTTACTTTTAGTCGGAAAACAACTCCTATTGAATATGAGTATAGGTATAACAATAGTGACAGTTTTTGCAGGGTGAGTCAACTCAAAGACCTTGGTGTCTATTTTGACCATAAATTTTCTTTTGATACTCACTTGGATTACATTATCGCAAAAGCAAACTCCCAATTTGGGTTTCTAAAAAGGAATTCCAGAGAATTTTTTGATCCTTTTACACCTAGGACACTCTTTTTCAGTCTGGTTAGATCTCTTCTAGAGTATACTTCAGTTGTGTGGGACCCTATTTACGATGTCTCGATTACCCGCATTGAGAACATCCAAAAACGTTTCACAAGATTTGCCTTGAGAAGACTATACTCTTGGGAAAATATGCCTAGTTATTGGGTGCGCTGCCGTCTTTTAGGTTTAAGTAGTTTGAATGATAGACGAATTTTTAACAACATACTGTTCGTCAAGGATATAATCGATGGTAAAATCGATTCTCCCGACTTGTTAGCCTTAATTCCACTCAATGTCCCGGCACGTTATTTGAGAGAACCAAACTTTTTTTATACTCCCTTCCATAGAACTAATTATGGTTCCAATGAACCTCTCTCTCGATGCCTCTCTAATTGTAATAAATTTGCGAATCAATTAGACTTCAGCGTTGATAGAGATACTTTTGTTAATAGCCTAAAAGAAGTCATTATATGCTCTCAAACTTTAGATTAAGTATTTTTGTTAACTTAGTTTTTAAGTATTATTTTAAGTAATCTGTGAGGGCTTAGCCCAGTAGATGAATTTGAATAAATAAATAAATAAATAAATAAATAAATAAATAAATAAATAAATAAATTGACTAAATAAGAAACTTAATTAAAATTCAAATTTTCTCTTCCAGGTCACCGCCTTCGCATCAAATACAAGGCAGACAACTGCTGCTGTTAATCGCAAAAAGCAACAACGGCAGATCGACTTAGATAATCAAGTGCTGAAGCGCAAGATAGAAGCAATATCCTCAAGAAGACCAAATGCTAAAAATTAATAGCTACACACATCCTACGACTTAACCTGAAAAATGAACATGATATAATAAATTTAAATTCTTTTAATGTATTAATTGTTTCTTTTATAGTATTAAAAATAAATCTATTTGATGCAAATAAAACTTGAAAACTGCTTAAACTTTTTTTAGTTATTTTAGAGTTAAAAGTGAAATGACTGTCTTTGGAAACGAATAAAGCGGTTAAGCTTAGAAATTGCAAACAAACATAAGTCAAAACATAACAGACAATTCAACATAACATCAAACGTAATTTTATAGAAAAGTTTCACCCAATGCTTTGATTGCTTTCAAAGATTGCTCACCGTTGTCTTGTAGAAATTTAGCTTCATTCTGTAGCTTGATTATTTGACGTTTCTCCAGTTCGCGATATATAACTTGGCCAATCTTAAAATAATGGAAAAAAAAAGTTTAAAAACATTTTTTTTAAGCAGCATAAGATAATGTGACTTTACATAAACATCAATGGAAGCGTACATAAGTTGATTTTCATCGAGTGGTATAACATGCCATTTGCTCATGCGCACTTTTTTGCTTTTATCCATTGCCAATTGACACTAAAAATAAATTAGATAATCATAGCTCTTTATTGCATTTTTTAAAAAACTATTACTATGTAGTTTGTTAAGCGCTCCAAGCTCCAGCGACCACCTGTTTCGCATACTTGATTGCACCAAATGCCAAGATCAATACATTTTTCAATCAAAACATCGGCATTGACCTCGGGAAAATCGCGGGCCAATTTACGAAAGTCACTGAAAGATAAGCATAATCATAAAATTCGTCTGCAGTTCACTGAAAATTTACAGCACCTACTTCTTTATATTAACACCATGTAGTCGCACTTTCGGATGCTTCAGCAAAGCCATCAGCGCTGCTGGCAGCTTTTTTAATTTACTCAATTGAAAAATATAGCAATTTGCGGTTTCCACGCAAATCTGTATAACGGCCGATTTGCCTGGACCGGTCTGAAACGAAAACGGCCACTCCATGTCAAACGCCATGGGTATCACTTCCATGTCCGCTTGCTTGTCCACCCATTGCCTAAAAAAATACACAATGATACGCCATTGAGATAAATTTTTCTACAAAAATTAACCATTTTGCATACATTATCATATCTGAAGTCTCCGCGATTTCATTGCCTTCAATGTAGTACTTTATCGCTCCATTGTATTTAATGTAGGGTAACAGTTTTTTCGCTGGCTTTTCCGGCGATGTTGGACCATCCTCAGCCATGGATCGCGTATTACCTACAAGGCGCGCACTGCGCCGTTTAGGTGGATTTTCCAAATCGTTTTCATTCATCGTTAAAATGGGGTCTCTCAGACGAGACTAGTTTACAAATAGTGGTAAAACAAAATTAAATTTTACTTGAAATCTTCACGTGTTAACTTACCATTGTTTTTAACTTAATGCAAAATTATCGGAATAAATAAACCCAGCACAGCGATTAAAATCGAGGTAATTTCACAAAATTTTAATCAAGTCAAATATTTGTTTACAATTAAAATTCGATGTTTTCCCGCCATTAAAATGTAATTCACAATGGTACATTTAGCGGAATAACATCTTTCCCAGCAAACACAGGTCAAAGGTATGAGAATTTTTGTTTCTCAAACTTGATTTCAAATGTGGTTCTCAAATCATTTTCAAATCGAGAACTAATGCTTGAATTAATATTTGAGTTTGATTTAAGGTTGATTTGAGAATAAATGTTTTTCTGAACAAATCAAAATCACATTTGAAACAGTTTTGAGATCAACGTTTGATATCAATTTGAGAATAAACCTATTTCTCAATTTGCGAATAAAGTCCCCTTTTTGTTGAGAATGCTATCATTCTCAAACTAATCTCAAATCGATATAAAACGTTTGATATTTGAGAAATACTCATAATAATATCAAATTATCATATCATTCTCAAATCATTCTCAAACCTCCATGTTTGCTGAGTTGAATTAAAGGGCCAATGCAGATTGTCTACTTTGTCTAATGAGCTTTGCATTCATCTGCACTTCTTTCTTGCTGTTTATACTTAGAAATTTACTCTGAATTTGGTCAGTAATAACCTGGAGCACAATGCAAACGAAAATAAAATAAAGACATATCGTCAAGGAAGATATATAGTGACATCATTGACGCGACAGCGACGATATAATAAGAGCCATTATATAACCAAACCCTTGCAAAATTAGTGAATTCCATGTTTGTGGCTTTTCACGTTAGAAATTGATCTTAAAGGACAAAAGACACGTTATAACCATGAATCCATGTCGTAAAGAAATTGACACAAAATTCTTTTCTATGTGTCACAATTTGCAAAAAGTGTTTGTATATATTTTTAAAATTAAATATATACGGCTGTATTCATAAAAAATTATGAACCTCTTTTAAACGCTTTATAAATGAGATAATTTTAAAAATGGATGAAACCTTTAATAAACCCTAGATAAAGCATTTTTAAATTTTATTTTGTTTTCATCTGAGAACAAATTATGTCAAAAATATATCAAACTAGCGACCACCGGTGCGCGTTGCTGCCCCCAGCAACTATAATAACATAACCTCTAAAGAAGAGACAGAATTAAATGAAATGTGAGCAGAAAATTACAATAAAAAACCTTCTATGTAACTTGGTTGCGAGCGTTCAGCGTGAGCGTCTTGCAAAAGCTTTAAATTTTTCTGACTTTCATTTTGTTGTTAACAGACGCTCTATTAAAAAGAGACAGAAGAGAGCGAAATGTGAGCAGCGAATAACTTTGCTCTGAGTTTGATAACGTTGTTCTCAGCTGCTCTGTTAATAAAAGAAAAACCAACATAACAACAACAATTATATGCAATTATATGCAAACTTTAATAAGCTATAACTTAAAAAATATAAATTTTTAAGAAATAAATAGTCCAGTTTGCACATCTAAAGGTCTAAACCTTTCAAACCATACCAAATTTATTAAAATTGGACTTGTACTTAAAAAGCCTTACGCCGGACAAAATTTGGGTTTGCGTAATATATATAAGATTGTTTCAAAATATATCAAAACCAAAGATAATGTCAAAAAAATTATTGAAAATGTTTGTTTATAAATGAGAGGATTTTTAAAAATGGCTGAACGTTCAATAAACCCCTCATACAGCATTTTTAAAATTATTTGCTCTCATTTGATATTGTCAGAAATAATTAAAAATATTTCAAAAATTTGGAAAATATGTCAAAAAAATTTCAAAATATATAAAAAATTCAAAACAAAATTAAAATAAAAACAAGAAAATTTGTTAAAACATTTAAAAATATTTACAAAATAAGATGATAAAATGATAACTTTTCAGTGCAGAGGGTAGCTTCACAAAAATATTGATGTTTAAACATGAAAATGTTGACGAAATTGTGAAAAATAAACAAAAAGTCATTGAATTTATTAGATACACAAACCATTATTGACACTCTTCCCACATAAAATCGAAAGTGTTCCTATTTTAACTACAAATCAGCTACAACATTTTTATGAATAACAAAATTATAAAAGAATTTTTAACATTAAAAAGCTTTCTATTATTCGAATTTTACTCGAACGAGTGAGTACTGAAAAATACCAAAAGGCCGGGTGCTATTCGGAATTTTTTCACTCGTTTGATGAAATTTTGACATTCTGAATGGAATATTTGGCACATGTGAGATGAATATGACTTTCAAAAATTCATGTAGCCCCAGGGCTAGTATAAATTTTGACAATCGGCAGATAATTTTTGACACAAGGACAAATAGAAAACGAAAGACTTGTGAGTTCGTGAGCCGTAAAGAAGTAATATATTAGCTGTGTTGGATGAAAAATTCTCAGTGCAGAGCAGGGCAGAGTAGAGCAGATCAGCTGAGTCATCGAAAATAATTTCAGAGCAGAATAGAGCCGTTTTTTCAAAGAACGAAAAAAGATAAAGTTTGAGTAAACTGTCAAAAGTCACTTATTAAATACTGCACCATATGTTTCTCACCATTGCCACATTCCTGCTCAATGAAGGAATGAGTCTGAAACCGTTCAAAAGTTAGCTAGTTTCCATTAAGCAAACAAAAAAAAACCTAATAAATACCTTTTTATAAGCCATCATTGCTGTTTCTATTTTCAAACTTTCTTTTTTTCTAACAAGAGCCAAAACAGCTGATTGATTTATTTGCTGCTCTAACTTACACCATAAAAAATAGTAGTGTAGAAAAGAGCAAAAAGCGCAACTTATAGCAGCTTCAAAAAAAATAGATCAAGAGCAAGTGAGAGCAGCTAAGAGCAGAAAAAGGAACTCATCGAACACTTTTTGCTGATCTGGAGTGAGAAATTTCAATCTAGAGCAGTCATCGAACACAGCTATTGTTTGAATCGGACAGCATAAACCAGAAGTAAAAATATTTGCGTAAAATACTGTTAATTTTCCGTATACATTAACACTTTTGCATATTTAATTAAATTCTTGCGCTAATACAATACCGAAATCTAAAAAATAACAATTTTATTTCAACAAACAGAAATTGTATTCAACTCAGTAAATTCTTTCCTAACTCGAGTGAAAATTTTCGAATAGTACACGGCCGAAATGAAGAAAAGTTTCGTGAGTTCTGTGTAACCATGAGAAATACACCTAGGCTTTAATCATTGTAGTTGGCAACGCCTTCAGGCACAGCTGTTTATACTGCCAAAAGTCAGTTGGCCCAAACGTAACCTCAATAAACAAATATAAATTGGAATCACTTATTAAAACGAAAGAATTTATTTTTTAATTAAAAGAATCGAATTAAAATACTCTCAAATCATGAACGATTCCAAAGTTAATACTTTCTTTGTGTCCGAAAAAATTTCAAAAATTCGATGGATTCCACAACAATTGAAAGAAAGCGATCGTTTTTTGACCGGTAGTTGGGATGCATCAACAAATTTTATAAAAATTTGGCGGCTAATGCGAAATCAATACGCGGATGATTACAATGAATATTCGCCAAAGTGCAGTGATAAGATAGCATTCCAAGGAGACATCACCGGCCTGGAATTCCTCACAGAAGATTCAGTGGTTGTTAGCTGTGCAGATGGTAAGACCAAGCTTAATGAGCTTTTGTAATTGATTACTATTATAATGTGATTAATTACTTTAAACGAATTGTTTAATAACATACTCTCTGCTCAGGATGCGTTAGCGTGCTAAAAATAAAACTTGCGGTGGAAGAGGACACACTACAACAGAAGCTGCGCTCCACTTTTTTGCATAAGTTTAATTCGAGCAAAGCAGCGCCTTGTACTGCTCTCTCCGTATATGGCCGGGACATAGCAAGCGTTGGTGAAGATGGACGTCTAATTATTATCGAAGCAGGAACTTTAAAAGTATTTAAGTCCATACAAGCAGATAGCTGCGCGCTGACTTCAGTAGCGTACATTAATCCCCAAGAGGTAAAAGATTGACTCCCTATGCACGGGCTCAGACCATTTTGATTTTGCATTTCTGATCAGAGATCAATGGTATTAATTTTGCATTTTTTATATAGATATTAACTGCCAATCGCATGGGCGTCATCAAAATGTTTGATATACGCAATGATAACGATGCTGCGGCTACCTTTATGGTGTCTTGTGAAGATGACAGGAAGTCAAACTTCGTTTCATGTCTCGCCTACCATCCAACACAGAAGCATATCATACTTGCGGGTTCCGAGGAAGGCTCTATAACAGTTTGGGATCTGCGACAACCAGGTTTTCCTGCTTCCTATTTAAGTGCTCACGACAGTCCAATAACAGAACTAAGATTTCATCAATCGGAACCTACCAAACTTTTCACAGCTGCCGAATGTGGTGAGTTGTGGCAGTGGACGCAGAACGCTCTGAGCTTCCCAAATGACATTGAACCGCAAATGGCTCGTGGCTCAAACTCTGAGGAGAGTACGATCAATCCATGGCTAAACGGAGAACGCGCCAAAAGTCGCATCACAGTAACGTCCTTAATATCCGGTTTGCGAAAATCCATCAACAGTTTTGATTCAAGCGGTTCTAAGATTATTTGTGGTAGTGACAGCGAAGCGGTTTATTTAATTGACAATATAATTTAAGTCATCTGAAACGTTTAGTTGTAGTTTTTCTATTTTATTAAAACCTTTAATATATTGAAACAACTTTATTGAGTTATTTTTTTTAAAAAGGCAATTATTATTCATCTATTTGACATACAAAATTTTTCAGAGATAAAATAGAAATTAAGTTAATGTGTGACTAGAGTATTAGGGGGACATATATAAAGATGGTTGTTGGATAAACAGCTTAGAAGCAAAATGATTTTTCTTAAACATTTCAAAGAAAGGAAGAAATTAAGTTAAGCACCGCCTTTTATACATTAAATTAAATTTGTTTTAATACACAGTCTAAAGTTAAGTTTTAAGTTAGGATTATTGAGTTTTTAAAAATTCATTATTTTTACACATAAATCGGCTTAAATACTTTACAAACTATTTTATTTATTTCAGCACAATTTAATGCATACACGAATTAATTTTATAGTTAAAATTTTAAAAAGCTATTTACATTTTTAATTGCTATATAATAACTTGTTCTATTCATACACATAAGATATTAATTTTATTTGAGCATTAAATCTAATCAGTTTTTATGGAATTAATATTATTATGTACCGTTGAAATACTAATTTAGCTTTGTTTCAAATTCAGGTTTTATAATAACAAAAATTAAGCACATTGCAGCTGATTTGCTATAATTTCTTAAAGATTAATATTTCACCATTTGGTAATTAATTTAAATATTTCTATATTTCTTAGTAGAATCTCTCCAATTTAGGTTTGTTAAGTGCACAAAAATAGTATCCTGAATAGTTTTGTGATCCGGGTGAAGTGTAGTCGTTGATGCCGTAGTTGCTATAATCATGACTGGTGGTTAAGTGTGGATGAGGATATGTGTGTGTGTGAGCTAATGGATGGTAGTGTTGGAAACCGCCTCCAGTGCGTGGTTTTTGTCATGTGATCAAGTTGTTATTCCCACTATTGCTGTTGGTTCCATGGACGCGCATATGACGGTTAAGGTTACCAGACTGCGAAAATCTAAAAAAAAAAAACAGTAAAAAGAATCAATTTATGTTAATTATAACTAAAATAATAGAAAAGTAAACTAAATATAATTTAAATTAATATAAATAAATAAATATTGCATTCAATATACATTTACAAGATTTGGAAAAATAATAATTGTTGTTTAACCTGATGCTTTTTCTTTTATATTCACACTAGTATGAATGAAAATAATTTTCTGTGCATAGTCTCGGACTGAAAATTTTTAAAAAGCATTGTAATAGTAAGAAATAATTACAGTTTGAGCGATATAAGGTGTGAAACCGCCCTTTTATGTATTGAGACTCAACTACACTGAATCAAACAATTGCACATACAGCAGTTCATTTTCCATTTAAAGCTATATTTTTTACAAAATACGTTTTAAATATCGAAAACTTTTATTAATATTCATTGGATGGTATTATTACATTCAAAAAACCATTTATAACATTTCATGAAAATTACACTTCATTAATTAAAATTATTTAAAAAAGTAATCTAATTAACTTGAACTCAAAAAATTGTACATACATTGCTTAACTATCTTAATTTAAGTATTTTATAAAGAACTTAATAACTAGTATGGTATCCATTTACATTAATGACCTCTCGTAAACGGTGTTTCATCGATTCCGCCAATTTGGATGTATCGTCCGGCGATATTTTATTCCACTTCTCTAGGATAACTGTTTTAAGCTGCTCTCGGTTGGTTATCTCATGCTGTCGTACTTTACGCTCGAGCAAATCCCAAAGATGCTCAATAGGATTGAGGTCCGGTAATTGTGGGGGATGTGGAAGTGTCGATTTGGGGTTGTAGACAAGCCAAGTTCTGATTAGTAGTGAATCATGCTTGGGGTCATTATCTTGGACCAGCATGAAATCACGACCGAGTTCTAATTTTTCAGCACTAGCTCTTAAATTATTTTTTAAAATTGATAAATATTGAAATTTATCCTATCCATTGTAGTTTCAACGAAAGCTAAGTTTCCAACACCGTTAGCTAAGTTTCCAACACCGTTAGCTGTCATGGCACTCCATACCATAATATTTTCACCTTCATGTTTTACGGTTGGCGTTAAATTTTCTTTATTAATAGAATTATTAGGTCTTCGCCAAACGAAACGACGTCCATCTGAGCCAAAAACATTCAATTTGCTTTTATCAACAAAAACAACTTTTTTCCAGAACTTTTCAGGTGTATTCATATATTCTTTTACATATGCTAAGCGTTTAAGAGCATTATTTTTAGATATAAACGATCTCTTGAGGGACACGCAACCTTTGTAACCATGTGAATGTAAACAATTTCTTACTGTTTGCAAATTAACGATGGACCTCCATGTTCTGCGAGGCTTGCCGCAATTTTTGGGGCACCAATTTTCGGGTCCGCTTTTACCATTCGTTCAATTAATCACTCCTCTCGTATCGACAATATTTTTCCTACCTCTTCCAGATGCAATATCAAATGATTTATTTCTTTTAAAATTGTTTACAACAGATTGGATTGTTGAACGAGGTCTATCAACAATTTAACTTATTTCTGAATAACTTTTTCCTTCATTTTTTAACTTAACGATTAAATTTTTTACGTTGATAGGCACTTTTTTTGTGTGTTAAATTCATTTTTAAAAAAGTTTAATAATCTTTTGTAGAGAGCTTTTAAGCATGACTAATTCCTTTCACAAAATGGAATTCCGTTATTAGGTCTGTTTCCGTACTTTACACTGTGTAAGATTTGTGTAAAACGTGTGCTAGAGAGTAAAAACGAAATGTGAGAATAGTTGCAAAAATACGGAAACAGCTTCTAGTAAGTTTCGAGCACAAAACAGCTGATTTTGACTGCAGACGGCAGCACAAAATTTAAAACAATTTCACTCAAATTATTGAAAGCCATTTTTAATGCAAAACTGAACAATTACTTAATGTTTATTTATTATTATTTATTTATTTTACGTAAATTTCTTTTTAGGCACACAATTTGTGAGTTTATTTATCGCAAAACATAAACAATTATGAAATGTAATTTGACATTTGCTTCTTCTTGTTGATGCTTATTCTTCTTGATGCTTGTTCTTACTTTACTCGAAGTCTCGAGTTCTAGCACTCTCTGTGCACCATGGTATAATAATACAAGGTAGCATTGACAGTTGCTTGGGAAATCATATACTGTCAAAAAATATACTCAAAAAGAGAGCGCTCACAATCCGACATTGAAAACACAAGCAATGTTGAAAACGTTGAAGTGAAAACAAACAACAACCACAGCAGCTGCTGATGTATTTCCACAAAAAGCTGTTTTTGACAGTTTATGTTTTCCTGTTGAAGAGAAAATAAGCAGTTGTCAATGCTACCATATATTATTATACCATGTCTCGTTGCAAGTTTTTCGAGTACGTGAACGCTTTACTGGTAAAAACTTGTAACAATTTGTACAAATTTTTTGTTAGTGAACAAACCTAATAATAAGGTGTTAGTGAATTTTTGACAACACCAAGAAAGCTTTCTTTCTGTCAAAAAATTGAGAGCGAAAGAGAGAAGCACTTGATAGTTGTCAAATTGTTTTATTTGTTTGAGTTGCTAGATGATGATGTGTCATGGTATAATAATACAAGGTAGCATTGACAGTTGCTTGGGAAAACATCTCCTGTCAAAAAATATACTCAAAAAAAGAGCGCTCACAATCCGCCATTGAAAACGCAAGCAATGTTGAAAACGTTGAAGTGAAAAAAAAAACAACAACCACAGCAGCTGCAGATGCATTTACACAAAAAGCTGTTTTTGACAGGAGATGTTTTCTTGTAGAAGAGAAAATAAACAGTTGTCAATGCTACCTTGTATTATTATACCATGATGATGTGTTATAGTTTTTATAGGTTACTGTGCGAATAAAGTTTAAATAAATATTTAATTCAATTAATTGTGCTGTGTTGTGTTGACAAAAAGTTATTGCAGTGTCTTCGCCCATTTGCCAAGTTCGCCATTGAATGGTTTTGTCATTTTATCAAAAACGTGCGCTGGAAGGTGCCAGCGACATGAAACTTTGGCCAGCATGCAAGTTGTTTTGCATTTACATCGACTGCTTCAAGAAAATATCGAATGCCATGAAAGAATGTTCAACACCTCAACTTATGATAACCATCAAAAGAAGTGGACATGGCATTGAGCTTCGAACGACTGCACGTTAGCTGATTTATTTTCATTCCAATCCACCATCAGCTGTTTTTGACAGGAGCGGAGCGAAAAAATTTATCATTTTGAGAGAGAAGTGTCAAATTAACTAACACCTTATTATTATTACGCGGCGTCCGTGGCGTAGTTGGCGTCCTTATTATTATTACGTGGCGTCCGTGGCGTAGTTGGTTAAAGTGCGTGGCCGCTATGTCAACGAATCTGGAGACCCAGGTTCGAACCCCAGCAGCGACAGAAAATTATTTGAATTAAAATAATTTTTCTGTACGGACGCCACCTCTCTGCAGACAATGGCAAACCTCAGAGAGTAATCAAAATGCCATGTAAAGCTTCTTGAGAATAAGAACATTTCGTTCATCGCCGTTCGGAGTCGGCGTTAAGCCTGTAGGTCTATTTCTCGATCAACTGTGTACAAACTTAATAACACGCACAACACAATTGATCCTAAGAAGCTAGGTCAAAGTCCTTTCAAGGGCTGAAATGGCCAGTTATTTATTTTTTATTATTTATTATTATTACACCATGGGGATAGCCGCTTTCATGAATTTTCGTAAATTATTGAACTCAATAAGTTAATTGTTTTTGTTTTTAATATCATCACTCATGAATAACTAAAAAATATGAAACATGCTTATTCAATATATGAACATTATTTTAGAAAATACAATGGCTTAAATAAAAAATTATCTACTGTATGTTCAAATTTTTGATGCAGTGTATATAAAATTCCGTGGAAATGTTAGCGCGTTGCAATTGAGTATTTTGAAAAAATCTGTAGGCTTTTCCTTAGGCTTTTTTATTTTGTTATTTTGAAATATTCAATTAAAAAAAGAAAAACTGTACATAAAAAGACTTTTGTGATTCCGAATTAAGTTTTTGGAATTTCATTGATATTTAAATTAACATGCTCTTAGCAAATTCTTTATGATTAAATAACAATGTTCAGAAATCCTGATTAAAATTCGTTGAAGCTTTATGGCTAAATCAAAATTTATGCACTTCAATAAATATTATTTAAATTAAAAAAAAAATTTCGAGAAAGTTTACACTGTAGTTTGGAAAAAGAGAAAGACAACTACTTTTGAGTTTTGTTTTAATTTTTTCATATTGTTTTTTTAAGTTTTAATAAAGGTATTCAGCTATTACATCTATCCAGTTAATGCTATGGTCACACAGAGAGTATAGTTTGAGTTCAACCAAAGCTGTTCACAAAGAGATGTGTAGGCAGAATGGAATGTAGTGTGACATTTCTTTGTTTACTTATGTGTTCTCAATTGGATGGTAAATTATTGGGGAGGAAACTACAAAGAAACCTTGCGATTTCATTTCTAAGACACGGTTAAAGTTCTAATAACAAATTTTTTTTTACAATAAATCGAGGGATCGTCTTTATTATTCTCTCCCGCTCATGATACTCGTCCTAATAAGTGGTGTAACTTTTATTTTAGTTCTCAAAATATTGCGGTGAATTTTAAACTATTTCGAGAAAAAGAAAGATAATGATTTTATCGTGGACACAAACCGGTCATTTTAATCATTTGATCATTTTAATTATAATATGATGATTGTATTTAACCAATTGAACCATAAGCGAAGGTTTTGCGTAAGATGGTAGTTTTGCGAGTTTTTTGTTTTTTTGTTTTAACTTTTTGATTTTTTATTTTGTCGTTTAAATATGCTTGCTATAGAAGATTTAATTCGTGAAAAGTTTTCCATAAATAAAAACTGTACTTCTTTTGAGGAATTCACAAAAAAACTTGTTTTGAGTCAAAAAAATTATTTTTTATCATTTAAGTAGGTACAAATTCCTCGTATACGGACCACTTTTGTTCATAAATGAGTTCAGAAGTGAATCATAAATGCTTACTTGTTGCATTCTTAAATGAATTTAAAAAATAATAATATTTTATCATATCAGTAAAAACATTTTCTCATAAACGAACTATTTTTGTTCATAAATAGATTAGAAATTAATCACAAATATTACTAGTTTAAGAATTTAAACAAAGGAAGAATTTAAACCTTTGTTGATATTTTAATAATAGTACATTAAAATGTTAACATTCATACAAAGGTCATATGAACTTTTTTACGAGTGCAAATTGATTCTCGCCATAAGAAGAGAGATGGATGTACTGCTTAGAGATGGGTCGTTCCGAACCTGTATAGTTCCTGGAACTATGTTCACAGTCGGACATAGTTCCAATCGTTCCTTCCATTCATTTTTAGCATGTCCAAACAGTTCCGGTTGCAATGAATTTTTTTCTACAAATCAATATGAACCGACTTCTCTTTCACACATATTATGGCTAACACGAATTTGTGATCGACTATAAGTGCAAAGATATGTTTGCGAACGAACGAAACAACTGATGTGTGAAATGGTAAGATGACATTTCGACGTTCTTGTTGCGCGCAATGCTGTGTTTACTTCGTTTTGAACATGCTTTCATTCAATCGAATGCGGAACTAGATAATTCCGCGGACATGTTACAATCTGCTGCATATGAGTTGCATGAGTTTCATTCAATGAAATGGAACTGCGGAACTAGATAGTTCCGCGGACATGTTACAACCTGTTGCATATGAGTTGCATGAGTTTCATTCAATGAAATGGAACTGCGGAACCAGATAGTTCCGCGAACATGTTACAATCCGCTGCATATGAGTTGCAAGAGTTTCATTCAATCAAATGGAACTGCGGAGCTAAATAGTTCCGCGAACATGTTACAATCTGCTGCATATGATTTGCATGAGTTTCATTCAATCGAATGGAACTGCGGAGCTAGATAGTTCCGCGGACACGTTTTGCAACTCGAGAGTACTCAGTTTGTTATTTTTAAGCACTTATAAGTTACATACGAACGGACGTACAGACAGACGGACATGGCTAAATCGACTTGGATGGTGATGCTGATCAAGAATATATATACCTTGCTATACCTATGCCTCTTTATGGGGCTTACAAACAGAGTGACAAAATTAATATGCCCCTATTGAGTTTTTCTATGGGAGCCCACCTAAGGAGTGGTCGGAGGGAATAGGTGTCTAAGAAAAAAATGTTCCTTTTTCAAAAGTAATGGGGGTCGGTCATACATATTAATCCTCTTCGGCCTTCTCTTAAAGCCCTTCTGTTCAGGTGTAGAGAATACATATACAAAAACCATAAAAAATTGCTACTACAGCTCAAAGGAACTACATAGTTCCGCGGACATGCTTCCGCGAACTAGTTCCGCTGTACAAAAGAATCGTTCCATGTTCGTTCCGACCTCGGAACTGTTTAGCACAAGCCTAGTACTGCTACAAGTATGAAAAAGTATTTTCATTTTCATCTATTAACAAGTCTGTCATAACATTTCAACATTTCCATCAAAAATTAAGATCAAGCCCTAATAGAATGAAAACCACGACAACAATCCATGCAAAAAAGTAATAAAATAAGTTCCCAATAATTAACTTTACTAATTTGATATCTTATATATAAAAATGACTGACGTCCGTGTGTACGCGTATAACTCAAGAAGGGGTCGTTAAATTTTTACAATTTTGAGCTTGATGGATTCGTATTGGCCCAAGGAAGGACACTATGTCAAAATTTTGACACACCCTCTTTTACCGCCAATAAAAATTCTATATCCGACGGTTTTGGCCGTATTAGACTACAATTGGGTAATTTAGTTTGTATGCTTACTGTCGGAAACTTTACTAAAACTGAGTTGCCACACCTCCCTTTTACCGCCCACAAATCCATAAAAATTCTATATATCGAAATATAGAAATATAGCTATATTTCCGATTAGGTTGCAATTTGGGAGTTGTACTAAAACTGGGTTACCACACCCCCTTTTACCGCCTACAAATCAATAAAAATTTATATATCAAAAGATTTTGCTGGTATTATACTAAAATTTGGTATTATAAATAAATTTTTAAATTATTATACCAATTTATTTTGTTTGCTTGCTGTCGGAAACTGTACTAAAAATATGTTTTACCACCCACAAATATATGAAAATGCTATATTTAAAACGGTTTTGGTCATAATAGACTAAAATTTTAAACGGTTTTGGTCATAATAGACTAAAATTTGGTAATTGTGTTTGTCTTTCAAAACTACATCGTCACCTATTGAAAAAGTAGAAACATCGAACATTAAGTTTAGGCAAAACAACGTTTGCCGGGTCAGCTAGTTTCACATATAATTTGAAAGTTGGTCAAATTGGAAAACAATCAATTCCTTTATCATAATCATTTCTATTTATACAAATCATCGATATGTAGGTAATAATAAATTATGATATCCAATAATAAAATTAATAGTTCAAAAATGTTATCTTTTAACTAATTTCTGAAAAAAGGTTGGTTTTCGCAAGGCAATTCATTCCGGTGATTGATACAAAAAGGGTTAGTTTCCAAGTGTCGAAAAATAACTTTTCAATGGTTCATTTTTTAACTTATTTCGATTAAAAATGTTCGTTGCTGAGAGGTATTTTCGTCCGGTGATTGATTCAAAAAGGGTTAATTTCCGAGAGCCGAAATATAACTTTTCTATTATTCTTTTTTTAACTCATTTCCGAACAAAATAGGGTTGATTTTTGAGAATCATTTTGGTCCGAAGAACAATTCAATGGCGATTATAACAGACCGAAATCATTTTGCTTTAACCTGTAAGTGCCTTATTTTCTCATATAAAATTTTGTTCTAATAAAAAAAAAAAAAGAGTTAACCAATTATTTGCGGGAGTTACTGTACATGAATGCATATGTATGTACAACAGTCTCATTGGAAGGACAAATGTACATACATATATATTTGAAAATTTACATACCTGAGCATACAGAGCTTGCACTGATATGGCTTTTCACCGCTATGAATTCGCAGATGCTTGGTCAATGTTGAGCTGTCGGAAAAGGATTTCTTGCAGGACGAACAACGATAGGGACGTTCGCCCGAATGGGTTCTCATGTGCGTGGTGACGCTGGAACTTTGTGAAAAACGTCTATCACAAATAGGACAACGGAACGGCTTCTGTCCGGTATGTGTGCGTACATGAGCTGTAAGATTGGCGGCCTGCGAGAAGCTTTTATTGCAGTCAGGACATCTACGTAAAAGATTTTTGAAAAAAATTTTAGGTAATTTAAGTCGGCGATAGTTTAGAGGAACTTACCTATACGGCCGCTCGCCAGAGTGCGTCCGTAAATGTGTTTTCAGTGTGCTGGGTCGTGCGTAGGTTTTGCCGCAAAGTCTACAAAGATTTGGCTTCGATTCTGAGCCGTCATCGTTGCTGTCTTCGTCGTCGTAAGCGCCACCGCTTCCATACGATTTCGTATCACGTATCTATGAAAATTTAACGGTTTCTTAGTAAGGAACAGCACTTTGTAGAAAAAGGAAAGGGGGCACACCTGCGAGAACGTAGGACTCTTCGCTGGTGGCGAATAACTCAGGCCCAGCTGTGAAACAGCATAATAGTTCCGATTGGTTGGTGACGGCGATTGCTTCTCCACTTCTTCGGGAACTTGTGGCAAAACATTAGCGGGAGCTGGATTATTTTGCAGCGTAGGCGTACGAAAATCAGCAGTGAAGGAATATGTGGCGGCTGCAGGATAATGTGAAGGGCTTAAGAGTGGCGGGTACAACATATTGACAGAGGATGAGGAACTTGGTGGAGTCCATTGCATCTAAGTGAAACAAATAAAATTTTTTAAAGTCGTATATTAAGTGGGAAAACAAAAGCGAAACTAACCTGAGAGCACTGCATTGGCACGGTAGCATCAGCACCATAGCCATGCATAGTCATGTTCATGCTGACATTCACACTCATGCTGGGATACATAGCTGGTGGCGGTGGTGCATTGGGTGTGCTCATATGTTGATTACTACATGCTACAGCAGCACCACTTGAGCCTACTGCAGCAGCACTCGCTGTTGTATCATAGTAACATGGTTGTGTCATAGCACCCAGTGAATTACCATGCGAGATTGCACCCTGTTGTGGCTGCGTCTGATTGTGTTGGCTTGGCGAGACCATCATCTGATGCGGATGCGGATGCACAGTATACGAGAGCGAAGCCTGATGTGGATTTGCGGCAAAATTGTACGAAGCACCACAGGGTGAGAAGGGAAACAAGCTGGGCAGTGGATCGATGTCTAATGGTGGTAGTCCTGGGAAGGTGGAAGCCATTTCATCAGTGCTCCAATAGCTGCTGCTGTTGTTTGCAATGAGGTTGCCTTGTGAATTACTTTGTGTAGTCGATCCGAGCACCACGCCTGCGGTATCAAAGCAGGAACCACAATCGAAGTCGTTGGAAGCTAGTGAGGATATGGGTAAGGACGAATTGCCCTGACAGGATAAACAACCGATGCAAGATGCTGCACACTCGTGCTGAATGCAAGAAAAAAACAAAGTTGAAGGTTTCGGAAGAAAAAGAAAAATATTTATTATATATTAAAATATTTATATAACAAAAAATATATTATTTATAGCATAAAATAATTCTGTTAAGAAATTTAAAAATTATTTTTTCTAAACGCACCTAAAGAGATGTTAACACGTTTTAAAACTAAAATGTATGTAATTTTCGCATTTTCAAAGTGGTTTTACACGAAATTGAGACGTGATGGAAAAATCTGAGAAAGCCATCTTGTTTAGCGGCTAGCAAATCTCTTGAGCTTTTTTCATCGTGTTACCGTTAAAATAAAAAATTATCAAATATTTTTTAATTTAATAGTTATTTTGTGGGATATTTTTTTCACAACATATCATGACAGGATTATTTACATGATAGTATTGTGAAAATTTTCACGTTGGGGTGTGACATGAAAATTTACCATCATAAAGAAAAGTGGGCGGTCAACTTAATTTTTGGAGAAATTTGCTTAAATGTCATGAAAAGTCAATTTAAGGATAGTGAAATTTGTAACATGGAAGTGTGGAGTGAAAAGTTATGATTTTAGAAGAAGTTCGAGGGTTATGACCATGGTACCAATTAGTAACGTATAGCTTTAAATAATCATAGGTAAAAAGGTGTAACGAACATAAAGATTCAGACGATAAGCATTTTATCTTAAGTGATTTGAGCTTGCCATTAACTTTTTCCGAGGCCTTACATTTTCATACCATGCACCCTTGAAACACACTATATAACATCCTAGAAAGATCTCTTCCTGATATGTAAACAATTTGCTATGTAGAGAGTCCATTTTTACCAGATGGTAGATTTTGATGTCACGCCCCAACATATCAAATTTCATTATGAACTTTTTTTGAGATAAAGCGAACGAACGACATTCAATCGACCTAATTTTTCGTCACTTTTGCAAGCTATTCCGGCCGTTGATAACGCGCGAAATGTTACTCTAAAACTACTCAATTGTTGCCGGCTTATTCGCATAGACCAATGACTTGACATAATCCTACAAGAAATAATCAAAGGGCATCAAATCGCACGATTGCAGTGGCCAATCAACAGGTCCAGAATTGTGAGAAAATTCGCTCACCAAACGCCTCATTGAGCAAATTGATTATTTCGATGACTGTACGGCTCGTTGCGCAGTCTTACTAGAACCAGTGCGGATCAAGATCATATATGGCAACGTTGACGTCTGGCAGCAACCATACTTTAATCATTTCGCGATAGCGTGCTCGCTCTATTAACCGTCACGTTGACTCCGACCTCATTTTTGAAAAAAATATGCACCGATGAGGAATTTTGAGTGCAATCCGCACCAGACCGTAACCCGTTGCGTATTGAATGGAGTCTTCAGTAGCTCGTGTCATCGCACCAAATTCGGCAACAACTGGACAGATCGTAAATTGGCAACAAATCGCGAAAAGTTAATTTAACCGAACGGTTATTTTTAATCTAAAATTTCAATATTTGGAGACGTTGCTCACACGTACATTTTTGCATGATGACATTAAAATATTTACTGAATAAAATAAAAACAAAAATGGCGTCGATCTGTCAATACAGACGTCAGATTGTCAGAAAAAAACAACAAGGAATTAAAAAACTCCCTTTATTATACACTCTTTAATGTTTTATCTTGATTGACTTATTCGTCTAAAAAATAAATTTCCCAATAAAACCTAACTTTTAAGGTTTCCCGGTAAATTAATAAGTTTTTCTACAAGCAACTTTAACACGGACATTTTACAGGGTGCATTTTACTAAACATTTTTTACTCCCTCTCCTCCTGAAGTTTTTTAACTCAAAACCCAAGGTTGTGCAAAAAAAAATCTGATCACCCCAGAGTTGATTTTTATGAGTTTAATTCTTTTCTTATTATAAGAAGTACTAAATCAGTTTTTGAACATTGTTTCGGTTTCTATTCGAAAATAAAAAAATATAAGTTCGATATTTTTTCTCACAAAATTTCGAAATCAAGCCGTTTCTTGTTATTCAAATTTTTTGGAGAACTCCACTGTAATCGATTATGCCTCGCTTAGCGTTTGAGATATTAAATAACAATTTTCGAAAAGTTCATCCCAATCAACAATTCATCGACAGTGTAGTAAACGACCTTAGAAGTGACCATCTATATTCAATACTTTAGAATTATTGGAGTTTTTAATTTTTGCCATATTAACTTGTACAAAGATGAAGAACCCATTTGGGCATTTCCAGAAAATGCTCATGCGTAAATAAAAAAAAAATAATATTGCTAGTAAAGCCTAAATATATGAATTCTTATACTACAATAGTATTGAAAAAATAGAGAGAAATATTATATTTCATATTTCAACGTAACAACGTAATGTTTTACCGAGCAAGTTTCCAAATAGTTGAAAAAGGCATTTTCCCAAAATGCATCGGCGTTGCATGGAATTGTTTCTCATTGATTATAGATACTTTGATAATAGTAATGATACTACCAGAAAGATTAATTCTTTGACTTTATGGTTAAAATAAAAAGAAAAATAATGACATCATCAGGATGCGGAGGGAACTGCTAAATCAACGAAGCTACAAATTTGTTACATGAAATTATCACTCGATAATTAAAGGAGCTACTGTACGTAAATATAATAAGGCAGTTGAGGCTAGTTATCCTCAAGACAAAAATAGACAAAATATGCATGACGTTATGAGGAAGTGGAGAGAGCCGCTCCAATATCGAAAATGCAACAATCATGCAACCGCGTAGCATTGAATTATTTCTACGTAAGAAAATACTCCAGGGTAAATATCGCCAGGTAGCGGAGAAAGCAGCTTATGCAACAAAAATGCAATATTATTGCATATGCATAAATTTTATTTTACGATAACAAACATTGGTCCTTTGATCTTTTAAAGAAAATAAAAAAAAAACAAAATTCAGCGCCATTACACCACGGTGGCAAACAGATGCAAATGCAACAACAATGAAAAAACGTTGGATGGAATTATAACTGAGTGACTAAAGGTACTACGGTAAATTTTATGGATTGACAATGAAGATGAGATTTTTAAACTTATGATAAAAATAACAAACTATTCATGCCGTCAAGAGGCTCCTCAGGAAACCGCTTGATGTAATGCAAATACACCGCCGTTGCATGAATTTATGTCGTTTAGATAAATGTGAATGCTATGATACATGTGAAATGTGAATGATAAATGTTAATGTCGTTAAGATAAATGTCCGAAACCAAAACGATCAGTAACCGACGGTCCAGTAACCGTCGCAAGTTTATAATAACTTTCGTATTTCTGAACAAAGCCATGGTATTACTTAAAAAACTTTTTTTTAATCCTCTGATAATATCTACTAGATTTTTTAGAAGTGGCTTATATATTGAGCGTCAGAATTCGCTGCAAGAAAACGATTGATAAATTTGAATTATGAGACTCTACCGTGTATTACTGCCCACATTTGCAATTTAAAATACTAATCACGGTATTTTCAGTATCACATCGAACCCCAAAAGAATGTGACACGCTCCATTGTCCACCACAACACATGTCCAAGACTGTGTTTGCCAATTTTTGTAAATTTAGTTCCTATAGATTCTGAGCTATAGCGATTAAAATATATGTTTACAAAGACCGAAGGATCTAGAATTTTACCTTATACTAGCTTAAAAGCCTGCGTTATTTTGCAGAGCCCGTATTCTTGGAATGCCATATATTGTCAGTGATCATATCAACAAACTTACGGACAAATTCGCCCTTTTATATATTAGTTTAGATATTAATGAAGACACATTTTTCAAGTAATGTCCAATTAAAAAAACAAAAAATTTATATTATAAATAATAATGAAATGTGACGTCTAAAAAGGCACTCGCAGTATAGTTGCATCAGATCTACCATTTTGTAATATTTTGCACTTCAAATCCTTGTCATGTTCCTTTTAAACTATGTGCTATTTTCTCAAGATCTGAAAATTTGATAAATATTGTGACGGATATTGCTTAAAAAAAAATTGTTTAAAATTATTATCACAGAGTTATCCGATTCCTCACAGATTGTCCTATTCCCCACCAATGCAGGAGCAACAGACTGTGGACAACGATTTTTTAAACCAAATCATTCTTCAGCGAGGAGGCCCCATTACTCAGTTGGTGGGTACGTAAGCAAGCGAAATTGCCACATTTGGGGCTCTGAAAATCCTCAAATGATTGATGAGGCCGTGTTACTCACAAAAAGTCACTGTGTAGTGCGGGCAATATGGGCACGAGGCCTCATAAGATCCTATTTTTTCGAAAACGAAGAACCGTCAAAGCACATCGTTATGTTCGTATGATACATAATAGACTTTTTTTGGCCTGCGATTGAAGATTTAGACTAAGACAATTTGGATAATATGCGGTTCCAAAAAGATAGTGCCACAAGTCACATAACACGACCAATCTTTGCTTAGTTACGCAAAAAGTTTCCAAGACGTGTAATTTTACGTTTCGGCGACGTCAACTTGAAGCATCAAGATAATGTTATTTGAGGCCATTGAACTATGTTTGCTAGGATAATCAAAAAAATGTGTTAATTTCACATTAATACATAACACATTTACACACAAACTTCAAACTAAAGAGCACTTAAAAGCCACCCACTGAACCATAAGTGAAGGTTTTGAGTAAGGTGAAAGTTTTGCGAACGTTTTCAGGTATAATTTTTTTTTAATTTTTGATTTTTTATATCGTCGCTTTGAAAAGTGCTTGCTGTAGAAGATACAATTTTTGAAAACTTTTCCCATAAATAAAAACTGAATTTTTTTCCGAAATTTATGAAAAAATTATTTTGAGTCGAAAAAGAATAATTTTTTTATCATTTTAGTAGGCAAAAATTCCTCGTAAATAAATAATTTTTGTTCATAAATGAATTCAGAAATGAATCATAAATGTTTTTTTTTTTTAATTCTTAAATGAGTTCAAAAATAATAATTTTTTATCATTTCAGTAGAAGTAATTTCTCATAAACGAACCATTTTTTGTTCATAACTGAGTTCAGAAATGAATCATAAATATTACTTTTGTATGTTCTAAAATGAGTTAAAAAAGGAAGAATTTAAGCCTTTGTTGATATTTTTATGATAAATGCGGAGTGCCGGAAAAAATTTTTTTCTGTTTTTTCATTTTTCCGAAGAAAAAAAGTTTCGTTTCTGAGAGGCATTTCCGTCCGGCGATTGATTCAAAAAAGGTTCATTTCCGAGTGCCGAAAAATAACTTTTTTACCCGAAAAGTTTCATAAATGAATTCTAAAACGAAAGTTTTGGTTCACTGGGCAACATTCGTCAAGTTATAACCGAGATACCACCCGAAATGTGTAAAAGAAGGTCGAAAATTACCTTAAAAGGATCGACTGTTGCTAGGAATAGATTGTGAGGTACTTATTTAAATGACACAGTATTTCACATATAATGTCAACGTCCAGGATTTATAAGAAAAACAAATTTTACATAGATTTAAATTTTATACGTTCTTTATTTACGTTAGCTTTCAAATTACAAAATGGATAACCCTGTAGTTCTAGGAGGAACGCTTTTTTATGCTGTTGGTTTTATTGAAAAGTTTTTTTTTAATGGTCCGTGAGTTATTGTGCAATTTCACTTTCAAGTTTGGCCAATACCTTCTTAATTTTCCGGAGCTTTTTTTTTAAATATATAAATATAAAAATAAAAATAATCCATTACGTCAATTAAGAGTTCGGATTTTTGAAAAAATGTGGCTGGAAGTACTTATTACAAGTCGTGGTTTGTCACAAAAAAAACCAAGCCTTTGCATTTCATGTTTTCGGATCGAAATCATTCAGGAACTCCTAGAGTCACTAAATATATTGCGTTCTTTGACCCTAAACTTCAAATTGTATATGCCGGGAATTCAAAATTTCGTTTCCTTTCATCCAATATAATTGCTCAAGGTTAGCAGGTTTAATATATTTTTCAGAATTTTTTCTCCCAAAACGACGAATTTCTTTATTGAAAACAGAGAGTTTATTGAAATAATAATACAAGAATTTCTCAAAATCATTTATTTCAGAATTTTTTGAGGAATTTTCTTTGTTTAAAAATAAAAAAGATTTGAAATCGGAAAATTCAGAGCACCTAAAATTGTTAAAATAAATTAAAAAAACAGTTTTAATGGTTTTCATTGCAGAAAATTCGTGAAATTGTCACCTTTTTGGGAGAAAAACTTCTAAAAACGGTACCGAGCTTGCCACCCTCAAGCAACCATTTGGACTGCTAGAACTGACATATTGAATTCCGATGATAGATTCGGAAAGTTAGCTAATTCAATGTCGGATATGATGGGCTTAAACTTATTCCAGTCCCAATTTTTACAAAAAAAACACTGGCTAGAAGGTGCGAAGAAAAAAACATTCAACTCGGACAGACATCCAATTGAAGAAAAATAAATCAGACACCAGATTTTCTTTTTAACAAATTGTTGATTATTGATTAGGTGCAACATACTCTAATAATAATTCAATGTTTTATTCCTTTAATTGCTCTTAACACTGATGCCACCTGAACACTTTTTAATTTTTCTACCGTCGCGAACCGTTTTAAAATAGCGTTCTATTGAAATATACCTGCGGGCTATCCAACGCCAGACCGAATAATGGATTGTTGGGAACGTATCCCGTTTCTGGTTCCACAGGACCTCCATTTGAGACATCGCACGATATGTACATAGCTCCACCCTCTTGATCTTCCAGTGAATCTATATAGGAAAAAAAAAAATATGTATTTAGAATTTGAAGTAAAAGTAAATAAACAGCATCCTTCGAACTGGACTTGTAACGCACAAAATCATCCACCTGTTCTGTGTGTTCCAAAGGTATACAGAAATTACAAATACAGCACAAGAAATGCTTATGTTCAACAACAATTTGAATTCCAACAGTGACAGTCGTGGCTGAATTTTAGTGCGTTTTTTTTTTTTTTTTATCAGAAGTTAATGTTATAAGGAATTTAAAAACAAATTCAAACTTAAATCTTATATTAAATATTTAGTTTTAAATTTTTTATTTTAATTTAAAGAAAAGTATTTTCGTTTAAGTTAGAATTTTCTAAAATCTAAAGAGGATGTTATACGAGAGTTGCTACATATATTTCGGGAATCAATCTAAGGACTGCATTTTTTCCATTAACAGCTTAATTTCTCGAAATTTTCTTTTTATGTTTAATACATTTTTGCACGCATACGACCCTTTTCGCTTGAGACATCTCCAAAACATAGTAGTTTTTGAACTTGATGCGTTCTTCTGGCTTCTTCTGTCGCCGAAAATCATTGTACACACAGCTTGTCCTTGATGTGCTCTGAGAACAAAAAACAAAGCATTGGTTACCAAATCAGGACTGTACAGCGGATGACCCATTAATTCTATGTTTTTTATGCTCAAAATCTTCTCAAGCTTTCACTGTCCTGAAGAAGAATAATTCTTCGACGCTTGTTTGTTGTCCTTATTTCACGGAACACTTCTGGCAAGCAAATGGTTATGTACCATTCAGAATTGATTGTTCTAAGTGTCTCAAGTGGTATCGTAGCTACATGACCAAATTTTTTTTTTGTAGAAACAGGCAAACATTTTCCTCACAGTGTTTCGAGCTCGAACAATTTTTGTTGGATTTGGTTCATTTTGAAGGAATTGGTGCGACTGTCAAATAATGTGGAATCCAACGTGAACAAATAATTTTCACAACTATGTGCAAATGGTATGTTTAGTGGTGGAAGTAATGCCCTGGGATGCTTCAATCTCACATCATCAATGTTTTGTTTTTGTTTTTGTAAATTTTTAACACCCTTCCTGAAATTCGTCAGTGAGCGAAGTACGGCCCGCTTCTCTGTACCACTGAAAAACAGAGGTTTTTAATGGTGCTTCATCACCAAAAGTCAAATTGTATTCATCGAAACACACGTCGAAAGTTCTTAAAAAATAATCGCACGAAAATGTTTACGTGTTAATTTCGTTTTTTTTTTTTTGCTGAAATACAACCCTGCAAACATTTTCTGAGTGCCTAAAAAAAATGACTCTAAAAAGAGTATTTCTTATGCGTGTTTTATGAGTACGCAATAAAAAGGACTCATAAAGGAGTCTTTGATATGATTGTATAATGATTGCTCAGAAATAAGGCTCTAAAAAGAGTATTTTTTATACGTGTTTTATGAGTATGCAATAAAAAGGACTCATAAAGGAGTCTTTGATATGATTGTAAAATGATTGCTCAGAAATCAGACTCTTAAGAGTATTTTTTATGCGTGTTTTATGAGTACGCAATAAAAAGACTCATAAAGAAGCCTTTGATATGATTGTAAAATGACTTTATATTTTTCTACTATTACTTTATTGAAATATGAAATATTTAAAAAAGATATTGTAGTCATTTTTTATTTTTCAACTATCAAATATTTGAAATAAATTTGAATCTAAAAATATATTTCAGCCTAAACGGATCATAATTACTTCTATGAGTTCTGAAAGAGTCCTCAGTATGAGTCTTTAAAGATTCCATTCAATGATTCTTAAAAGAGTATCAAATATGACTATCAAAAGTGTCTTAATTTTGAGTCCAAAAGACATTTATATGAGTTCTAAAAAAGTATTTCTTTAAAGTCTTTATTATGAATATTAAAAAAGTATTTAAAATGAGTCTTAAAACAGTCTTAATTTTGAGTCCAAAAAGACTCAGTTAAATAAGCTATAAAAGAGTCTTTATTATAAGTCTTTAAAGAGTCTTTGTTATGAGTCTTAGAAGAGTATAAAATATGAGTCTTAAAAGAGTCTTAATTGTGAGTCCAAAAACACTAATTTATATGAGTTCTTAAAGAGTCTTTATTATGAGTCTTAAAAGAGCATTAAATATGAGTCTTAAAAGAGTCTAAATTTTGAGTCTGAAATGAGGCATAAAGCAGTCATTATTATGAATCATATACTGAGGCCCGAAACCTACGAAAATGTACTCATAAAAGAGTCTTTTTTGAGCGCATTATGACGATAAAAGCCAATTTATATGAGTCTTAAAAGACTCTTTTAAGAGTCATAATATTTGCTGGGAATATTAAAAGCATATCCCGAAATATAAGTAGCAAACTACGTACTTTTTTCAAAATTTTACAATAATGTAGAGGCGAAAATATAACTTTATGCATTTCAATCACTGTTCCGCTGAAACTCCACCCATTAACCACACCCTTCTCTTCAACTGAGGTGGTTTTTACGATTTTGTTATTGTTTGGTTGTGCTTCTCGCTTGAATACCATCTATTTATATCAGTGTCGGCCGACGCCTATGCACGCGTGCTTCGTGAAACTTCGTATATTTACACCGACATAAAACTGGCTGTCGTGCTTTTACACCGACGCTGCCGATTATTCGTAGCAAGAGCGCTCAGTCGATGTTTCGCTTTTGGCTAGTTAACACCACGCTTCTATGCAACGCATGCGCGCAATTTATTACGTAATTTTAAATGCTTACACGTAAAAAAATGTTCAACCCAATGTGGAATTAGAATATTTTTTCTTTAAAAATTGTTTTGGAGAAGCGAAAACTTAATTTGTCAGAAGAAAGTGGGGTGCGCTACCAGTGTTTTTTTTTATTTTGAAGTAATATGCAATAAAAATAATATTAGTACTATCAGGAGTCGGTAACATGTTATTAGTAAAAGATTACTTTCCAAATATATTTGTAATATTGATGTTAATAATAAATATATGCATATTGATATTATTAATAAAATATTAATATTAATGTTATTGTTAATTATTATTAATAACGCAGCCCTTAGACAATAAATAATATTGCACATTATTTACCTAGTAAAAAATTTCATTAATTCCAATTCACTTTCATATATCTGCATTCATTTAGAATGCCGCTTAATGTTAATAATAAAACATTTCTTTAAGCCTCCTGTTGTAAATGCGAAGTAAAATTTTCACAGTGTAAGCCAAAGAGAGATTCTTAACTCTCACTTGGGCGCACACTACTACAAAACTGAAAGTACTGTGTATGTATTTTTTTGGCCGACACTGATTTATATGTACATTTCTGTATATCTGAACACATTTACACTCGCTGATAAACACACATACGCACACATATACACACACATTAACGCTCAAATTACATACAAAAAGTCAACATCCAGTCATCATCATCATCATCATTTTCAGCACATTGAATACAACAATGGCGTCTGCTGTGGCAGCCTTCTTTTTTATTTGAAGTATTTATCTATATTTTGAAGTTATTATCATTGGTATAAACTCACCCAGAATTGTTTTCAAGAGTTTGGAATTTTTATATAAAAATCCCATGACATGACTCCAGATCTAAGACCCGATTCTTTAAGTTTTGTCCTACTGGCTTTTCTACGTTTCATTTTGTCGGTATTTCAGGCACCTGGAAAAGTTGAAATGAAATATTATAATAATATATTTTTCTTGGAAAAACCTTAGACCAAATGATTTGTGTATTTTCATAGAGAAAAAAAATATATAGAATAAACCTCATCACATTAACCTAACCTTAACTCCAGAGTATTTCAGCGTTGTCAAAATATTTTTTTAGGTGTTCCTGATAAACAACCAAAATGGTCTATTTGCCATAATTTTGTAAAAGTGGATCGACAAATGCTTTGGAAAAAATTTTAATCAGTGTAATTTTTTTCAGGTGTTCATGATTCTTTGGTGACTTTTCGAACGATTTTATTTATTTTAATGTGATAGGTTTCCAAAAAAGTTGATAAACGCATTTTTCCAAAATGCATTGGTCTTGCATGGAATGGTTACTAAATGACTAAAGGTGCTAACAGAACAGTTATGGTACGACCGTAAAGTTTAATTCTGTGACTGAGATAAAAATAAAAATACAAATTAGAGACGTCATCGTGACGCAGATGGAGCTACCTAAGCAACGGAACTGGAAATTTCTAACATGGAATTAAAAAAAATTATACGCCAGTAAAGGCTGGTTCTTAGCAAAAAAAAAAATAGACAAAAATGCATGAGGTAATGAGGTTTGGAGAGAGCGGCTACAACATCGAAATTGCTATAGTCATGCAACAACGTTTCATGGAATTATTACTAGGTGAGTGTGATATGCGGCATGGTAAATGTAATAAAACAAAAATTAAATATTTATTATAGGCCGATACTAAGAAGCCAACCACTTAATGCGATAAAAATGTAGACAATGAAAAAAAAATTATATCGAATTTGCATCGAATTATAACTCCGTGACTATTAGTGCTTACGCTTAATTTAATGAAACGATAGTGAAGCTGAATTTTTCGGTTACATTTTTTTATAAAGTCACTTTGTATGGGAGGTGGTTTCATCCGATTTGGTAGAATTTCATACTCAGAGTGTATATTAAATATCAAAACTCATACGCATACTTTTAAATCCATATATTAATTTATGTGGAATTCTAAGAGACTTTACCGTTTTGATAAAGTCACTTTGTATGGGAGGTAGGCGTGGTTTTCAACCGATTTGGCTCATTTTCGAACTTGACCTTTATTTTTTAGATAAAAGATTAAATATCGAATTTCGTGATGATAGTTTGAAAATTACGGCTGTAATCGTGATCACAGACGAACAGACGGACAGACAGACGGACATGACTAAATCGACTCGGGTGGTGATGCTGATCAAGAATGGCAGGTATACTTTTCTATACCTGCCACGCCTCCTTATGGACGTTACAAACAGGGTGACAAAATTAATATACCCCGTTTACGTTTTTTAAACGTAGGGGTATAAAAATAATGGCATCATGAAACCTCTCAGGGAACGCCTTAAAATAACCTTAATGCACCAAATGCAAAAGCAAAAGCAAAAGCAAAGATTTGGATTACGATTAGATCATGGAATTGTACAGGGACCAGGACAAGAATTAAGACAAAGTTTGGTAAAAGGACTATGATAATGATAGCGACAAGAACTAGAACAAAGATTTAGACAGCCCTTAAACAATATTTAGGACAAGACTGGGAAAAATATTCGGACAAGGAATTGTACAAGGATTTGGACACACTCAGGACAAGATTTAGTACAAAGATTTGGAAAAGAATAACAAGAAATAGGAAAGGGATTCGAACAAGGATTAGATCAGGAATTTGGACATAGATTAAAACAAGAGTTTGAACAAAAATAAGACAATTTTTAGGACAAATATAGTAATATTTGGATTAACTATAATAGACACATGCTGGCATTCGCTAATGCCAATAATTTAACAGAAATTTAATCGAAGTTCCTAATCAAAAAAAAAAGAAGGAAGCTAGAATTATAATAATTTTTTTCGAATTATTTTAATTCTAATACCGAGGGTAAATTAGTTAAGCTTTGGTGCGTTTTGTAATCATATAATACACAGTGTGTCAAATAATATCCCAGACAGGCTCTATAAAAATTAATTAAAACACGATTTCTGTTTATTTTTAGGTGTTTTTATTCAAAATATTCTCCTCCCGATTCAATACACTTGTTACAGCGTACTAATGCTCGGTTTTGCTGGCCAAAATACAAAATTTTAACGTGTTGGGATCACTGTTTTGTTGTGGCCATCTTACAAAGAATACTTCACACAATATAGTGACTAAAACCATAATTTGAGACATCTTGCGCCGCTGCAACCATTTAAAATTATCAAAAATGATAAAAGCATCTCATCTTTCGTTACGTCACAAGCACTCGCGTTTTCGATTTGCAGAATAGCATCTGTGCACCGATTGGACCACAGTAAGTTATTCCTATTGATCTTAACATTCATATGGATGACTCTATTTGTTGGAAAAGTTACTTTCTCGAACGAGAAAGAATTGAGTTTTGATGACGCCCATGGCTTCGAACATAACTGAACAAATTTACTTAGTATATGTGTGGGGCATATTAGTAAGAAGGGTTTATGCAAACAATCGCCAATATAATGACAGAGAGGAGCAAAAGCTGCAATTGTTGCCGAGTGGGCTAACTTGCGTGTCAGACTTTCAAGAAAGTTATATGAATCGGTGAAAAAAAAAAAATTGTTTTGTCAGAAGCGCATCTATCGCTTATTTATAAGAAATAAAGCACGAAAAATATCGTAAAATTTTTTTATTTAATTTGTTTAAACAACAATAAAAATTTTCTTATTATTTTGAAGCAACCAAAAAAGTTTTGACGTCACAACGCACAGTGGAGTATCCGACGTAAAAACGCGGACATGACTTTTCCTTGTGTGGTTTTTTCGATTACATCTAAACGGCTAAATAAAAAATTCTGAAGAAAATACTGTATATAAGACATTCCAAGGAATGTTTTTACTACTTATATTAAGACAAACACAAAAATTTTAAAACTGTTTTATTTAAAAAATCCGGAAAAAATAATTTTTTTGTCCTTTATTATAATTTGCGGCTAAATGAATTATATTAAAAATAAAACAGTACATAGAGTTACATCCAAAAACTTATTTAAAAACTGAAAATATAATAAATTTTTTTTTATAAAATCAAAAAAATTTATTTATTATTCTTTGTATAGATAATGTCAAGTTTTTATTAAATTCTTTTTTTTTATACTAACTTATGGGTATATAGGTATATATTTTTTTAATTTAGAAAGTTTTACAATGCAACAAATGCTTTACAAAAGTTGTGACTTTATGGCAAAAGTTTGTGCAAATAACTTAAAGGACATTTTATTTTCTTTTCAACCTTGGTAATCGTTGCAGAAACATGTAAGTAATTGATTAAAACGTAATGACACCTATTTTTTTTTTTTTGTTTTTCCCTCCTACCTGCCTAGGGGGACATTTGCGACCACCCCCACCCATATAATTTTTTGCTCGTCTCATCATGAGGAATCACCCCCCGCTGGATTGTCCTCTAGGTCTGGGACACCCTGTATACTAAACGCTGAGAAAAAAATCAACCAATCTATTCTTGAATCAAGCAAATAGGCTATCACTCAAGCGCAAATTTCTTAATTCAAGAATTGTTCTAGAACTGAGCAAATTTAAAACACATGGTATTAAGAAAAAAATGCTAAATTTAAGAAACATTTGCTTAGAACTCAAGAATATTTTTTCTAGATTCAAGTCTAATATTTGCTTGAAGTCAGAAAAATTTTCTTGATTCAAGTAAACAATTTACTGAAAATTGGAATAATTTGCTTGATTTGAGAAATTTATTTTCTTTGAATTGAGAACATTTTGCTTCATTCAAATAAACAATTTTCTTAATATAAGAATGCTCAAGCAAAATAATTGATTAATTTAAGAATATTTTTAATACCCAACTCGTTTGGTTCTTGTTCCAGTTTCATGAGTCTAGTTTCTAGAAACATGTATTTTATTCTTGTTTCAACCAATCATTTATTTTACACAATTTTAAAAATAAATGCTCATACAATTTTTTTTCTTAATTTTAGTTTTTAGTGCTTGATTTGAGCAAATGAGGCTTAATTTTAAATTTTCTTAGATCAAGCAAAATATAGGAATATTATTTTTCTTCATGTATTCCTACAGATAAGTTATGGTCTAACGTGGCAGTAAAGTTAATTATTTGACCTTATGATTAAAGGCCTCTGTCCACCTACGGCTCGTAACGAAACGACTGTAAAACGGCGACGAAAAGGCAACATAGTTTTCAATGCACATTTAGCCGAACGGCGGCGAAAATTCATACAAACGGCCGCAATAAGAAATTAAAACAAAACAATCTAAAATATGAGCGCAGGATCTTCTTATATAGTACAAGTAAGGATTTGGACAAAAATTAGGAAACTAGGAATTAGATAAGGAGTAGGACAAAGATTTGGGCAAGGTTTAAAGCATAAAATTCGACCACGAAGGATTAGTACAATAATTCAGACAAGGATTTGGAAAAGGATTATGACAAGGATTGGGATAAGGATAAAGATACAGATTTGAACATACCTAAAAAAATATTTTGAATAAAATTGGGTAAATGATAAGCATAAGAAATGAGAACGGAAATATACAAGAATTTGGAAGCACTAAGGACAAGATTTAGGGCAAAGAATGAAAAAAGACACTTTTCCCACGGATTAGGAAGGAGATTCGAACAAGGAGAAGGTCAGTTTGGATATCGATTAAAACAAGGGTTTAGACAAGCAGTATTAGGACAAATATAAGAATAAGGATAAGGATAAGGACAAGTTTGGGAACAAAGGAAATATTAGGAACAAGAATATGGATAAGCATAAAGTTAAGTTGTCTCGTCAAAACCTACGGGTGTTTCCACAATGCAGTCAACTTATTTTTGTTCAAAAAATATTTATTTATTAAGCCACCGATATTTTTAATGAAATTTGTTTATTATAACCTTAAAAATTATTACCGAAACTATTTTAAACTAATAAGAAATGATCTTCGACTGGACAGAAGTAAAATACCCCCCGACCGAACCAAAGTATATTCCAAGTCTGAAGCGGCTAATAAAATGTTTATCTGTAAAAACTTTTTCGTCATAGTTAGGAAAATACTCGCTTTTGTTTTTACTCAGAGTGCATATTAAATATTAAAGATTATTTTTAAAATTTTAAGTCCATATATTAATTTTTGTGGAATTGAAAGAGATTTTATCGTTTTGATAAAGTCACTTTGCATAGTAGGTGGGCGTGGTTTTCATTCAATTAAGCTCATTTTCGAACTTGATCTTTATTTTTTAGATAAAAGCTAAAATATCGAATTTCGCGATGATAACGGCTGTAATCGTGATCACAGGCGGACAGACAGACAGACGGACATGGCTAAATCAACTCGGGTGGTGATGCTGATCGAGAATATGTATATACTTTTCTATATCTACCACGTCTCCTTATCGGCGTTACAAACGGAGTGACAAAATTAATATAACCCTCTTACGTTTTTTAAACGTGGGGTATAAAAATCTAATGATTATGAAGCTCAACTTACGCCATTTTTTTTTTTTTGTTTAAAAGTGTTGAATAAAAAATTATAAATTTAAGTAAATAAAAATAACTTGGAAGCACTTTTTCACAAAGAAATTTAACCCTTAAATGCACAAGGCGCCCGATTTTTACCGAAAAATATATGTTGTGTAAAATTGAGTAAAAATAAAAACTGCGTTTTTAGTTTTAAAATTTTTTTTTTTTAAAAAAATTTTTTTTAAAAAAAGTGGTTGTATCTATAAAGATACAATGTGAATTTACCCACATCTAAAATCCTTATTAAAATATATCAAAATAGAAGAAATGTGTTATGAAATTTTTATTAATTCATTTTTTTTAAAAAGTTAAAATTTTCAAAAACTGCAGGGAGTGCACACTGTATCTTTAAAGATACAACCAAGTAAAGTGACCCAGTGAGATGCCAAATGATCGAAATTTTTTCGAACCACTTAAAATCACTAAAGGACATGTTTTGAAAGCAGTCCGTATTTTTTCCTAATCAAAATTATTTATCTGTTCCTAGAAGTTAAACTGTTAAAAATAGTGTTTATTTAATTAAAAAAAAAAATTTTTTTTTGACTTTGTACATAATTTTTTTAAAAAGTATGACAAATAGAAGTGAAAAATATTTTTTTATTTAAGACTTATAATATTCTAAATAATATAGAACCAATTTGAAAAAAATCAAACCAAAAATATAGCCGTAGGAATTTCTTGAATGGTTGTATCTTTAAAGATACACGGTGCATTTAAGGGTTAAGTAGAAAACTAATTCAAGATCATGATACAATTATAAGGTAGGCGCAGTAGACACACACTCTCCCCGACTACAATTCAACAACAAACAATAACAAAGGCGTACGTATAATGTCAAAACACAATACATAGCGATACAGATAAATTGGTTACTGAATAATCGAACTAAGTAGTCAAATGAAAATTATATTAAAAGTTAAGTTTTATTTGCTTCGCTGAAAGCTAACGTACAATTAATTCTGTATTACTACTGTGGGCAAAAAATACGGAAATCCCCACACTTAAATTTTTTGGGGATTCCGATAGGGATAAATGTTTTTTATTTCTCAGTTGGCACTACTGTCACCGACATCTGTCCCAAATTACACGTCAAAATATTTATTAGAGTTTGAGATACGCGTCCTTTTGCAAATAGCCTTCAATTTCTTCTTCGTGTCGGGTTCTATCTCTTCTATCGATTCAAAACGGTATCCACGGAGCGGTCTCTTGTGTTTATTGAATAGCCAGAAGTTACATGGTACTAAGTCAGGTGAATACGGTAGTTACAGAACGATATGGGTCGAGTTTTTGGCGAAATGATCACGAATTACGAGTGCAGTGTGGGATGCTGCATTATGGTGAAGCAAAAACGAAGAATTGTCTTTCGACAAATCCGGTCTATTTTGACGCACAACATTAAGCAACCGACGCATAACACCCAAGTAGTATTCTTTGTTGACAGTTTGGCTGGTTGGAAGGAGTTCATAATGCACCATCGATTATCGTGGTGATAATCGAAGAAAACTGTCAACATGACCTTGATTTTTGACGTAATTTTTTCGGTCTGGGCTCATCTTTGGTCTCATCTCAAGTCGGAAAGCATTGTTTCACACACATAAACGCGGCGCTGTTTTTCCCATGAAATTTGGCGTTTTTGACACCAATCGAGATTTCACTTTTCTGAGACCCAAATGGTCACTCAAAATGGTTTTCACTGCTCCTTTTCATTGTTAGGCGCTAGACTTAAGAGGCAACCTTTGTATAGTTATAGATCTGATAAAGTCCGTGTATATTAAATTAGATGCAGAATATAATTTATTAAACCAAAAAAAAAAAAAATTAAAAAATGTTGGTTAACGCAAATGCTACTAAAAATATATGAAATAAGGATTTCCCGATAGCCGCTATCGATTTCAGATAAGGAACAACACAAATCGACAAGAAAAGACTACGAAGCTTACCCTCTCCGCTCTTCTCATTCTTCGGATTCAACAACAAAATGATGATTATAACGATGTTTCGAAAAACTAATTCCTTTTCGCATTTTTATGCAAACCTTATTGTTTATAAGGTTTTTGTACTAAAGTGCTATTTGACAGTTATCAAATTTCAAGATCTTCACTAATGTTGGATTTAACAAATCTCGATAATTTTCGTCCTTTTTGAGATCTTTTGTACTGAGACTAAATTTGGGGCATTAATCGTAGACCCTACACGCAAAGAAATTTTTCGTTTACCACAACTGAAAAATTCACCAACTATACTTCTTTTGCGAGCTGTATTTGCCGCAAACGAATATTCAGTTGTCACAACTTAAAAATATATCTTATATATATATACCGCAAGCTATTTCGGTCATTATTATATATTATATTAATAATCTTTCTCATTATGTTCGTCCGTCTTCTTATGGATTGGACCTCCGTTGCTATCTCCGTCCGCGTATTAAGAAAACTACCAATTTCCTTTTATAGTAACAATTTGTCCAAAAAGTAACTCTAAACTATAAGCGTTATGTTTATACATCGAAGGGAAAAATAAACAAAATTTTCAGTTGGGAAAAACGAAGTTTTCAATTGCTGCAATTTAAAAATCACTCGCGTTTATGACAAACGAAATTAATTTCCTGCAACTATATGACGCGTTTCTCGCAACTGAACTGTTATTATGACAACTGTTGAAACGTTTGCAAATAACGATTTCAAGCAAGACAAGCGAAGTTCGTTTGCGGGAAACTGGCGATAAACTTTTTTTTCTTTGCGTGTAGAAATCAAGAAAGTTTGAAAAATAATAAAACGTTTCTTGTCATTATTGAAATGAAAATTAAACCCTGAATTCAGAATTGTCATGCTTAAATACAATCTTGTAGTTGAAATTTGGTCAAAATCGTTCGATTTTTAGAGCCTCCCTAAATATTAACACTTTTAACAATTTATCAAAAACTTTCGCAACATTTTGGAATCACCTTTTTTATAATTGAGAAAAAAAATTGAAATGAGGAACTAACCCTCTTTACCGAGTTGCTTTTGCAGACACCCTGTATATTTTACAAATTTTGAACCATACACCATGTAATTTGTTGAGTGGTTCAGAAATATTTTTGAATTTTACTATTAGCTCAATAACTTTCAGCTGGTTATTAGGGGCGCGGACCAATGCCCGCTTTCGGCAAATCTTAAGGGGCCTTTTGAATTTTAAGAACGAAATAAAAGTTCTTTAAAAGACACAGAAACATTTTTCCTTCGTTTTTATACCGACTTATTTTTTTTATTTATTCATTCGGTCTACTGATAAATATCTTACAGACAATATTAGAGTTTACTTATATACAAAAATTAGTTAAATAAGATAAAAAGATTAAGTCTAAAACGGTTTTCATCTACGTTAAAGTTTAAAATTGGTGAAACATTATTACATAACCTTAACCATCTTGCGACTGGCTCATTAAATGCATAATTTGTCACATGCGTTGATTCTGTAAATAATCGATTTGTTCTTAGATCTCTTGGAGGATCATAAAGTCTAAAAAGGTCAGAAAGTTCGGAGCAGACCATTTTTCCACTTAATAAATTATAAACAAACATTAAAGAAAAAAACGATCTTCTATCTGCTAATGACTGTAATCCCAGTAGCTTACGCCTAGCTACATATGATGGAATATCACTTGACCAGCGCATTTTTGAAAATGTATATCTGGTAAAAAATTTTTGTATTCTCTCAATACGTTCAGAACTTATATTGTAATACGGATTCCAAACTACCGAACAGTAATCAAGTCTACTACGGACCAGAGATACGTAAAAAGCTTTAAGAGACCTATGGTCACTAAAGTCTGTTGTATTTCTCTTAATAAAGCCTATCATGGTATACGCCTTTGAAATTATAAAATCTATATGGGCTTTAAAATTTAATTTAGAGTCAAAAATAACACCTACATCCTTTGTTTCATCATTTCGATTGAGACAATTATTGTTTATGCAGTATTGAAATGTAATAGTATTTATTTTTTTAGCATAAGATATTACATGACATTTACTTATATTAAGAAAAAGGTTATTGTTAATACACCAACCAAGCAAGTTTAATAAATCCTTTTGAAGATTTAAACAGTCTGAAATGCTGTTGACTTGTTTGAATAGCTTGACATCATCTGCAAACATTAGGCATCTAGATTGTTTTATGGACAATGGTAGATTGTTTATAAATATTAAAAATAGAATAGGTCCACAGTGTGAGCCCTGGGGAACTCCAGAAGTAACATTTATAGTATCCGATCTAAACGAGTCAATTTCGACAAACAATTTTCTATCACTAAGATAACTTATGAAAAAATTTAATAGGGGATCAAGAATTCCAAAGTTTTGTAGTTTTTTAAGAAGAATATCATGATCTATTTTGTCGAAAGCTTTAGCAAAATCAGTGTTTAAAATTTGAATCATAAAACATTCTGGCTCTTTAAAAAATTCAATATTTTTTTCAGATTTCCCACAAAATCTCTTTACAATAATTTCATTTTCTTCCAGAAAAAGAAAGTGGAGAAAATATATTTTTTCGGAAATTAAATATTACTTATGGAAATCCATTGTCAAAACTGATGTTAGTGTTGCCATTCGGTGAAAAAAATGGCGTTAAAAACATTTCTAATTTTAGCACACTTTACTTTCTTATTTGTCCTGAAAGCTCGCATCAAGTATTAGAATGAACGTTAATCTAATCAATATATAAAGTCATACACATTTTTTTACTATGGGTTTCAAACTTTCTTTATTCGTTCTTAAACGCGCACCTTTTTCTGAATAAATCAGCTGCTTGCATCGTTGTTGCTCGGAGTATCCTTAAATTGTATTTAATCCAATGCATATATTTAAGCTGATCTTTTTAGCTAATCCTTTTCGATAATACTTTTTTTTTTTTTGTTTTTTTTCACACAATTAATATTTTTTAGTTATTTAAATATTTTTTTTTCTCATTTTTATATAACACATTTTAAACTTAAAAATTGCTTTAATTTTTATTTCAATTAAATCCGTTCGCGGCACTTTTTTGTATATTTCTAAAGGTTATCCTAGAGCGGCGACTCTAAGCGATGAGCTGATGACGGCAACTAATTTTAACTCAAGTTGGAACAAAACGTAGTCCAACATTAAGACCGGCAACTACAACCACAAATAATAAAAAAAAAAATAAATAAAAAAATCAGAAACAGCATAAAACAAAAACATGAAAAAATTCATTTACAAAAGAATATCGTATGTGGCCCTTTTATCTGTACGAGACCTCTTTTACCCGCCCTCAACGTTCCACCACCAATGCCAGCCACAACACTGCAACAACCCCCGATCTGCAGTTCCTTGCCCTGTCTTGTCCAGCCACCAGAACCAGTAGTTGTTGTCTTGTCACCCAATATCATCGCCTTACACACGAGACACCAGATACTTTGGTTCGATGAGCAAATTAGTCGCTGATCGCCTTTTGACTCTACCTCTGCTGCTTTTTCTCATTAGTTTTCTTATTCTTCTTCGTTTTGAGTTAGTCCGCGTTTCTTTCCCATTCTATTTAGTGGTTAAACATGACTGCATGTCCGTCTGCACGCCCAAGTGGGTATTCGATAGCAGTCTAGTGTCTGTGCTTGTATATTTGTGTCTCTAACAACCCCCTCGGAAACTTACACATTCACACCTCATGTCATGACAATTTATCCGACTTCATTCGACGTTGTGGTTCACACCATATACGCAAACGAGTGTATCTCATGAATGCAGTTGAACTGAATTGAACTGCTTTGTATTTCCACCGAATCCACTTCGATAGGTTGTCGTTGTTCTTTTTCGAACTATTCCATGTCTTAGCGATTGAATTGGCTCAGCCAATGAATGTGTTGCTTTGGTGCTGTTATTGAATCGATTGTTGTTTTAATTATTAACCGGCGAACATCCATCATGGAGCCGCTGTTACTTAAAATGAAAACCAAAACGAAACGAAGAGATGGTCTTCATAAATTCGCTCACTAAAAAAAAAAATCACTTTAGCTGATCTTCGATTGATTGATAGAGGCTTGTGTATAAAAATATAGGGTCTGTATAAAAAATATGGAAATGTATTTCCTTTTGATTGATTGTTTTTAGATATTACCAACCATTGGGCATTCATAATGTTTTAATATTATTTAAAAATAAAAACAATGCTATAGAATTTCAACATTTAGCTTGGATCTCGAATTTACCAATTAACACTTACAAGTAATACTTCCACAATTAAGGCACAATGGGGCCTTTAAGAATTAATGAGAATAATACTAATGATAAGATATAAAGAAAAGACGACATAAACAAAGTGGTTAAGAGTAATAAGGTCAACATTTTTTGCCATAACCACCTCTGACCCATAAAAAACGAGCTCCCATTTATCGAAAATAACCTAGTAAAATTGCCAACCTGATTTTTTGTTTGTGAGCAGTGTTGGTTGCCACGAAAAAACTGTTGAAATCATAACTAACTAGATTTTTAGTTGTTGTTGTTGTTGTTGTTGTTGTTGTTGTTGTTGTTGTTGTTGTTGTTGTTGTTGTTGTTGTTGTTGTTGTTGTTGTTGATGTTAATGTTAATGTTAATGTTAATGTTAATGTTAATGTTAATGTTAATGTTGATGTTGATGTTGATGTTAATGTTGATGTTGATGTTGATATTGATGTTGATGTTGATGTTGATGTTGATGTTGATGTTGATGTTGATGTTGATGTTGATGTTGATGTTGATGTTGATGTAAATGTTGATGTTGATGTTGATGTTGATGTTGATGTTGATGTTGATGTTGATGTTGATGTTGGTGTTGATGTTGATGTTGATGTTGGTGTTGATGTTGATGTTGATGTTGATGTAAATGTTGATGTTGATGTTGATGTTGATGTTGATGTTGATGTTGATGTTGATGTTGATGTTGATGTTGATGTTGATGTGGATGTTGATGTTGATGTTGATGTTGATGTTGATGTTGATGTTGATGTTGATGTTGATGTTGATGTTGATGTTGATGTTGATGTTGATGTTGATGTTGATGTTGATGTTGATGTTGATGTTGATGTTGATGTTGATGTTGATGTTGATGTTGATGTTGATGTTGATGTTGATGTTGATGTTGATGTTGATGTTGATGTTGATGTTGATGTTGATGTTGATGTGGATGTTGATGTTGGTGTTGATGTTGATGTTGATGTTGATGTTGATGTTGGTGTTGATGTTGATGTTGATGTTGGTGTTGATGTTGATGTTGATGTTGATGTTGATGTTGATGTTGATGTTGATGTGGATGTTGATGTTGATGTTGATGTTGATGTTGATGTTGATGTTGATGTTGATGTTGATGTTGATGTTGATGATGATGTTGATGTTGATGTTGATGTTGATGTTGATGTTGATGTACATGTTGATGTTGATGTTGATGTTGATGTTGATGTTGATGTTGATGTTGATGTTGATGTTGATGTTGGTGTTGATGTTGATGTTGATGTTGGTGTTGATGTTGATGCTGATGTTGATGTAAATGTTGATGTTGATGTTGATGTTGATGTTGATGTTGATGTTGATGTTGATGTTGATGTTGATGTTGATGTGGATGTTGATGTTGATGTTGATGTTGATGTTGATGTTGATGTTGATGTTGATGTTGATGTTGATGTTGATGTTGATGTTGATGTTGATGTTGATGTTGATGTTGATGTTGATGTTGATGTAAATGTTGATGTTGATGTTGATGTTGATGTTGATGTTGATGTTGATGTTGATGTTGATGTTGATGTTGATGTTGATGTTGATGTTGATGTTGGTGTTGATGTTGATGTTGATGTTGGTGTTGATGTTGATGTTGATGTTGATGTTGATGTTGATGTTGATGTTGATGTTGATGTTGATGTTGATGTTGATGTTGATGTTGATGTGGATGTTGATGTTGATGTTGATGTTGATGTTGATGTTGATGTTGATGTTGATGTTGATGTTGATGTTGGTGTTGATGTTGATGTTGATGTTGGTGTTGATGTTGATGTTGATGTTGATGTTGATGTAAATGTTGATGTTGATGTTGATGTTGATGTTGATGTTGCTGTTGATGTTGATGTTGATGTTGATGTTGATGTGGATGTTGATGTTGATGTTGATGTTGATGTTGATGTTGATGTGGATGTTGATGTTGATGTTGATGTTGATGTTGATGTTGATGTTGATGTTGATGTTGATGTACATGTTGATGTTGATGTTGATGTTGATGTTGATGTTGATGTTGATGTTGATGTTGATGTTGGTGTTGATGTTGATGTTGATGTTGGTGTTGATGTTGATGTTGATGTTGATGTTGATGTAAATGTTGATGTTGATGTTGATGTTGATGTTGATGTTGATGTTGATGTTGATGTTGATGTTGATGTTGGTGTTGATGTTGATGTTGATGTTGGTGTTGATGTTGATGTTGATGTTGATGTAAATGTTGATGTTGATGTTGATGTTGATGTTGATGTTGATGTTGATGTTGATGTTGATGTTGATGTTGATGTGGATGTTGATGTTGATGTTGATGTTGATGTTGATGTTGATGTTGATGTTGATGTTGATGTTGATGTTGATGTTGATGTAAATGTTGATGTTGATGTTGATGTTGATGTTGATGTTGATGTTGATGTTGATGTTGATGTTGATGTTGATGTTGATGTTGATGTTGGTGTTGATGTTGATGTTGGTGTTGATGTTGATGTTGATGTTGATGTTGATGTTGATGTTGATGTTGATGTTGATGTTGATGTAAATGTTGATGTTGATGTTGATGTTGATGTTGATGTTGATGTGGATGTTGATGTTGATGTTGATGTTGATGTTGATGTTGATGTTGATGTTGATGTTGGTGTTGATGTTGATGTTGATGTTGGTGTTGATGTTGATGTTGATGTTGATGTTGATGTAAATGTTGATGTTGATGTTGATGTTGATGTTGATGTTGATGTTGATGTTGATGTTGATGTTGATGTTGATGTTGATGTTGATGTGGATGTTGATGTTGATGTTGATGTTGATGTTGATGTTGATGTGGATGTTGATGTTGATGTTGATGTTGATGTTGATGTTGATGTTGATGTTGATGTACATGTTGATGTTGATGTTGATGTTGATGTTGATGTTGATGTTGATGTTGATGTTGGTGTTGATGTTGATGTTGATGTTGGTGTTGATGTTGATGTTTATGTTGATGTTGATGTTGATGTTGATGTAAATGTTGATGTTGATGTTGATGTTGATGTTGATGTTGATGTTGATGTTGATGTTGATGTTGATGTTGATGTTGATGTTGATGTTGATGTTGATGTTGATGTTGATGTTGATGTTGATGTGGATGTTGATGTGGATGTTGATGTTGATGTTGATGTTGATGTTGATGTTGATGTTGATGTTGATGTTGATGTTGATGTTGATGTTGATGTTGATGTTGATGTTGATGTTGATGTTGATGTTGATGTTGATGTTGATGTTGATGTTGATGTTGATGTTGATGTTGATGTTGATGTTGATGTTGATGTTGATGTTGATGTTGATGTTGATGTTGATGTTGATGTTGATGTTGATGTTGATGTTGATGTTGATGTTGATGTTGATGTTGATGTTGATGTTGATGTTGATGTTGATGTTGATGTTGATGTTGATGTTGATGTTGATGTGGATGTTGATGTTGATGTTGATGTTGATGTTGATGTTGATGTTGATGTTGATGTTGATGTGGATGTTGATGTTGATGTTGACGTTGATGTTGATGTTGGTGTTGATGTTGATGTTGATGTTGATGTTGGTGTTGATGTTGATGTTGATGTTGATGTCGATGTTGATGTTGATGTTGATGTAAATGTTGATGTTGATGTTGATGTTGATGTTGATGTTGATGTTGATGTTGATGTTGATGTTGATGTTGATGTTGATGTTGATGTTGATGTTGATGTTGATGTTGATGTTGATGTTGATGTTGATGTTGATGGTGATGTTGATGTTGATGTTGATGTTGATGTTGATGTTGATGTTGATGTTGATGTTGATGTTGATGTTGATGTTGATGTTGATGTTGATGTTGATGTTGATGTTGATGTTGATGTTGATGTTGATGTTGATGTTGATGTTGATGTTGATGTTGATGTTGATGTTGATGTTGATGTTGATGTTGATGTTGATGTTGATTTTGATGTTGTTGGTGTTGTTGGTGTTGTTGTTGTTGGTGTTGGTGCTGTTGCTTTTGCTTTTTTTATTTGCTTCTCCATTGGTTGTGCTTTTCCTTTGTGCATTAACTTTGCCTCAGCTGCTTGCAATTGATTCAGCAAAAGTGATGCATATGCGTCTCATTAGACGGTTTCCTGAGGTGCCTCATGACACCGTCAATTTTTTTTTTTTATTTTTATCATGTGCCCGAAGAACTCACCTTCATTTTCGTTCATTAAAATGTAGCGTTATGCCAATTTCACAGAGTTAAAATTCCATGCAACGTTTTTTCACGGTTGCAGCCTTTTTACTGCATTATGTGGTTGCCACCCTGAAATCATGACGATAAGATTTTTTTATTTATTTTTTAGATTTTTGTGAGGCGTAATAACACATCTATGCTGTCGTAAAACAAAATTTACCGCAGCACGTCTCCCGAATGAGTGAAAATTCCATGCAACGATATTACATTTCTGTTACATAAGCTGCTATTTTCACGACGTCAGAATTTTTTTTATTTTTGTCGTAAAGCCAAATATAAATCCTTCAATTTAATTTTTAAACATTTATCGTAGCTTATATACTCACCGAGTAAAAATTCAATGCCACGCCATTGAATGAATATTGCATTATCGATCATTGAGTGGCTATCTCTTTGTCCTCATGACGACAAACCTTTTTTATCTAATTTTGTTGTAAGGGCTTAGAATAGGCCTTTATTAGTGTATCATATTTTTAATCCTGGGACTAATACTCAGCGAGTAATTATTCCATGTAACAAATTTTCAGTTGTGCTGCATAAGCAGCTCCCACCGCGTCCCGATGACGTTTTGAATTTTTGTTTTTTTTTTTTATAATGAAGTCAAAGAATTGACCAGAAAAAGACCAGAAACCTTTATGGTCGTACCAGTTTTTCAATAATAGCTCTTATACTCAACGAGTAACAATCCAATGCAAAATGTCTTTTTCAACTTTTTTGGAAACCTGTGCGGTAAAACGTAACTTCGTCACGTCAAAAGGAGGGTTCATGTTGCAAAAACTTCTAGGCACATCATTGTGGATCATTCCAAAAAAGATTGTCAGATCACATATCTATCTATCTAAGGATTCTTAGGAGTTTTTGTGCCTTTTCCTAACTTTGTCAAGGTATAAACTTAACGTAGGATACTACTTATATATCGGGATTTGGCAACCCTAATGAAATTCCAGTTAACCTGACGTTTCCATTGGAAAGTTCGACATTTTTTAGCTTACATGTACCCACAAAGTTTTAGTTTATGTTGGCTTATTGTATTGTTTACAGTGCTTTTAAAATTGTTATTCAGCAAAAAATGGAACTAAAACGTGAACGATTATTTTTTACAACTTTCCACGTGAATTATTTCAACTCAATTAACTCAATTTGACTTTTGGCATTCAAGCACTATCAAAAACCTCTGTATATCGGTAGTACACGGAATTCAAACGAGGCCGTACTTTGATCACTGACGAATTTCGTGAAGGGCGTCCAAAATCTGTTATTGTGCCACAAAACATTGATTCTATGCACGAACTGACAATGCTTGATCGTCATTCCATGATATACCGTGAGAATGAGTCATCCCTGGATATTGCTTTGAGCATTTCACCAGCATACATATCATTTTACATGAACATATAGTTGTGAAAAGATTTTTTCACTATGGATTCCACATAATTTGACAATCGCTCAAAAAAAGCTCGTTTCGATTGATGAAAAGAAATGCTGAAAAAATACAACCGCTGTGTTTCAAAAAACTTATATAAAATCGTGACTTTTGACGAATCATGGATCTATACGTATGAGCCTGAAAGTAAACAGCAATCGACTGTATGGATCTTTCAAGATAAACCAAATCCAACAAAAGTTGTTTGAGCTCGAAGCACTGAGGGGCAAATGGTGGCCTGTTTGTTCCCAAAAACTGGTCAGGTGGCCACGGTACCACTTTAGAGGACATGAACTTGTTCGCCACAAGGACCACCCTAAGTACTTCGGTGAAGCTTGATATTAGGAATTTTTCACTTCTTTCGCAATAAAACCAAAATCGGCCGTGTTGTGCAGCTTCTTGTTTCGTTTGTTGGAACCACATTCCGTCCAAGTCAAAATCTTCAAACGCGGGAGAAAAAAGGTCTGTTATCATAATTTTTAGTATACGCTCCGCATTGACAGTATTATCTCAACTTCATGGTTTTCGAAAAAATACGTTCCGATGACGTTTTTAGCCTATATTGCACATCATACAGTGACTTTTTGTATGGGTATACCGGCCTCTCCTCAATTATTTTCAAAAGATCTTCAGAACCACAAATGTGACAATTCTGCTTATTACCCACCAAGTGAAAAATGAGCCTCATCGCTGAAGAAAACTTTTATTAAAAAAATTCTCGTTCATATCCTGTTGCGCCAGCAACCATTCACATCTGCTTCGTTGTGAATTTTTTTCGGGATGGAGGTGCGAATGGGCTTTTACAGATGGAGATGTAGTTGAAAATTCTCTCTACAAAATACGTCATAAAGACAGGACCAATTGCTAAGATGCTCGGAGAATTTGTAATTTAGGTTTTTCGGCCACAGTCTTACATACACCTGTGATATTTTAAAAAAAGCGTACATTTCAATGATACACAGGTCTTTGCATCAGTCTCCTGTCTTTTACGAAGAGTAGTCACCCAAGATTCATCACTTATGTAATAGATTTTAACAATTTGTAATCGTTGTTCGGTGCTTAAACAACCACCTATGTAAATGGCGAAAAATAAAAGAATAAAAAGACAGTGGCATTTGACATATCAGGGATGCCCTTAATACGGTTTTGAAGCTACGAAATGAATAGCCCCCTGTATAACCAGTTTTAACTCCTTAAGAACTATAGAAAACTTGACATTAAAAGTTTTAGAAATAAAAAATTCTGAAAAATTTTTCAGCTGGAACTTTTTTCTGGAACCTTTTTCATTCCATTTTGAAAATTTCTACTCTTAACGTTGTCAGACTTTGATGAGTGAAATATCTCCCAACCGTTATTTTTCACTAACAGTTTATTCTGACAACACGTCCTGTTGATCATTTGTTGTCACACGCACAAAAAGGGGTTTATTTTGAAATGTTCCAATTTACTTTAACTTGATATTGACACTAGATCTGTAAAAAAAAATTATAACAATTTTTCTCATATTCTCAATCGTTCTCACCATGGTGATCGAGTTTGATTTGTTCTTTTTTTTTTTTTTTTGTTATTTCTTTTGACTAAATCACTTAAGTGTAAAGCTATTCGATGATGATCAAGTTCATGTCAATGTATCGAATTTCACGGTGGGAATAAATTCCAACATCAATGAGCCAATATTATCATCAACCTGTATTCATTGACCAGTCGTAGTAAAAAAATCAGTGTCATCTTTTGTTTTTTATTTATTTTCATTTTACACTAGGTCCTTTATTCTTTTACGCAGATATATTTCATGGTAACAACTTGTTCGGTGCTTGCTCCTGGTTGTCACTTTAAATTAGTTTCAAGGTTTGAAATTAACGCTGTGTGGCATATCGAGTTAAAGTGAATTCGGGCACTATTTTTTACTGTGTGTTAAATTTGGAAAAAATAAGCAAATTTTCTATAAGAACTTTAAAAATAACTGCGAATGAAAGAAAAAAAACAAATTGATTTAGGTAAACAATATTTTATGGTAGCATCTATATATAATATAGTATATTAGAATAGAGTGTCAACACTAAATTTCTTACCTTTTTTGTAGTTTTCCAAATATTCAGGCGCTCTCGAACACCTGAGCAAAGAGTGTAAATATATTGTGAATCTTTACGTGCTACCACTTAGTTAAATGTTCCGTTAAAGCCTTAAAACGCCATTAATTACTGGTGGCCAACCTTTGCTTGAGGCAACCCTTAAGTTGGATGCAATGCCATTCATAATGAATCTCTGATTAAGAAGTTGTGCAAACATTGCCCATGGAAGCCACAGTTTACTCAAAGTTGTGCTCATCACGCTAATACAATGTGGCTTATCCATGGCAACCCGTCGCTGGTTGGAAGAATGTTGATTGATGAACGCGATACCTGTTATCATGTTTTTGTAATTGAATCATAAATGAAAAACACGCGTTTTTATTGACTTAATTTCCGAGTGGGTGATTTTAGAGCGCATGGCTGTAATTTATATGAAAGGGATTTATTAAGTGTTGCATATAAGGCTTAAAAAGAAGTAAGTTGCGACAGTATATTTGGATTTGAAAAGAGGCTTTGAAGTAAAAACTAAAGACTAAAGGCTAAAGTCTAAGGACTAAAGACTAAAGACTAAATACTAAAGACTAAACACTAAAGACTTAACACTAAAGACTAAACACTAAAGACTAAAGACTAAAGACAAAACACTAAAGACTAAAGACTAAAGACTAAAGACTAAAGACTAAAGACTAAAGACTAAAGACTGAAGACTAAAGACTAAAGACTAAAGACTAAAGACTAAAGACTAAAGACAAAAGACTAGAGACTAAAGACTAAAGACTAAAGACTAAAGACTAAAGACTAAAGACTAAAGACTAAAGACTAAAGACTAAAGACTAAAGACTAAAGACTAAAGACTAAAGACTAAAGACTAAAGACTAAAGACTAAAGACTAAAGACTAAAGACTAAAGACTAAAGACTAAAGACTAAAGACTAAAGACTAAAGACTAAAGACTAAAGACTAAAGACTAAAGACTAAAGACTAAAGACTAAAGACTAAAGACTAAAGACTAAAGACTAAAGACTAAAGACTAAAGACTAAAGACTAAAGACTAAAGACTAAAGACTAAAGACTAAAGACTAAAGACTAAAGACTAAAGACTAAAGACTAAAGACTAAAGACTAAAGACTAAGGACTAAAGACTAAAGACTAAAGACTAAAGACTAAAGACTAAAGACTAAAGACTAAAGACTAAAGACTAAAGACTAAAGACTAAAGACTAAAGACTAAAGACTAAAGACTAAAGACTAAAGACTAAAGACTAAAGACTAAAGACTAAAGACTAAAGACTAAAGACTAAAGACTAAAGACTAAAGACTAAAGACTAAAAACTAAAGACTAAAGACTAAAGACTAAAGACTGAAGACTAAAGACTAAACACTGAAGACTAAAGTCCTAAGATTACAGACCTAAAGACAAAAATGGAAAATACCTTGAAGTTCTTGACTCTTAAGGCCACCTTTTACCTTTATATAAAAGGTAAGCAAAGTAGCAATGAAAAGTTGTTTTTTTTTTTCTTAAAATTCTGTTTTTGTTTTTTTTTTTTTCGTAGGAACTTTTTTGATAACCACGTCTTCGGGCACTTTCCACCTTATTACTTATTTATATTTGGGTCAATTGCATACAAAATGCTCTTTTTTTGTCCCCGCTCTTTTAACTCTGTTTTTACCTAAAAACAAAAAGAAAAAAAACAAATAAAACATGAAAAAGTGATCACTGAAGAGTATTTATTGACAAACTATATTTTTCAGAATCTTAAAATTGTTTGCATATTTGTTTTGAAGAATGTTATATTGCTATCTCGTACTCGCTTAAAACAAAAACATGTGACCCCAGTTACACTTTTTGATGAAAATCGTGAAAAAAAAGTTGAAAACAATGCAAAAATATAACAAATAACAACTATTTTGTAATGATAGCATTTATTTCTTATGTTTTATTTTGTTGTTATTCTTTATTTCTTATGTTTTATTTTGTTGTTATTCTCAAAACATTGTCATCGCGAATTTGGCTATCGATTTACATTTAGTCCCCGCGCATTGTATTGAACGTCACTTTTTTTTACGCTTCGTTAGTTTTAATTTAGGTGTGGTATAGATGAAAAGAAAGTTATATTAAGAAAGTGTAGAGATTAGTTCTCACGAAATTCTAAAAATGAAGACGATTAAATAATATTAAAGTAAATTTTTTTGTGTTTTCTCAGTTCATCATGATAAGTACGTGTAAAAATGTATTGAACGTCACGCGGAGTTTTATTAAAGCAAAAATAGTAAATCAAAAAAATCCAAGTTTAAAATCATTGTTTCATAGGTTTTGATTAGTATCTTTGTTTTCGTATATTTGCAAATAAAATTCCTAAGAAAAAAAAAATAAAAAGTGGCAAACGTATTGAACGTCACTTTTAAGATATGTCACACCACCGGCTGAAGTCATTTTGTATTTCGTTTTTGTATATTTAAGAGTAAAATAGCAAAGTTAACGCCTGCTGAAAGAGCAGGAAGATATCGGTAAAAAATAAAGCTAGATAAGGAACAAAATGAAGGATATAAACGAAAGCAAAAAGAATGGTACCTATGTATGACTTTGACCTGATTTTTGCTTTTTGTTTTTACTAACTGATATTGCCCATTTCACATTGAAGTGGTCAGTTGCACCATCTCCGATTTCTCTCAAATATTTTTCTTGCATTGGTTTATTGATTTGAAAACCAAATTCGAAATTATAAATTTTAAGAATAATTGTTCGCGGCCAAAATAAGGTCTATTTGGAGACAACGTAGCTCAATCAACTTAAGACCGATTACCGGTAATATAGTCATTGGAAAAGTTATTTCATTTATTTTGAGCAAAATTACAAAATTTTTGAAAATATTGCAATAAGTTGACTCATTCTTAATTTGCTTAAATTCAATACCATGCCATCAACACGTGCTATAATTTTTTTTTTCTTTTTTATAATTTTAATTTTTTTACGTTTTTAAGTTAGGTTATACCTTTCCAATGATATAAAATGAAGATGCGGTTTTAAAGGGTTCAGAAGTTATATTGTAAAACGTGAAGTCTTAATAAATGTTCAATACAAATTCAACTGGCTATTGACTTTTTTAATTTTTTGTAAAAAAATAAAGAAAACAAAATTGGATGAAAATTTTATGTATAGCTGAATTATGAACTTTATATTTATTTTTTTTTTTTTTGTAAAAGAATAAACCTGTTTTTTGTTAAACTTCCAATTTGATTTAAATTATTTTAATCTAACAAAATGTATTGAAAGTCACAAAATTGAACGTCACTCGGTTTTTTTTCTGAAATTGCTTATTATTTAACAGTTTTTTATTCTTTATTACTGCAAGTCTACTACTTTGAAAATAACCTCTATGTTAATGTCTTTTTGGAGAAAAATTTTAATTTTTTCCCGTTAAAATTATAAAATATTTTTGGTAAAAATTATTATTTCTGTAGCTGAAATGGCGATTTTTGCAAAAGCTGATTTAACTCATTAAATAACTTTACGAACATCACAGTAAGCTTTAATTTACAACATTTTTCAAATTTTTACTGATTTTTCCCGTATATCTGCTGTGTGACGTTCAATACAAAAATCGTATAAAAACCATAGAAAAAATTATTTTTTGCAGGGCCTAAAATCAACTTCGAATTCTCCATTAATTTTCACGTAAATCAGCACTCTAACGGGAAAATTTAAAAAACTTTAAAAACAAAACATGAAAACCTCTTTGTGTACGTTTTTTTTTTGCAATTGACCCATTTAACTAATCATTCAATTTGGATGAAATTTTTTTTCGTGGTAGTCAACATCCAAATGTATCGGTAAAACCTCTTAAACCATTTATTTATAAATTTTATAAGTTCGTTTAAACTTTAAATGCGTTTATCTCGAAACCACCTTTTCGCCATTGGTTGTCATAAAAACTTATCGAAAAAATTGTTCGATTTAAATAGTTTTTGCACCACATACATTAAACACCAGTCATTCTCGTCGGTATTAGAATCATGAAGGAAGCTCCAAAAACAACGGAGCTGGACCTAACTTAAGTCGTCAAAAATACTTTTTTTTTAAATTTGCATTTGGATGCAACAGTTCCGTTGATTTTTGAACGACCCTCTTAATTCTTGTTCCGACGATAAAGGCATTAATTCTTTACATAAGTCCATTTTGCTTTTTATTTTCAGACTATGCACTTTGACATGACATGCAAAAACAACAACAACAACAACAATAATGTCTTATCAAAGTCTGATATATTACCTATTCAATCAAAAAGCCGTTTGTCGATATCTTTTATAAGTTTTGTTCAATTTAATTTTTAGCGAGCCATTAAATTTTGGGCCGCCAAGGTAAAGGGTGCCCTTTAACTGATCCTTGACTCTTTACAAATCAAAAATGATTTAAGGCTTCAGATTCTGCTTTTAATATATTCAATTCTTTATCCACATTCCAAATTTACCTTTAACTTTTTAAATTTTAAATGAAATCTTCAGCAGAAAATTTTACCTATCAACTTTTCAAATATCCAGCAATGTGTAATAAACACATGATAACAAGTTGTGGAGCTGTAAGAAGTTTTTTTTGACTTGCAAAAAGTTGAATTTGAAGTTTAACGTAAAAAGTCAAATTAGACTTGTAAATAGTTCAATTCTAAATGTAAAAGGTAAAATTTTCAAATTTCGGACCGTACAACTTGTTAAAACATCATAATGAAAATGTTGAAATTTAGGATATATTTGAAGTGAATAATTCTTAAAGTAACCAAATTGATTCTTAAAGAAAGCAAACAAAAGCTCATTTGTCAAAAATCAAACAATTAATTTCGATGTTTCTTTCAAGAGTTAAACGAGTACTTTTTACATTTCTAATGTTGTTGCCTTCATAACATTTTCACAGCAATTCTTTAGGCTTCGAAAATCGATAAAATGCTTTTCTGGTAACATTCTTGTGGCTTCTTCTATTCATGTTAGATTCTGTTTGACACTCTATGCATTTTTTTGCCATTTGGCAAAAGTCTTAGTACAACGTTTTTGTAGTTTTTTTTTTATAAGACGGAATTAATTTGTGTCTCCTCTGCTCTTAACAAAACTTGAAACAACAAAATAAAATTGATCCTATATGAAAATAATGAGTTTCGACTAATTAAATATCAGCCTATATGCACAATAAGATATGTATTTCTCCAACAACCACGTCACCCCATCTCATTGTTATTAAGTACCGCGACAGCTGTGTCGACCACTTACTTCCTTTGGCATAATAAACTTTGGACAAATTGTTGACAAATGTCTACGTCAACTAAGCTAATATTTTTTTAATCCATTCCAAGGAATAATGCTAAGAGTTCGTTTGTTGTTTTTCATTTCGAAGCGAGAAACTACTTCTTCAAGCTGTCACTTTGACAGCCACGTATCACTGACTGACCAGCCACATGATGTTTTATTAGAACAAAAAAAAAAAAAATAATAAAAAAATTAAAGTGATACTTCTTGAATTACATTTTGACTTCATCAATATGTCGATATTTTGTTTTTGTCTCTTGCTATGTTGGAATTTTTAAGTTCACTTGACTGAAGCGCGCTTAATTAATTGAAATGCGATACGTTGTCATAGTTAAAGAGTCGAAAAACAGGCAGCGTGTAGAGAAAGAAGGGTAAGTTCCGAATTTCCGAAACATGCCATACATTATTTTAAAAATTTAAATGCTCTTAAGAAATAAAAAATATAAAATAGGTAAATTTAAACAAATGCCTCTTAAGGGAGGTTTTAGGCAAAAGCGAGTCAATTGAAGGCATATTTAGAAGTTGTTTTTTATTATTTTACATCATCTATTTATTTAAAAAAAAACATATTTTTTTGTTTTTATAATTTTTTTTTTTATGTATAAAGATGGCGCTTAAGTTTGTGTGTAAAAAATATGGTTTAAGCCGGCCCACATCATAGCTCGGCTCCGGATCGTCTGAAAAAGAAAAATAAGATTTTATTCGAAAATGGATCCTAGAATGTACATCTTATACGAAAATGGAATGAAAATATGAAATATTAAGAATATTTTGAAGTGCGAAAGAAATTTTGATAAATTTACGTTATTTTTTACCCTTTTCTGCCGTCCTAAGAAAGAAAGTCACATCTCCATTTTTGTAGTTTTGAGATATTTAGCTTTTATGTTTTTTATCTTTCTTTTTTTACTCTAGAATTGGTTGATGTGACCATTTTACTTAACATTTTCCAGTAATTTCAATTTGCCATTTTGATATTTTAACAATAGGATTGCCACCTAATTTTTTTATTTTTACGAATTCGGTGCTGGGGCGAACACTAGGTATCCGTATAGGGTTGCCAAATTTCACAATTTTGAAAATCTGACAACGGATTCGGATTCAGCGACCCCTTTTTTACCTAGTGTTCGCCCCAGCACCGAATTCATAAAAATAAAAACTAGCTGGCAACCCTATAGCCATCTTAAATTTTAAAATTCTGACATTAGATTCGAAATCAGCGACCCCCTAAAACTTTAAGATATCTAATATTTAAAACTCTTAAAAAATATATTATTAGGTGGCAACCCAATTGTTAAAATATCAAAATTTTGTAATTCTGGCATCAGATTCAGATTCAGCGACCCATTTTTATCTAATGGTAAAAAACAAATCATTGTATGCATGCATTTCTTAATTTAACTGCAATAAAATATTTTTTTAACAAAACATGGTTTTTGCATTGATATTTAAAAAGTTAGTGAATTATGACTTTTTTTAGACATGTTTATACTTGAAATTTTTGTAATAAAATTCTCTATCTCATAAGAGGGCTAACTTTTTCTCTCTGATATAATTATTTTGAAATATGGGGCTTCAAACATAAAATATGTTTATAAAAAACGAAAAAAGTGATTTTTTTCACTTGTTTGCGATCATAACAGCCATATCACTGATGCTATTGGCATATATTATACCTTTAAATTTTTATCAGACTCTCCTCTACTACATACAATTAAATGTATTCATTCATTCATTAAAATACATTAACTGAACATGTACGTTTTTACATGCATTTATGTGAAGTATGTGTTCCCAATAGTGGAATTTTTCAATTTTGCCATTTATATAAAAAATTGGGGCCAATCGAAAAAAATCATTCGGTATTCGATATTCGAATTCTATGGAAAATTTTACTATAGAAAATGATATCGCAATTCGTTGTGCAAAACCTTGTTGAGTAGTGTAATCAATAAAAAAAAAATCGATTTTCAAAAAAATGTTTGCCTAAAACCTCCTTTAAATGAAGAAAATTTTACTGCCCTCAGTAAGAATACATACATACGTGACTACATTTGAATGAAAAATCAGTTTTTTTTAAAGGATATTAAAGGTGAACATTGCTGAGTATCCCAATATTTCACACAGCCCTTTATAATGAACTAAATCCTAAGAAAATATTATTCTTTTTATTTCGTTTATATAAATTCTCCTTTTTAACTATTTAATCTTAATCTTGACTGTATCGTGGACACACCCGTGGTTCTCTGGGATCGGTTATAATGAATTTCTCTGTTGCTAGGTATAAGAACGCGAGAGCTAATACGACTTTGTGTGTATCTAGGGTTTTGATCACTTAACGACTAAATTAAACAATATAAGAAAATGCTTATAAGAATCAGTGTTGCCAGAACTTTTTTGAGAAAAGCGCGAGATTTAAAAAAAAAATCGCCCAAAATCGCCATTTTTTCTAAGAAATTTATTATATTAGAAAAAAAAAAACAAATTATATACATTTTTTTTCAAATAATATTGAGATCTGTTAATAGTATTAGATATCACGAATTCCACGAAAAAGTCAACCTCATAGGTCAAAAATCAAATTGTAAAGAGAGAAGAGAAACTATATAGAATATATTCTATCGAATTCGGACAACACATTTTAAGTTGAATTTTTCAAGATAACGGTACTTTTTCTGTGTTTTTTTTACTTTCGCGTGGTGAATAAGTTGAGCGAAATTTTTTCAGTTTTATTTTGATATTTGCCGTGAGGGCGTGCGCTGTTTATTACAACAATTAAAAAAAAAATATTTGCTTAAAATTTTTTAATATTTTCCTAATAATCATACATATATATGAATAAATAATTATCAACGACATACCGTGGTAAGAGCAGTTAAATAAATTAAGAAAATATGTAGCATGTGCGTGACAATATTGATATAAGTTTCAATGCAGACTCTAATATAAAACATTTTTTGCGGAAAATGCTGTTATGTGTGGATATTGAGATGGCAAACCAGATTGAAAAACATATTTTTTACTATTTCCATTGAAAAAAATTCCACGCGTTTCGCACATGTTACACTTTTTTCTATACAACAATGTAGTTTTTACACACTACGGGGTCGTTCATAAATTACGTTACCAATTTAGAGGGAAGGAGGGGCTTTAAAATGTATTACGATTAGTAATGATATGAGGGGTCTCATATATAACAAAGTGACCAAAAATAAAACAACTCGAAAAAATTGAAACTAATACACCCTTCATTTAAAAAAATGTCCATCCTTACATCTTAACTAAACGGTCAAACGTCTTAATTGACAGTTAACTATTGACAAGTGTCAATATGAATTCTCATAAGTGAGTTTTATTTAATTTAACCCTTAAATGCCCAATGTATCTTTTTGGATACAACCGAGAAAATAAGCTATTTATTTTAAAATATTGCAAAAATTAAAATGCTGGATATGTAGTTTCACTCTGAAAATTTCGAATAAAAAACAAAAATTTAATTATTGGCATAACTTTGTTGGTTTGGGAAATATTGATCGTCAAATTAAAAAGTTTTTTAATTTTTACGGAAAGTTCGGTTTTTGACATGAAATACCTTTTAAACTATTAACAATTTTAGAGTATCATTTAATAAAAAAACTTAGAGTTATCATAAAAATAATCGTTTTCCACGTTTTTGCCTTGAACTCCTACAACCAAGCTGATTGATGGTATTCGTCAGAATGCCCACTGTATCTTTTTGGATACAACCATGTTTTCTTTAAACAAAACTTTTTCCAAAAAAAAAATAAAAACGGGGTCGTGTTCAGGGGATTATTTAGCACAACATAATTTTAATGATATCGGTGTTGTTGGGCATTTAACGGTAAAAATAAATCGGAATATAAATTATTATTCAAATAAATCTATTTTAAGGAATCATATTCACAAAAACACTGAACTTGGTGATGTACGGGTGCAGCCTTTACGGGTACTCTCTCAAAGGCCAGGCGAATTTCTTTGCATAAGAAATGAGAATACACCTGAATAGGTCTACATGGAATCTGTTGAAGAATTTGAAGAGTCCCTGCTACAACAACAAAGTGTAGCAACCTGTTGCTTCATGAATTATTTGGCATTAAGCTCACAATATAATTCTTAAAATATATGTTTATTATAATTTATAAAAGAAATAAACTTATTAAAATATGCCACAATTTTATAACTCATTAAAAAAAAAACTTTTTGCAAAAAACGTAGTTCCTTCAGCCATATTAGACTCTTCCTCCATTTCGTCAATTCTCGAAGTATTGTTTAGTTCATACATTGATTTAGTTTATACAAGATGAATGCCAACTTACAAATATTGTCAAACATTTTTCCGCCTACGGCTGTCTTAATTTTGTATGCCGATTACCAAAATTCTTCACTTTCAGATGGCACTTTGTTTTTCAAAACATTGCTCCATGGAAATGTCAACAAAGATTCGTATTCGATTTCTGCTGCACGTCGCTCTTCAAGAGATAGATAATGAAGAGGGAGTTCACGGAAAGAAGGTCTTATATAGTTTAAACATCTTTCAGGACATAAAATAAAAGCATTTTCAAACATTTCTAACAGACTAGGTAATCGTTTTAACATTTCCTTGATTAAAACTATAATGAAATTCTGGCATTTTGATAGTGAATTTGTGAATTTCCTGATGGAGCTGATAATGGAATGTAAGGTCATTAATTCTTTTATAATTGCTTTTATCCGCTAAAATTTTATTTAAGCTGAATGTAGCTAAATTATCAAAATTGAAATTTTTGACAATGTCTTCTTTTATAATTTTTGAAACAAGTCTTTGAATAAATGTTGTGATTTCTACGTAAGCTTGAAAAAAAGTCAACTATTTCTCGTTGAAAATATGAATCAAGGGAGTTGATGTTTTGAAGAAACGGTCTCAAAAAAATAATTATTTCGATATAAATAAATTATCGATAAGGGCTTGTGAGCTGTGCTCAGTTGCATTGTTAACAGAGTGTTCCAAACACTTAAAACAATTGTTATTTTCTTTAATTGAAATTTTAAACACATTAGATGAGTTTATGAAAAAAGGTCGGTTTTACAAAAATCGCCGATTTCCTAAAAATTAAAGCGCAAAAACAAGAAAAAAAGCGCCCAATTGGCGATAAATCGCCCAATCTGGCAACGGTGATAAGAATGCTTATGGACCAGTGTTGCCAGAGAGACGAACTGAAATTTACCACTATTTGGGAAAAAATTTACCACTTTTCGAGGAAATTTACCTTTTCCCAAAATAAAAAATAAAATAAAAAATTTTTTAATGATTAACAACCGTTCTAATTTTTTTTGTTAGTATACATATATTTATCTCTCATCAACAAACTAACCGTCAACTCTTGACGAGTATAAACTATTTTGTTTCGCTATTTTTTAATTTAATTCGTTTGTTACTTTTACCCCTTTTACATTGGTTCTCTTTTGAACCCAAAATGTTGACGATACAACACAAACGTACCGTCAATTTGTTCCCCCTTCTCAGCCAATTCGCCGCAATTAGCCAACAAATTCGAAAAATTGCTTTCAATTATTGACCAACGTAAAAGGGGTCTTTGTTCAGCAACTAAAGATGGATAAGAGCCTGAACAAAGACACGATCTTTGTTGTTGGAAAATACATGCAAAATGTAGAAAAAAACGCAGCTCTTTTTCCGCAACGATAAATCACACAATTAGAATCTATTATATTTTTTCTCTTGCGACCGATGATTCTCTCTCTGAGTGCCATTAGTGTTGCCATATTTTTGCTAAGAATTGGCTATGTTTAATGAAATTTGCTTAGTTTTTAGTTATCTCCTGACATTTCTTGTTTGTGTGTGTTGTATTCACACAATTGAAGAGACCAATACATTGAAATGAAATGGAAAAAATAAATAAAAAATGCTATATAAAAACAACTTTGAATCGTCAGTCGCAATCGTTTCATTCTGGACGTGTTCTCTGCGATCGACGCAACGATATTTGATTCTGTTCGGGCTCTAGTTCAGATTTTTTTTTATTACATAGGATGATTCAAAAGAATATTAAACTACTTGTGAGAATGTTCAGTGAGGTAACAGTACTGCCAATAACTCGAAAAATTAACAAGTCTAAAAAAATTATTATTTTCGCAAAATTTACCACTTTTGGTCAAAAATTACCTTTTTTACCTCTGCCCGAAAAATTAGTCAAAAATTACCTCAAATAGGTAAATTTACCTCAATCTGGCAACACTGTTATGGACAGCTATGGGCAGAGAGCGCTATGAGAGCATTGAGAGCAAGAATTGCGAGTAAAGGCCTATGTAGCAACACAAAACGAAACAACAAATCAAAGACAAAAGACGAACACAGAAGCAAAACAGAAGCTTTAAATGAAGTTGTGCTCTTACCCGCTTATGAAAGATTTTCGGGTTGCCAGACTATTTAATTATAAATCTACTATTTCAACATTGACGTGACAGCTAATCTTTATCCTTGTCCTTATTCTTGTCCCTTTTTTTTTTCTTTATGCCCTAACTTGTCCTCATCCGTATCCTAATTCTTATATTTGTCCAAATAATTGTCCTACTTCTTGTCAAAACTCTTGTTTTAATCCATGTTCAAATTCCTGAAATTAAGCTTATTCGAATCCTTTTCCTAATCCTTGTCCCACTTCTTTTTATAATCTTTGTCTTAACACATTTTGTCCTTAATGTGCATAAATCCATCTTAAATATTGATTAAGGTTCGTCTAAATCTTTGTCGTTATCTTTCTCGTCATCGTTTTCCCAATTCTTGTCTGAAAACTAGACCATATCCTTGGCTAATTCTATGTTCTATCTAATCTTAGTCCAAATCTTACTCCTTCTCCTTATCTTATTCATGGTCATAATCTTTGTCTACATCCTTGCCCTTTATTTTCTTTTTCTTTCTAATCCGTATCGTTATAAAAATTGTCCTAACACTTGTCTCTATTAAAATTTTTAATTAATTTTCTTTTTATTTTTATTTTTGCTCTTGCATTTGGTACTTTAAAAATAGGTACTTTAAGGGGCTCCCTGAGAGGCCTGATGACGCCAATAATTTTCTTTTAACAATTATCATGTAATAGAGAACCTCAGCTTCACTGCCGTTTTATTAAATTTATCATAGCACCAATAGCCACTGAATTATAATTCCATGAAACGTTTTTTTTTTTTTTTTTTTTTTTTGTTTCAATTTTACTGTATGAATCCATTTACTACCACTGTTCAATTTTTTTAACACTTTACAGCTTAAATAACAAAAATTTTTTTTCTGTGGTAGAAAATGTGTTAAGAGCTATTCTAGAACTTTTCTAGCTCCATAGTGTTGCGGCTCGAAATTTTGTTTTTTTTTTTTCATTTTCGTTACGAGTATAAAAAACTATTTTTTGCTGTTGTCAAATAAAATTTTCTGTAGGACTCAGCGAGTAATAATTTCATGCAACATTATTGCATTTTTGTTGCATACGCGCACAGTGGTCCGAAAGACCAATCTAGCCGGAAAAAAGTCAATTTTTGAACTGCGTTGGAAGCAAACATTTAGTTTGCTAATAAGTGGGCAAGTGTCTACAGTGCAAAACGGTAAATTTGTTTTCCTTTAATTCGCATTAATAGCTTCTCCCCATTGTTTCAAAAACAGGCGATTGCGTTATTGCTAAGTATAATATTGATGGCACAGTCTATTTTTATAAGTACACAGGTGGAGTGATTGTAAAACAATTAAAAAAAGTTTTGACTATATTTTTTGTTGATAAAGTTAATTAAGGTGAAGGTATGAATAAATATTACTGGAAATATATGTTCAATTTGGTTCTTGTTTTAGATAAAAATTTATTGTTGTACATAAGTGTCTAGTGGGTGCAAATTTTTTTCAATGTCAAATTCTATTAAGGTTTTAAATACGACTTTATCCGACTTTTGTTCTAGTTTATGGCTTTATGTAAAGTGTGTGATGTCAACGTGTCAATGTTTGTGAAATCAGCTGCCAGTTTTTGCGTAAACGATTTATTTTTGGCTTATAGTGAAAAATGCCGATTACAAGGATGGAGCTGTATAATGTTTGGTACAATGAAAAACAACAAAATAAAAAAACAAATGCTGTTTTAACGTATGTTTTCGGTAAGATTGGGCTTCAAAATAAAGAAAACGATAGTTATTGTAAAGATGTACAACAATCTGCTCATATGCTTATATGTATCCCGAAAAAAAAGTGGACGCAGGCCAATCGAACAAGTCTTGTGTTTGAGGTTTCCAATCATAGTTGGTTAGATGGGATGTTTGTTATTGTCGAAGAAGGTTTAGAATATCTCTTTAAAAAGGGTCATTAGAGAGACCGTCAGCATCTAAGCATGGAAGACCTAAAAGCAATTTCAGATCAAGTTGAGAGGGCGAAGCGAATTAAAGTAGCACCTTTTTTGGCGAGTATATAATATGCTAGAAATAGATGCGATAAAAGCTAAAATATCTGTAATTGGTCCCACACAAATTTGTGAAGAAGAGAGCTAATTAATGTCTTCTATAATTTTCATTTAGCAATGATTGATGAGAAAATATTCTCAAAAATCGCAAATTCTTCCCAACGTTGTGGAATTTGTGGAGCTTAATCAACAATTTTGATTGATTTAAGTGAAAAATTACAGCCGAAAGAAAGCCCTTATGAGTACATCCTGTCAACATTGCACGCTTGAATAAGTGTTTTAAATGTGTCCTTCATATTGCCTATCAACTAAATGTTTGAAAATGGCCAACCAGAGGGAATTCCGATAAGGCCGTGTTAGGGGCAACAAAGAAAAATATTATTGACCGTCTCAGAAAAGAGATGGGTTTGCTAGTTGATATTTGCAAAAAACAATGCTTAATATTTTTCACTACCTACTATTGTCGTCGGATCCTCTTATATCTTCTTTATCAACAAAGCCTTCTCTTCGTTATCGCAGTGCAGAGCCTTTATCCGAAGAAGTACTATCATTGCTTTCAGACGCGACTGACGCGTTAATGTCCGAGCCACAAGTCGATTCAGAAAGTGAAGCAGATTCTATTAAAAAATTTAAAACTTATTATTGTCTACATACTTTTTAAGCACGTGCTCGTTTTGCACCTAAAGTTAACATAAACATAACATATTTCTTAATAACTCATAATGTAATAATATAAAAATAAGTTGCATTGTGTATGAAATTGATGTTCTCGGTAATGCGTGAACCGATTTTATTTCTGGAAATTTCCCATGAAAGGTGGCGTCAATACGGAGGTTTTGTATGAATGGTCCTTGTATGTGTTTTGGTTCATGAATTATAGGCATTTTAGTGAACTTCTCAACAATACAGGTGTGAAAAAATACAGCTGCGCACATATGGTGTATATGGGGAAATATTTGCAAGGGTAATTGGAAATAAATGGAATATTGGAATAATTTGGCAAGTCTCACTTTAGTTTGCATTTGCGCGAAAAATATAGGCATAGTAAAAATTTTCCATACCCCTTTTTTTCCATACCCCCTTTAGCGCCTACAAATCAATAAAAATGCTATATTTAAGACTTTTTTGGTCGTATTAGACTAAAATTTGGTAAATAAGTTCGTATGCTTACTGTCGGCAACTATACCAAAACTGGGCGTGGTCTAACTATATATACGCCCACTTTTTATAAATCATTATTATTACTGAGTTGTACATGTTTTGATAGTGCAAGTTGATATGTAGACGCTAAGGGCCCAAGAGGTAATTACTATATATTTGAGCGAACATAAGACAAGGGGGAATTTGGCCACACAGGCCAAATTTATGATATCGAATTGCTTTGGAACTATATGTCGTATGTAACTATGCAATAGACTCCTAAACTACTCATCCGATTAGCACGAAAATTTGTGTATAGAAGTTTTTTGGTACGGTGCGTGTTTGTGGGCTATCAATTTTTATCCACCTTGAACACCAGAGGGCACTGTAGTACAAATTTTTTACAAAACTGCCTAAAACTGACAAACCGCTTATGCGATCAGAATGAAAAGTGGTATACAGTGGTTTTCGTGTACGTTGAGTGCTTTGCTGCAATCTTTTTTGACCTATCTTGAACACCAGAGGGCACTGTAGTACAAATTTTTTGCAAAACCACCTAAAACTCCCAAACGGCTCATGCGATTAGAATAAAAATTGGTATATTATAGTTCTCAGGTATGATGAGTTTTTTCACAGTATATTTTTTGAACCACCTTAGACACGAGATGGTGCTGTATTACAAATGTTTTACAAAATCGCATATTTTTAGTTGTTACATATGCAAATATTTACAAAATATAAAATATTTTTTAAATTTAGTAAAATTAAAAAATTTCCGTTATTTTGACATCAAAAACATGAACATATCTTGAAAACTATGAAAAATTTTACTACAACGATATATTTAATGTACATCGTGCTCAGAAATGAGAAAAAAACAATCAGAAATTTAATTTTGTGACTTTCGATTCAAATATCTCCGCTGCTTTTTTATACACTTTGTTAAATTTTTTTTTGTCTTAAAGCTTCATCAAAGTACTATAAAAACCTTATTGCAAAAAACCGTTAGTTGAGTATATATATTTTAAATATTTTTTTCAAAAAAGGTTTGAAATTTTGGAGTTTTCCTCAAAAAAAGGCTCAAAATTTGTTTTTGTTGTAAAAATAATTTAAACTCAAATTTGCAAATTTTTAACTCTATTTAAAAATTATAATATTTATACTCAAAAGTTATTTCAATCCTTCACTAAAATTAAAAACCCCTTGATTTTTTTTAACAAAATTTTTTTTCCAATATTGTGTTTTTATATTTTTGAAAAAATAAACAAGCTAAAAAATTAATTTTTTAGAAAAAATTATATTAGTATCTCTTAGCAATCAAAAGTTATAGCCAATAATCTTTATCCAAAATATATATACAAAAAGCAAAACGTTGTCTGTGTGATGGCTGGAAACATCAAAATTACTGAGCCGATAGAGCTGAAATTTTGACAGTACATTTTTTTCAAGTACGAGATGGTTTAAATTTCTGTCACATCCCCTTATACTGCCCACAAATGAATAAAAATGCTATATTTCCTACGGTTTTCGTCGATTTGGCTACATTTTGATAATTTAGTTTGTATGCTCACTGTCGGCAACTGTACTAAAACTGGGTAATGTCCATCTACTAGAAAACTGGGATGGGCATTATATAAATGGGTGTGGCTCCGCCCATACAATTAAAATTTGTATTATCGAATAGCTTTAAAAGTAAAAGTAGCAGTACTTACATACAAACTCAAAATGGAGTTACTATTTAGTGATCTCCTGCTACTGGGAAACTGTAACGGGCAGTGGAAAACGACAGTGGTGTCAAACTATGAGTCTAAGAAAAGTTGTGAATACACCTATTATGTCCCCATATAGTTGCAGGGTGCAGCAACGCGCGCCGGGAAAAGGCTAGTGTAATATAAAATTAAGTGTATTCTTTTTCCTAACTACAAATATGACACGCCCGTTTGGCTGATTACGCCAATTTTTTGTGTGAACCTCGATTTTTATAAAAACTTTCGGCGTGCAAAGTTTCATCTCGTTATGTCTTGGCAAAAGCAAGTTATGACTTATTTCCAGCTAGATTGGTATTTCGGACCACTGTGCGCCGTTACCTGCAAGCAAAAAAATTTTTCGTTTACCGCAACTGAAAAATTCACCAATTACACTTCGTTTGCGAGTTGTATTTGCCTCAAACGAATACTCAGTTGTCATTAACTTAAAAATATATCTTATATATTTATATTCAGTTGCGGTAAACGAAAAATTTCTTTACGTGTTGTGACGGTCAACTCAGAAGGGGACGCCTACATCTCCGTTGGAAGGACAAAACGTTGTACAACCTGACGACACTTGGTGTTCCCAACTGACGTCAACAAGCTCATAGAAATGGCTGGCGCTAATTCTTTTTCGAGGTAAAAACCGGCCAACAGTCTTGAACAACAAATAAGTAAGCAAGTAATTCCAAAACTATAAAATACTATAGGACTGAAATGGCCAATTTATTTTATTTTAAAATCAAAATGTAAGACATATTCTTAACCCGATGTTTAATGAAAAGAAACTTAGCTACTTATTATAATATTTTTACTATAAAACTAACAACGAATCGATAAAAATTAATTACGGTTTATATCACAGATCTTTAAATTTTATAACCTTAATTTAAGGTAGCTTTTAAATTATAACTATACGTAATTTTCGCAAGCAAATAAGTTATTTTCTCCTATACACAAAAAACTTCCGTGTAAAACTGAAACGATACTGAGTGTCTCACAGACAACTTGTATCAAAAATACCAAAATAATGAAACTCAATACAATATGGAACAAAGACGACAATTGCCAAAAGTTAGTAAGTAGTGAACTTCATGTGAAAAAATTAAATTCTCAGACTTATTGATAAATCAGAGAGGAACATGAAAAACGATATTGTTTGATGGTGGTGAGTGTTTGTCGAACAGGTTCGCAAAAATTACATCAAACCAAGCTGGTCAGCAGCGACACTAAAAGTTCCCACACGACTCGACGATGTTCAATTTACCTGTTGAGCAAGCTATCCTTTACGGTTTCCCAAAGGATCTAATCACATAAAATCATCGTTGCTGGTAAAACTCCCCTTTTCAACACTCACTCATTATCTCTCCAGTGCGGTCGCGTTTGTTTAAAGGACTTGTGGCCGATGACAAGCTGCTGATAATTTTAACCAAGCACACACACACACACAAAAACACCAGGCGTACCCGACACGTGACTTGATTCCTTTGAACGCGATTATCTGTTGAGAGATTGGCAACTATTGCTGCAATGATTGCTGTTATTAGCGTATTTTTATCATTGCTACTGATAATTTAACGAATCTAATTGTAATTTAATATGTTTCAAAAGGATGATCCATCGTTTACTTGGGTCTTTACTTTTATAATAACATAGTGAGCAAGTTTTAGTACAACCAAGATAAGGCAAAAGTGACAGGAAACTTATGCGTGGACGAATAATTGTTATTTGTGGTTACAGCGTTGCAACCCTTAAGTAGGACGTATTTGATATTGCAACTTATATCCTATGAATTGTGATGTTTACGGAAGCTCTTAGCCGATTGGCTGCGTAAATGGGTAGAACTGTCACGATTCTGTGTACCGAAGGGATTGATCTGCTATTATATCAATATCTTTCATATGGAAAATGTATGGTTTTATTCAAAAGGATATTTTTCCATTTCGTCTTCAACAGCACATATACTGGGAAAGAAAACAAGAAATTCATGAAAATGACAATAATTAAAAAAATTTGGCATATTTTAGATTTTTTTTTTTAACCATGAAAGAATTGAAAACTTAGGCCTACAAGGTTTTGATTTTTGGCTACTGAGGTTAATTTCAGAAGTACTTTCTTACTGTCTCAGAGTTTGAAAAATCAAACTGTCAAATCAAGGTGTTTATTGGTGTTGTGAGTCGGTATGCAAAATAAATACATCAACTGAAGGAGAGAATTGAGCACTGCAACGGTTCATATCAGCAGATAACTTATTCTTTGTTCACTCACTTGCTTTGTGTGCTGTGCGTGAAAGAGTATTAGTGGATATGAGTCCAAGTTATTCTTAGACTTAAATCCATGGTATAATTCCACCAATACTCTTTTTTGTGTAAGTCAACCAATGACTAAAAAATGAGAATAATTGCAGATCTCTGATGCAGAATCCATTTTTATTCAAATTTTATGATTTCGTTTAAGGGGGTAAATCGATTTTTTATAGTAAAAAAAAACAATTTTTTATCATAAATAGGTAGTAAAACAATTAAAAAAAGATGTCCTCAAAGTTTTAAACAAAAATATAAATTCTTTCTGAAGTCATAAGCGGCTGACTGATGGCTTACTGGCTTACTTCTCTTTGACCGCCGCACACTGGTCGATTTATGTTCGCTAGCTGGACAAAAATATTATATGAAAGTTTTTTTTTTGATTTTTTTAATTGAAGTTTATTTATTTATTATTGAATTATCATATCTAATGCTTCAGGAGGCAAAGATTTATTTTTCTTATTTGGAAGGTGCCGTATATCACTTATAACAGGATCAGAGGAAATAAGCAAATTATGAAAAACGTCCTCATTGGTTGCAACTCGTGACATTTTTCTTGAGAAGCTTTCACGATATAGCGTGTAGTTTTTTTGACGGGCTTCTAAAACGTCTTTCGACAGTTGGCCAATAGGAACAGCAAAGTTTTCAATAACGTCAGCACCATGAATAAGTATTTTATGAACGCTCACAGGCATTTTATACCAACTATATTTGCTGACAAATAGTTTGGCTGTGTCTAAACAATATTTTCGGAATTTGGTTGTGTCAATTTTCAGTCCGGATGAAAGAGTAAGCAGAACTATGGAAAAACGTTGCACGAGCTCATAATCAATTCCAATTATACTAGCTGTTTTTGCAGGATCCTTGAAAAACGTACGGGCAGTGTTACCATCATTCGAGTTACCCCCACCTTGTTTCGGAAAATCCACTAATATTCCTAACTTATTCCTGAGCTGGTTTTGAAGATAGACTTTTTTATCTTGAAACTGTTTTTTGGCCTCCTCTCCTCTTGCCTGCCAACATTTGTTATCAAGTTTGTATGATAAATGCAATAATGATTCCATAAATCGTATGTGTTCGTGAAGAGTTTGTAAGCCATGTCCATATGCGTTACTATCACAGGGTATGTTTAAACATTTCTCCAAATCATTCATATCGTTTGGGGATGCTTTACATATGTAGCAAACAGCACTAGCTTTATTTTTGTTAATTGCATTGCAAGTTTTACCGTCAACCATTGTTTTCAACAGCACGTGATATATGTTAATTGTTTTCCCGTTTATAGTTAATATCTTGGCGAGGAAGTTCTTAGATTTATCCATAATTTTGAACGTTCATTTTCAGAATTCTTCTTGATTTCTAAAGGCACAATGCACGTTAACAGTATATCTGAATCGCTTGCGGCAGCATAAACTAAAAAATTTTGCTTATAGCGGGAGTGTCCCCCACTACCGTCCACTCCCCACTTCCAAGTACATTCAAAAGAATCGCCATTTTCACATCCAATATCAAATACTTCACGCTGTGCTTCTGAAAGACGCTGAACAGTAAAATTCAGTAAGGGCTGTAGCTTGACTTCAGCTAAGGTTTCTGTAATCGAAATTGATGTAATAGGTGGGTAACATCTTTTCTTTGCTTCCAGTATAGAATCATAGCTAAGGTATATGTTCGTATCTTTCTTTAGCATTTTTTTGAAGATTTTTATACTGATGCTTTGTAAATTTTAATTCTGTCATTAGAGCTAAGGCTTCTTCAGGTGTATACGGGATCGCTGATTTTATTATCTGAGGTACTTTTAGTTTCTTCAGAGTCTTGCGTGAACTGCCAACAACTTCTTTTACGGCTTCTGCCATAGAACGTTTACCTTCTTGTCTTAGCTTCACTTCCGTTGCAATATATAGTTCTTCTGACGTTTTATACATGAGTTCTCGAATTTTTCGTTTTTTAGACTTTAATCCACTTTCTTGAAATATTTTCTCTGGCCTTCCAAGTTGTGATTTTTGCTTATTTATTTCCATTTCTATAGGCATTTGAAATTTCTTAGACAGCCAACACTCTTCTGAATTTAAGAACACACGAAGCGTACGTTTCTGTGCAACCCACTTTTGAAAAATTAATGACACAAACTTTTTGGTGTAAAGGAAACATTTTTTATGTTGGTCCTCATTTACATCTAATATGGAACGTTTTGAATAAACAAACTTTACGACTTCACTCGCACAATCAGAAACAGACGATTTGAAAAGTCTGTTCTCTCTCATAAATAAAAATATATCATCTCTTGTAAGATACGGCCTCTCCGTTTGGAGGGCATTGCTACCTTTATAAGGGAAAAAATATATTTTATGGTGGCTTTTGGCACGTAATGTTAATTGTTAATTAAAGTGAATAATTGAAACTTTATAATAAAATTACTTTCGTGATCAGACTATGTCGGACTTTTTTTAGATCGTTCATTAAAAAAAAAAATATATTAATTGTGTTAGCAAAAAATGACTGCATATAGACACCATTTTCAATCCTTCATTTTTATAATATAAATATGAAATTAGTTTTTTGTTAAGTACTTACAATGAGGATCATGCGACATATTTGCTTTTTTGGTTATTCTTCTTTAGCCAGTAAAAACTTGTACTTACAGTGACAATGAAAATTCTCAACTGGAGCATATAATAAAAAAATTATTTCAAACTGAATCATTGCGGCGAAAATACAGTAACAAATTTTAGTGCTAGCCTCCTTTGTTGTTTCTAACTCATTATTTGAATATTGCTCTCTACATTAAACGGAAAAAAATTTTTAAAAAACCTATGTTAATTTTTGACTTTTGTCCGGCTACTGATGTATGAAATCAACCACTGTGCGCCGGAGTAAACATGTTTTTTCAAACGCGTTTTTCTCGAAATAACTTTTTTGAAAAAACAGTTACATCTCATAGTGACCTCCAATGGGTTTCTAAGTTTCTAGCTTCAAACACTAAAGAAGAGACCAGGAATTTTTTGGGCTTGATTAAGTAAGTGGGGAAATTCATTCCTGACTTGGTGAATGTCACTCGACCATTAAGGAGCCTATTGAAATCGAATACATAATTAGCTAAATTCTTGATATTATGGGATGCAATAAAGACTTAAGGGCACTTCCTCAGACTTAAAACCGAAAGAGCACTTGAGCTTATTCGCTCAAAATCGCAAAAAATTCGATAAGATATAGAAACCAAATTTAGAAATGAGATAAAAAACTGGGCTCTGGTTTCAGGAGAAAAATTCCGCAAACTAACTCATTTACAGGCAAATCGTACCACATTATTGGGTTAAAGTAAACGGCTCACGGTATAGCCCAGGGTATTTTAGAAAATAGATGGGGTACGAGCCATGAAGATATTAAGGAGCATCCTTTTATAAAATAAAATGAGTATTATTAAAAGTTCTTAGGGAATACACACATATAGTTGAACCATTTTATCGATTTCGGCCCGATCATTCGCAGTATTAAGATTTGGAATATAAATGACAGCACTTAATTTTGATGAAGTAAATGAAGCAAACTAGGTCTGTTTCCGTACGCACACTGTGTAACTTGTGGGACGCTATTTTCTGTTTCCGTACTTTCTGTGCTTAAAATGGGAGAAGAAGAACAAGCATAAAATCGCTCTCTCGAGCACACAAAGTGCACAGAGAGTGCTAGAACTCGAGACTTCGAGTAAAGTAAGAACAAGCATCAAGAAGAATAAGCATCAGTAAGAAGAAGCAAATGTCAAATTACATTTCATAATTGTTTATGTTTTGCGATAAATAAACTCACAAATTGTGTGCCTAAAAAGAAATTTACGTACAATAAATAAATAGTAATAAATAAAAATTAAGTAATTGTTCAGTTTTGCATTAAAAATGGCTTTTAGTAATCTGAGTGAAAGTGTTTTAAATTTTATGCTGCCGTCTGCAGTCAAAATCAGCTGTTTTGTGCTCGAAACTTACTAGAAGCTGTTTCCGTACTTTTGCAACTATTCTCACATTTCGTTTTTACTCTCTAGCACACGTTTTACACAAATCTTATACAGTGTAAAGTACGGAAACAGACCTACTGAATGACGGCTCACAATTGGAAAGTATAAATTATATCAGATAGGTTAAAGAAAAGTGTTCCAATTCAAAAAAGAAAATTGGTTTGCGGAGGTTATATTGTAGCAAAGAATTTTTTTTTTCTACAAATTTAATAACTTAAAGTTTTATTAAATCAGTATTATCAAAAATAAATCATATTAAATCAGTATTAAATAAACATTATCAAAATCTAATTCGCACATTTAGGCAGGTGCGACATATCTGATGAGGGGATGAAACGTATCATATTCTTTTAACTCTCTTGGGCAATACAGTAAAATTGTGGACCTATCTCCCTGAGAGCATATTCCCCGACAGTTTTGCATTATGTATATTTAGAACTAGCTATTATGGCGTCCGTGGCGTAGTTGGTTAAAGTGTGTGGCCTCTATGTTAATGAGGATCTCCGGGTTCGAACCCCAGCAACGACAGGAAATTCTTTGAATTAAAATAATTTTTCTGTACGGCCGCCACCTCTCTGCAGACAATGGCAAACCTCAGAGAGTAATCAAAATGCCATGTAAAGCTTCTTGAGAACAAGAACATTCCGTTCATCGCCGTTCGGAGTCGGCGTTAAACCTGTAGGTCCGGTTCTCGGTCAATTGTATACAAACTTAATAACACGCACAACACAATTGATCAAAAGAAGCTAGGTCGAAGTCCTTTCAAGGGCTGAAATGGCCAGTTATTTATTTTTTTTAATATATTCAGAACTAACTATTATCCTTCTTCTGAATCAACAGCGTGATATTTTTGCCTCTGTGTTCTTTACCTATTTTGCCGCTGCGAGCCCAAATGAAAATGCCATCACAACAAAAACTTAAAAAAAAGTAAGGAAAGTTTTTATTCTGTATAAACCGACCATGAAATGTCCTAGACCTCCTTATACCTATGCTTAAAAAATAGGCGGACCACACTAATTTTCGGCTTACAACTTGATATCGATACCATTTACTTATTCGTATAACTCGACCAATTTGAACTCGTACATCTTATATACGAATATAGTTCCAGAAATACACAACCTAACAAAGAAAATTTCTCTACGTAGTCTCCTTTTAGCTCAATACACTTTTTTAGCTTCGATACCCTGTTTATAGTGAAAACCGTCGAGCTCTTCCAAATAGCCATCAACCGCAGACAAATCTTTTATTGTTGGCAAATCTTTTACCACCGAGCCATTTTTATTTAAATTTTGGAAGCAGAAGTGAATAGGGTTTTGGCCATTGCAAAACGAATGTGTAAACTGGTGCATTGTCTTGATGAAGTAAAACTTTCTTTTTCGACAAATGCCGACCGGAAGGCTGCAATAAATTTGCATAATACTCGCTGTTGATTGTTTTTTCTTTCGGAAGATAATAAAAATTATACCACGCGCATCCCAAAACACTGACGATATGGCCTTGCATGCGAATGTAACTGTCTTCACCTTCTTTAGAGCCTTTCAGTCCATTGTTTTGACTGTTTCTTCGAATCAGGTGTGAAGTGAATAACCCATTTTTCAGCAATGATTATGAATCTACTTTATTATTGAGAAACTTTGCCAAACACTCGATTGAAACATCCTCACAGCGCTGTTTTTGTTCCATTGTGAGTAATCGGGGCACTCAAGTTGCGGTCATCTTTCACATGACCAAATATTTAGTCAATATGCGATGTACAGCATTTTTTTAAATGCTTAGCTTGTCTTCTATATCACACACTTTCAGTCAACGGTCATCCAATACCTTTTTGTGGATTTTCTTCACTAATATTTCTGGAATGGTCTTCTCATTTGATCGACGACTGCGATGTTCGTCTTGGCATCTCATACAGCCTCGTTTAAACTCTGTCACCCAATAGTTACTGTTGAAAACGAAGAAGCAGACACCCCCAGAGTAGAATTTATAAATGCACGGAGAGCGTTCACTATTGATGGCTGCCAAACAAATACTGGATAAAGTAACGGTGTCAAACTTCAAGTTTGAGCTTTATAAGGTTAGTACTTTCTACCATTTTTGGCCACGTTTGGCCATTTTGACGTGGCGTCCGTGGCGTAGTTGGTTAAAGTGCGTGGCCGCTATGTCAAAGAACTTTGGAAACCCAGGTTCGAACCCCAGCAGCGACAGAAAATTATTTGAATTAAAATAATTTTTCTGTACGGCCGCCACCTCTCTGCAGACAATGGCAAACCTCAGAGAGTAATCAAAATGCCATGTAAAGCTTCTTGAGAACGAGAACTTTCCGTTCATCGGCGTTCGGAGTCGGCGTTAAGCATGTAGGTCCGGTTCTCGGTCAATTGTGTACAAACTTAATAACACGCACAACACAATTGATCATAAGAAGCTAGGTCAAAGTCCTTTCAAGGGCTGAAATGGCCAGTTATTTATTTTTTTTTAACAAAAATTCTCATCTATACGTGAATTCGGGTACTTTTGGGATTACTCTCGTAGAAATGCTTTTATGGAGCTTTGAATATAACAATCCTTAGAGCTTTAAGCAAAACAGTTAAACAAAGTTGTGGAAGCAGTTTTTTTGTTTTTTTTTTTTTATATATTAAAATAGTAAAATAATTTTTAAATTAATTTTATTTTTAATCCAAGCAATAAACAATTAAATGTACTAGAAAAATTATCGTTTTTTCAAAATTTGTCGCCCCAATAATTTGCCAACATGGGCTCGGGTCGACTTGGGCCATATGGTAAAGCAGTCATGAGCTTTCTGAAGCACAATTGGCCCAGTTGGCCCAGCTACAAATATGTTTTATTTTATCAAATTTGTGTTTGCACATTTATAGAAACAACAACACATACAAAAAACAACGTCAACCAAACCGACGTTCACCAAATTTTTAACTCGATTTAACAGCAGCAATTGCATGCAAAAGCAACAAAAACAAAGCCTCACTCGACGAGGCTGAGCTTGAGATTATTGTCCCGTTACTTGTGTAACACAAAAACACACATGACTTGTTTTTGTTTTGCACATCAATTTTTTTAGATATAGAAATAGAAATTCAGTCTTTTCGGAGTGCTTTGACAAAAATTTTTCTTGTTTATTTTTTTTTTTCTGCAACGATGAGCAAAAGCAATAATGAGGACAATTTTGTGTTTGTTTAAAAAAAACATTGGTCTACCAATTTATTTTCCTGCTCATGACTGTGGTAAAGCCACAACTGCCCAGTTGGCTGTTTCCTTAAGGATTCATGGAGGATTAATGCACGAAAATGCCCCATCGCCGACGAAACTTACGGAGTCGCCCATACAATTCATGCAGGAAAATTTCATACAAGTGTCCAAAATTACGTGAACGAAACTTTAAAAGAAAAATGTAGAAAATTTCGTCAACGAAAGCAAGAGGAAAATATGCAGCAAATATCGCCAAGGAAATAAAACGGAAATTCAAAGGAGAAATTCGGCAGCGAAATACAATCGGAAATATAAAAGAAATTTCTGCAACGAAAAGATAAAGAAAAATTCGCCAACGAAAGCAAGATGAATATTATTTTTTAGTTTTAACCTAAAAACATACATAAGAAAATTAAAATATAAATAACTTATGCATTAATAAGATTAAATCCACTGTTTGTTAGTAAACGTTAAATAAAAGTTTTCAAATTTTATTTTGTTACACTTAAGCACAACTTTTATTATGAACATTTGTTTGATAATGAATCAGCGTTTCTAGCTTGGTGCTTTTTCTACCACGTTCGACAACCAGCGTTGCAAGCCGTAAGGCCACAAGTCGGTAAAAGAAAATTGTAAGAAAGTTCGTTAGTAATTCATTGAAAGGTGTGATAATTCTTCTCGGATTCACAGATGATTATTCGTTAAGGGATTTTAGGCCTACGGGGTGAGTGTGACCATATCTGTCAGCTGCTCAGAGGAAAATAACAGTTTTAACTGCTCACTGGCTAGCCACCTCTGTTAAATTAACATTTTGCAGGTCTTCGCTTTTTTGGTTTTTATCGAAAACTGCAACCTCTTTTAAAATAGTAATGTATCCAACACACAAACCACTGCTAGAACGACATATGCGTTGCTGTGCCGCTTGAAAGGCACTGAAATAGTTACTATTGATTAATTGTCAAAGTGGAGATTCAGATGCAGAGTCTATACAATATATGGTCTCTGCTAATAGAAAATCTTTATAATTAACAAAGAAAATAATTAGATTTTAACCTTTTATTCTGTTAATGTGTTTGATTTAAAAAAACAAAAACCTACAACTATTTAATAAAAAATGCCTCCTCTAACATATTTAAACAAAAATTCTAAAAGTCAATATTGATTGCACATCAGTCAAAGTGAAACAAATGATTTAGATCTTTGGATCCTGAGCGGTCAATTTAACCATTTTCACCGATTCTTCCCAAATCTTTCTGCCTTTTTCCTCATCCATAGCAGCAGCATTTAACGTGGTTTCCTTGCAATCCATGAAGTACTTGCCTGTGACGTTGGCAACCTCATCGGAGGTGGCCAAATAGATTGTGGTCTGTGCTCCCGCCTTGGTTGTCTTAAAGAAGCTCTTGGTAATGGCCATCATGGGGTAGTTCAAGGGGAAGGGTATATTTCTCCAAATGCCTGAATCAATCATACCCGGATGCAAGAAGTTTACGGTGATGCCAGAACCATCCAAGCGCTTGGCCAGCTCACGTGCAAAATAAATATTAGCATATTTCGATACGTAGTACAGATAGGCAGCCGGGAAGGTGCCTATTGGATTAAGTTTATCAACATTAACCGAAGCCAGGCGATACAGTTCAGAAGCTACGATAACAATGCGTGCGGGTGTGCTGTTCTTGAGCACATCGATAAGCAGATGAGTCAACAGGAATGGTCCATAATGATTGGTAGCCATCGTAAGTTCAATGTCATCTTCGCTGGTCTGTCCTCGAAAGGCTAAAGCCATGCCAGCATTGTGTATGAGCACATCAATCTTCCGCTCCGTCTTGACGATATCGGCAGCAAACTCTCGCACAGATTTCTGCGAGCCCAAGTCAAGTTTTTTCACCACCAACTTGGTGTTGCCAGTCTCTTTGATAATTTCATCTGTTATAGGTTGAAAAGTGAAACGATATAGAACGTTTAAGTTAGAAAACACGAAAAAATGTTACCTTTGACAATATTTGCTGTTTCCAGATTTCGGCATGCCATGATTATACGTGCACCCCGTTTTGCCAAGTCTTTGGCGGTTTCCTTGCCAATTCCGCTATTTGCACCGGTTATAAGAACTGTTTTGCCCTCCATAATAGTCTGAAATGAGTTCAAAATTTTAGATCTTATATTCTGAAGAAGTCTGAATTCAGGTTTTTAGTTATATCTTAAAAATGATAAATTGATTCCTGTATATACATTGCCAATACTACTTTTTTACTACCTATATAAAAAAAGTAAAATCTTTATTGGTGGATGGGTATAGTCGTATGAAGATAAAGTCGAGTTTTAATTTTTTTTCAAAGTTATTCGCCTAAAAGAAACATTATTCTTTTTTTAGGAGCTTTATACCTAAAATGCTATGCTATGAACTTTGTCAAAAGCTGAAGCCAAATCCACATTCACCTATTTTCGATATGTTTTGATTTGGGTTCAAAGAATTCTTGGACACTAATTCATGATTTTATTCCAAATAAATTTTCCACTTGAACGATATATGAAATAAGTTGAGATTGAACCTTTTTATGGTTCTGTAAACTTTTTGCACTCAAATCTTTTATTCTATGGCCAACAGGGGCGCACCCAGAAAAAAATTTTGGGGGGTGTTTTATATTTTAATTTATAGACTTATTCAAATTTCATATATGATATTTACAGTACAAAGTCAATTATTCTTTTATTTTGTGCCATTGAATTTAATATGTCCTCAATAATAAAATTGAAATTAATTAAGGCATTGAAATTTTATGAAATTTTAAGAGATTCTTCCAATATCATATTACTTTCTATGTGGGGTTAGCGTAATTTTCATACGAGATCGCTAATTTGCATTATGATCTTTATATTTTAAATACAAGCTTATAATATATCGAAATTCATAACGATGGCCCCAAAATCTCTGCTGTGATTGTCATTATATGCAGACATATAGACGGAAATAAACCGATATGATTGCACAGAGCCAAAAACCGCCACATATAATCAATAAGACCACCAAATTGAGATATTTTATTAGGTTTTCTTATTAATATTGCCAAATAATAAGAATTTTCCTTAAAGAAATCTTTTCAATTCCATAGAGAAAATCTTATTAAAAATTAACAACTACTATCAAACATTTTTTAATAAGATTTCTTATTGAATGAATGAAATAATGTGGAAATCTTATTAACACTTAACTTAATAAGAAAATCTCTTTTTTCACTCTCCAAAGTTTAAGAAGAGAAGAGTTTAAGAGTTAAAATTAATAAGAAAATCTTATTGATCTGCTTTTATAAAATTTTTTTATTAGACACCCTTTTAAGAAGATAGTAATGGTGAAAACGCTACTTATTTTTGCTTTCTTTGCTTTAGCTTTCAGTCGTAGTTGTGAAGTGAATTCGAAAAGTTATCCGTCGATTTAAATAAAGTAAAATAAGAAAAATGTTATAATGGAGAATGATATTTGTGTTCCAGAACTTGTTTTCGACAAGGCTAAAATTCTCGAAACTCAAGCCATATTTCAGTCGTGGGCTTGAATGACTCAATTTTGACTTTATTAAAAATGTACGGTAAGGTTCTTGACAAAAGTTGGATATTGAGGATGCCGCCGGATTTCTTTGAAGGCCTCGACAGCGCCGGGTATTTTGGATACAAAGTCAATGTTAATTTAATTTTAACATGTGTATTTAATATTCATAAATAACAACTTTATTTAATAATGCATAAATTTTAATAAAATCTTAACAATGTGTAGATTTGTATGTAATATTATAGGAAGTTAAAGATATATTTCTAGGTTAAAGATTAGCAAGATTCCGTATTGATTAAAAAGATTTCTTTAATAAAATTTTAAAAGAAATCTTATTAAATCAATAGAATTTCCTTCTTAAATTTCATGAATAAATCTTATTAAATCTATAAGATTTCTTCCTAAAAATCAAAAACATAACTTTTAAAATCCATAAGTAAATCACATATTTTTGATAATATTTCCTTATAGTTTTTAAATGTTATCTCATAAAAAAATAATAGGATTCTTCTTAAAATTATGTGGATTGCCCAATAAAAAATTCTCAAAGTTTTAAAAAGATTTTCTCAATGGTTTTAATAAGACAATCTTCTTGAATGAAAACGATAGAGAAATTTTATTGATTTTTTTCTATTTTATTAGGTTCTTTTGGCTCTGTGTGGCTACATTTAAATAAAAAAGAATATTGCTTTGGCAGTCCGTGGATATGTTTGATGTAGACTGATTAAGAGAAGTTTTTTTATTTTTTTTTTTACTAAATAACGATTACTAATTAAACTGCATCTTAATTTTTCGTTGAGATTCTTCAGTTTTGTAGAAAACAAAAATTCAAAATTCGGGTAGCTCGAAATACTCGAAAATACTCGGGTAGCGTGGGTGCTCGAAAAGCTTGAAAATCTAGTTCTAGTTTTAACTTCATATCACATTGATAGCGGAACTCGACTTTACAGAGAACAAGAGCGTAGTAGAGCATGTATGCGTATTAGAGCCCTGCATGAATATATTCGTTAAACGAATATACACTGCTTAACTGTTGTACACTAAAAAAAATGTTTTAAAATTGACGACAACTGTTATTAATTTGATGAATTTTATGTTTAAAAACTAGCTTGCACATTTCGTCAAAGTAAGAGCAAACTTTTAAAAAACATGAGAAAAGGCAAATTATGAGCACATTGTGTTTCATTTTAAGTTAGTGTTTTTTTTTTTGAGTGTAGGAGTACACTGCAAGCGAATAAATGTAAACAACAGATCATGTAGTAAAGAGAAAATCAGCGCATGAGAATAACTGCTAATTCGTTCTCTGTTCTCTCACAACACACTTCTTACCAGTGTTGCCAGAACCTGGGATTTCGCCCATATTTCGGGTTTTTTAAACCTCGAAAGGGCGCACGGGATTTTGAGCCCAAAAATGGGATTTTCGCTCAAGTCGAGTTTTTTAACTTTTTTTAATTCAAAAATTTAGAGAGAGGCCTGGGCTGAGAACCAGGATGGGTTGTGAACCATTACTTTTTTCTTTCCCTAATTATCGAGGCAATTTCGTTTCTTTTTTCTTATATTTTCGTAGATTTCTTATACGAGACCAAAACCGACCTACGGTTGTAAGCGCCAGATAAGTTAGTAAGTAAGTAATTGACATTTCGCCAATCTTTCAACTGCTAAATTTGTCTTTTGACATGACGCAATTTTTGCAGTTACACCGAAGTGTACAGATATATTGCTTGTGCAATATATGATGCTGTACACAAGCATCACTGAAGAAGGCACAACCAACACCATCCAAGCGTCCTAAGGCAAAAGAACCATAAAAACCATCTGATGAGGATATTGATTTTTGCACCATTTGTGGTGCAAATGCAACTCCAAAAACTCCATCGAATGCAACACATGTGGCCGGCCTATTCACTTGAAGTGCGTCAATATGGGAAGGCGTTCGTATTTCACATGCAAACATTGCGACACGGATTTGGATGAAGATGAAGAAAATTATGATTAAACACTTCCATTCATTACGATTTTTTAGCCAAATTGACGTCATTATAACTTGTTTTGCCTCTAACTTATAATATTATTGGTGATTTACTTCGTATTTTCCAACTTTTATTGGTATTTGCCAGATTTTTCACAACCCAGCCACATTTTTGGAAAAGCCAAAAATCACGTCTTTAGAAAATTGGCAGTAGAGAGTTAAATTTTAATCAAAACGTTAATCTGTCTACATAAAAAAGTTGCGATGTATATTCACCTTTCCAACAGTATCTTGGATTATTTGATATCTTTATTCTGAGGAAAAAATCGAGCCCAAAAACAAAACCCGGTTCACAACCCAGCCATCTCCCCTACATTAAAAGCAATACTCTTGCTGTTTAAAGCCAGACCCTTGCAAAGCTGTTTAAGAATTGAACTTGAACACAATGGCACTGTGAATGTTTTAAAGAGAAAGAAGAAGAATTCAATTTTGGATGGTCGGATTCGTTTTCTTTTTGACTTGACTTTACCAGGTAAAAAAGAGAAAAAAGCCAAAAAAATTAACGAGTAATTAAACATGAAGCTATGTGCAAAGTTTGTGAACGGGATTTTTTTCGGGATTTTTTATTTTTAAAACGGGATAAACAGGGCATTTTAAAGAAGAGAACGGGATATTTGGAGCTCGGCCTCTGGCAACACTGCTTCTTACGCTGATCTGCATTTGTGAGTTGTGTTAAGTATGCTAATATTCAGCAATGTACTATGGTGCACTGATTAATTGTTAGCGAAATGTGTTTAATTTGAGTTGGTGATTGATGAGTTGATTGAAAAGCAAAATTATTGCGATTATATAAAAAAAAATATTTTTAAATCAAATTGGATATTGATGAAATAAGTAACATAAAAAATAGCACAATCATTTTTTGCTTTATCTTTTAATGAAATGTAAATTTAATTTTATTTTTAATAAATAGTTATTAAATTTTAAGTTTTAGGTAATCTTTTCCTCTTAGGTAATTCTTTTCCTAATTAAAAATGCATAATTGTCTACATTATTTAAAACATTGCCAAAACATACATGTATTTAATGATATTTCAGGCAAAAAATCATACTCTGGCAGGCCTGTTCTGCGTATACAGAGCATAATTTCATAAAAACAATAAATAACACCATGAAAGTAGCTTTAAACATTCCAACTTAAATAAATAATGCTTTATAATTTGTAATTGTTTTACTTTATACATTTAATTTTATTTTTATTCGTTCATTTGGGGGGGGGTTTAACCCCCAAAACCCCTACCTGTGTTCGCCCCTGATGGCCAATATGTTCCACTGAAGCTTTCTTGAAAACTAGTAGGATTATTAGAATTTGTTTCGAGTTTTGTGAACTCCTTGGACAAAAATCTATGAACATCAGTTAAATAGATTCATGGAATTATCTAGAGAACTAGGAGGATTATTCATTTTTTTTTTTTTTTTTTTTGCAGACAGTCTATGTGGATCATATTGGCAAAAGAAACAGCGATTATTGTCCAAGAACTTCACAAAGTTAATTGATCAAACAGTCGACATTTGTCAAAAAATGTTGTTTTTTGTTAAAGAAGTCCAAAGAACCCATACAAATACCTGAGACTCATCTGTGAGCCCTACTATGCCCGCCCTTAATTCTTGTCATTCGTTGCCATGTTCTGCTCATGAACTGTCTCATGAGCCTCAATTTTCTCATTTGCGTGGGGACGTACACAACAAATATTTTTAACCGTTCTCGTTCATCGAACATTAACTACATGAGCGGACCTTTTCGTTCCCAGTTTTAAACTACAATAACCTCATCTGTCATTAGAGGTCCTCATGAAAGCTCGCAAATGCCTCGTATACAGCGAAAACCTCGAAAGTTTTCAACTCAGCTGTTATACCAGCTGTTCTCTTTTTCCATACAAAAAAGTTTACGCGGTGCTCGCAAAACTCCCAGATATTTTCAGTTCGTAAGTCTCGTATGAATTGACTCGTATGACAACAGCTGATTTACACACACGTAACCTGCAGAGTATGTTCATGAGAAGGCGTACACAAATTTGCGCAAATACGAATATGCGTGATTACGAGCTTTCATGCACGGAGAGGAAAAATCAAGCATTCTATGCTTGAATCATGTCAAGGTTAACGTGGTAAACGAGGCATTTGCGAGCTTAAATGAGGACCAATATAGATTTGCTTTAACGCTTGTCTCTAATTGTTATAAAAAGAGATGCGATTGTTTTATAGAGTACTTTTTCCTAACATGATTTATACTACAATTAAACCAAGGAAAATTACCCGTTTTAATTTGTCACTATGTGTCGGTACATGTAAGGGTCAATAAATAAATGAGTCAATTAAGTAGCTGTAAGTGTAAATTGAGAACAGTTCAGTAAGAGTCATTTATTAAATGGTTACGCCCACTTCGAGGTTAATTAATAAGCTTTTAACACGTTGCCGGTAAAAGCTGATCTTTAACAATAAAATTGCTCAATGTTAAAACTACCCAACTCATCGCTTTTAAAAACTGGTTATAACTCACAAGCAAATCTTGTCATCTAGATAAATTTTTTATAAATAGTTCAAGATTTTATTAAGCACCAATATAAAATAGAATAATTAAAAAAAAAAAGTTAAAACGTGTTAAAAATTTAACAAAATCATTACAGTTAAAATAAGCGGGACAACATATGTGCAGGATTGGTTGGATATTTTGGAGATGGGTTATCTTTTTCGTTACCTCAGTAAAACACCGGCCTGCTGTTATGCGTAGATAAAAACGTATGCTGAATAAGGTGGCAACAACTGCCGAAAAGAATGCCAAAATGAAGATATCTCGTAAGTAGTGCTCGTTTGGTAACAAACCAAAGAAACCCATCTACAATTAAAAACTTGAAAGCTTAGAAATTAAATGAAAGTAAAAGGGGCTCTACACGACACAACGGCTGTACAATCGCTCATCGTACAGCAGTTGGCTGTTTCAACCATTCGAACGTGCAATATTGCAACTAACTCGTTTCATGCTGGCATCCAAACAACACAATAATCGCACACAACCTTCAAATAGCAACCGATATTGGTACAGCCGTTGTATCATGTAGACCCAGCTTAAAAAGCAAACAATTTAAATCGATTACTACTATTTATATAACAGTTAAAACAAAATAAAGGCATTTAGCTGAGAAAAGGGACAACAACAAATGTTTTGAACACAAATGACGGAGAATTGGACCTACTAGTTTTATGGTGACTCCGAACGGCTGAATGTGCAAGTTCTCAAGAAGCTTTACATGGCATTAAAGCCTCTCTGAGGCTTGCCACTGTCTGCAGAGAGGTGACGGCCGATCAGAAAAACTTGGTTCAATAAATAAGGTTGTCGCATGGGTAAGAGCGAGTTCCCATAAATGTCAAATCGAAATTGTTGTTCATTGATTTCGATAATTGTGGGTACTAAGAAGAGAATACGATCAGCCTCGAGACAACCTTATTTATTCAGCCATGCAGAAAAGTGCACTTCAATTGAAAAAATTTTCTGTGTCAGCAGGGGTTCGAAACTGGTATCGAATTGGCATCGAGTGGTTCACGCACTTCTTAACGCACTCGCCACGGCCGCCGCGACAACAACACAATAACAAAAATTATTAAATTATTTAAAACGAGTTTTGTCGTAGTTACAGAATAGCTAAAGTATCATTGAGTCAGTGTATTTTCGGCGTGTTAACTATCTAAATGAAGACCGAATTTAAAGCTGGTTTTAAAAAGCTTACACCGGAATTTCTTTTGATTGTTTTAAATAAACATTAAAAAAAGCAGAATATTGATCTTTATTCCTCTTTATTCCTCTTCATGTGATTTGTGAAAATTTTATGAAAAGGGCTCGCATGTGCAAGCATGGTCAGGGCGGCCATTTGATATTATATTTCGGTAATAACCTCCATATCGCAACTAAATAATTCAATAAAAACTCACAAACATTTCAATAAAAAAAAGCATCGTTTTAAAATGTCAGTGACTTTTGGGATACCCTTTACAAACGCACCAGTTCAAAGTTTATTTTTGTTTTTTGTTTTTTATGTATAGAGTCGATATGTTGCAAACGCGTTACTTAAAAATCGAAGTCCTATCCACTTTGTCCATATAAATCGCTTTTCTGAGGGCTATTTTTAACATCGATTCACTCTAGTCAAAAGTGACTTTGTTTCATTGAAATCTTTTTAGTATTTATTTGTGTGAATATGATTAAAATTTAAGATCGCACATTTTATCACATATTATGGACGGATAAGTTTCAGTGATTGCATCTTAATTGGCAAAAATACCCATTCCATTATTCGAAATTTATGCAGCTATAGTAATTTCATATTTACTAATATACAAAATTATGCAGCTTAGTTAAAAGCAATTCACACGGTGCGATACTAAAAACTTTCTCATCATTATAAGCTTGCAAATATAAGTTTGTAGGTACATTAATAAAAAAGAATTATCTAGCAATATGAAGAGTGTTATTCAAAAAAAATAATACAAGTTTGTTAGATTAGAGAATTTATAAACTTGCTTAAATAATTTTAAGTGTAATAAAAAAAAAAATTTTTAATTTAAGGAAAGTTGACTTTATTTGCATTTAAAAATATGCTATATCACTATATTTAGGCACATGCAAGGAAAAAATTAAACATTTTTTGCAAATATTTTCAAAATCTTTGTGAGTGATATTCTGTAAGATTTAACATAAGCTCCCGATATAATAAAAGTTTTAACTAATGTACCAGACACTGCTTTGAACAGCAAAAGTTAAACAACTTTGACATCTGTCAAAAACTTTCACTTTTATTGAAAATTACATAAAACGAAATTTGGCATAAATATGCATATGAGACAAACATACATATGTATATGCTGATGATGAGAATCCACGTCACTAAAAATATTGAAAAATTTTTCCATCACTTTTAAGTCTCTCCTTCACACTTCACTTCTTTAGCACAGCACGCTCGTGTGCTATTTAAACTTTCTGTAGGTACTAACTAGTTGTAGTTAAGTTCTCTGTCTGCTTATCTGTTTTCGCCACAGCAGCAAATTTTTTATTTTAATGCACACAAACTCTAACTTCCTTACTACAAAATTTTTAACACCTTGATCAATTTTTGCAATCATGCAGTTTAATAACCTTTAAATTAAAAGAAAAACTTTAGCAATCCACTGTTGCCTTACCTTCTTCTTGAGCGTGGTATTTTTTTTTTAAATAATTAAAATTTTTTGCTTTTAGTGAAGAACAATAAAAAAATTTGTTACTTCTTGATTTTCACTTTGTTGCAACCTTCGCCTTGAACGTTGGTATTGAGACTGGCTTGAGACAGCGCAGCTTTTTTAAGACACAGTCCCGATTGTGCTCAACAGGTTGTTATGTGTGTTGTTGTTGTTTTTATTTTATTTGTTTTTTTTTCGTACTGGGTTTTTTACCAAGAGCTGTGATTTAAGTATGTCTATATTGACCAAATAAACATTGTTGTGGACCTACATATTGTAAGTTTGCCCTTGCTTTGATATTCATCAAAGTTGCTTTTGTTTGTTTTCTGGTCAACTATTTCTTTTCATTTCTATCTTTCTACACCCTTTGTTGTGTGTAAAAATTTACAAAATATGACCAAAGAGAAAAGCCTCTGAGCGTGAGATGAGTGAGCTGTTGATTTTAAGTTCGTTCCTTAAGTCTTTTGTTTTGGATCGTGGGTCATCTGTAAAGTTTATTATACACTGAACAAAAAGTACGTTAAACAGCTGTCAAATTAATATTTTTAGATGACAAAAGTCATGCGATTTCTACTAAAAAGTTGGGACGGTCCTCGGGGTGTAGCTCACCCTATACAAGCCAAGGTTTTGATATCGAATAGCTTTGGAAGTAAAAGTCACAGAACGTTGAAACTCAGAATGGAGTTATTATTTGCTGATGTCCTACTACTGGGAAACTGTCACGGGTAGTGGACCATGAACTTGATGTCAGACTAAGTTTTAAATATACTTTTTATTTTTCAATATAGTTGTTTTTCAACACTTATCTGGTGTAGCAACTCACGCCGGGTATCGATAGTATCGAATAAAAAAAAAGTCGGGAACTTGTCATCGTGTGTCCATGTACACTAGGGTGTCCCAAATGAACATTTTTTTTCAGTTTCTTATAGCATGTACAAACCGAGTATTTTATAATGTTAAATCAATTTAAGGGCGTCCGTGGCGTAGTTGGTTGAAGTGCGTGGTCGCTATGTCAACGAACTTTGGAGACCCAGGTTCGAACCCCAGCAGCGACAGAAAATTATTTGAATTAAAATAATTTTTCTGTACGGCCGCCACCTCTCTGCAGACAATGGCAAACCTCAGAGAGTAATCAAAATGCCATGTAAAGCTTCTTGAGAACGAGAACATTCCGTTCATCGCCGTTCGGAGTCGGCGTTAAGCATGTAGGTCCGGTTCTCGGTCAATTGTGTACAAACTTAATAAGACGCACAACACATTTGATCATAAGAAGCAAGGCTGTACAGAAAAATTATTTTAATTCAAATAATTTTCTGTCGCTGCTGGGATTCGAACCCGCGTCTCCAGGTTCGTTAACATAGAGGCCACGCACTTTAACCAACTACGCCACGGTCGCCACAAGTTTTTTCCAGTAACTTGTTAAATTAAGTCGGTTTGAACATGATATTAGTTGCTCAACCTGTGTTTGAAAGCTTAGAAAGTTAAGTATTTTTTTGATTTTTTGCATATTTTTTGGAAAAGGACCTCTAAGGTCGCGATAATCGGAGATTCCCTTAAAATCAGGTTTTTTGGAGATTTTTTAATTTCAAGCATAAGTTTATGTTCCGATATAGTTGCTGGGTGCAACAACGCGCGCCAGGAAAAACTAGTAATAACATAAAATATAGCCAAAAAATAAAATAAAAAAAATAAAAAAATTCAAAGGTTTTGAAATTGGTGGCATTAAGGGTTCTTTTCAAACTAATCTTCTTTTCAACATGTTCCTGAAAGTATTCCGCCGCAAATTTTTCGAAAAAAAATTAGATAACATATAGCTCTTTCCAACCAAATTAAAAAATTTGCCTAAATATGCATTCAGTCTTATTAGGAAAAGTTCAAAAAGTGTTCCCCCCTGTACCTCCCTTTCCCCTAATATATTAAATTACATATTCTGTCAGACGTTTAAACGTCTATTAACCGATTTGGGGAATGACTAACATGACCCTAAGCAAAACCCTAGCTGGGATTCGAACCCGGGACCTCTGGGATTGCAGTCGAGCACGCTATGTACTTGACTAGCAACGCCATTTTAAGGGCGCACTTTAGAAAAGAGATCATTAAAATAATATCCTACCTACAAACGAGTATATCCAAATTATACCGAATGCTGGTGGTACTTCTAAGTTTATTATTATTTTGAGGAATAAAGGACACTAAAGTCCATTAGCCTGCGTGCAGAGTGAACGCAAGAGCCGACTGATTAGCAGACAGGCGTCGAAAAACGTATTTGAGCAATAAAAACAGCAAGTCATGCATCTCTTTTGCCCCAGTACGTTTTTCATCATCAATAGGTTCGGTTCTACAGCTACATGCGTTCACTATGTCCGCAGCCTTAGGTATTACCAAGACAATTCCTTATTTGTCCAGACATCCATTTTGCGAGACATTCCTTTGTAATTTTTGTTTTTTATTTTTATTTTACCTCCGATTCCATCTTTGACTAGATACCTGAACTTTTCGTCTTATTTCCTCAGTAACCCCAAAACTTTTATTTTTTTCTTTTAAGATAATAAAAGTTCGTAAAAAATCATTAAACTTTTGTGAAGAAACTTTTTAATTTCATTCGTAGGAAAAAGAGTTACAACAAATTTAATTTTCGGTAAAGTTTAGCTTCGTTTTTGGTATTTAGCTTTCGGTTCATCTTCGTTTGCCTTCAAAATAACTTCGTTCATCTCCGTATTTGTTCGTAAGTCTTCGTTTTACCTTCGTTTGGTTTCGTTTTTTATACCAAATTTCTTTAAAATCGGTCCAGTCGATCAGGCATTATCGAGTCATATATATGTTGTTACTTGAAGCGCCCTTTATCGAAAGTTTTTGAAACTTCTTATAGCCTATCTTTTCATCTTGAGTCAGGAGAATCTTTACACTAAATGTCAGCAAAATTACCGTTTAGTCAGAAATTAATTACTGCATAAAAGAACAAATCAACAAGCAAAACAGCAACTAAAGGAAAACCACACAACCTCACACACAAGCAAACAAAATATTCCTGCTATTCCTTGGTGAGGAGTATTGTAATTATTTTTTTCGTCAAAATCGTTCTTACCGTTATATTTTAAATTTAACTGTTTTTTACTGCCGCTCAATATATTAAGATAAATTAATTAAAATCTTGGCGCGAATCAAGAATCGAACCCAAGATTCAAAAAATTTGCAAAGACTATTAAATTGTATGTATATTTTTTATATTCACTTTACTTATTGAACAGACTGCAGCAGCGAATACAATGCCGATTGCTTGAAAAAGACAGCGGGAAACAGCTGATCGATTACATTAGAATAACAGCCCTATTCTGGCAGCTTAACTAAGCTCACCACATTAAAAAAAAATAGTTAATATTAACAAACTGTTAAGGTTTCGTATTCTGGTGATAATTTAAAAGTTCCTTTCTTTACTATTTTTTTAATGGCAGAAAACAACTTAACAATAACAATAACAACTTAAAAATAAAATAAAAAAAAATTAATTCTTACTTCTTACATCTTTTAAGTATTGATACTGAAGAACATCAAAGAAAAAATAGATTTTAAAGACTGCAAACACTCGAACATTGCTTTACTATTAAAAAAAATTAATATTGAAACTTAAAACAATTGAAAACAATCAGTAAATTATTTATTTCTTAACATTTTCCATCTTAAGTACTTGTCTTAAAAAAAACAAGCAAACTAAATAAGCAGATAACCACACGTGGTGATCTTTAACAGCTTTTTAGAGCTTTCAAATTGTTAATGATTCGCCAGAATACGAAAATTTACTTTACATAACAAGAACCATAATAAGAGCTTCTTTACAGTTCCTTGTTATGTTAACAAGCAGAATAGAGCTGTAAGTCATTGACTACTGGACAAAATGTACAAAATTCAACTTATGAAAAGCAAACTAGCTGTTTAAAAGCATGTTTTTTTATTTAAAAGTGCAGGGTGATAAGAGAAAAAAAAAATCAAAATATAATGAAAAATAAAATTTCCACTGAAACTTTCATTCGCTGTAACTTTCTACTTAATGAATGAAGCAAAATACTTTCTTGCTAAAAGTTTAGTGATTTTTCTTGTAAAGTTTTATTTTCCTACAAGAAATAATGAAAGTATACATATGTCATGAAACTCTAAATTTGGAATATAATGGCTAGAACAATTTTGATGAAATAAAGAATTACAATTCTCATGACCAAGGAATAGCAGATAGTTTGTTTTTAGCATTTTAAATATTTTGTTTGCTTGTGTGTGAGGTTGTGTGGTTTTCCTTTAGTTGCTGCTTTGCTTGTTGATTTGTTCTTTTATGCAGGAATAAATTTCTGACTAAACGGCTGGAGCAATTTTATTGACATTTAGTATAAAGATTCTCCTGACTCAAGATTAAAAGATAGGCTATAAGAAGTTTCAAAAACTTTTGGTAGAGGGCGCTTCAAGTAATAAAATATATATGACTCGATAATGCCTGATCGACTGGACCGATTTTAAAGAAATTTTGTATTAAAAACGAAACCAAACGAAGCTGAACCGAACACTAACGAACAAACACGGAGATGAACGAAGGCAAACAAAGATGAACCGAAAACTAAATACCAAAACGAAGCTTAACTTGACCGAAAATTAAATTCGCTGTAACTCTTTTTCCTACGAATGAAATTAAAAAGTTTCTTCACAAAAGTTTACTGATTTTTTAAGAACTTTTATTTTTTTAAGAGAAAAAATAAAAGTTTTGGGGTTACTGAGGAAATAAGACGAAAAGTTCAAATATCTAGTCAAAGTTGGAATCGGAGGTAAAAATGTTGTTAAGACGAATTGTAGTCCTTATTGAGATCTATCAAACGACATAATGCTTTTTACGATCGGCTAAAAACTGATGAAGTTATAAAAAAAAGACCATTTGGGGCAGATTTCGGGTCCACCTAAAAAAAAATTTGTATGCTACTAAAACCCCCTTAACATAAGCTTGCAAATGAGGGGCGGCCTTTTGAAATATTTTTTTTGTCCATATGGGGTGACTCACCTTACTGTTCCTGATAATGTTTAAATCTTTGAAAAATTTTAAAATTAAGTGTCAAAAAAAAAAGACACTTAAAATTACACTGATCGATTAAAACTGACTATTTACAATAACAGGACTTTTAAAAACTGTTTCTTTTTATATCGACTAAGGTATCTAATATAAATGCAACGCCATATTTACATATTTCTATTTATTTTTGCATCTACTTTGGTGAACCACTTGTAGTAGGTTTCTGAACAATTATTTATAATATAGACAGTTTTGAACAGTCAGTTCACATTTATGGATTTTATTAAATTTTTTGTTTTTTTTTTTTGCCCTAAGGTAACTATTTACTTTTGAAAGGTCGAAGTCTAAAGTGCTAAAAAAATTATTAATAAAAAAAATTATGTTTCAAATTTATAAATAAAAAACTTCCAGAATTACTACAACGAACCTCTTGTCTATTGTGATGAAGGACTCCTCCAACGTATAGGTCTCAAACTATTATTTTGTTGTTTTTTTTTTTTCTTTGTAACTCAAAAAGAACTTTTTTGAATATATCGCTCAATATATAAATTGCTCATACATACATACATTATTTTTTATAACTAGTTTTATTCTGTACAATCAATATTGTTCTATATACATTTAGGGGTTTAACAAGCTCATGTATTGTCATATGTCACAATGTGTTTTCATAAAAAAATACAACAGTTGTGAACACACCCTGGGGTGTGTATGTTGTACACACAAACTTTGTATGTTGTATTTATACAGCTGACTATATATGTATCTATAATATCGTAAAACATTATTTTTTATTATTTTTTTTTTTTAATTTCAAAAAATATTAAATTTCATATAATTTTCTTTTAGCTATTTTCTTACATTGCAAATTTAATTTTTAATGTATAAAAATTATTTGCATGTTTTGAATAGTTGTTCTAGTACTTGTAACAATAAAATTTGAACACTTAACTCTGTAAATTTTATCTAAATATGTGTGATAAAATCTTGATTAACGACATTCAAACAATTCACCAATTTTTAATCCTTATTTATATGCATATCTTGATGAATTTCTTCAGATGTATTTATAGTTGTAATTCCAACATGTTTTCGCAAGGTGCTGTACCATTCGCTGACGTGACGTCCCAAAATATCTATGAAGTTGGTCATTTTCTGCTTTACCGTTGTCACTAACTGATGCGGCAGCGATTCCTCTGTATTTGTGCTTTTTTTGGTGGTGGTGGTCTCTACTTTATAACGATCGGAGGGCTTGAAATTCTCTATTTCGCCCATAGGATTCAAGTCGTAGTCCTTTGTTATCATATTGCTGCGCCATGCCTGTTCGGAAAGCTGAGGATATTTAAGAGCACGCCTAGAACGTCTTTTACGCGGTAAGCTTAGATCCCACCAGGGCACTTCCTTATAAGCCTTCTTAAGTGCCTCGAGTTTTTGTGTTTCTATTTCTTCAGGTTCTTCCTGATCATTCTTTTCACCAAAATAATTGTCGATATTCTCTGAGAAATAGTCAAGATACTTTTTCTTTAACTTAACGGGTGATTGATTAGTATTGTCGTCATCATCGTCCTCCTCATCAGCTGTATTGGGCTGTTCTTCGGATTGCTGCTCTTGTTGGTTGATCTTTGATGGCTGTTCTACCGATTGGTTTTCTTGGGCATCATTTAGAAAAGAACGACTTAGTTCACGTTGGGTTTTCAAAAAATCTTGTGCCATCTGCGTACCTTTGTCCAATTGTGGGCCTGTTCCCATTGTTTCCACTGTTCTTGCTGTTGCTCTAAAAGGTTGTTCCTCATCCTGCTCCTCCTGCTGATCGTAACTCAGCCTGCGCTTGCCAAAACGCTTCTTTGAAAATGGTTCTGGAAATAGCAGTGAGTTGAGGGCACCACCTATTGTCATTTTTGGCGCTGTCCCAGCTGTCATTGACTTGGCACCATTTATGGGCAAGGCCTCATAGAATTCAGTGGGTAACAGGCGTAAAGGTTTCATTTCACTCACAGTCTCTTTAGACTTACTGGATGCCTTTTTCGTTTCCTTTCTTTTCTCAATCAAAAGGTCTTCAACTTCATCGCCTTCCGCATTCGTGATATGCTTCAGATGTACATCTCCCTCTGGAAAGCGTACATACTCCGGCTCCTGATGATCACCAAGTTTTTTGAAGTATTCCTCCTCATTAAAAGTTTCAGGATTGAAGACAGGCTTGATTTTCTTTTCGGGTTTTCTTATTTCGGTAATTTTTCTGGTAAAAGCCATTTTTTTGCCGTCTTTGACGGAAAAGAATGGTGCAAAATAATCATTTTCATTCACGCTGCGTGTATCACGCTTTAGCAGTGGCAGCTCCGCTGTCATAGCGTTCGGTAAAAACTGTTTCAACCAGCTCAAAGCCGCCTCTCGCATTGTCATTGAAAAACTCTGTTCGGGATCTTCTCGTTTTTTCAACGTTTTTTCATCCTCTATAGCTGGGGCCTCAAACAATTTCTTTAAGCCAAAGTTGAATTCAGAGGGTACTGGCGCATCCACCACTGGATTCTCTAAAATGAAGCGCTTAACGCGATCGGCAAATGTCGCATAGCGACGCTTGCGATTCATTAATTTCGAAGGTGCGCTGTGTGCCAAGGATGTCTCCTGTATGAGCTGTTTCAAGAGACGTTCTGAGGAAGAGTAACGCTTATCCTTTTCAGCTGTAACCTTTTCCGCTGAATCGGGCACAACTTCATCAGCTTCAATTTCGGTGAACTGGCAGTGTTCCAGTTCAACTGCGGGGAAGACCCAGAAACTTACTGACATGCCGGGTGTGGAGAGCTGAACAGGTTTATCTGGATGCTTGACGTTGATTTGAGGCGTCAAGCTAGAATTAAGGGACAACGTTTCATTGTTCAACATAACCACGCCCTTGTGCTGACTCAGGGAATATTGCCAAAGTTCAGTGCCTGCTAATTTGGTCATAGATCGTACAGATATCTGCAAAGGACGTTCATCGCTATTCACCACCATGAAGGCTATACCACCGGAGATATCGTTGGCGCAGTGTGTGTACAATTTGCTGGACTTGGCAAAAATATTAAGAGGTCTAGAGGGGAAGACACGCGAACCCATGACCTTCTTGAAGAGAGCGGTGACATAAAAACTAAACGTGGGACGATCCAGATCGGCTGCACAAATGCGCTTGAATATGGCATCAAAACCAGTGCTGGCGGCTTCACCCAGTGTCGTTGCCCAACGGAAAGCGTGGTTGATCTCGTCACCTTCTAAATGATTACTGCTCCGCTTCGACTTGACTTTGGTGGTCTTTTGTGGCAGACTGAGCCAAACGGGGACCTTTTTGCTAAGCAACATTTTCAGCGCCGGATCACTATCCTGTATATAGCTGTTGATGCGATTTGTAGGTGCAATTTCGGCAGGTCTATATGAACAAATTAACGTTAAAATCAACCATATCTTTCTAAAATAGTTTCGCTTACTGGGTCCAGCCAAAGGCTTCATTCAAATCAGTGGACATTTCTATATAACGTCGTGTCTCCTCCACACTACTGCCAGCCGATACGTCAGCACCCATAATTTTCCAATTCTCCACATAGGGCTTAAAGGTTTCTACCATCAGATTGAGTGTCTTCAGTTCGGTGACATACTCCTGGGCACGTGCAGAGCTGAAATCTTTAAACGAAAAATGGACGTTAAAATAAATTTATTTACAGCTACAGTATTTCTTCAATAGTCACCTGTGCCCAGCTGCCAAATACAGTCCGTTATGCCAACACTGTGTGAGGTATTGAGAATCTTTAGCGCTTGCATGGCATCCCAGGTGCTAGGCGAATATGGCACTGGTATAATCATAGTCCAGTTGACGGCGCTGGAAATAAAAGCTCAAACAATAATTAGTTTTGGCATAAAAAAAGCAAGAAGAATCAATGCATTATTTCACTTTTCCAAATTGGGGTATTATTAGGTATTCTTGGGTATAAGACCCAAGAATACATTTCAAAACTTTTGCATTAATTTAACAAAATTCAGACTTAGTAGAATCTTAACTTAGTTAAAAAATTGGGATGATTTTTTGGAAAGAACTGGCAAAAAAAGAAACAAAAGCCACTTTTTTTAGATAAACTGAAAACGTGCTCAAATTCTCAAGACGCTGTTATGGGACTGTATAGAAGGGTTCCTTGAAATATCTTCTGACCTAACACCTTTTTTTATATCGTATCTTTATCATCGTCCCTATCCTTAACGTATCCTATCCCTTGTCAGTATCCTATCTTGTTCTCATCCTTATCTTTATTCGCATGTTTCACCTTATACTTGTCTAACTCATTGTTCTGATCTATGTCCAAATTCTTATTTTAATCAATGTTTAAATCCTTTTCCTAGTTCTTGTCCGAATCCATTTCATAGTCTTTGTACCACTTCTTGTCACAATCTTTTTCTTAATTCTTGCTTTTAATGTTATCTTAATTCTTTTTCCAAACCTTGTCTAAATCCTTATCTGAATCCTTTCCTGAATCCTTTTCCTAGTCCTTGTTCTCGTCCTTTGTCATGATCCTTGTCTAAATCCGTATGCTAATCCTAAAAATGGTTTTGATTTTTATTTTGCTTTTGCTTTGTTTCATTGACAGTTACCTTAGCGCAAAAAGTTCATGCAATGGGTTTATGGATCATTTACGTTACATCGGGGGGTTCCCTGTGGGACCTCATGAATGACTCTATCGAATTTTTTCGTATTATTATCATGTAACTAAAAACATCATCTTTATTGTCGTTCCATTAAATTTAAAGTAGTATTAATAGTCACGGAGTTTAATTTCATGCAACATTTTTTCATTGCTGTTGCATTTTTATTGCATTAAGTGGTTACCTCCATATTGTCATGCCCGAATCTTTGCTGTCGTAAAATCAAATTCACCATATAACCTCTAATACACGAGTAATAATTCCATGCAACAATACTGTATTTTTGTTGCATAAGCTGCTAATCCGCGACCTGACTGCTTCGTGATTTTATTTTATTTATTTTTATCGTACAGTCGAGTACAAGTCCTTCACTTTTTTTATGATATTTACCGTAGTCCGTACTCACAGAGTAATATTTCAATGCAACGCCGTTACATGATAGCTGCATTTTCAATCTTGTAGCGGCTCTATACGTGGCCTTATGACATCATGAATTTTTAACGTATAGGCTGAAGACCAGCCTTAACTAGCGTTTAATAATTTTTACCTTATCCCCAATATATAGCGTTTTATTGTTTCATGTAACAAATTTTCAATTTCGTTGCTTAAGCAGCTCTTCCGCGTCCCGAAAACATCTTACATTTTTTTGGTTTTTTTTTCCTTAATTTAAAGAATTAATCTTTGCTGTCATATCATTATTTTTGTCATATCACCTATACTCATCGTGTAACAATTCCATGCAACACAGATACATTTTGAAAAAAAATGCCTTTTTCAAATTTTTTGGAAATGGTAACGAAAACATTGTCACGTCAAAAAAAAAAAAACTAATTAAAAATTGAAAGTGTTATACAGTGATTTCGTCAAAAAAAAGTTGCAATATGCTCCGACTTTGAGTATAAATCCCATACAAAGTAACGTCATGAAAATAAGGAAACCCATATTTCTTCGAATATATTTAAAGACAGCTGTGGAGCTTCCTGCGACATTTTAGAGATTCAGAAACACAATATTTTGATGCCTCTATTCAATAAAACACTACTATAAAATTTTACAAGCTTCAAATTTATCGAATAGTGTTGCAATTTCAAAGAGAAATATATATTAGAGCCATTCACATAGGTGTCCGCAGGAATTTTTCAAGGGGAGAGAGGGGGGAGAAAAGTATGCATTTGTGTGCACGTATATGAAAATTATGATATGAAAATGTAACATATACACATAGGAAATAAAAAAATACAAAACTTTTCCAGTCCAGGGTGGGGCAAGTGCCCACTGACTCTGCCCCCCTGTGGACGCCCTTAGCTATTCATGTTTCGATGCAAATATGTAGGCAAAATTATGCAATTGCATATATTTGCAATAGATTGTGAATGTCCTTACTTAGGTGTGCTTTGCAATAGTAGAAATAAAATATAATTGACATGAAGGCACTTATATCAATCGCAGATACCGGTTTTGTTGATAGATATTCTAAGGAGTTATCCATAAACTCCCTTCCCCTCCGTGATCCCCTTTTTCCTTCCGTGACTTTTTATAGTGCATTTAGAAAACCCTCCATCTCCCTATAAAGTAACGTGACATATGAAATAAAGAAATTAATTTATTCACAAGAAGATGCAAGGCTGAAAATTTTTTGAAATTATAGGATGTTGTTAATTAGAATTTTTTTCTAGAATTTTTTTTTTTCATTTTTGGTCACGTTGCAGTATCTGAACCACCCCCCTGCCGCTCCTTCTTGGTGTGCAGTTCAAACCACCCAGTTCAAATTGCAATTTTTGATCAACTTGAAAGTGCAGAGCAACGATTAACAGCAAAAAACAAAAATGAGGCGGGGTCTTACAATATAAACTCAATTTTTTTTTTAATTATGCACTTTTCAATTTTGTAACTAAACACCATTGTTTTTTCTTACTTGCCTAAATATTCAAAATTCTAGCGAGAAATCAGTCTCATCAGTCCTTAAACACTCGAATTATATAAAATATTTTATTTCTAACTGTAAAATTTTGATTGTTTACTTCTTGTCCAACAAACAATAAAATCGTTGTCAAATTATTTAATTCGAATATGAACTTACCGTGACCAACGATTGAATCCTTTCCAAATGATTTTCGTAGGGTTTCGATACTTATCCTCCGCACTTGAAGCAAAATCAAAATCGCCCACAAACTTGACATAGGAATCTCCGAGCATTGCAGCCATGCGTGTTATAGATTTCCTTAGAACCAAAAACAAACAAAAGAACATTATCTATTTTCATCCGCCGACTTTTCCCAATATCCAATTCCACTGCTCACCTATTTGGGCCATCGAGCGCCTTAAACAATCTCTCGGGTTTAATGGAAAAACTGACAAATTTTTCGCTAACATCATTTAATGGGCGATTTACATGCAGCTGCACAAAAACGTCGGCGGCATGTAGTATTCTTATGAGAAGCAGCAAGCTTGCCAGCGGTGTTAAAATTTTGGCAAAGGACATTTTATTTTTTTTTTTATCTATCACTGATTTTTTTAGATTTATTGTCCAAACTAGCGGGAAGAAATTTCGCAACTGCTACCGTTGTTATTGCGTTAACTGCTAAATAAACTTTGGATCATCAAGCAATGCCAGCTTTAGTTTTCTACAGCAAACTTTTTTTAAAAAAGTTTCATTCATAACGGAAATAGTTATGATGTGTTCTTGATTGTGAAGAATTTGCTGAGTGTTCATAAAGTCTTTTATGCTGACCTAGCACAAGTTAATGCTCGAGAGCGATGCGACTTCATCAAATCAGAGGTTAGTTATGCAACTACAACAAAGATTTCTGTTATTTTCAGCTTTTCATTTATTTTTTATATTTCAATATATGTACCTATGTATTTTTTGTTGTATCTTCTTAATTTCATATTCGTATGGGCTTTATATGAACTTCATATGGATTTCGATGGGCTAATTCTTCTTTTAACCAGGAACATTTTCTCGCAAAACAGTTCTTCTCTAAAAGTAAAATTTTAAAATTGGAAACAATAAGTCCCCTATTCTAAGAGAAGAGATTATAAAGTGAAAAAAGTTGTTAAGACAAAAATTATTGCTAAGTGTGAACTGTTCAAAAACGAATTATATTCTTCGGTTGTGAAGTCACGTTTTTCGAGTTCGTATCCAGATTTTGGGACAACTAGATATTATGGAAAAAAATTAGCTTCAGGTTTGCGCTCTCAAATTATTCTCGAAGTGGAAATTCCGAATCGAGGGAGCAGCTTGAGTAACGTAACTGCAAATTTCTTACATGGAGTTATTATCCTGGAGTTATTACAGAAAAAAAATGTATGACGTCATAGTGCCGCGGACAGATCCACTACAAAATCATAAATGTAACAATCATGTAATGGCGTTGCATAGAATAATTGGTCGGTGAGTGTATGCGATAGGGTAAATGCAATAAAACAAAAGGAAAGAATTTTTTTTTTGGCCCTACGATACAAATAAATAATAAATTATTCGTCAGGACGCGCTGTTAGCAGCCTATGCAACAAAAATTAAATATTGTTGCATGGAATTATTACTCGCTCAATAGAGGTGCTGCGGCAAAATTTTATTTTACGACAGCAAAGATTCTGTCTTTGCTTCATAACAAAAATATTAAAATAAAAATTTGGTGGCACTGCATCATGGTTTAATGCAGTAAAAATGCAACGACAATGAAAAAACGTTGCATGGCGCTATGGTAAACTTTATGAAACCACAGTAAAGGTGAGGTTTTCGATCACGTGATAAAAGAACGTGAAATTTCTATTTCACGTGAAATAGAAATAAAAATTAATGGCGTCATAAAGCCTATCAGGGAATCCCTTAAATTGGCCTTAATACACCAAATGCAAAAGCAAAAATTAAGTAAAAAACTAGTAAGAAATGATCTTCGACTGCGCCGAAGTTAAAATACCCCACGACCGAACCAAAGTATGTATAAAGTCTTAAGCAGTCAATAAAGTGTTTATTTGTAAAAACAGAAAATATGTGCTTTTGTTTTTTGATGACGTCACTTTTTATGGGGGGTAGGCGTGGTTTTCACTCAATTTGGTTGAATTTCATACACAGAGTACATGTTATATATCAAAGTTTATATGCAAAATTTTAAGTCCATATATTAATTTTTGAGGAATTCTAAGAGATTTTACCGTTTTGATAAAGTTACTTTGTATGGGAGGTAGGCATGGTTTTCATCCAATTTGGCTCATTTTCGAACTTGACCTTTATTTTTTAGACAAAAGCTTAAATATCGAATTTCGTGGTGATAGCTTTAAAGTTTAAACTTACGCCCGTAATCGTGATCACAGATAGACAGACAGACGGACAGACAGACGGACATGGCTAAATCGACTCGGGTGGTGATGCTGATCAAGAATATATATACTTTTCCATACCTACCACGCCTCCTTATGGGCGTTACAAATTAAGTGACAAAATTAATATACCCCGTTTACGTTTTTTAAACGTAGGGGTATAAAAAAAATAATAAAATTTTAACTAAAACAAGGACCAGGATTAGGACTAGAATTTGGATAAAGGATTAGGACAATTATTAGACAAAGGATATGTGTAAAGATTTGGACAAATATCAAGAATTAGACAAGGAGTAGAACAATGGTTTGGACAAAGCTTAGAGAATGGAATTTGAGTAGGATTAGGACAAGAATGCAGACCATGATTTGAAAAAGAATGTCCTATGAAAAGGATTTGGACAAGGATTAGGAAAACCATTTAGATACATCTAAATGAGTATTTGGGACAAGAAATTGTGAAAAGGATAAGGACAAGAAATGAGATAAAGAATAGAACAAGGATTTAGACACACTAAGCACAAGATAAAGGACAAAGATTGGGAAAAGAAGCCTAACAAGGATTAGGAAAGAAAATCGAATAAGATAAGGTTAGGAAATTGGATATGGATTTAAACAAGAGTTTGAACAAAAGACCGACACTTATAAGAACAAATATAAGAATAAGGATAAGTATGAGGATTTGCTCCGGAACAAAGGAAAGTAAAGGCACGGAAATAAGAACAAGGATAAAGATACACTGTCACGTTGAAAGCTAAGGGAGTGTGCACGTCACAGCCAACTTCTTTTGTTTATTTAAAGAGTGTCCAACTAGCTTATTAACAGCTATGAAAAATTTTGAGTTTATAATTGATTTGTATTCAGTGACTTATTCATATTTTTACTTTAATTATTTCATACTTTAATTTAACACAGGATCCAAGGAGAACTTATTGGTCGCTTATTTGTTTTTCCAATGCAGCATGTAAACCTGTTCAACATTAGTATGAAAACCTTTTTTAAGCATTCAATAGCAATTCCATTACGATTCAAGAATACCTTTCTATATACTACGAATTAATAAACACAAAACAAAAATAAAATACACTGATCTGTAGACATGTCCTTCTTCAGGTCAAAATGATACGAGAACCAATTTTTCAAATTCGTGTTTTGCATTTTTCTTGCTCATCGAACTCTTTATATATTTCAGACTTACATTTATATCTGCTCTAATCTACATGGCGCTCAAACTTAAAATTTAAAATTTTTTTAAGAAAATTTAATTTTTCATGCTTTTCAATTATTTTGTCGTTCTATTTAAACTCGTTCTATTTAAAATTTTGTCAAATGAAAAGAAGAACCTTCATTCATGTCATTCATCTATATAAAGTAGATAAAAACAGACCATTTGTTATGGAATTATGATGTAAGTAATTCTAATAAAATTGTTCACTGGGGACCTCTTTCGCATTATTTAAACCAAATCACTTGAGTTTCAGTTCAGTGGGCGATGCAAAAGTGCAAAATACTCATGTATAGAAGGTGAGAGATAAGTTGAATACTTAAACTACTAGATGATTAAATATAGTTATACAAAGATAAATATAAAATAAATTGAATTTTTGAAAAGGCATTGATTTCAAATTTCGTAGGAATAAAGGAATAATTTCTACTTTTGATACAGAAATTTATTCACAGTCCACGCGATAGAGAACAAACCCATTTCAATCATTTGCTTTTCTCTTCTATGACTTTATATTTAACATTAAAATAAAAATAGTTTTTACAAAACTAAGACTTTTTTATACAAAAACAACAGAATAAAATATAATTGTTGTATTTTAATAAATTGAATACTTGGATATAAACAATTTATACAAACGAAATAAAAAAAAACAATGCTTTACTGCATTGACACATAATCGAAAATTTGTAAACAAAGAAATTTTTTAATTAATATCATGTGGGAAGAGAACCACAATACTGTTAAATAAGTTGAAATAATTAGTGGACTTCTTCTATTGCAAAGTCCAGGCTGTTTTTGAGGTTTTATTCCTCATCTTCGCCCTCAAGTATTATTTTGAAGCTAAATGGTTGGAAGGCATAGCCAGCACCTTCGTAGAACTTGCTCATGAATTCCACCCTGAGAAAGAAAATCAAGTATATTATTGAGATGATTTCCGGAAAAAAAATATTATCTTAAAAACTCACCAATGCAAACGGAGTGTGTGGAGGAAAGCGGAAAGACCTTCCATCATGACCAAAATGGCGAGAGTGAAGAATGTCCAAGCACCAAAAATGAAGTACAGAACAATTGCGGCAGTATAACCCTTCATTTGAAGAGCCAACGAGAGAACCATAGTCCACAATACTTCAGACAATTCTGTTAAGAGAATAAAAAAAGGGTATGTCAGAGGAAATATTATGGAAATGGTAAGTCTGCCCTAATTTTTACATACGTGCGTGCGCTAGGGACAGGGCCCAGAGGCGAAGATACGACGCTGTGTGCGAAATTGTACTGAGCACGTATTCGATGGTGTGAATGGCCTGGTGAATATATATCTCACTCATAGGTTCATCATCGTGGCCATGACCGCCACCTTCGTGACTTTCGGATCCTGAAGGCAGCTGAGTTTCACCATCGGCCACTTCCATGGCGCTAGTCAGTTCGCCATTTTGCTTAACCTGTCAGAGGAAAGTTGAGAAAGAATGGATTATTATTTTATTTGACCTGATCAATCATAAAAAGTACACTTACATGTGTATTGCTCTTGCGTGTGAATTTAACGTACAACGGTTTGCCCAACAACATCCACGGAATGCAGACAAGCGCCACCAATACGTAGATCATTTCCAATTTGGGCTGAGCACTGAACATGTATTCATCACAACCGGCCGGTGGAGGGCTTCTTTTAAACAACATCATGTTGATGAACATGATCAGGACGGATGGAGCACAACCAGGTGTGTCTGGCTGAAAGGTAGCTGTAGGATAGTATTTCACCCACTTGAAAAACATCATGAAGACCATGTAGCCGAAAAGTAGAACCAAGAAGAGTATCTGGGGCACGAATTCCAATATAATGCTAATCTTACGTCTGAAGTGCGTAAAATTAACAACAGACATGCACACACCAAAGACCATATGCAGCACGCCAGTGATAATGGACAATTTCATCTTGTAAGTATTCAAGAAGATGATCTTGTTGTCGGCCATCTGCCATATAGGATCCATGCCCATGGGATAAACACCGCTAACAGCGAACTGTGGATTCAAAGTCAACGATGGATTCTCCAAAACAGTCGACGTATTGTAGCGTATGCGCCAGGTAGAGCCGAACACATTCATTGACTTGGAGAAAACGTCGTTGTAGATGAAACCGGTATAGCAGGAGAAACAACCCATCAACAGAATGATGTAGCGACCACCGAAGAAAATGTTCCAGATCTCGCCACCCTTCTTACGACCCAAGCTCTTCTCGCAGATACACATCCAGGCGCCAAATAGCAGTAAAATAAAGCCGTGACCCAAATCGCCGAACATCACGGCGAATAAAAAGGGGAATGTAATGCAAGTGTAAAGTGCTGGGTTGCACTCGCGATACGAAGCAATACCATAGGCATCGATAAGATTCTGGAAACCACGTGTAAACTTGTTGGTGCGATTGAAAGTTGGTGGCGATTCATTAGTGTCGATGACATTTAAGAAGGACGGAATGGTGCTGCCTACAGCAGCAGAACCATCCGATAGAGCTTTCTGCACTACTGGCAAATCTTTGGTGGGCACCCAGCATTCACCGATTAAGCACTTCTTGGTGACATCCATGTTGAACAAGTTCAAAGTGTGATATATGGCCTTCATCTTCCTAACCATAATCGACCACGAAGGCAAATTCTTCGAAACGGTTGCCAAAACACGACTACGATGATCCTCAGTTTGGCTCAAAACCAGCTTCAGATCTTCTAGACGCGTACGCACACCTTTGACCATCTCGTCACGCTCGGTATGTGAACTGGGACACGGATACATGGATGCGTGAAAACCGGTGCACACCTTCTTGATGCGATTCTTCAGTTGCTCGCCCTGAAAGAAGGCCACGAAGACGGTCTTGTAGATGGGATGACCAGTAGCTGGATCTTTCAAGGGATCATCCAAATCAGAGCGTTTCAAGAAAACATTACCGCGTGAAATGCGCCACAACATGCGCTCGAAAGCAAAGACGCGCTCACGATTGATCACGCCAGCAACAAAACCCAAACGCCCGCGATTCTGGGCATTCATTTCATCAGCACCAGGTGCACGATTATTGGAATCTAAGTTCAAAACCTCCTGATCGGAGAAGAAACCTTGTGTATTCTCCAGCACTTTACGTAATTCGGTCAACTCCAAGTAGTTTGACTTCAAATTAACTTCGTTCTGAGCCAACTCGAGAATTTCATTCTCAGTCTTCTCGAGATGAGCCTCCAAATCGATAATCTCTCTGGGATTAGGTGCACGTGGAATATCATCGATAATATCAACCAGCTTAATGCCGTCCTTATTGATCTCGGTCTCAATGTACCGTATCTTACGTTCGAGCTCATCGCAACGACGTACCTCGGTAACGAACTTGCGCTGGAAGCTATTGACACCGCTGTTCAGCTGAAAGAAAAGAAAGAGGGAACATTAGATTTAAAATAGCACACAATAAAACTGTGGAAACTTTGTTCTAATTGATGCATAAGATTGCCAAAAAATGTTTGAAAATTCCGATGGTAATAAATCAGCCAGTGAACAGCATTTTACTAAGCGAAATATGTAATGCTATTTAACAAAAAATGGAGAGAACAGCTAACGTCGGAGAAAAACAGCGCTAAATAAGATAGGACTATCCATTATACAATTACAAGGTAAGCTCATTTTAAGATGGCTGCTCAAATGAGAAGTTTTGCAACAACAAAGCTGTAGGTGTTACAAACGTCAAACGACAAAAACAACAATGACAATTAGAAAAACTCAAAATTACCAGCTGATTTTGACAACTTGTGCACCCTGCTCTCCAATATGAGCCCATCTTGTAATTGTATCATGGGACAATCGTATCATTTGTATTTGTATTCGTATCATTTGTATTCGCTGAATGAAGTCAAAATAAATTTTATTAACGTTTTTTTGATGTAGCGATTAAATTGAAAAGTTTGAAATGCTCTCTAATCAATGCAAAAATTCTCTCTCTTAATTCTCAACTTACGTCGCGGAACTGCACGCATCCATTCTCGCCCAGCTCAGAGACCGATGTGTAGGCTGCCTCAGGCTGAATGAACATCTGGCAAAGAGCCATTTCCTCGCTACGGAACATGTCCCCCATGATGAAGACTTTACGCTACTAACCCTAAAGAGACGAAAAAGAAGAAGAAAAGAAAACATTTCATTATAAATAAATCTAACAAAGATTTTGGTGAAAAATAATAAATAAACAAATAGTTTTCAATGTTTATTGCAGAAAAAAGTTTTTGTTTATTTTTTCGTTTAAGGTGAAGATTAAATTTAGACACAGAGACAATGGCCAGCCAGACATTCTCATTAGCCTTGTTGGTGTGTCTGTAAGACACTCATGCTTGTTAGACGTCGCGACATGCTCACATTTAGCGGCATTTAATAAAATTTTTACTGAGCACAAAATTATATTTTCTTTTTTAATTTGGAATAAGATTAACAACTGTCAAATATTTGGACCATTTCTAAATTTTTTTTTTTAATTTTTTTTTTTTTCATCAATTCGGAATAGTAAAGAACCAGTAAGCAGTACTGTGTAATGGGGCCATTGGCGAGATTGTTGAAATTATCTATAACCATTGCGAAAGTGGCAGTTTTAAAGAGGAATTTAATGTATTGTGGTCAAATTATTCTGGACTAAAACATAGCAACTCAAATTTCCTGACTATTCCTTCCAAGGTGGAATCATTCAAAACAGAATCAAACAATTTTACTCGCAAGCAATTTTCAGTACAACTTGCTAATGCCATTTGTATCCAAAGATCGCAAGGATTAGATCTCGATCAACCAGTTTTCGATATTGGACAAAAGGAATTTGCGTTAGGAATGGTTTATGTTCCGTTCTTCAGGGCTCGTAGCAACAGTGAAGTTTTTGTCGAACCGGCTATTCCTTGAGAATTTTCGATATATATCAAAATTTCGAGAACGTAAGGTGGATCTATATTTTTCAGTCAATAAAAAGCATTTCTAAAATCTATCTATATTAATAAAAATAATTTTTTGTTTGTTTGACCCGAATATAATCTTAACGACTGGACGGACTTAACTCAAATTCGGCACACATATTACCTGAATCTTAACTTAGGTTATGACATACTTAGTTTTGTCCAGGCCTCTTCCGCCCCAGTACACGAAATACAAATCTACCTAATAGTATATTTTTATGGAGCAACAATGTTCGTCTAATGAATTTAAAATAAAATTCTAACACCGTTCCTTTTAAATACAATATATTTCAATCAATTATTTTTCGTTGATAATTTCAATTCAAACACTTAATAAAAACCATTTGAAGCTAACAATACCCAGCTTAGCGTTTATATTTTTAATCTTTAAAAAAGTTCCAAAATATTGACTTTTCACTCAAAAAATGACACAAAGCCTAATTTTGTTGTTAAAATAATAAAAACTCAAAACTGCATTTTTGACTACCTTTAACATGAATAGCGTTAAATAGCAAAAGTGGTTTCAGTTTTACGAAAAATTTTATTAACTGTTTCTTCTGTCATCAAAAAACAAGACCTTTGTACATACACCCAGTGATTTTTTAAAGAAATTATTTTTTTTTAAAAGTTGTTTTTTTTTAAAAGTCAAAAAAATTATAGCAATATCTCTTATCGACTCGGTAACAATTTAAAGGAGAAAGATGAACCCTTTAATATGAGCTTTGAAGTAAATTAATAATCAATTCAATGCAGATTATTTTTCATTATTTGGATTTTTAAAAATATTAAAACGAGCACTAAATATCAAAATTTTACATATTTTCACCCGAATAAGACCGGGTATATCAGCTATGTAATAAATATAAGTATTGTTATACATTTTATGTGATATATTTTGTCAAGTGAATATTAATAAATATGAATAAAAGTATCGTATATACATGCTGTCACACGCAAGGAAATTTTTCGTTCATCACATCTGAAAAATTCACCAACTACACTTCGCTTGCGAGTTGTATTTGCCGCAAACGAATATTCAGTTGTCATCAACTAAAAAATATATTTTATATATATTTCGGTCATTATTATCTATATATATAAAAATAAGTTGCATTGTGTATGAAATTGATGTTCTCTATAACGCGTGAACCGATTTCGTTTCTGGAAATTTCCCATGAAAGGTGACGTCAATACGAAGGTTTTTATGTACAAACGGTCTTTGTATGTGTATTGGTTCATGAATTACCCAGTGGGCAATTATACTAGGCCTTAACAAAAGAAGGCATGCTAAGACTACTACTATTGGCATCTTTATACCTCCTAATATCGCTGTACCAATGAGCACTTCTAGAAGCCCTTCCTATGGATGGGGCTCAAAAATTTTTTATTTCTGTGCAATGCAAAACATAAAAGAAGTGAAACATATCATAAAGTGTTAGCCCAAGGAGAGCACAGCGCTCTCCTATAAAAAACATAAATAAAAACAAAGCGAGAAAATTTTATTTTTTGTCACATGCGAGAATTGAACTCGGACCGCTGGCGTTATAGTCAAACGTTTTACCGCTCTGCTATTTCACCGTTTGATAACTTGTGAACAAAATGTATATAAAAATATGAGGTCCACAACTCTGAAATTATTTTTCCGCTGGGCATCTACAGCAATTTGATTAATTGGTATGTAGCTCAATAGATAAGGCGTTGTTTTGAAATCTTGAGGTCGCAGGTTCGACTCTCAGCGGTGACAAAGAAGTTTTTTCAGTCATATATATACACAGTATATATTTCTCTCATTCTCTCTACTATCAAACATATCTTTCTTCTCTATCGGGTGACGAAATGAAGTAAAGTGACCTAAGAAAGTTTCACTTCAAAATAGAAATTGCAAAACAAAAACAGTTTACTGCATTTTTTTTTTTATTTTTAGTTTACTTGAGAGTGCTTTTATAAGCCCTCATAAAGAAGGTCTTTTAACATGCATTCTCAAAAAAGAGCTTCTGGCAGGCCTCTTTAGAGTCGCGAGAGAGGAAGGCCTAGAAAATTTGCTTGTTTCATATAAAAAAGTTAATGGGCTTGGATATGAGTGCGGAAGGTCTTCAAAATCCATATGAAGGCCTGCAAGTAGCGCTTCGAAGCCCTGCTTTTGCCCACTGGGTATAGGCATTTTAGTGAACTTATACAACAATACAGGTGTGAACAAATACAGGTGCGCACATATGGTGTATATGGGGAAATATTTGCAAGGGAAATTGAAAATTAATGGAACATTGGAATAATTTGGCAAGTCTCACTTTAGTTTGCAATTGAGCCAAAAATATAGGCATAGTAAAAATTTCCCATGCCCCTTTTTTTCATTCCCCCTTTTACCACCCACAAATCAATAAAAATGCTATATTTAAGACGGTTTTGGTCGTATTAGACTAAAATTTAGTAAATAAGTTCGTATGGTTACTGTCGGCAACTATACTAAAACTGGGAGTGGTCTAACTATATATATACGCCCTCTTTTTAGAAATCATTATTATTCCTGAGTTGTACATGTTTTGATAGTGAAACTTGATATGTAGATGCTATGGGCAAAAGAGGCAATTACTATATATTTGAGCGATCATTAGACAAGGGGGAATTTGGTCACACAGGCCAAATTTATGATATCGAATTGCTTTGGACTAAATGTCGTATAACAATGAAGGTCTTTCTACTGAAAAACTGGGACGGGCATTCGAAACCGGGGCGTGGCTCCACATAGAAGTAAGAATGAGGACAAAGAACATAGAAGTAAGAATGAAGTCACTACTTGGTAATATTCTGCTACTGGGAAATGAAAAATGCAAAAAATTTACAATAGAGAACGCTGCTATAGACTCCAAAACTACTGAGCCGATTGAGCTCAAATTTGCGTAGTAACTGTGGGGTCATTCATAAATTACCCCGTTCCCAATTTAGTAGAGAGATGTTTTAAAATGTACTACGATAAGTAACGAATGGGGGGAGGGGGTCTCAGATATAGTAATGTGACCAAAAATGAAAAAAAACTCGAAAAAACTTAAATTAATACAACCCAATATTTTAAACCATTTTCATCCTTTCATCTTCATGTTTGACCGTCTAAGTTGACTGTTAACTATTGGCAAGTGTAGTAAGGGCATAATTTTTCTTTGCTTGCTTTTCGACAGTTATTCTTTCTATTTTCGAATATTTTTCAATCAATTCATTTTTTATTTCATATATTACGTTACTTTATGGGGGTGGAGGGGAGTGTTTTTGAAATGCACTACAAAGAGAACCGGAGGGGGGTAAAAAAAAAATTGAAAATCGGTCACGTCATTTATGAACGACCTCTATGTTTCCAGTACAAGATGGCTTAGAAATAATAACGCTGAAGGCATTGCAACATTTTCCGGTACTTATCTAGATAAGGTGCAGCAAAGAGCACCGGGAAAAAGCTAGTTTATTATATTAATTAGTTTTCTCCCTATTTCCGTCCGTCTTTTTATGGATCGCACTCATCGCACCTCTGTTGCTATCTCCGTCCGCGTTTTAACAATTTGTCCTAAAAGTAACTCTGAACTATAGCTCGCGTTTATGACAAACGAAATTAATTTCCTGTAACTAAATGACGCGTTATCGCAACTGACTATTATTATGACAACTGTTGGAACGTTTGCAAATAACGATTTCAAGCACGACAAACGAAGTTCGTTTGCGGCAAACTGGTGATAAACGTTTTTTTTTTTTTGCATGTATAAGAGATGAGTTCATGTACCCCCTTTGCCTATGGTATGTACAAATTTTAAAGACGTTTTTGCAGAGTAAACTCGAGTTGCGCGTCATAGCTTTCTATTATTTTTGTTTTTTCTTTTCATTGTTTTCATGCCGGCCGACGCCACTACATGTGCTCCTTAATTGATAATTTTGGTTTTTCCTAATTTTTTAAGGTTATCATAACGACTGACCCTTATATCTGTGAGTCTCGAATTCGAGTTCCCTTTAAGGAAACACGTTAAAACTCTTATTATTCTTATATCTTGTTTCGTTTTCGAGATATGGCGATGTTGTAGTGTAATTAAGGTTAAATTATAATGTGATTATTTTTCAGGGGAGGCACGGAGGATCCCAGATACTTTAACAAAATCCATACAAATTTGACTTGCTCTATTAATTATGTGAGCCCCTTAAAAAACTGAAAACAATTGTTGCAAATTTTTAGTAGTTGATGCATGGTGCACTCGCTGTGGTCGCTATGATTTCTCATTGCTTTTACTTCATAGTCACTCTAAGTTTTGATATTTTACTTCATAATAAAACTCAAGCCACGGTACAATAACAAAGTAGATGCAGGAGAGAGAGCGTGGACTCAGAACTGTCAAATTGAAATTATTTCAATTCGAATTATTTGAATTGGTTTTTGTATACTTCGCTTTCTTTGGCTATTTTAACATTAATTGTTGACAAAAAGAGAGCATAAGCAGCCCTGTAGCTACCTTGTTAATTCTACCATGACTCAAGCACTGCTTCGACACTAACGAAAAGCTTTCAAAATATGCAATGCTTGTTCGTGTTGGCTTCGCTTCCTACAGAATATGTTTATTCGATACCAAAGCTACACTAAAATACACTGTACAGTGTACACTAGTCAAGTTCTGTGAATAGAAGCTTTTGTGTAGCTTTTTAGCATATAACATAATTATTAGCTTATAACAGCGAAATCGCCAGAGTCGAACTTCTTCCAACAGTTAACGATACGTTTTGTTTTTTTGCCCTACAACTCACTCTGTTGATTTGTATGCCGCAAATATTGGTTAAGCTATTTTACCTGGAAAATTGTTACCAAGTCAATAAAATAATCTTAAGTAAATTTTAAAAGCAAACAATATAAGTCAATGGCTGATGTTTAATGGCAAGCAAAAGACTTGAGAAATACATTATCTTTTAAGTTTAAATCAAATTTAGTCGTGGTATACTTCTTTACCGATAAAACCGATTAAAGCAAACAAATTTTTAATTTGCCGCATTTTTTCGAAGTCACAACTCATAAGCCACAAGTGTTTTTTTCTCTTTTGTATAGCAAATAAGTTTATCAAATGTCTCTCTAAGCTTCATCTTAGTTATTATTTAGTGCGCTTTATTGTTATATAACTGTTTATCAAATTTTTATCATAACAATAAGGAGCATGTGATTTAATTAGAGCCACATTTGAACTGTGTTAACTGTGATATAATCGCAGTATGTCGCCACATGACGTCAGAACACTAATTTCATTATAATACCCACGATATATGTGTGAATTAATATTTTTAAAATTTTTTTTATACCGCTTTTACTTATCTTATCAGCAAAATGTTTGCTGAAAAAAAAATACAACAGAATTCCTTATAACTTTTAAATTTCTAGCATTGGAATTTAAAGTTTAAAATAACATTCAATGCTTTCCGCAAAACTTCCGCAAATATAATAATTATACATTTCAAACACACTTCCAACAGCAGCTAGCATTGGGAGAATTTCAAGTTGAGCTGGAGTGATAAACAATTAAGTTTCATTAGGTAGTCCATTTTTTTTTTTTGCTTTGTAGTCCATTTATTGTTGCTTTTCTAAATAAATAAATTTAAGTTCTAACTTCGTTGCTTGTTTAGCTAGCTACTTGCTGACGCGCAAACATCACACATTTTACAATTGAAGACACAAGTATCGCACCCTAGCTACCAAAGAGATAAAACTCGAAATATTGAAATTTTCAAGATAAGAAAAAAAAACCATTTTGCTTTACAAGCATCTCCACACCACGATTCAATCATATAAGCTTAGATAAGCTAAAGAGTGATTTTTTAAGTGCCTGATAACTTTTTTTTTAAAAAAAACGCATAAAATTTGCAAAATCTCATCGGTTCTTTATTTGAAACGTTAGATTGGTCCATGACATTTACTTTTTGAAGATAATTTCATTTAAATGTTGACCGCGGCTGCGTCTTAGGTGGTCCATTCGGAAAGTCCAATTTTGGGCAACTTTTTCGAGCATTTCGGCCGGAATAGCCCGAATTTCTTCGGAAATGTTGTCTTCCAAAGCTGGAATAGTTGCTGGCTTATTTCTGTAGACTTTAGACTTGACGTAGCCCCACAAAAAATAGTCTAAAGGCGTCAAATCGCATGATCTTGGTGGCCAACTTACCGGTCCATTTCTTGAGATTAATTGTTCTCCGAAGTTTTCCCTTAAAAATGGCCATAGAATCGCGAGATGTGTGGCATGTAGCGCCATCTTGTTGAAACCACATGTCAACCAAGTTCAGTTCTTCCATTTTTGGCAACAAAAAGTTTGTTAGCATCGAACGATAGCGATCACCATTCACCGTAACGTCATCTTTGAAAAAATACGGTCCAATGATTCCACCAGCGTACAAACCACACCAAACAGTGCATTTTTCGGGATGCATGGCCAGTTCTTGAACGGCTTCTGGTTGCTCTTCACTCCAAATGCGGCAATTTTGCTTATTTACGTAGCCATTCAACCAGAAATGAGCCTCATCGCTGAACAAAATTTGTCGATAAAACACATTTCGAACCGAACACTGATTTTGGTAATAAAATTCAATGATTTGCAAGCGTTGCTCGTTAGTAAGTCTATTCATGATGAAATGTCAAAGCATACTGAGCATCTTTCTCTTTGACACCATGTCTGAAATCCCACGTGATCTGTCAAATACTAATGCATGAAAATCATAACCTCAAAAAAATCACCCTTTAGATATTTGTCATCATCTCCCATAAAATAAAATAGTCACCCATGATACAATAACAAGATAGGTCGGATAGACGATATGCTCTCAAAATTTTAAATTTTGTACTTCTTCTCGTTGTGATTGTCATGCATATCACAGTCAGCTGTTTCACAAAATCCATATCCAATAGTTATTTAATGCATATTTTCCTATGGATGGCTGGGCATTACTTTTTACATATAAATTTCAATAAATGTTTAAACTTTAAAATTAATTTTTTTGTGAAGTAATTTCCATAATAATATTAAAAAAAATTGAAATTTTTTTAAAAAGCATTAATTTTGCTTAAATGTTACTTCTTGCGATTATCTTTTATTGAATTGATTAATATTTCTCATTTTAAGACAATATATATGTTTTTCGGAGTTTCAGTTGTATTGCAGATACCACACATAGTGGTGCAATGCGGCCTATTTCTTTACTAGTTAATGTTTTTGGTTATATATTTTTAAAACAAATTTGAGCTTTACGCCAAGTATTTATGTTGACAACAAGACAATATGAAGACAATGACGGCAACAACCTACAACAACAGCAACGGCTCTGTATAGAGCACACAGCAGACTAGACAAACTGTTTCGTTGGCCACTACACCAACTGATCTACTCAAGCTACTTTAGTTATATTTACATTTATTTTCAATTTTGAAATGGGAACTTCCAATTTCGCCAATTAAGAACGTTATTGGTGTGGAAATTCCATGAAAGGTATCATGCCCCATTGTCCAATTCTGTGCATATAAGTTTTGATAACTAGTTATAATTAAATCTACTACTGATTCTAATTTTAATACAATAGCTTTAAGGTGCTAGTCTATATATATAAAAATAAGTTGCATTATGTATGAAATTTATGTTCTCTGTAATGCGTGAACCGATTTTGTTTCTGTTTCCCATGAAAGGTGACGTCAATACGCAAATTTTTATGTATAAACGGTCTTTGTATGTGTATTGGTTAACTCATTAGCGCCCGCTGTACACGCGCGTGTACAGGTGCTTAAATATTAATCGTGAACGCAACTATAAATGTCTAATCGAATTGTTTATTAAAATTGAAACTTAATGTCACTAGTAGTTATAAAATAGAACAAAATTGACTGTTCGCGCGAAAAAAATGTCCATTTGTGCATTTCTTTTCATGTTATTCTCAAAGTAACTTATGCCGGTCATTGTTTTTATCAGATTTTAAAAATTTGTCCCGAAATTTATTAAATTTTCCATTTCAAGGTAAGTTTATGTTGTTATTTATTAGAATAAGATAAAATAATATCAAATTTTGTAATATTATGTAGCAAAAAGAATTCAGCAATGTTAGTGTACACGCTTGTGTACAATGGGCGAATTGGTTGGCAATAATTTTTTATTTGGGAAGTGGTGATTTACTGAACATGTCCCGAAATTACCGATTATCGTCTCACAATGACTACCTGCTGCTAGAAGAAGCTGTACAATCCATTATGACTGCAAAAGATGACGACACGGAGCTTGACTTGATCGTAGTTCCACCTGATCCTGCTGTTTTAAGTGTCAAGGAAGAAGGTGCAGAAGATGATTTGGTTTCGGTATTTCGGTATTTCCACGCGATATACCAGGTATGGTTGAATTATGACGGCGTCAACGTTTCGATGAAGAGTCGAAGTGGAATGTTAGCGACGATGAACCCCTTTCTACCCATGTTCCATCTCCCCAAAACGAGCTAAAAACGATGAGCTCAAACTCCTGCTCGGAGAAAAATAGTACATATTTATTCTAAAGCTCATAAAATAACACAAGTAATCCAAGAAAGGCAACAATACATATCAGATTTCCTTGAAACTTTAGCCCTACAAAGCTGTTTGAGAAATTTTTCAATGACAAAATCTTACACTTCATTATTAAAATTTCATACCTGATCCTCCCGTTGTACACACCCGGTGTACAGGTGATTTTCCAACTTTTCTTCCATTTTATTTTTTATTTTTTGTTTTATAACTTACTTTTACTCTATTTAATTACATTTATAATAAAAAATCATAAAAACATACCGTCGTTTTGCTATGGGCGTTAATGGGTTAATGAATTATAAACATTTTAGTGAACTTATACAACAATACAGGTGTGAACAAATACAGGTGCGCACATATGGTGTATATGGGGAAATATTTGCAAGGGTAATTGGAAATAAATGGAATATTTGAATAATTTGGCAAGTCTCACTTTAGTTTGCATTTGCGCTAAAAATATAGGCATAATAATAATTTTCCATACCCCTTTTTTTCCATACCCCCTTTTACCGCCCACAAATCAATAAAATGCTATATTTTAGACGGTTTTGGTCATATTAGACTAAAATTTGGTAAATAAGTTCGTATGGTTACTGTCGGCAACTATACTAAAACTGGGCGTGGTCTAACTATATATACGCCCACTTTTTAGAAATCATTATTATTCCTGAGTTGTACATGTTTTGATAGTGAAACTTGATATGTAGATGCTATGGGCCCAAGAGGCAATTACTTTATATTTGAGCGATCATTAGACAAGGGGGAATTTGGTCACACAGGCCAAATTTATGATATCGAATTGCTTTGGAACTAAATGTCGTATAACAATAAAGGTCTTTCTACTGAAAAACTGGCACGGGCATTCGAAACCGGGGCGTGGCTCCACCCATATAAGCCAAATTTACGATACAGAATAGCTATGGAAATAAAAGTCACAGAACATTGAAACTCAGAATGTAGATACCATTTGGTGATGTCCTTCTACTAGAAAAGGTGACATGTATTGGACAAGGGGGGTGTGTCTCCACCCATACAAGCCAAATTTATGACACAGAAAAGCTATAGAAGTAAAAGACAAAGAACATAGAAGTAAGAATGAAGTCACTACTTGGTAATATTCTGCTACTGGGAAATGAAAAATGCAAAAAATTTACAATAGAGAACGCTGCTATAGACTCTAAAACTACTGAGCCGATTGAGCTCAAATTTGCGTAGTAACTATGGGGTCATTCATAAATTACGTTCGCAATTTAGTAGAGAGAGAGGTTTTAAAATGTACTACGATAAGTAACGAATGGGGGGAGGGAGTCTCAGATATATTAATCTAACCAAAAATAAAAAAACTCGAAGAAATTGAAATTAATTTCAAACCATTTTCATCCCTACGTCTTCATATATAACCGTCTAAATTGATTGATAACTATTGGAAAGTGTAGTAAGGGCATAATTTTTCTTTGCTTGCTTTTCGACAGTTATGTTTTTCTATTTTCGAATATTTTTTAATCAATTAATTTTTTATTTCATATACTACGTTACTTTATGGGGGTGGAGGGGAGTGTTTTTGAAATGCACTACAAAGAGTACCGGAGGGGGGATAAAAAAAATTTAAAATCGGCCACGTAATTTATGAACGACCCCTATGTTTCGAGTACGATATGTGCAACATTTTCCGGTACTTATCTAGATAAGGTTCAGCAAAGCGCACCGAGAAAAAGCTAGTACACTTAATAAAAAACAAGGAAATATATGTAGGGTAAACTGAGTACGGTTGAAACGGTGGACGGTTGAAACAAATCGAATATCTTGCCACCGTGCGCTATGAGGTTGAGGGGTACAAGGGGAGAGCGAAGCGGGCGGCAAGTCGAAACACGCATTTTTATGTTGCTTCGCTCTTCGCGCACTGTGGTTGTGTACAGGAGGCTCCATTGTGTTTTTTAACGGAAAAGTAAGTATTTTTTGTTCGTACATTTTTGCAATATTATGGTTTAATTAAAATAAGAGTGTTGAGAGTTTTATATCGTTTTAATTGAAGTTTGTGAAATATGGTTGTATGATTAGTTTTTATTAAATTTATTATCATTCTTACTGTGAACCGTATTATACCTGGTTGGTGGTTGGGGACAGTTGAAACAGTTGAAAAAAATCGAGTTTATAATTTATACTGTTGAATATTGAGCAATATAAAAGCAAGTAGTACACAAACACTACAATAAAATAATCGTCACCAACATCTGGTTATTATATAATTTAAGTTAAACTTAATATAAACTCTTAAAGGCTGATCGTGAAAGACTTGAATATTAATAAAAAAATATTTTTGATATTCAACTGTGCCATTACGAATCGTAAAATATTGTTAGATGATGTATTAATACAACATGCTAATTTTTTATATTTTGTATACTTTGCATGTGTTTCAATTGACCCCAGGCAGTGTTTCAACCAATCCTGGCATGGGAGCGGTTGAAGCAAATTAAATTTTTGTTAAATTTGATTTTAAGCATAAAATACAATACAGTAATCTCAAATAATATTTTTCATTAGTAGACCAATATGTGGTCTTTTATTTAATATATTTCCGTCTTCGCTTGCTTAACTAATTCCGATGCAATGGACGATAAACGCTAAAATGTTTCAACCGTACCCAGTCGACACTACATGCGCCGCTCCACAATGCATCGAATGGATACTAAATAGGATAAAAAGTGTTGTTTGTTTAAAGAAGTATGCAATCTAGAACCATATTATTCAGTTATATAAAATTTCCAAGTTTATGGGTAAATATTATTTTCGATTATCTTCGATTTTAAATAACTTTTTTAATTAAAAAACAGCAACACAGCAATTGTTTTAAAAATTGAGGAGAAAGATGAGTCTTAAATTTTTACAATCGATGGAGATGATTACTACGACTTGTTTTACATTAGAAAGTCTAAAGTTGTAAATTTTGAGTTGTGCCCCTTTTGTAGTTAATTTGTGAATCTACATTTAATGTGTTGTTGTTTGTATGTTTCATATATATGTTTGTTTTTTTTTACATACATATGTATGTATCCACAAAAAAATGTTTATTTCTCCACACCAATATCGTTAAGCTCATTATGAAGTGATCATGGTGCCGGTTATGCAAGTGCTTTGAATCAGCTGATGCCATAATGTGATCATGTGATATACACCAAATGAATACTAATTTGTTTTTTTTTTTTTAACTTCTTCCAGCTAAACATGCGAAGTTTTTAGATAAAGATAAAGTTGTATTGAAATTTGAGTAGGGAATGTTTCGAATTGAATATTGTCCAAATTTGACACAAATGTTCAAGGACTTCCTTTAACACTTACGTTTTTATTAATATATATATATCTAATATCTAAGTATCTATATCTATACTATTAAATAAAAGGCTTTTCACGTATTTACATATGAGGTAAACTTAAGAACTACTGAACCGATTTCCATAATTCTTTCATTAATTCAAAGCTACATCCTTGGCTTAAACTATTGCATACCTACTCTAAAAAGTTATTAAAATTTAAATTTAAATACCATTTAAAAATTAATAACAAATTATTCAAGCACGCTGCATTAAGCAGCACAAAGCTTTTTCTTTCTTTTCTTTCCATTGCATTCATGTAAAAGCTTTTTTTCATCACGCTCTGTACATAGGTATGATCGGAAAATTAAGCTAAAGAAGCAGCAGTCTGTTTGTGATCTCTTCTTGTCAACCATAACTGTCAAAATAGCGAATGAAAGCAAAAGATTAAAAAAAAAATTTAAATAATTCAAATTGATATAATTTCTATTTGACAGTTCTGAGTCCACGCTCTCTCCCCTGCATGTACCTTGTTATAGTACCATGGTCTCATACAAATCTCTGATACTCACAACTTTCAAATAGACTGGACTATCACCTAAAATATTTTGAGGTATCATCCATAGTAGAATAAACAAAGTAATCTTGTAGCTGAAACTCCTCTCTCGCTCTTAGTCGAAACTGTCAAAATCAATACAAATCATTTTCTGCTTATTTTTCCTGTTGTTTGTTTTCAGTGTATTTTGGCAATTTTGTTTATACATTGTTTATTCTATTGTATATTGTTTATTCTTCCATGGTATCATCTTTCACAGCATTCTTGACGTCTCTTCAAAGGTTCTCGATGTTATTTAAGCCCAGTAATTGGAAAACCAATTTTCAGTATATTTCGTTGTATACTAAGGGTTATTATATACCTGGAAAATCTAATGAAAAACAAATTTTAACTCATCACACACTTAAACATTATTGTTTAGTTTGTGTAGGTAAAACATTTGAGTTAAAAAAATTGTAATTTTAAACTCTTCAGTTCAAAGAATATTGCTCAGTTTTAATGAGAGTTAATCAGCTCGTTCTTCAGCGGCAGCTTTCCTAACAGTGTCTTGTTTACTAGTGTGAAAAAAATTTTCCTTACGACTTTGAACTTGTAATTGTGTGTCCCATAGGAATATTCTTTCAGAATAGCACTCAAATGGAAAATATTTATTTAATCAATAGTTAAACATTTGCTTTCTAGGCCTCGGATTTCTAGTGATAGCTAGTATTACTATCATGAAAATATCTAATTACAATACAAATAATGAAATGAGAATTGTTGGAAATTTCATTGTATTAATACGTTTGACTTCATGTGATACAAATCTTTATTGATGATGATGATGATCACAACAACATGTCATGCTCACTTTAATTAGAATTATATATTTATGTGTAAGTTTGTAGACACAATATAAATTAATTAATTTTGTTATCAAGTATACAGTTAAGTTTGGTAAGTTTGGGGTTGAAGCCAGTTGAGGGAAACTTTATAGAAGGTTCGAATTTTGTTATTTTAGGAACAAAATTTGTATGGGTGCCTTGAAATATTTTCATTTTCGTCCAACTTAATTGTTTTATTAATGGTTAGAAGAAGTTTTCTATGAAAAAAAATAGAAAGTAAATATCATTCGAAAATACATACAGAATTTCATTTCTCAATATTTCCTTTCAATTTCATTTCAATCAATATCTGTAGAAGTTAAACTTGAGTTAAACTGCTGATCAGTTTCAAGTATTTCGTAAAAACAAGTTTTATTTAATTTTTCTTATATTTCTTTTTAATGTCTATGACACGCACAGCTTTTGTATTGCTATTCTTTTTATTGTTTTCTCTTCTCTCTTTTAAAATTGTACACAAAAAATATTTTCTCTGGCTTTAATTAAAATAGTCTATAAAATAAATTTTGTATTTTTAATTCTCTCTGTGTTGTTCAATTGATTGCTTGTTTATGATTACTGTAACAACAACAACAACAACAACAACAACAACAACAACAACAACAACAACAACAACAACAACAACAACAAAAACAAAAACAACAACAACAACAACATAGAAATCAACAACAAATTGTTTAATGGAACAGACCAATAAATTGCTATTGTATATTGTATACAGTGGCGTGTGTCACGAAGTTGAAATAATTTGACCGCACAATAAAATAAAATTTGTCTATTTTTTTAAAGAACCACAAGCTAAGGGCAACGTTTTTGAGGGAATGGTAATTCCATGTCAAATCGGTTGTTTTTGGTTAAAAATTTCCATGGCTATTTCGATTTTTGCAAACTTTGCATATGGAAGCACTACGAGGGTAACAACATATATTTCGGGAATAAGTAAGTAAAGACCGAATTTTCTCATTTAAAAAAAAAAGACGAACAATTTTTTTCATTTTTTGCCATGACGGTACCACTTTGTTGACATGTAAAAAAATTAAAAATATTTCATGAAATAAGGAAAAGGAAGTAAAAGAATTATTCTTTATCAAGATAATGCGAGCTTGAGGCGTTTGTGAGCACTCAAAACATCGAATTAAAAGGTCATCCGCCGTACAAATCTGATTTGGCAACCAATGACTTCTTTTTGTTCCAGCACATCAAGAAAAAACTGCGTGGACAACGATTTTCGAAGACAGAAGAAACCGTTGATGCGTTCAAAAACTATGTTTTGGAGGTGTCTCCAGCGGAATAGGATACATGTTATGACAAATGGTTCAAACTCATGCAAAAAAGTATTAATCATAAAAGAGAATATTTCGAAAAGTAATAAAAAAAAAATAAAAAAAAAAATTGTGCCGTCCGTGGCGTAGTTGGTTAAAGTGCTTGATCTCTATATAAACGAACCTGGAGACCCGGGTTCGAACCCCAGCAGCGACAGGAAATTATTTGAATTAAAATAATTTTTCTGCACGGCCGCCACCTTTCTGCAGACAATGGCAAACCTCAGAGAGTAATAAAAATGCCATGTAAAGCTTCTTGAGAACAAGAACATTCCGTTCATCGCCGTTCGGAGTCGGCGTTAAACCTTTTAAACCTTGTAGGTCCGGTTCACGGTCAATTGTGTACAAACTTAATAACACGCACAACACAATTGATCATAAGAAGCTAGGTCAAAGTCCTTTCAAGGGCTGAAATGGCCAGTTATTCTTTTGTTTTTTTTCTGTTTTTTTTTTTAATAAAAAAAATTCGGTCTTTATATTTATTCCACAAATATATGTAGTAATTAACGTACAAACAAAAAATTATTTTTACTAAATTTAAGCAATCAAATAAATTAATAATAATTTCCAAAATATTCATTTGGGCATATATTTTAAGCCATTGCATATTCGAACACGATGCCCATAGAACAATTTTTAAAATTTTTTCTAAGTTTTGTCAAGCCATTGCATATTCGAAACCGTTGTCCATAGAACAATTTTTTCTAAGTGTACAACTATAGCATTAATAAAAATAATAGAAAAAAATAAATAATGCCCAGATTAATTTTTATCTTAAACACCATTTATCTGGAATGTAACCTTCCTGGTAAAAGAAGCCAATGCGATGTGGGATGGGCAATATATATAGTAGGAATTTTTAAAATTTTGCCAATGAATTAAAAAAAAATTTTAATTTCTTCCTAATATTAATTGCGTTTTGACAAATTAAGATCAAGTTAGAACAAAACCGTAAAATTTATAAATAAATTTATTTCATTTTACACATATTTTATCTACATGTTAAGTAGAAATTTGTTGTAGAAAATTGTTGGATAGAGTATTTTACGCATATTATTATATTTTATCATATATTTAATATATAGGATTTTGTTGTATTTTTTTGAATTGCAGTCTTCAAAGTTGTCGAAATCTTTAATGAATATTAAAATGCCCTTCGCTTTTTCTAAATGCAAAAGGATATTTTTTTTATTTTGGTCTCTAACGAACAATAATATAAATAAATGCATGGATTCGGCCATATAAAGCTCATAAAAGAAAAAAGTCAACCACACTTCCGTTAAATAATTACAATTCAATTATTTTGAAGATAACCAAGAGTCAACTGGTTGAAATGGATGCCAGATTCGTGTTCATCAGGTCAAAATACAGGGGAATATGTGTGTTTTTAACTTCTCGCACTAAAACTTTTTTTTTGTGTTTCGGTTTAAATGAAATTATTCATGAAAAAACAGAAAAATCCCAATGCTTTACAATTTGTGTCCCGGTGCCATACGAGATAAATAGGAGATATTTTTTCATAGAACTGACCTATAAAGATTATAAAGCTATATTATGAAGGGGTAATGCTTTACACAAAATTCGTGGAAAAACTTTTATTTGCAAATGTATTGAAAACGCAGAGATTTGTGTTACAAAATGTCATCTCACAAAATAAAAAAATAATCACCGTGTACCGATGCCTAATGTTTTTTTAATGCATGATTCTAAAAAAACTCTTGCTTATTTAGTATTAATATAAATATATTAGGTAAGGACATAAGTAGTTCTATTGTAGAAAAAAAAATATTCCACAAATATTTCTGAACTTAATTGTATTTCCTTTGCAAAATATGTACTCCAAATGTCCCAAATTTGGAATTAGTGTTAGACATTTGAAAAAGCTTAACGACATGTTTCACTTTAAAGTAAAAATACCCCATTTTTATAGTTTTGATAAGAGCCAATTATAATGACTTAAAACTAAAGACAAAACTATGTTTTCAAAAAAGAGAGGTAGCACAATTTTTAAATTTATTTTAAAGATATTCTGATTCTTTCACATGCTGAGTGAGAATACTCGAAGGAAGATAGATTTTGATAAAAGTTCTATAGATTATTTACATTTTTGAGCAAATTTTAGTGGAGTTGCTCTTAAATGGTTTCATAACTAAAGTCTTCTGAGTTTTAAATTTATTTAGCATTATTTTCTGTCAAAAGCTGAAAATGTATAGATACTTTCTAAACATGGTTGCATATACAACAAAACAAAATCGTGTCAATCGGACCAACACAGTTCGCAGAATTTAAAAATTCCCCTTTAAATTCCCTTTTTTAACACATCTAGTGCACGAAGCTGACCCAAGGAAGTGCATAAAATCGTATGTTAACAAAATTTATTTAAAATATACCTTTCTATAATGTAATCACAAATTTTCAAAGAGTGTCTAACTCAAGTTAGTACTTAAATCTCAAATTTAACTCGCTCTGTTAAACGTCGTCATATAAGAGATCGTTCAAATACGCACAATTCAAAAGATTGTGTTATTGCCCCACAATTCAATTGCCCCTTAACTTTAGTACAGTATGGATAAAATATTGTTTTAGTTTCAATTTATAAAAACTGATGATTGGATTAACTTATGCCCAATTTGTAGAATCTTTGATTTTTTATATGCTAGTCATTAAATGATTAACCTTTACCCCATTAAACAAATTTCCATGAGTTAACATTTCCACAATGAAAAGATGATTAAATATAAGAAATTCGGGATTTCCTCCTAAGATTATAAGGTATTTGATAAGATTGCAAAAAGAAACTTTGATATATCAACTATTTCATAATACATAGTTGCTAAGTTAATTAAAAGAAATACATTTATTTTTTATCATGTTTAATCAGTAAATAACTACTTTGTTTAGTTAATAATTGCTCATAAATCTATTTTAACCCTAGAGTGGTAATGTATGTTCCTAAGCATTACCATTCTAAGGTTAATAACACAAAAGTGAGCTGTGGAAAAAAGGTTTTTGCCAATTACTATTGAGCTAGAAAAAAATTTAAGTGAAATTGTTGAAAAATTTCCTATAGTTCTGGCTTTTTTTTATTTATTAATTTTTTTTTTTATTATATAAAACTTGAACCAAGCTTATACATGAAATAAATCCAACTTTCTCAATAAATTCAGACTTTTCCGCAAAATAAGATGATAGAAAAATGTCGGCAAGTGGAATTTTCAGAAAGAAATATTTAGAGTTAAAAGTGTGGCCAATTTTTTAAATTCACTTTGACTCGAAGTTAGATAATGCCGTGAATTGTTATTTCGATCGAGAGTTATTTATGCGAAACTTAAAATAAAGGTCAGCGAAATTCAGCCGGGAATCAGCAACAATAAAACTTCGTGATGGCTGAATTGAAGGCTCATTCTAGGTCAATGAGTCCATTAGGATTCATTATATACCAATCTTGGGGAAATAAATTAACATAACTTCTTAGTATGTAGAACATCTTTTTGAATTCTAGAAAAAATTTTATGTTCTTTGAATATGTTTAAACGAATAATTAATTAATTTCACCAAGATTTCAAGTTTTTTACAGATACGAAAAATTCAAATTAAATTTTTTCACGAGTCACATGAACCGCCGCAAACACACACGCACACACAAACACACTATTTAAAACTGAGCTAAACCGCCACTGGTGGTATTCATTAACACTTTGTTGCCTTTGTGTTAAGATTGACTGTGATCCTCTCACCAATACCCAGGTGTGCCACCTGTTTACATGTAGTTGTTGTTCATGGGATCTTCATTGTTATGACACACCGAAAGGTATCTCATATGACCACTGAGAGATCACGTGCTCCTTTGTTTTTTTGAAGAAAAACTACAAAATCTGCATCTGCACTAATTGTGCCTTTTTCTCATTTTAATTTTTCGTCTTTAAAGTTATTCCCTGCTTAGTATTTGATTGAAATTTTATTGAATATTTTTCATTATCATTAAATGATGAGCACAATGCTTAAACGATTTTGATAACGCGAGATTTTTAATTTTTTTGTTTTGCTTGTTGTTTGCTAGTGCTGTATTTTTTAAGTTTTTTTCAAATCTGAAATTTATATAATTTCTGATTTTATTAAATGTTGTTCTGCATAATTTAACAAAAGTTTGTTACTTGATTTCACTTTTCATTGAATTTAATTTGTTCTGAAATAACTTGTTTGCTTTAACAGTCAGATAAACCATGTTCGCTTACCGTTCACAATGTTCACAAAAAGATATTAATTTAAGTTCCGACGTCAATATTTATTAGAACTTGCCTCGTCGGAAGAAAGAAGACGTGTGCCAGTGTCAGGCGCTAGTCACTATGTCACAACATTAAAGTTCCTAAACGTTCAAGAGCTACTTTTGTTTATAAATGTGTTTCGTGTGTGTGTGTGTGTGTGTTTACTTAATATACTCGCTCAGTTAAGGTATTTATTTCTTATCTCAGCCCTATAATGACCCACTAAGAAAAATTTAAGGCTTTCCATCACTCATGCTTACCTAAATTTTTGCTTTATCTGTTCTTAATTAACTGAGTTGTTTCTCATGTAAGCACGACTGTTAACGAAACAAAAGATAACAATAGAAAATAGTTGATAAAAAGTTATAATCTTTGGAGCAAAATAATTAAATACAAGTGTGTCTAATCCATTCATTATAAGTGGACTTTAATCTTTTTGTACTTATTTTGAGTTATTTTTTTAAACAGCGATTTACCATTGGCCGAAATAAATCGTTTTATGACGACGAGCCCCGAGAGATACCGGGTTAAAATACCATCTAACACTTCTACCAAGTTTTTTTTTCAATAGAAATTAATTTTCCTGATCGGCCTTCAACTCTGTGCTGAACAGAGTTGTTCAAAAGTTTGCAGTAATTTGGTTATACAATCAGCAACTTAAAATCCGAGGATCCGAGGTAATGCATGAGATTGCAATTATAATTCATATTTTTCAATTGTAATTCATGAGATCTCAATTATAATTCATATTTTTCAATTGTATCCCAATTGTAATTCAAATATTATCAAATGTAATTCAAATATCATTATTATTTTATTATTTTTTGCTTAGGTTAATATTTTCGACCATATGTTCTCGATGGGAGTCAGCATAGGAGAATATGATCCTAATCTGAGTTAGTTCCTCTAATTTTTTCATCTATGTAATTTGGAATGGCAAGGCGCATTGTCAATAACAAGTACCAAATCTTCCAACTGGTTACCCATATCCTTCCAAACTTGTAGCAGATTACCATGGAGCCATGTTTTTGGTCTATCGCAACTACCCCTGCTTCAGAAATTTTTTAATTACTTTTGATAATATTTGAATTACATTTGATAATATTTGAATTTCAATTGGGATTTCAAGAATTACAATTGAGATCTCATGAATTACAATTGGAAAAGGTGTAGTTATGATTAAAATGTTAACAAAAAAGAAATCATTTTGAATTATTGACTTTAATCAAAAAGTCAAAATCATTTCTGATTTCAGTGGAAGTTGAAATCGTGTTTATTGGTTTAAAACCAAAATTTTTGCAATCCTCACTGCTTTTGGAAAATCGCAATTACTGAAGTGCTTTCTGATCAATTCAGTCTGTGATCAATTTGAAGTCTTCAAATCTTTGTAAATAAACTTATATTGTTTCCGAGAGAAAATTATAAAAGCCTTAATCATTAAATAAAAATTTTACGTATAATTTCTTTACTGAATGTCTAGCGTAGCAAACCAACCTATCTTAGGTGAAGCGGAAGATTTTTCCAATGGCTAGACGAACTAAGATTAAAAAAAAAAAATTTTTTAATTATAATAAATAAAATTTTATGATTTCCACAAGCTTTGCCATAATATAAAAAAAATGCATTTTGCATCGCTCCTTTTATTTTTTTTTTTTTTTTTTAACTTGAATTCAATTTTATTTAAAAAGGTTCAAAATTAACGCATGCACACATTTCTTACCCAAAGGCATAATTTTATGCGATTTGGAGACAACTTATACGATTTGGAGCTGTCGAAAAATCGACTTACGGGAGGTTTTAGGTAAACCGGATAAAATGAAGACGTATTTTAGAAGATATTTTCAAAAAAAAGTTCATTATATATACAAAAAAAATATTTCTGCATTAATATCGGTATGTATAAAAAAATTTGTTTTTGTTTTTCACAAATACTTTTCATATCGATGTCTTATAATAGAAAAGTAATCCGAAGTTAATGGAACTTTAACGGGTTGTTTGGGGGTACACTAAGAAGACTATTCAAAGTTTTCGACCTCGAGGACTCTGTGCTGACTTAAACCCCCCCTTAAAAGCGTTAAAATTGTCTGTCTTCCATTTAAGATCCATTTACTTCGGAATACTTTCCAGGTAAAAGAACATAACTGCTGGACTTAAGGTGTAACTCGATTTTTTTATTTTGTTGATTTATAGGAGAAGAAAAGAACTGAATAAAATCTGGATGACTTCGGATATAAAAACTTTTGAAATGCAGTTTTTATTTAAAATAGGCAACAACAAAAAGGTGCATTGATTTTTTTAATGGAGGTGTATTTGAGAGAGGTCTGCCAGAATATATTAAAAACGTGATTTAAAAAAAACGAATAACGCCTTTTCTATATTAAGCCATGGATATAATAAAGTTGGCGCTGAAATTTGTTTGTTAAAAAAAGGGAAAAAACGGACCACATCATGCTCAGCTTCGAATCATCTGAAAAGCAAAAATAAGACTCATTCGAAAATAGATTCTAGAATACACATCTTTTATCAAAATGGAATGAAAATATGAAATATTCAGCCCTATTATGAGTAAAATTTCGCCCGGATTTGAAAAACGGAATTTTCATTTTTTGCTTTAAAAATTTTTTTTTCTGGTTATCTTAAAAATTGGCGATGAATGCAAATATTTGTGTTAAAATTTTTCAAAAGTTCGTTGAACATTGCTAAAAATACGAAAATTCCCTTTTTTAATTCCGGGCGAAATTTTATTCACAATAGGGCTGATTAAGAAAATTATGAAACGCAAAAAAAATTATTCAAAATTTGCCAAAAATCCAAAGTCGCTCATTTTGATAATAGAAGTGTAGAAATGAAATTACAAATCGATAAAAAAAATCTAAAAATGAAAATAGGTCGATTAGTTTTTGCAGTAGTGTGGCCCGTTTTCAAAACGTGTGTTTCGAGAAAAACATGTTTAAACTAAAATTTACACTTTACAAGCACTCTGGTGTAACAGGCTTTAAGCGCTGTATGATCTTTATTATTAGCGGGATTGATTAACATATTTTTGAATAGCTGTACAACAATAATAAATTAAAAAATCGGTATTCGAAATACTTTTTATTAGAACACGTGTTACTTCATACTTCAGCTCAAACACGTGTTTCAAACTAAACGTGTTCATGAAAGTTCGAACTCCGTATAGTTCAGTTTTTGAAACAGAAACTTGAACTACACGTGTATTTTATTCCCAAACTACCCGTGAAGTAGTTAAGGTTCGTATTCACGTCATTTTGCATTTACCAAAATAGTAACATAACTTTTAACATAAATATTTAACATAACTTTTCTCATAGTCAACTTGATAACAATTTCAACTGACATGGAGAACTAGCAATCGTTTCTGTCATACCGCTTATATATCAAGAGTATTTGAACTGACATTGGATGAAAGCTGTAAAAACTGGTTCGATTTGGTTGATGCTGAAATTTCATTTCTTCTTACTTTTCCTAGCGGGTTGTAGAAAACATTTCGCGCTCTTAGGCACTACTCTTAAAAAGCAACTTAAGAGAATCGTTTAAAAATTCCAAATAAAGTTCATATTTTAATAATTATAACCAAAATGTTTTAAAACAAAGCAGGTAGTTGAAATTCTGAAAACCAGATCAATTAATCAGAAGAACAACAGAAACCTAATCATTTTTTTTTATAAGCAAATATTATAATTTTTTTTTTACAGCCATACAAAACAAGTTGTATCGCGTCTTAAAGTAAACGTGACATTGAGGGTTCAACTCCGATAACTAAGTAAAAAAACAGGTTCTCAGCCGCTGATTGGAGTGCGTCAGTTGAAACACTCCCAGCTTGCTTTGCCCAATAAATTTTACCAATGATAATGTATGTTGTATTTATTTTATTAAAATTTATTAATTCGAGAGAATTTATTCTAGTATCACAAAACAAATATTAAACTAAAAAAATAGTAGATTCATATATCAGCAAAAACTAATATCACTAAATATAATAATGGAAATAATAAAGAATTCAAATGTGTGAGGGAGATTCTTACAATAATAATTAATATATATATTTATATATGTATATAATATGCAAGCATGTTAAATATAGTAGACAAATGTTTGTAAAAATCAAATACATCTTTAGAATAATATAGAGTTTGTGGGAGCCGCGTGTGTGTGTGTTTAAGTGAATAGAGAACATAATTTGTTAAAATTTTTTATAACTTACAGTATGTTTTAATTCGAAACCATTCTAAAATGATTTGCGAGTAATTTGTTTTGTTATTATATCAAAAAGTAAATACGTTTTAATATTATGGTAAAATCAAAGCATTAAGCAGAAAATTAATAATATTAACTTTTTTTGCAATAACATTACACAGATGTTTTGATATCGTAACACATTTTTTAATGCTGTTTAAATAAGTCTATTAAATTTAAAAATTTATCATAAATAAACGTTGTCGTAATTCAAAAATACTCAACTCATTGGTAATAAAAGCAAAGAAACACTGTTCAACTGTTAGTCAACATTTGATTTTAAACATTATTTTGTTTGCATTAAAAAAATACTTTGAAGAAGCTGGCTTATATAACAAGCTAATTAGAATGCAGGGCAACACATGTTTTAACCGGAAAAATTCAACAATTTTCTGAATGACCGATTGAAAATATCTTTGTTTATTTTATTGTTACCCTGCAGCAAATGTTTAAAGCCAAACAAGTTTTATTAAAATTATCTTTTACAAATGTAGTGCATAAGAGCAATTATAAGAAATCTTAAACTATCATATAATTCGCATACGCATTTTTATTTTTTAAATACTTTATTACAAAACTATAAATTAAAAAATTTAAGTGCATTGCAGCGGAGATTTTTACATGATCATAAAGCTAGCTCCACCATTTTAAATTTATTGTCAAAACTAAAAGTATGCTATCATGTGCTATATTGCTTTTTAATGTGAAGTTAGTTCCGTCACAAGTGTTTTTCATAAATTTGGGAATTGTGTTATGTGTTCGTGTTATGGTACAAAGTGCCGTAGGCAATCACTTATTTCTCAATAAATTTTCGTCCTTGACTTAGCTGGAATTGTTGTAATATATTTATGCTCGTTAAATTCGCGAATTTCTACGGTATATTACACCTCGAAGACATCACAGCACAATTTTCGAATTTCTTGATACAAATAAATTGCGGAGCTAACTTCAGAAAAATATTTTTTCAAAGCGGCATATTATAAAATAGATTGGGAACATTGGAGTTAATATTATTTTTAATAATAAATCAAAATTGGCGAAGCCAAATGAATGCACATGATTTTACGCGTAAGTCAGTTAGTAACGAAAATGATAAATATGTGTCGATAAATAGTGTGTTTTTGTGGGTGTAAAGTTATGAATAATTTTTTTGCTTTTGCTTAACTATGCATGTGAGTATGTATAAGAGTAACTTTTTGAGAATGCATTTAGAGCACTATTTATGTATTCATTTTTTTTTTCGTTTTTTATTTTTTTTTTTGTTTTTTTTTCTTTTTTTGGAAATAGGAATTACATTGAAGCACACTAAGTTACAACATTTATTTATGTATATTTTTATAGGTATGTTCGTTAATTGTTTTCCATTACTTTTTTCTAAAGTATTCATAAGCGTTGTTATCATCATCATCAACACCACGACCAGAGTTTCTTGACAAGATTTGTAGCATTGTGTTTTGGCTTTGATAATTGAGTTTTTGGTTTCTATTTTTGTTCTTTTTCTCGTATTCTGGTTTTGTTTGTAATTTGTAAATTATTTCGTTTGACAATAATAATAATAATAAATAAAAACTGTTAAAAAAAATTGACAACTTGTATTGTTTATGGCTGCAAATAAACGATGTTGTATCGTTATTAAAAATATCAATTTCATCAGCATTTTAACAGTATAACTTATAGACATAAGTTGTATATATTAAGGTCTTTTTTGATATTAAACGTTAATAAAGTCTATTTGAGCTCGTTCCTGGTATTGTATTCTATTCTAGGATGCCGCGATCAGCTATCTTTGAATGGTATTTAATTTCCTTTTCTTCGCTGGCAACGCGACGTCTTGAAACATTGAATTCTATCTAACGCTACTAAAAACTAGTCGCTCTGTGCATGCGAAAGTTTTTCGACGTCCAGAGTAGAATACAATCTGTCATAATTTTCTAACAAATATTAAATATCGATAGTTGTAAAATCAACTTAGTTTAAAAAAAAATTCAACTCATGATAAGTTAAATATAAGCTTAGCTGCTGCTGTCGCTGCTGTTGCTGCTGCACAGTTTTCATAATAGTAAAAATAACTTAATTTAAAAATTCGATAAGCTATAGTCTTTAAATTAGTGTTATTAAATAGAAACATAATATTAAATAAAATACGTATTAACAAATACTCAATTATTCTAGCAATCACAATCGATGATGATTTAAGACTCTTTTGGCGCAATGTTGACAATGTCACAATGCAACTTGGCGTTGGTGGTATTGGTGATGAAGTGGCGCTTAAGCAAGTGTTTGAAGCTTTAGTGAGCTCCTGCTGCTTCTGTTGTAGTTTTGCTAACTTTTTGCAGAGCATTGCAATGTTGCATTTAATATAATAAAGATTAGTTTTGTTATTGTTATATGTAGTAGTTAAGATGCGGGTGCGATTAAATGTGTAAGTGGTGTGAGTTGGTTGTGAGTAAAAGTCTAATTCAAATACATTAAGATTAAAAATGTTGTTAGTTTTATGTTGTAGTTGTACAAGTAGTAAGTTTGTCGTAAATATGTTAATTTTGTTGTTGTTGCTGTTGTTGCTTTCAACAACGCATGCTTGCGCTGTGCGTAATTGTTGCAACTTTTTTATGAAATACTTGAAGTAGATTTTCATCATCTTTAGTTACGGTTGAATCGGCTTTTTGGGTTTTTTCAACTCAGCATCTTCGTCGCGCTTAACTTCCGTGTAACGTTCACCTTTGAGCGAGACAATTTTATTATCGCGATAGCGAACTAATTTCTTGGGTTCAACTTTGGGAGCCACCGGCTTGTATTCACGTTGTGTAGCATTCTTATCCACATACGAGTATCTAAGAAAGACGAATATTATAATTAAGTTTAACTAAAATTTATGTTTTTTATAGAAACAAACCTAGCGATAATACGATTCTTGAGCTCTGCATCGTCTACAACAATGTTCTTGCGATTGCCCAAACAATTCGATTTGTCCGTTAGACTCTGACCAGTTTCCTGACGATGCAAAAGAATTTGCGTAGCGCTATCGATGTCACCCTTCGCTATGGCAATGCAATGTTTGACCTGGAAATTGAAAACATAAACGTAAAAAAGGTAATTTTTTTATTTTTATTTTTTTTCTATTTTATTAATTTCAACATTCAAAAAAGCTTAAAAGCCTATACAAATGAGTATATTTTATATGTTATATGGCGAAATTGACTAAATGATTAAATAAAAAAAATATATATATATACAATATACATATCAGAGAACTGCACAAGCCTACTTGAAGTTCAAGCAACTTCAAGTACTTGAAAAATTGAATTTATCCATACTTGAAAAACCAAGCTTTAGCCTGCTTACAAAAATAGCAAACAGATACAAGTCATATCCCTGCTTTTTCGTTGACTTGACTTGTTATGACTTACTTTGTCGTGTCTGAAAGTTGAAAAGCTTGAAACGATCGGCAAAAACTTGTAAGCTCACAAGTATCCAATTATTTCAAGTATCCACATTAATTCAAGTATCCAAATAATTCAATGAAGTGTTGGAAAAACTTTAGCGTATTAAGAATATTAAGGGTTCTATAGATTTCGTGATAAGCAGTTTTAGGGGGTAGTTGATTTCAAATCCGTTATCCCACAGTTTTAGGGGGTCGCTGATTTCGAATCTGATGTCAGAATTTTAAAATGCAAGATGGCTGATAGGGTTGCCACCTAATTTTTTTTTTATTTTTACGAATTCGATGCTGGAGCAAACACTAGGTAAAAATGGGTCGCTGAATCCGAATCCGTTGTCAGAATTTCAAAATTATGAAATTTTTAACCCTATAGGGTTGCCACCTAAAAGTATGCTTTTTTAAGAGTTTTAAACATTATCCCACAGTTTTAGGGGGTCGCTGATTTCGAATCTGATGTCAGAATTTTAAAATTCAAGATGGCTGATAGGGTTGCCACCTAATTTTTTTTTATTTTTACGAATTCGATGCTGGAGCAAACACTAGGTAAAAATGGGTCGCTGAATCCGAATCCGTGGTCAGAATTTCAAAATTATGAAATGCTTAACCCTATAGGGTTGCCACCTAAAAATATGCTTTTTTAAGAGTTTTAAACATTATCCCACAGTTTTAGGGGGTCGCTGATTTCGAATCTGATGTCAGAATTTTAAAATTCAAGATGGCTGATAGGGTTGCCACCTAATTTTTTTTTATTTTTACGAATTCGATGCTGGGGCAAGCACTAGGTAAAAATGGGTCGCTGAATCCGAATCCGTGGTCAGAATTTCAAAATTATTAAATTTTTAACCCTATAGGGTTGCCACCTAAAAATATGCTTTTTTAAGAGTTTTAAACATTATCCCACAGTTTTAGGGGGTCGCTGATTTCGAATCTGATGTCAGAATTTTAAAATTCAAGATGGCTGATAGGGTTGCCACCTAATTTTTTTATTTTTACGAATTCGATGCTGGAGCAAACACTAGGTAAAAATGGGTCGCTGAATCCGAATCCGTGGTCAGAATTTCAAAATTATTAAATTTTTAGCCCTATAGGGTTGCCACCTAAAAATATGCTTTTTTAAGAGTTTTAAACATTATCCCACAGTTTTAGGGGGTCGCTGATTTCGAATCTGATGTCAGAATTTTAAAATTCAAGATGGCTGATAGGGTTGCCACCTAATTTTTTTTTATTTTTACGAATTCGATGCTGGAGCAAACACTAGGTAAAAATGGGTCGCTGAATCCGAATCCGTGGTCAGAATTTCAAAATTATTAAATTTTTAACCCTATAGGGTTGCCACCTAAAAATATGCTTTTTTAAGAGTTTTAAACATTATCCCACAGTTTTAGGGGGTCGCTGATTTCGAATCTGATGTCAGAACTTTAAAATTCAAGATGGCTGATAGGGTTGCCACCTAATTTTTTTTTATTTTTACGAATTCGATGCTGGAGCAAACACTAGGTAAAAATGGGTCGCTGAATCCGAATCCGTGGTCAGAATTTCAAAATTATGAAATGTTTAACCCTATAGGGTTGCCACCTAAAAATATGCTTTTTTAAGAGTTTTAAACATTATCCCACAGTTTTAGGGGGTCGCTGATTTCGAATCTGATGTCAGAATTTTAAAATTCAAGATGGCTGATAGGGTTGCCACCTAATTTTTTTTTATTTTTACGAATTCGATGCTGGGGCAAACACTAGGTAAAAATGGGTCGCTGAATCCGAATCCGTGGTCAGAATTTCAAAATTATTACATTTTTAACCCTATAGGGTTGCCACCTAAAAATATGCTTTTTTAAGAGTTTTAAACATTATCCCACAGTTTTAGGGGGTCGCTGATTTCGAATCTGATGTCAGAATTTTAAAATTCAAGATGGCTGATAGGGTTGCCACCTAATTTTTTTTTATTTTTACGAATTCGATGCTGGAGCAAACACTAGGTAAAAATGGGTCGCTGAATCCGAATCCGTGGTCAGAATTTCAAAATTATTAAATTTTTAACCCTATAGGGTTGCCACCTAAAAATATGCTTTTTTAAGAGTTTTAAACATTATCCCACAGTTTTAGGGGGTCGCTGATTTCGAATCTGATGTCAGAACTTTAAAATTCAAGATGGCTGATAGGTTTGCCACCTAATTTTTTTTTATTTTTACGAATTCGATGCTGGAGCAAACACTAGGTAAAAATGGGTCGCTGAATCCGAATCCGTGGTCAGAATTTCAAAATTATGAAATGTTTCACCCTATAGGGTTGCCACCTAAAAATATGCTTTTTTAAGAGTTTTAAACATTATCCCACAGTTTTAGGGGGTCGCTGATTTCGAATCTGATGTCAGAATTTTGAAATTCAAGATGGCTGATAGGGCTGCCACCTAATTTTTTTTTATTTTTACGAATTCGATGCTGGGGCGAACACTAGGTAAAAATGGGTCTCTGAATCCGAATCCGTTGTCAGAATTTAAAAATTATAAAATTTTCAAAAATAGGGTTGCCACATAAAAGTGTTTTTAAGAAACATACTTTGAAAAGTGAACACTATTAACGAGTCGTAAATAGGTTAAGAAAACAACCTAGAACCAACAAGTTCTTAGAGCTGATTCTTAACACTGTTTAGATAGCATAGTATCTCACTGTTGAAGTAAATAAAAAACAAATGAAATTAAATAACGGTGTTAAGAATAATTCCCAGGAGTTTATATGTTCTAGAAATTTGCTTATTGAGATCTTAGGTAAATTTTTGTAGTTGATTGTGTCCTTGAATTTTGAACGGTTTGCTACCTATGGACCTGAACACGGGAAAAAAGGTAAAAAAAAATCGAATTTTTTAAGTTTTTTGCCATTTTGATCTGGAAGGTGAAGTTCTTTGATTTTATATGTTTGATTTTATATTATTCTTTATGACAAGAGCTACAACTTTGCCTCAGAGAGTAAATCGAAATTCTGAACGGTTTGCAAGATATGAGCCCGAGAAAATGATCACTTTTTTGCGAAAATGATACCGAGGCCCCAAATCTTTGGCGGCCCATAAACAAAAAAGTGCATGACTTTGGGAAAAATTGGGAGACACGGGTCTTTTTTTTTAGCCTTTTATCACGTAGTGGTGTCCGTATATGGTTATTTTTTTCGTGTTGCACTGTGTTATTTTGCACTCTTATTAGCAATTCAATTTACAGCAAGATTTTATAAGCTGCGAAAATAGTGAACGCATATACATAGCTTAGTTAAGCTGATTGATGACCAAAAACGCATTGGGACAAGAGATGCATGACTTGTGTTCTTTATTGCTCTAATATGTTTTTCAGCTTGGAACAACAACAAAACGCTCATACGCGTTCAATATGTTCGCAGCCTTAGAAACTGAGCAGACTGAGCAAGCGCAACAAAATTCTGTGGAAGAAAGTAAACAAGCATGAGCTCGTCGCTTTCAATTCCAAAAATCAGTGTTTTTTAGTTGGAAATTAAGTTGCTAACTAAACTGAACTGACACTAGGGGTCAAACATGTTTTGTTTTTTTTTGTTTTCTTAACCTATTTACGACTCGTTAATAGTGTTCACTTTTCAAAGTATGTTTCTTAAAAACACTTATGTGGCAACCCTATTTTTGAAAATTTTATAATTTTTAAATTCTGACAACGGATTCGGATTCAGAGACCCATTTTTACCTAGTGTTCGCCCCAGCATCGAATTCGTAAAAATAAAAAAAATTAGGTGGCAGCCCTATCAGCCATCTTGAATTTCAAAATTCTGACATCAGATTCGAAATCAGCGACCCCCTAAAACTGTGGGATAATGTTTAAAACTCTTAAAAAAGCATATTTTGAGGTGGCAACCCTATAGGGTTAAAAATTTAATAATTTTGAAATTCTGACCATGGATTCGGATTCAGCGACCCATTTTTACCTAGTGTTTGCTCCAGCATCGAATTCATAAAAATAAAAAAAAATTAGGTGGCAGCCCTATCAGCCATATTGAATTTTAAAATTCTGACATCAGATTCGAAATCAGCGACCCCCTAAAACTGTGGGGTAATGTTTAAAACTCTTAAAAAAGCATATTTTTAGGTGGCAACCCTATAGGGTTAAAAATTTAATAATTTTGAAATTCTGACCACGGATTCGGATTCAGCGACCCATTTTTACCTAGTGTTTGCCCCAGCATCGAATTCGTAAAAATAAAAAAAAATTAGGTGGCAACCCTATCAGCCATCTTGAATTTTAAAATTCTGACATCAGATTCGAAATCAGCGACCCCCTAAAACTGTGGGGTAATGTTTAAAACTCTTAAAAAAGCATATTTTTAGGTGGCAACCCTATAGGGCTAAAAATTTAATAATTTTGAAATTCTGACCACGGATTCGGATTCAGCGACCCATTTTTACCTAGTGTTCGCCCCAGCATCGAATTCGTAAAAATAAAAAAAAATTAGGTGGCAACCCTATCAGCCATCTTAAACTTTAAAATTCTGACATTGGATTCGAAATCAGCTACCCCCTAAAACTGCTAAACACGAAATCTATAGAACCCTAAATATTCTTCATACGCTTAAGTTTTTCCTACACTTCATTGAATTATTTGGATACTTGAATTTATTGGATACTTGCTTATAATTTCAAGCTTTTCAAGCTTTTTGCCGAACACATCAAGTTTTTCCTTTACTTGGTACTTCGTGTCGTTCGCTTGTAAGCTAGCGTAGTTGTAAGTCACAAGCTGACGTGGGCTTACTTATATTCAAGTACAAGCTTTAATTGATTGAAAATTATCAAGTTCAAGCAAGCTGGTACTCATATTTATGGCAAGTACTTGAAATAGGTTTCAAGTAGGCTTATGCAGTTCTCTGATACATATATATTATATATCTATAGGGGAGGATGCCCACCTACTGAACACGTTTTGTTTGGCGGCCATAACTTTGGTTTAAAACATTATTTTTCAGACTCTTGCTTATGTTTGAAAGCTGAGTTCAATTGCTAATAAGAATTTTAAGCGGAGTTCAAAAATTCCGAAAAATACAATTTTGGCAGTAGATCTAGCAAAAGTATCGAAAATGAACCTCCGAAGAAATCGGCCCAGCTACTGAACACCTTAAATAAACTGCTGTTTAGAAAATTAGAAAATTAAGTTTTTGAGTGATTATGAAAAGTTTATTCTTTCAATAGTTCACAGTGCCCAGCGGCGTACCGAGGCCATTTTGATTGGGGGCTAGTAAAGTATTTCGGCCGACTGGATACCCTTAAGTCCCGACTTTTTTTTTAAATACAACATAGATGAATTAACTCAAGTTACTCATCCGCTCAATCAATATAAATAAATCTTACGGGAAAGTGAATTGGCCGACTGAAGTTGGTTTAAGGTACGACTCAAAGTAATTGGTCGATTAAGGATAGTTTTGGGTATGACTTAAAATGAAATAGCCGACTAAAGTTGGTTTTTGTTATGAAAATGACAATAAAATGTACGACTAGCTTTGATGCATTCATAATTATTGTAAATAAAAATCAATATTTTTAACAAATTTCAGTAAAAAATAACAATTAGGCCGACTCTAAAAAAGTAAGGGGTGTAGCCTACCCCTCTTATCCCCCGCTAGTTTGGCCCCTGACAGTGACTCATTAAACTTTAAACAATAGAGTGGTTTAGGGTCGATTTTAATCGATTTTATCAATACAAAGTACTTGAAAATTCACTAAATAGAGATGAACTATTTTTGTTCATCTTCATTTTATTTGAATATTTTATTTCTCAAAGGCCGTAGGGCTAAGCAGCACGCGCATTCAACTCAATGATTTATCAAAAGTGAACATTCAATGAGATGTTACTGCGACACTATACACATTGGCGCTGTCACCTATACAGACGTTAGAACTGACACTGTTCAGTAGGTGGGCCTGTTCAGCAGGTGGGCATCCTCCCCTACATATTTATTCGATTAATTAAGTGCTTCATGTATCTGTAATCTAATCTGTAATCTAATAAACTTAATTAAATGATAACTTCAGTGGGTACAAAACAACAAAAGCCAGCTTAAAATCCAGACCAGTTCGCAACAAACAGTTTAATAGATGTTTATAAATAATTTCATCAAATAAAAATATGCTTTATTTAATTCAATCTATGCAACATTGCAGTGTGTGAGAAAAACGAAGTGCACTGATATTACATTATTGCAAACTCTACAAACTCGTACTTGGAATGAGTGTTCCATTAATGAACAATAAAAACCCGGCACAATCAAGGATCTTGTACGGTTTGAATTTGAAAACCTAAATCTATTAACCATATAAGTAGGTGTCATGTATTTTATTGATTTGTAAAGATCCGTAAAGAAGCGTAATTGTAGAATGAACACTCAGACGAAGACCATACACAAAGTGAATTAATCTATTAAAATTTTTTTGTTTTTAACCGATCGAAAATTAGGTTACTAGTACCATAAACTATTTTCAAACCATAGTAAAAAAGTGACATTAACAAGACATTTGCGATCTTAACCATGACATCGGAGGGTAAATAATAACCAATATTTAAAATATATTGGTAAATTGGTAATTATAAATATAAAAATATTGGTAAATATCGATATTATATATAATAATAATAATAATATTTGGCGATATCGTCAAATCAATTTGTGTTCTTAAATTTAAGTTGTTATCCAGCCGGATTCAAAAGGATTTGCAATGTTTTACTAGGCATATTGCAGTAGCATTAATTTTCAAGATCAAGATTTATATGGGCTGAGCCAGACAAAAAAATAGCCTTAGTTTTGTATGGGTTTAAACTTTAAAGCAATTGCATTTGTCCTAGACCACAAGTATAATTTTTCCAGATCACTATTAACATGGGACGGAAGAGCCGTATGATTATTATATAAATCTAAGGTAATGAGTTGCACATCGTCTGCGTATATATACAGTTTGGAATATATTGGAATACATGAATAGGAGCGGGCTTAAAATAGAGTCTTGCGGCACCCAGCTATGAAGGTTGCGTATGCTAGACGTCTTGTCACCTAATGGACCGAACTGCGATCTATCTGAAAGGAAAGAAAGCAAAAGTTTATACGAAGAGTTAGAGAATCTGTACTGAGATTTCATTTTCCAACATAGGATGTTGTGGTCAATAGAATCAAACGCTTTTGAGAAAGCAAGTAAATTTAGAACTGTAGGAATTTTATTGTCTAAATTACCACGTACATCCTCTGTCAAATCAAGCAGAAGTGATATAGTAGAACCTGATTGGAAAGCAGATATTAAATTGTATGAGTTTAAAAATTGAGTGATATGATTTCTAAAGAGGATCTGAAATAATTTAGACATAACTGGCAAAATGCTTATTGGTCTATAATATGAAAAACTGGCAGGGTTTCTTCCATCTATAAAGCCATTGAATCGTGAATTTCGAAAAGAGCACATTTGAGTTTTTTTTCCGATTTGTTATGTATATGAGTGCCACTGTAAATCAGTACAAGACAAATATTCATCCAATTCGTACTTAAACCGCCGATATTGCATTTAAATTTTAAATAAATTACGAAAATTGCTCATCTTGATGATATATAACTAAATGGGCCATTTTCATTTTTATTATTTTAATCGCGAACTTATTTATATATGAATTGTGAATGCTGAAGAGAGCTTAAGTTTAGAAATCGTTATTTTTTGTTTAAATACTAAAATATATTTAAACATATTCTTTAATGACTGGACAGACTTCTGTTTTTGAACTTAAGCCCTTAATCAATAAACAAAATTTATTTTTTTTTTTTGCATTAATGTTGATTTGCTAGTAGCGGACTTTATACAGTAGACTCTCATAAATTAGAACCACTTTGTTCCACGGGTGGTTATAATTTCTGAAATGTTCTAATTTCTGGACTTTTTTTTTCAAAGAAATTTTAAGGAAAAGAATAAAACTGGTTAAAAAAAAATTTCTGTTAACACAAAAGAATTTTTATTTATTAATATTTATAAATCATAGACCAAAAAGAATAAAGGCCTGACCAAAATAAACGAGACGATTGCAATTTGCCGAACGTTTGCAACCGTTACGGCTGTTTTGACATTTAACCCAAAATGAAACGAGTTCCTCCAATCGTTTGAAAAAAGAAGAAGACTACTCTGCACAGCTGTTGTTGACGAGTTGAGACGCTAAAAGTTTGGTTGTTTATTTTGGGTTACAACATTGAAATGCATTTAAGCGAACATTTCCGTCTTCACTCGTTACGGAGCAAATCGTTTATTTTGGTTGTGCCTTAACTGTAACTCAAAAATCTTTTCTACCATATTATTTATTTTTTTAATAACGATTCAATGCTTTTTTAACATATAATCTGTAATGATTGTTTGTTTTTTTTTTTATTTATTCAATTTAGAAACAACAATGTCATTACGAATCAATGAGCAACGATCACTTAAGTATGAATTTAATAAATAAACAAACGTCCAGAAATTAGAACCACAAGTTCTAATTTCAGAGCGTTCAATATACTGAAATGGCAGGTTCTAATTTCTGGACAATTCGAATTTGTGAGAGTTCTAATTTGTGAGAGTGTACTGTACTAAAAAAACCTAACGGATTGACTGAATTTGAAAAAAAAAGAATAAATATTACAACGTATTGAAATTGGAAGTATTTCTTTTTTTTTCAATTGATATTTTAATTTTCTCGAACTAATAACATGCAAACTTGGTTTTCAAAAATTTGCAATAGCTAAGCCATTTGCTTTTTTTCTCTTTCCTGAACAATTTGAATTTTAAAGAGCAGCTTCCTGATTAAATTAAACAAATTTCTATAACAAAGCTCAATAATAAACAGAGTGAAAACAACAAGCTTAACGCTTAACATAAGAAAATATAACGCTGAATTAACGATCAACAATTTGAAACTTTTTAACAAATCTTATATCGGACACCATTTAATCAATATAATGTTAATTTATAATTTTTCCTAGCAACAAATAGTGCGTTTACATGTTTTTATATATGTGTACATAGTTAGCTTAGTTCATCCGACTCACTGATCGTCGCACAGCCCTAACGGACGCGTACTAAAAAGTAATTTTTATGAATTTGGTCTGTAATAGTCTTAATCGATTAAAACGGCTTCAGTTTAAATTCATGATACCTAAAAACTGGTATAATTTGAATTCGCGATTCCTCCAAATAACTTTAAGATACCGTATTTATGTTAAGTTGGATTTATATGAATTGTCGACGTTGCGTGGTATAAGCAACTCAAGAGCTTATCTTATGAGATTTCTCCGATTTGATGTAATATAAGGGTTTTCATCGGAAGGCTCCTCCATTGAATACCAACCCAGAAACAGTGCTTTAATTCATTAAATTCAAACAAGTTACACAATAGATCGCATGAGTCTCTGTGCAAATGGGCCAAACTTTTACTATAACAAGTATACTCTAAAATAGAGTTTTTGAAAAAAACTAAGCTCTGTAGTTTGCTGTCAATAATTTTATTAAATATTTTCAAAAGTTTTCTAGTATTCAAAAATGGACCATTCGCTTGTTGGAAATAATTGGTCATGTCTGATTCGAAAGCGTACGCATAAATGGTCCCAAGAATTGCGTTGTATAAATTAGCGGCAGGCACAGAAATATTCAAAAAGTGCAAATAGCGGTGAAATTAAGCACAGCAAGACTATCCAGGATAAACAAGGATATTTTTTTATATCTTTTAACTGAGTAAGTTTTGAATTAAGAAATCTACACAAAACTCGATTTAACTAATTTAATCACCTGTAAGCTGCTTGGTAATAATTTTATATGCTAAATTTATTTTTAACTTACAAATATGTTTTTTCGTGTTTCGTCTGATGGTAAAATTTGTATTTAATTTTTTGTTTTTTTTTACTTTTGCTCAAACCGTTGAATTTAACCAAAGAAATCTATTAAGCCAATGCGATTAGAAACCTTTATTGAATTCTCTTACCTCGACGTAGGCGGTGTCCGGGAACATTTCCTGCAGCACTTCAAGCTCATCCAAAAAATAGTCACAGCTAGAACTGTCTGTAGAGCCACAATCGCTGGTCTCGGATAGGTGTTGTGAACGCTTTTGACTGCCATGACCACCACCACCACCACCAGTGCCATTCGAAAGCACAGCAAACTCGTCCTTTTCCGAAATGGAGGGTGGACGAGCACGCAATTTTGACTCCGGTATAATATCGGACAAACTTAATGAACTGCAAAATCAAATTAATTTTTTTATTTAATAAAAAGAAATAAAAAAACACCCACTTTAAGGACAAATTATTTCCAGAGTTCTGATTCTCTTGATTTTTGCCCATTTCGGATAGTTCATTTTCTAACTTGAAAATCCAGGTGCAGATGATGCCCTGATCAATAGATGAAAACTCAGCGAAGTATGCACTCATCATTTCGACAAAACCTTCAACATCAAAGCAAGGATCCTGCGATGCCTCTTCTAAAATTGATATTATATAGGAGAGCACAATGTCGTCGACAACACTAAAGTCTGCTCCAGGTATATGAGCGCTGACGAATTGCACCAGGCTACGCTTAACAACTTCGTGCTGCTCTTCCAAGTTAGTCATAATTGCGGATTAATGCTCTTGATTCGTTAATTAAGCAGTCTTTAATTAAGTTGTCTATGTTATTTAACCAGGATCTTCTTCGGCTACGGTAAACGGAAAAAATCAATGAATCAAACTATTTTTATTTCAACTAAAACATCGGATATGCATTCGTCTTCGCCCAGATTTGCAAAAGGGATTCTCGGATTCTGTGTATAACAAGAGGATGAAACAAAAGAGTATTAAGCAAGGATTCTTCGACTGCGCCTTCACTTTGTGTGGCTTACTTTTCTACTTTTCTTCCCACTTTGTTTTACAATTTTCTCAATTAACTTTTCACTTTATCTTGGTACACTTAAAAACTGCTTTACTGCATAAACAATAAAGTTGCAAAATAAAATTTTATTTTAAATATATTTGCAAGATTCACCACCAATCGACAGACACAAAACTCACAATTTTTCTTCGTTTGTATTCTTTTCTTTTTTTTTCTACTCTTCCTTTTTCCAACCCAGTGTGAAACGAAAGAAGGCAATCAATAATCGGTGTTTTCGTTTTTTGCCGCTGGGTTTTGTTTTGCTTGTTTTCTTATTGCTTTTTGCCGATTTGCTATTTGCTACTGACAGCGAATGTTGTAGAATCAAGCGAAGGCGAAGAAAAGTCGCCAGAAGAAGATACCGAAACGAAGAACGATACTTTTGGGTTTGTGTCTAAGGAGTGGCTTTCGCACATCGAAGTATAGTTGCATAGAAACGTACTTTCATTCTAAAAAGAGTACGTTTTTATTTAAAGGATACTACATATTTTTGTGAAGGTACCTTTTTATTATATATGAAGTACATACATATACAGTGAAACTTCGATATAACGAATCTAGAGGGAATCGAAAAATACTTCGTTATAGCTATTGATTCGCATTGTGAAACCTTGGTATAACGAAATTTAAAGAAATACGAAAGAAATTCGTTATAACTACAGTTTTTTTTTTATTCGTATAACCTTTCGTTCTTTTTAAAAGGGACTTCACCGTTTTGCTTAAAATTTAATTTTGCTTTATGCTTTATTCTGACTTCGTTGTATGGAGGCTATAGTTCGAGACTTCGTTATGTAGAGGCTTTTCATAATGACTTACACACTTAAAATGTTATGTATGTATTTCTCAATTATAATTTCGTTGTATAGAGGCTTTTGAAAAATTACTTCGCTATATAGAGGCTTTATGAGGTTGTTCAGACTTGCCTCAAATGAGGCCGACTCACTTGCCTCATTTTGACGACTACAGGTAAAGGGAAAGCGGGAAGGTGACATGTTACGTGAGGCAAGAATTTTTTAAAATTCTAAAAATTATGCGACTCAATTTGACGCACGTCAGACTCATGGTATAATAATACATGGTAGCATTGACAACTGCTTATTTTCTCTTCAACAGGAAAACATAAATTGCCAAAAACAGCTTTTTGTGGAAATACATCAGCAGCTGCTGTGGTTGTTGTTTTTTTCACTTCAACGTTTTCAACATTCTTTGTGTTTTCAATGGCGGATTTTGAGCACTCTCTTTTTGAGTTTATTTTTTGACAGTATATGATTTCCCAAGCAACTGTCAATGCTACCATGTATTATTATACCATGCGTCAGACTGAAGTCTGTTCTGTTGACATTTTTCCTCTTTGTTTTCTCTTTTTAGTTGGGCGCAACCAGGTAAAAATTTTGGGGGGTGTTTTATATTTTTATTTATAGACTTATTCAATTTATTCAATTCAATTTTATATATAATATTTAGAGTACAAAGTCAATTATTCTTTTATTTTGTGCCATAGAATTGAATATGTTCTAAATAATTAAATTGAAATTAATTAAGGCATTTCATTTTAATGAAATTTTAAGAGATTATACCAATTTCATATTACTTTCTATGTGGGGTTAGCGTAATTTTCATACGAGATCGTTAATTTGCAATATGATCTTTATATTTTAAATATAAGCTTAAAATATATTGAAATTCATAACGATGGCCCTAAAATCTCTGCTGTAATCGTCATCACATAGAGAAATATAGACGGAAATAGACCGATATGATTACACATAGCCAAAAACCACCACATAAAATCAATAAGACCAACAAATTGAGATATTTTATAAGGTTTTCTTATTAATGCTACCAAATAATAAGAATTTTCCATAAAGAAATATTTTCAATTCCATAGAGAAAATCTTATTAAAAATGAACAACTACTATCAAGCATTTTTTAATAAGATTTCTTATTGAATGAAGAAAATAATGTGGAAATCTTATTTAACTTATATAACTCTTAACCTTAAGAAGAAATTTTTTTTTTAAATAGCTTAAAAATAGCTTGCAAATTTCGTGAAAATAAGAGCAAATGTGTTTTAAACTTTTAAAAAACATCAAAAAAGGCAAATTATGAACACATTGTGTTTTATTTTAAGTTAATGTTTTTTTTTAGTGTAGGAGTACACTCCAAGCGAATAAATGTAAACAACAGATGGTGTAGTAAAGAGAAAATCAGCGTATGAGAATAACTGCTAATTCGTTCTCTGTTCTCTCACAACACACTTCTTACGCTGATCTGAATTTGTGAGTTGTGTTCTTTTTGTTTCTTAATCGAATACTTGATAAAGTATGCAAATATTCACCAATATACTATGGTGCACTGAATAACTGTTAGCGAATTGTGTTTAATTTGAGTTGGTGATTGCTGAGTTGATGTTAAAAGCAAAATTATTGCGATTTTAAATTAAATTTAAATAAAAAATATATTTTTAAATCAAATTGGATATTGATGAAATAAGTAACATAAATCATAGCATAATCATTTTTTCTTTTACCTTTTAATGAATTGTAAATTTAATTTTATTGTTATTAAAATAGTTAATACATTTTAATTTAATTTAATCGAATTTAAGTTTTTCGAGCTTAGGTAATTCTTTTCCTAATTAAAAATGCGTAATTGTCTACATTACTTAAAAAATTGCCAAAACATACATATATATTATGTTATATCAGACGAAAAGGCATACTTAGGGCTCTTTTGCGTATACAGAGCTTTATTTTATAAAAACAATAAATAATACCATGAACGTAGCTTTAAACATTCCAACTTAAATAAATAATTCTTTATAATTTATAATTGTTTTACTTTATACATTTAATTTTATTCTTATTCGTTCATTTGGGGGGCAGGGGATTAACCCCCGAAACCCCTATCTCTGTGCGCCCCTGAAGCAGCACGAAAACAACAACAGAAAAAAAAACAAAATACGTCAATATGAGGCAGCCTCAAAGTGAGGCAATAATTTGTGTGTGAACACTTTTCAGCTGACTTATGTCAAAATGAGGCAAGTGAGTCGCCTCTTTTGAGGCAAGTCTGAACAGCCTCTATAGCTCAGAATTTTTTCGTCATAGCTATAGAGCATTTTTGTATGAAAAACTTTGCAATAAAAAGGTTTTTTCAAGGGACTCAGCTAAAAATTCGTTATATTGAGTTTTTCGTTATAACGAAGTTCGTAATATCGAAGTTTCACTGTAGTAAAGAAATAAGAGTTTGTAGGGATATTTTCTTACATACTTTTAAAGGTATGGTTAGAAGAAAGTAAAAGATGTGGAACGTTTTGCAAATTTCGGTAAGACATACAAGTTCACAAAGTTGAGGAGCGTTTTTTTGTTTGCTCATCACTTTCAAATTGCTAGGCTGAAAAAGAAGGTTGCAAATCTATTTTGGTTCCTTATTAATACCAACATTTTTTTCAGTTGTACTTTTTATTTTTCAAAAAGTCCAATATCCAATTTTTTTTATATTTAGTGTACCTTTTTATTTTGCCTCAATACAACTCTGTGTCAAAGCGTGTATTCAGCCGTTATAAATGAATGTCTTCCTGCAAGAATAATATTCAACTACTTAATTGCTGACTTTTAAAATAATAATATATAACACTTACTGGCCCTTGTGTGGCAAGGCTGAGAGCAAGTGCCCATATATGTCAAATCAATGTTGACAGCTCATACAAAATCTGAAAGCGAAAATTGATAAAATATAAAGCCTATGAACTTGTTGTTGCTTTTCATTGATTTTGGCAATTGTGTGTACTGGGAAGATAGTACGATCAGCCCCGAGACAACCTTATTAATTCAACCATGGTACTGATATTTCTTGTGAGCAAAAAATAGACAAATCATGATTTGTCTGAGCAAACAAAACAAATAATGATTTGACACTTACCAACAGGTCCTCTCTTGATGTCATATTTTTTGACAGATTCAGCAAAATTGAGTGTGTGGTGAAAAATTTACTACCACTTTGTTAATTACATCATGACATTGAGTAACTCACTGAAGGAACGTTCATTTTATTTGGATTTGTGGCATAAAATATTTTTCATATTTTTATAATATGTAGGTACATGGGCGCAATAAAATTTGTCGGTGGTTGAAAAGATAAAAATCGAGGAAGTTGGAAATTTCAGTGCAAATTTAAAGTGCGTGGAAGCTAATTTCACCGTTTACATTATAATATCTAACATTATAAAACTACTATTAATATTGTATATCAAACCTGCTAAAATAAGTAATACAGCCTAGTTACATTTTATGACAAAATAATTAATTTTTTAATTAATTAATATTATTAATTATTTAATTATCGGTGAAAATACAAAAGCTTCAACCCTCATAGGTTGAAGTTGAATTATGAAAAAATTTGTACATTCGTAAGAACAGGCGAAAATTGTTCATTAATTTTTTATAATATTACCAATTTATTAAAAATCGCTACCATAGCTGTATTAGATCACAAAAATTTCACTGATTTTAAAAATTTCTGCTCTTGTGCCATTTTAAGCTTTTTCATCAAAAAACACTTTAATTTTATTGAAAAATTACAGAAAACTCGTCATTGGCATCAATTTTAATCAAACAATACTAATTTAAGAACTCCCTGAATTTTTTAAATTATGGGATGGAATTTTACAGATAATTTTGCATTTAAACGATATTTTACCCTTTTAACGGGTATATACTGTTCTCATACTATAAAGGATATGGATATTTACATATACGAAAAAAAGGTAAGTTTTTAAAATTTTCACGATTTTTATCTCCGAAACCGACAAAATTTTACTGCACCAATTTATTTCAGATTTGTGCACTATTTTTGTATTCGACCATGTGTTAAGATAGATCGAATTGAAGTTTTATATAACATGACCTTTATACTGGGCTTTATATATTTTTTAAATATATTTTAACTACTATTATATCATTAGTTTAGATTACTATTAAAAAATACTAATAAATATATAAATAAGAATAAGAAAAATGTTCAATTTTTAATTAAATAAATAAATATGAAATGTAGTTACAAAAATTGGAATGCCGAAGAGATTTTAAACACATAGTAGTTCATTACTAGAAAACATTATAATTTAAAATCGCAAAAAAACCTAATAAGTTAAACTATGGAAAAATTTTTCAAAACATATTTCCTGTCCATATCTTTTATCGTGATTTTGAGAATAAAAAGATGAAATTTCTAAAATTCAGTTTCAATTTTAATTTTTAAAAACGATCCCTCGCAAACCTGAATAAAAATTCCATCACAAATTAGAAATAGCTTGAACTCGCGAGATTAAGCTACAGAAATTAATTATGTCGAGCTCGTGAGCCGGAACTACGGGTGAGTTAGTGTTTCCGTTCCCTGATAATATAGTATAACATAGGAATATTTTTTACAGAGTTTTTACTTCAAATTCAACCTTTTATTCCTAAAACTCAACTTAATTTCGAATTGAACATTTTAAACATAAAAGTCAACTATTCTTTTCTGATGTAAATTCGGTTTAATAAGAATATAAAAACCTTCGTGAGGTGATCACCTTGTCGTTGGTACGAAGGCTTAGGTTGCAATGATTCACTAAGGCTATACTGACTGGAATCTTGAATATGATTTCAAGTTCCTGGTAGGGTCACCCATGTCAGGAAGGCTGGTGAAGAGCAATGAACAAAGAATCACCACTCCCCCTAATTCCGGGGTGTTTTTGGACTCGTGCCCGTGGTTTTTGGTTTGCAGCCAGGGGGTATACCGGCTGTATTATAACGAACTCCCTTTCTGATACCTGGTCGCCTCAGAAAGTAACTGTGGCCTTGCCGTGGCAAGGGGCTCTGCCATGGTCGACCTCTTTTCCCCTTAAATAATTTATTGACCACTATACTAATGTGTACAGTAGCTTACTATGCGCTTTATCTGGGCTTAGTTCAATAGTTTTTGAACGTCTTTGATCGCAATCCTGTTTAATGTAAGGAGTTGCCGTACATAGCAGTTTAACGCCCTGCATTTATGTTGGGCGGGTGGTCGCAAGAATCAGAATGGATACAACTAAACAAAACAATACAGACGTGCGGTCTATAAACGCAATTTATAGTAAAAAACCGGACCCTTGGTCCGTTAACACAAAAATATCTACTCCTACGGAAGTTGGTGCTTGTATTGGTACTGGCACTCCGGACAACAAACCAGGCACTAGCAGTGCCACAAATAGGAAAACTAATTCCGATCCAAAGTCATCTTTAACAAAAAAAAATGTCTTTCAAGCAAAACAGAATATCAAAGACAAACGAGCTGCTGTACGTCTTATAGATCGCTTAAAGCAAACACCAGAAGTAGAGAGAACTGCTCAACAAAAGAACTCCCTTAATTGGGCAACAAAGGTGTTGGAATCCGAGGATGACACTCAAGCCAAGACTGAAGTCTCCATTAAACGAAAAATATCACAAGAGGAAGTAGCGCAGCCACTTATTAAAAGACCTCGTGATCGAACATGCACTCAAGAAGCAATCAGTGAAATAATAGCTAATAATATTGTCGTAGCGGTGGTCGACCAAAGTGATCCCGATGGCAGCATTACTCCTGAGAGATGGGGCAAAGTTGAGATCAGACTTGCAACAGCTTTTCTACCAATATTGAAGGAGCATCCTGGCCAGGCTCCTTCTTGTCGTGACGTTGGATGGCATCAAGGTTTCGTTAAGCTAATTGCCTGTGCAGATCAAAGATCTGTTGATCTTTATAAGATTGCAATGTCGGGAGTCGGGGAAGCATGGCCTGGTGCTAAGCTTGAAGTTGTTGCTTTAGATGATATCCCAAATCGTCCCAGAGCACGTTCCTGGATTCCTGCCGAACCATCTGACCCACAAACTATATTGGAGATAATTCGGGCAAGTAATCCTGATTTGGAGACTGGAAATTGGAAAGTGACACGCCTGGATGAGCCAAAAGGTGAAACACGATCTGTAACGTTTGTTATAAATCCAGAATCCACAACTCCAATGTTATCATCAGGAGGTGTTCTTAGTTATGGTTTCTCGTCAATAAAAATGAGGGTCTTCAAAAAAGAAGAAGATGCAAGAAAGGATTTGCAGCAAACGCAAACGCCAGCACTAGATGTCGTTGCTATATCTGATCAAAAAGTAGATGGCTCTCAAGCTCCAACATCCAAGAAATCACCAAATTCTGTTGGTGTTTGTTATGTAGTTGATATGTTCAGGTCTGCTCTGGTAGAACATGATGACCTCGCAGAATTTAGCACCACAGAAACCCACAAACACCAACCCACAGAGCCAAACAAAAATACACGCAATTCTAAAGTTGCGGGTGACAAGGAATAATCTTCGCTACATAAATGCTGAAACCGCCAAATTCTAACTAAGTGTGGAACATATCATTATTTTTTTACAGCAATGATTGCAATCTGATGTATGAGCTCAGTAATCCAAAATGGAACTACAACAATAACGTTCGACAGACAAACAGGTAAGCCTATGGTCTAAACATAAAGTTGAAATGTGACTCCTCTCCAAACATTTATTGCAGCAAAGAACACGTATTAATGAGTTATGAATTAATCATTTCTAACGCTTACTATAATTTCTTTGACAACTTTAATTCGAATGATAAATATAAGGGAGATTCACGTTTGAACTCAAGATGAATTCACCAAAGTCTACTACAATTCCTGGGTCGGCTTCAAATCAAATTAATAATATAAAGGTAAGTCCCATTTCATGGTTTTTCACATAATACTATTTTTTAGCTGTGAGTTACCTTTCAATAGGTCTATTTTTTGTCTCACAGATAACTAGTAAGGAATTTTATTTAATCAGATAAGTTAACACCTGGGTTAAAGTATTTTTGGAGACTTGAGAAACTACAAAATCTGTATTTTAGTGGTTAACTTGATCTTATTTGTGAATCTAAAAACTTCAAGGCCATATTAAGGATAATTAACTGTTTTGAGGGCTTTAAACCGAATATACACTGAGAAAGCTAAGAAGAGACGACAGAGAAACATTTTTTGATGAATACATTGGTACACCATGGTATAATTAATCAGGTAGGTGTGACAGTTTTCCAGCGAACATGAGTTGTCAAAAATCATACAAGACAAAGCAAACAAAAAAACAAAAAACAGACGAGTTTGACAATCCATGAACGATCTCGTGAGAAAATAGCCTGTTGTTAAACCTACCTGTATAATTGTATCATGTGGTACACAAACTCAAATCTTTTTCATATTTAAAATTTAAATTTTATAAAATTTTAAATACTGACAATTTTGTTACATATTACAATGACTTGAGTATACTTCCCTCTTAAAATATTCAACTTAAGCCTGGTTACTTATCTTAATTGAAGAAAAACAAAAGCAAATTGGCCATTTCAGTCCTTGAAAGGACTTTGACAGAGCTTCTTATGATCTAATCGTATTCAGCGTGCTATTAAATGTTTGTAAATAAAATAATCGAGAACTGGACCTATTATGTATTTACTTGCCTAGGATTTCCATTTTCTGCAGAGTGGTGACGACCGTTCAGAAAAATTCGTTTCAATCGAAAAAAAGTTCTGTCTCAGCTGGGTTTCGAAACTGGCATCGAATTGGCATCGGCCCAAAGAACTAAAGCTAGGTCTACACGATACAACGGCTGTACAATCGCTCATCGTACAGCAGTTGGCTAATTCTACCATTCGACCGTGCAATATTGCAAGAAACTCGTCGCACGCTTGCATCCAAACGATACAATAATCGCACACAACCGTCAAATAGCAACCGATATTGGTACAACCGTTGTATCGTGTAGACCTAGCTTAAGAGATAAGGAAGCGGTGAAGTTTAACGCTGCGGCCACACGTGCAAGTAATCACTTGCAAGTAGAGAATACATATTAACTTCGAAAAAATTCGAAAATTGCTGCAAGTTGTTTCAGCGACCACATGTGCAAGTGCAAGTTCATTTAAAAAATGTCATCGAATGCAAAGGTTCTCGCTACAAGTTTAGTATTGCGAGAGCTGGAAAAGCTACAAAATGAAGAAAACAAGTTAACAGTGTGCTTGTTGTATTAAATTGTGAAAAATCTGGGTAAAATCTCCAAAAGATTAGCAAAAACAACACTCTTGTCCCCTTTTTTGACATTTACTTGCAGCAAGTGTCAAAATCTACCAAAGAACTAAAATATAAGGAAGTGGTGTTGTCTACACATACAGTGTACGTGAACTGTGGCCAATTTCGTAAATTGAGTGAGCGAGACAGAGTGTGTTTTTTTGACATTTCTGAGCGATCGTCAGCTGTTCACCAGTCTTTTCAGTAAAAAAAAGTATTCGCGCCAATTTGATGCGACCACAGTTGTCAAAACGCAATCACTGCTTCAGGGGCGTATTATTTGTTCACTCTTTAACACACTTTTGGGGCGCTTTTGTCTTCAGCAAAGTTTATGATATATAATTGTTATTTTTAATTTTTTTCAGATTTCCGCATATTTTGGATCTCAAATTATATTATATTTTTATATTATTATTACCCAATGAAATATCCAAAAACAAAAAAAAAACAAAAAATAGGTGGTGTGGAAATATAATAAAAACAAAACTATATTATAATATTTTTAAAAAGCCTTAATTTATAATAATTTAATTATTTTTATATTATATAATTAAATTAGCTTCAAAATCAGCAAATTTAACTCAGAATCTATTGTATATGTGATTCCAATTAGAAACCATTTGGACCTTCTTTAACGATCTTACTGAATACGGCCCTGAATAAAATAATTCTGTATTACAATACAATTTTCTTTTAATATATTAGGTCTTTAATTATCAAACGTTTTATTAATGCCGTAAAAATCTAAAAAAATATTTTACGTTATTCTAATCAGAAACAATTTGAGGCTTCTTTTTCGATGCAACTGAATACGGCCCTTTGTGAATGTTTATGTGTTTGTGTCAACCAACACGAATAAGAAAAATACCACACTTTTGTGCAATAACATCACTTCCTTATATCTTAGTTCTTTGAAATCTACTGTCTCTGAAAATTCGTTGATAGTAGCGCTGCAAGTCGGCTGCAAGTGCGAAATTGCGAGTGTGTTAGTAAAATTATTTGAATGTATATAGTTTTTCGAACTTGCACTTGCAGGTGTGGCCGCCGTGTAACAGAAATGAAGTATTTTACAAATACAATGAAGTTAATGCAAATACATAGACATTCCAACAGGGCCGCATTAGGTTATATCGTAAATAAAGGCGAAAACTTTTTGGTGTTCAGACGTATTTTTATTATTTAATTTTTATTGTATTTGAAATCATAGGTATTTTACAAAAAATGCCAAAAATACGGGAAAAATTTTTTCCCGGCAGGACACTTAAAAAAATCTTGCAAAATACGGCACGTCCCGTGAAATATGGCACATATGGTTCGACTAGTCGTTCGGCTCATTAGCATATTTTCGGGTGCAAAAATTGTGTACCGGGTAACCTAGTATTTAATATAGGATATCACTGTCATATATAAATTTTTGACCGAAAAAATAAGTCATATATTAACTTCTATTTTTAACCGAAAAATAAACATATTTTAACTGGTAATTTTGACCGAATAAATAAAAGTAAATAATAAAAAAAAACGAAAGAAAAAAATCGGTAAAAATAACCATTATTTATTGAAAGAAATTTATAACAGTTACGGTCCCTGATTAAAACTTATCTTCAATCAAAAAAAAATTAGGGCCCTAATGTTTGCCACCCTAAGGAATAAATGCACTCATGAAGCTGAACTTTTGTTTTGACAGAAGCTCTTGCACATGACTCATGCACACAAATGGCGGGAAACCAACAAGCTATAAAGCGAGATTACCTGTGAAACTAAACCTCCTTATTATGTGTTTTTTGTGAACTTTCACAATTTTTCACGGCACAACGCATGCTTATTTAATTTTTTATTTTATTTATGTTCGTTTTAAAACAATTTATAGCGATGACAATCGCTAATTATTTAATATTTTAATGTTTTTTCACCACTCATTTTCTTTGTTTTGATGTGCAAGAGCTTATGTCAAAAACTCATGCTCTATCTCGCTTGAAAAATTCTTCAACACAAGCATAGAATGTGTGAGTAGAACACCACTTCCTTATATATTATTTCTATGCATCGGCCACGACCGACACAATTTAACGAAGAATTTATTTAAAAAAATCTGTGTTTATATATATTTTTATAAATCTATTAAGTTAAAAGTTAAGCATAGAAATGCAGGGCTAATGAAGTTAAGCTTTATTTATAATATAATATAGAGGTATTAATAAGATGATAATATTCCAAACAAAGATTCAAGATTCTAATTAAAATTTAACAATCATGAAAAGTAGAACATTCGCATAGAGGACTTTAATTTTGCTTTACGCGTCGACTTTAATTTACCAAATTTTGGCTTGTTAAACATTGATGTTGATGGAACATTTACGGATGAGCAGTTGATAAAAGCGATGATCGAGACGACATTGTCGACAACATCCACCGCTGTGTAGTCTACAACATGCAGATTACGCCTCCCATTACTGGTTGTGTCGCTGTCGCATCCAATGTGCCATAAGCATTTCTTGCAACCTCTCAGAGATATTCAGTTTTTTTCGTTGAACAGTGCCCGAGTTTTGTTTAATCATAATATTTTGTATGAGCCACACTGTTCTATGGTAAAAGGTTCATGACTCCACTTCTCAGTATTTGTTGTTGTTGCGGCAAAATTAAAAACAGCTGTTTGTTTTTCTTGCGAAATACATCAGTGTTTTGTTTCTTCCATCTTCTACCGCAAATCTGATAAAAAGTGTGATAAAATAATCAAAATAATTAATGCAACTTTAAAAAAACTGTTTTGCATAGTGTGAATATTGATTGAAATACTTGTAAGACTTTTCACATTGGAAAAATAATGCTAGCCAATATTTTGCGTAAGTAAAATAAATAAGAAGTTTCTGACACTTAAACATGCGTGTTATAACAGCAAGTGTTCATCGCATTGTTGTTGAAATAACAATATTGTGTAATTTAATAAAATGCTTTATTAGCAATAGCCAAAATAAATAAAATAAAATCGGATAGTATGTGCTGTTATATTTACAGGGTGTATTTCACAAGTTAAGTAATGCATGAAATTAAGAAAGTAGTCCTGGTTGCCATCTTAAGTGTTACCGAAATTATAAATTATTTTTTGGTGTTTTAAATATTCGAATTATTAAATTATAATCTTCTAAATAGTTCGACTCATTGCTTGACAATAGACCCATTGCTTCAAAATGGAATATATTTCATGAGAAGCATTCGAGTAAATTTTTGAAATGCAACAATGTTTCATTCGTTCGGCAGACACGAACGAATGTCAGAACGCAAGTGACTGAAATCGTTACGTTATTATGACGAATATCTTCACGTTGTTGTCAAAACAAACGTAATGCAAACGCAAGATTTTCATCAGGTTTTTGTTCTCGTCTCGTTTGTTTGCAAATATAAAATTAGAAAATATGAATTCGGGCGTACGGAGACCGTAAGTCAAATATATATTTATATATATGTTCTTCGTTAGCTTTATATTTACTATAATATTTATCGCTCTAGCGTTAAAAAAACGACGCGTGATCAATTCGAAATGCTCATCAGAGAGCTGAAGAGACATCCAGAAATTTTAAAACGAACCGCATATTTCGGAACGAACAAAATAAAAGCTGACCAAGTTTGGGAAATAATTTCCCAAAAACTTAACTCAATTGGACCACCACTTCGAACGGTCGTCGAATGGAAGAAAGTATGCAAAATATTTAGTTTATTGATAAATTTTAATAATGAACATGTTCTTGCACAAACCATAGATTTGGGCAGATCTGAAATCGCGGAGAAAGAAAAGCATATACAGTGGAACTCCGAACAGCATCAACATTGTCTCAGTAGAAGACGATGATTTGTTGACGCGAGAAAATTTAATTGATGTCGAAGACTCATCGGATAGAATAGTTTTGGATTTATTATCAGCTCCTGCCCTCTCACCACAAAGTATCATAGACTATGAAATAGAAGAAATTGAACTGCAGCCAACAACTTCCATTAAATTGGAATTACATGAAGATGCAATTGAAGCTTCAGAGGAATGCAATATCTTGGAAACTTCTATGGTGCGAGGTGAAGTTTTTGGATTGGGAGAGTACCAGCTTGAACATCCTACAACTACTATTAAAACAGAATCACCCTCAAACGTAATAGAATCATCTGATGAAACAGAGGCATTGAACGTTCGGGAACAATCACCACCTCCACCACAACCTCAAAAACCACTATCACAACTTTCTTCTCCGAAAGCATTCAGATATTCAATAAAAAACAGGCCAACTCAGTTAAAAACCCGACCTCCACAACATGTAGATAATGCAAGCTCAACCTTGCTTCGCCAGCAGCTTCAAAATCAGACGCATCTTTTAGAAGCCTTAACAAATTCTATTATATCTCTTACGGATAGACAGGCAGCTGCAGCAGAGCGACAGGCGTTGGCAACAGAAAGACAAGCTGCAGCTACAGAGAGACAAGCTGCAGCTATGGAAGCAGTTTTGGAACATTTCCGAGCGCGGCAATATGCTGATCACTCCAGAAATAATATAAATAAAAATAAATAATAGCTATAATAAAATAAATATTTTTGTGAAACCAGATTTCATAGAAAAAAGAGAGAAGGAAATTCGCCCATATCAAACGAACAACTAAAATATAAAACTTAAAAGTGCAGTATCAACAAAGTTCGCTTTTAAATGCGATATTGATTTCGATAGCAAAAAAAGAGCCAAACATGTTTTTATATTTGCTGTTGGCAACTGGAGCTCTTTTAACACTGCAACGTCTATTGATTGTGCTATCAACCATTAAGTATTTATTGCTGATTACATCGAGTCAATGCGATTGAGGGCGGAAATATTTTAAATTAGTGGGATTTACCAAACTCTGTTGATCCCTTCGAGGTTCTAATATCAATTAATGTTTAGGAAAGGAACATCAATAAATTATACCCAGTGCCCCATGGATAACACTTTTTAATACTATTTTCAAATTTTCTTTGCTTGTTATAATTATTTTAACACCATGAAGTTAAATTCCTTAATTCAACTACAACTTGGTATAAATACAAGTCTATATTTCTCATCCGAATTTATATAAATTCGTTTAAGTGTAAAATAACAGACGCTAAATCAAATATAACTGGCTGAAAATCAATAGAACATCGAGTTGAAGCAATATTAAAAAAGTAGAAACATTACTGAACATGAAATAAAAAAATATGTCAAAAACAGATAAAAAAAAGGAAAAATAACGATACTTAAACGTTGATCATGCCGAAGCAAAGCAAAAAGAAATTAATAAAGTAGTTTAACCAATCTGTCCTTAACCTCCTCCAATACCAATTGAAGCAATTCTACAGTTTGACAGAGCACCCTTCCTTTTTAGAGTAATGCCGAAATCCCCTTCCATTCTTACCAATCAGGATCCAAAGTCAAGAATATGGCGATCTTTTTAAAATAAGAAGGCTCCCAACTGAATTAAACAAATATTTAATAGAGTTCAAAAGAATAAAAAAAGTCACCACTCTAGTTTTGACAGTTTGGCAGCTATTTTTGACCTATTTCCTTCCTTCAAAATCGTTACGGGCAGTTTAATAATTACCAATTAATAAATATAATTGAACGCTTTACGTATAGCAGTATTTCCCTTTTATTTTTAATTCATATATCGCCGATTTTTCTCAGCGACGTTATGTTGACGGGCAAAAAGGACAAAACAAAAACGGGGTTTCTAATTCTTCGCAACAAAACTAAGGAACACTTTTCAAGTTAAATAAATTCTCCGGAAAAATAAATATTGTGTAATAAGCTATTTTCTTGGATTTGTATAGGTACAATTTAATTTATTGGTTGGGAAAAATGTATTCAGCGGTGTTTAGTAAAAAAAATAAAAATGTTTTTATTCAAAAACAAACATGGTTTTAAACGGTTTTGTGGTCGATCCTTAGCAATGACGTGACTAATCACATGACGATTTTCTTGAATAATTTCATGGCATTTGATTGGAGCAGAGTACCTTCACCATAAACATCATAAATATATTCTTCCTTTTGTAAAATATAGCAAATTTTTTCTGAAATTTTACTCATCTTTGCAAAATTTAAACAAATATCAAATCAGCTGATTTGTCTTCTGTTAAGCAAAATAAAAGAGTTGCCAGATGCAGCTAAACGTTTTAAGGTTATGACACTTTAAAATTAAGCGAACATAAATAAACTGAAACCTTTCCCGAACCGATATTTCCTCTAAAAACTCTCAAATTTTAAAATTCTATACGCGAGACAAATAAAATTAAAAAAACAAATGAAAAAAAACCAGTCAAAAATAAATCGCTTAAAACCGCTATTTGTAAATGCTATACAAAATTTTTATCCGCAATCCCGACGTTTGTGGGTGTATCGAGGACTTGCTCCAAATTTTCCAATACATAAATTACATTCATAATTTCACATTCCTTCTAATCAAAAACATCCGCAATTCTTCAATAAAACTAAAATGCTTCAAATATTCATCAATATTAATTTTATTTCCTTCAAAGTTATCTCCAATGCATGCAATTCACCTGGAAATTGGATGCGGAATCGCCTTCAGCTCCTTCTGCAAATTCACCTCTATCGTTACATAACGATTTCCACTTGTGTCGTGGGAATATAAAAAAGGTCATAAGGAGCCATATCGGGCGAATACAGAGCTTGAGGAATGGTATGAACGTTTTTGATGAAATAGTCGCGTACAAGATGAGATGTGGGAGCCGGTACTTTGACGTGGTGAAGAAACCACGAGTATTTCTCCAGAATTTTCCATATATTTTTTTTTAAAGACCCAAAATTTCGTCAACTAAATTCGACATTGCGAACTTCGCAAAATACAAACACTAACTTGTTTACAACGCTATCACGGACAAACATTTGTTTGATGGGAAATCACGGGTATTTTTTGATCAGAAGGTAATTTATAATTTCATTTACAAGGCATTATTTTGCTGAAGAAATAAATGGCTATACAAATATTGTAGCTAATAATTACACGGTACAACGAAATCGACTTTTAAAAAAGCTCAAGAGGTTTGAGAGTCGTTCCTTTATTGATGATGCTAAACAAGATTGCGTACTGAGGTTTTTTTCATCACGTCTGAATTTCATGTAAAATTACTTAATAAATGCGAAAATTACATAAATTTTATTTTTAAAAATTTTATATTTTAACTGTTGAAAAAATGTAAAGAAAATCTTATATACATGAAGTACGCTTAATAAGATGGCGTACCTGGCTTTATTTCAATCTCGTTAAAATTTTAAGTTATAACTCAAAAGTTGAAAATTTTTATATATTTTAATAAAACACAAAAATACTTTATACACAATTTTTTTTAAAATAAAATAATGTAATTTTTGCATTTTCAAAATGGTTTTACACGAAATTCAGACACGATGGAAAAAATCTGAGTACGCCTATACTTTATTAATTTGCTGTGGTCTTATCAGTTTTAAATCTAACTAACGACTCGCTGGTCTAACTGAATTCTGATGAATATCTGACATAATAAGGGGCTGTTACTACATCTATTATCAGTATTTATTGACATCAACTGACATTATATTAAAACAAATATTTGTCAGCATTGACGTCAATAAATGCTGATCATTTCAGCGAACCTTTGCCTAAACGCGCCTCTATGAACGTCCTTGTTATATGTAAATATGTTTATTATAAGATTTTATCTCTTAACATCTTATTTGAGTAAACAATAACATGTTTTTAAGTTAAATAACAAATGTGATTGTAAATATAGATGTAATAAAAATTAATAGATTATTTTCAATCTTACCAGAGTTGCAACCATTAAAAACGTTTATTCTACGTGCAAATGAAGGATTCTCAAAGATTCCAATGGAGAAACATGATTTTTTTAATACCAAATAAATACCACATATTTGGTGTATTCTAATCTTGTCAATATTAGGTCTGTTCCCGTACTTTTTGGGCTAAAAATGGTAAAACTGTCAAAAACGTGAGAGTAAGGAAAAATCTCTCAAAAATATTGAAAAACACAAAAAAGTACGGGAACGCTTTTTGGACTAAAATTGTGTAAACTGTCAAATAAAATCGTTTGTTTGATGTGAAGCATTGGTAGTGCAGACAAAATGCTAAAGATTTTGAACAATATAAAAATTAATTCTCAAATAAACATTTATATTTAGTTTTTATACAATTTCCCATGTTTTTGGTTTCCATTCCAACAGTTTTTTATTTATTCCAAAGAACTTTTATTGTTTTGCAAATTCTTTGCTAACATGTAAACATATGATTTTAAGCAGTTTGACACTTTTACCATTTTTGCCAGAAGAAATTTCTCGGACTAAAACTTGCAGCTTTTGACAGGGAGGGGAAATTTTTTACTCTCACGATTGCACTCTCTTTTACCATTTTTTCGAGTACGGGAACGCTTCTCGGACTAAAACCTGTAAAAATGGTAAATTGGACTAAAACTTTAGAGTACGGGAACAGACCTATTAAATGACAAGACTAACTCGCCATATTTCTCCAATACTCATAAAAAATCCATTTATTTAGAACTCACATCAATAATCTTAAAACTAGTTTATTAAATGCAAATAAAGTCTGATTTTGTAAAAACATAATTTTTGTGTCAGTAGGGTGCGGTGGGGTGAAGCGTTTCGCTTTTTTGGAGGCTCACAGCACCCCCGAAAATTATGATTTTGAATGGTTTTTGCTTTAGATCGCAAAAATAAAAAAGTTTTCTTAATATCTATGCGCTCGGATTTGAACATTTTCAATTTCGGAAAATTTGAATTTTCGATTTTTGAAAAATGGTAGGGTGAAGCGTTTCACCAAAAGAATCTTTCCGTTTTCATGTGTAAACATCAATATAAATCGGTTTAAGAGTTAAGCCTCGAAGAGTTAGAAAATAATGATATCGTCGCCCATTTGGATCGTTCCAAAGCTTTTGCAAGAAGATAGCTCGTAGAGAGAATTACACTTTTACAATGTTATATTAAACTATTTTTAATATTTAAACATATAAGTGGTATTCACAATCCGGAGCTCTTTGTAGAGCTCTTGTGCAAAAGAGTAAAAAAGCACAACAAACTGTGAACACATTCCTTACACAAACCTAGCAATTGAATTTTAGTTCAGTCAGCTTTTAAAGTTAGTGATGTGAAATTATGATATAAAAGAAGTTAGTACCTAGAAGTGTACACAATATACCATCACTATTTGTTTGCTGCCAAAAATTCACAAAATGAAAGAGCTCAGGCGCACCACAGAAGAACTACAGGGTGCGCTTAAGCAAAAAAAGCACAATTTTGACAGTACATGTATTTTGTTATTGTACAGCTCTTTTTTGTTGCACTTTTGCTCTTTTGCACAAGAGCTCTACAAAGAGCTTCGGATCGTGTATACTATAGTAAATATGTTCATAAAATTGCAAAAATTTTGTGAAAAAGTGTGGCTATTTAGAATTCAAATTTACATTTCGTATTCAAACGTACTTGTTTTTTTTTTACCAACAAGTTTCTGAAATTGAGTGATAAAAAAATTTAGTTAGAATGTAATTTTAATTCGTTCTATTTTTCCACTTTTTTGTTTAACTAGAAACAACTAGACTTTTTTGTAAGCACGGTTGGTATATATTTTATTAAAAACGGTCAGATTTAACGCGGCAGAGTTAAAAATGGTCCCTGTCCTTTTCGGTTGTACAAATGCTTCCAAGTTATATTTTTATTTTAACAAAGGACCTTAAAAGGATCTATACAACTATAAGAAAATTTAAACACATAAAATATATGTTTACTCAGTTAAAAAATTTTACGGAAACGAATTGGGAACAATTGAAGATGAGTGAAAATGGATTTTTTTCACTTTTTTGTTTTTGAAAATGTGTATTTGGAGCTAAAAAAGCTAATGGTGAAAAAATTTCTCGCCGCTCTCAAGTGGTTCAGAAGTTACAGGGCTCGGAAGTTAAGAAAATGGACCTCAAAAACTTGTGAGATTTTTTTCATTTACCTACAAAACCTAGCATTATGGGTATCAAAAGAAAGGTTATGCTGTTACCTATTCAACGAGCTATCAACCATTAAAATCCACGTATTACTTTTGAAGATATAGCTTTTTACATATTATGCACACTTGACTGTTCACACTTTTACAAAATAACCAAAACGTAAGTATAAAGATCAAATTGGAAAAGTAATATAAGCGAAATGCGAATAAAGTAGGCAATGAAAGTATTTAAATCCTACCTGTTAATGTTGGTCTTAAGACATTTTAGAAAAAGTTTTCATATATTGCGAATAAAAAAAAGAAGTGCAATCGCATGTTCTGATATACACGTTGTATATAAAAACAAGCGCCGCAGGCGAAAAATTGTTATAAAAAGTCGCGCGATTTTTTATAACAGTTTTTCATATTTTTTATGTACAGATTTAATTTCCTGCATTGTCTACTTTATTCGCATTTTTCTTAAATAAATTTTTTAATTTGATGTTTATACTTACGTTTAGGTTATTTCGTAAAAGGGTGAACCGCCAAGTGTGCATATGGAAAATGCTGTATCTTCAAAAGTAATGCGTGGATTTTAATGATTGATAGCTCGTTGAATAGGTAACAGCATAACCTTTCTTTTGATACCCATAATGCTAGGTTTTGTAGGAAAATTTTAAAAAAATCACAAGTTTTTGAGGTCCATTGCCCCAACTTTCAAGCCCTATAACTTCTAAACCAATTGAGAGCGGCGTGAAATTTTTCCGGATTTGAGATTAGAAGGGGTTAATACATATATTCCACAAAAAAAAATTTATAAATTTTGAGTTTTCGTTCATCTTCAATTATGCCACGAATTGGTTTTTTTTTATGAAATCGAGCAGCCTGTCCTGTTCTGTCAGAGATTTTCGTACTGATTCAGCAAAGTAGTGAATTGAAAATATGGCAAGCCTTAACAAATGATAAGAACTCGCAAACAGCTGGTCGTTTCAGTTCGTAGAAAACGTAAACAATGCAAATATATAAAAAAAGTTTTTGATCGAAATTTAGGCGCATTTTCAGCAAGACTAGCGACACTTTCCCGCCGTTTTCTTTTAATTATTTCCGAGAATAGCTGCAGTTCAGTGTTCTTCCGGTAGCAATTTCTTTAAAATTTTTGTGCAAACTAGCTTGTTATTCAATAGTATTGGTTTTAATTCATAAATTGTGAGATTTCTGGCACGCAATCTAAATAAAATATTAAAAATTAAAGTTAAAAGTCGCTAAGTATTCAATAAATAGACATTTATTAAAATCCTACCACGTTGCAAGCATTTTTTATTAAAATTAAAGTGAGGTTTTGAATAATTGTGCAAGTTTTGAGTGTTTGCTAATTTTTTAATTGATCTCGCTTCTAGGACGACACATAGGAACTATGAGTAATTTAACACTACCCAAGTACGCTGCTGGCAGCCAACCGTTCACAGTGCTCATTGAAGGTAATATCGGCAGCGGGAAGACAACGTTCCTGAATCATTTTGATAAATTTGACGATATTTGCTTGCTGACAGAACCTGTGGAAAAATGGCGCAATGTAAAGGGTGTGAATCTTCTGGTAAGTCAATCTCTTCATTTGATGTCATTGTTATAGAATTGCTTATTGATGTTTATTATCTACAGGAACTTATGTACAAAGAGCCCGAACGCTGGGCTATGCCATTCCAATCGTATGTTACATTGACCATACTTCAAAGCCACATTCAACCGACAGACAAACGTATTAAACTAATGGAACGATCGCTCTACAGCGCTAGGTAAGTTGATTACGTTAGAGTCGAAGGTGAACACATCTTATATAGTTTGAACTCTGCTTTTTGATAGTAAAATCTTGAAAATTGCTGTATTTCGCGGCCCTCTGCTTGATTGAATTTTTATATAATATAAATTGAAAGATTACTGTTTGTTATTTATTTAAAGCTTAGCTAATATATTTTTGTTGTTTTTATTTGGTCTGCGTTAGAAATTGTTTTGTTGAGAACATGCTGAAAAATAAGACCATTGACGAAGGCATGTACCATGTGCTCCAAGAATGGTATGAATTCATTGAGAAATCTATAGAGATTCGCGTTGATTTAATAGGTGAGAAGATTATTTCAATGACTCGAATTTATTTCTAACAATTTTTTTATTGATCTATAGTTTACCTGAGAACATCACCTGAAGTAGTCTATGAACGCATGCGCAAGCGCGCACGCTCCGAAGAAAGCTGCGTACCACTTAAATATTTACAAGAGCTACATGAGCTGCATGAGAACTGGCTGATTCACAATCGTGTGCGCAATAATGTTAAGGTAGAAACGAGCTCGACTGAAGAATTATTAAGATTTTTCATTTAATATAAATTTTACGCTTTTCCAATTAAGGTTCTCGTGCTAGATGCTAATCTTGACTTGGAACACATTGGCTCTGAATATGAACGTTCCGAATTTAGTATAATGAATGCAACACTACAACAACAGCAACCGCAGGCGGTACTTGTTTCACCTAGCAAGCGATCTCGCTGTTCCAGCTAATAAAATCCACAAAATCTGTTTTGTTTGTTCGTAAAAAACGATAAGAAAAGAAAAAATTGTGGATGGTGTTGAGGGAAGAAATAAAATAGGCCAGTATCAACATATAGCTTTTATTCTATTGCAATTATTTTTCTTTGACGACATTTAATGCACATAATTTTCTAGATGCTAATCGTTCTCAAAAAATGTCTACATAAAATATCTAGCCTTAAATTGATTTTAATATATTTATAGTTAAATTTATATTTATATGTATATCATTTCGTTTCGTAAGTTTACCATAATGCCAATTGAACATGTATTCTATGCATCGTATAGCAGGAAAACTGACTATTTCTCAAATGTCAAAATTGAATCTTGTACTTAAACCCAATTCTTCAATATTTACAATTAATTTTGCTTCAACAACGTTTTTGCCTTATGGATTCAATAAATAAGCATTATGCTAGAAAAATAACTTTATTTTAACGATATACGGCTCATCACATAAAACATTACATACCAAATTCAACTAAATTGAAACGTCTCTAAAATTATTTCAATTTTTTAACGTGAAAATAAACTAATTTTAAGTCAAATACACTAAATTTTTAATAAATATCTTATCAAAATATAACTGAAATGTTTAAATATAGTTTATTGAACTATTGGCGAAATCAAGGAATACTCTTCGAACACAAATCAAATGTGACCCGGTACTTGGACTTTACCCTTAATACCAGTAAAAAAGAAAAAAAAAATAAAATAAATTTATAATAGAAATAATGGCTTTATACCACTTGATCATGGTAAGAAATGGTGGTTATACGGGGAGTAATAAGACCAGATGATTCTTCTACAAAACATTAGCGCTTCGATTGTAGGCGTAATGTCTGGGCTGCTTTTTGCCCTTCCTATTATCTACTGTAACCAATTTTTAATTTGATTCAAGAAACGAATATTGATTCAACAGCTATGACATTTCAACAGCTGGAATTTTCACTATGTTGGTGTTCAATAAAAAAAAAAAAAAAAAATATAAGTTGAAATTTTAAGAGTTTAAATATGAAAATAATCGTGTTTTTTAAGATATTTTTCGTTCCGGGAATAAATATAATCAGCCCCATCATGAAAAATTTTCTCCCTGGAATTGTAAAAGGGAGTTTAAATTTTTAATGTAAAGCTCGAAAAGTTTTTGGAAATTTTTAATGCAAATTTGTTCAACCTTTAATATTCATGAATATAAAATGAATAAATGCAATGTCTTTGTTAGCTATCTTAAAAGCGGAAACTCCTTTTTTACATTTCCAGGGAGAAAACTTCTCATGATAGGACTGAATTTTTTAAGAAATAAATTAAGTTTAAAAAAAAAATGTCTGAACAAACAGCATATATTGCTCACAACCTGAAAAACCTCTCAATAAAACTACCGTTTTTATGGCTGAGGTCCCACGGTGATCGGTTGAACGGCGTTCAATGAACCTACTCTTGCAATTTGATCGCTGCTCGGTTACACAGTGAAATAATCCGCGTTCTTTATTTCACCACCTAGAAACACTGTTTTGAACAGCCTTAAAGAATGTATAACTTTGAAAACCGGATAACAAAATGTTCATCCGGTTTCCCTTATTTTTTTTTTTTTGAGTCCTCCATTTAAAACAGCAATAAAACCATTTCAATGCCGTTCAAACGAACACCGTGTGATCTCAGCCTACCACACATTTATAAGGTAGAACTGATGCACCGTTTTGCAAGGCCGTTACAAACGGAACAATTGGCAATCCTTCTAAGTAAAAATCACATTTTCAATTTATTAGATATTTTAATTATAATTCCGCCTACTACGGCGGCATATTATTGATGTAGTTTATCCGGCTTTATAAAACACATTAAATTAGTTACTTAATTTTAATAATCATTTTAAGATTGGTTATTTTGGTGGCGGACCGTTCATAATCGGTGGCCTCATACCACCCATCGATCCCATTGGTGGTGGTGGACCCATCATACCCATGCCACCCATCATCGGCGGTGGGCGCATACCCATCATTGGTGGCGGTAGTCCACCATGCGGTCCCATCATCATCGGTGGCATACCGGGCCCACCTGGTGGCATTCCAGGTGGCATCATGCCACCTCTAGGTGGCGGACCCATAGCCGGTGGTGGTATTGAAACACCAGGCTTTGGCGGTCCACCTGCGAATGGATTTTGTGTAATCTTGCCAGCCTTAAACGCCGCTGTTGTTGCATCAATTAGGTGCTGCGCTTGCTCTTCCATCCATTTTTGATAATAGAACTTTACGTTGTCTCGATGCTTACGTCCCGTACAGTGCGTTTTTCGCACTGATGGTGAATCGTGTGTCAGGTAGGTGTCGCAATAATCGCAATAATATTTAGGCATTATTTAATTTAATTTGCATCAACTTTTATTACAATCCCTTTAATATTTTGGAAGAATTGCAAGCTATGGTGATTATATTGACATTCGGCTTTATTCACCACAGCTGGCATTTCTTATTCAGCATTTGATGCGTTCGAATATCATGGTTATTATATGTTCATTACAAGGCTGCTCGATAATTCCAAAGCCCCAATTAAAATTTATGTGGTCTCATCTTACCGAGCGTTTCCACTGCCCGAACGAACGACGATTTCTTCGTTCGTTCATGCAGTGTAAACAGTTTGGTCCGAACCAAGGTTCGGAACATTGGTTTTTTACAAAATGCTCGCGAGCGCTATTCGCGCAGTGTAAACACTTTTCCAGCACGAACGAACGAAGCTTTCTTCGTTCGCTCTGATCGGCCGACGCTCGATCTTTTTGGGCGAATCCAGTGCTTATTTGCGCATAGGTAGTAGATTTGTTGAAATTGTAGTAAATAACGTAGGAAAAACAAAAAAGAGAGAAAATATATTGAAAATTTAACGCAAAAGAACTTTGTTTTACTTTGTTATTTTATTAGCACTTTATATAATCAAATTATTTATATAATATTCTTTATATAATAAATTCTTTACATAAATACTTACATAAAACCTAAATTAAAAGGCATAAAAGTAGTAAAAATTAATCAAATTTAGTACGTTTGCATAAACAAATATTGATCAACGCTGATGCTCGCAAGCATTGAATTTAAGTGTTTCCACTGCACGAACGAACAAGATGGCGACTTACCAATAGAGATGGGTCGTTCCGAACCTGTATAGTTCCTGGAACTATGTTCGCAGTCGGACATAGTTCCAATCGTTCCTTCCGTTCATTTTTAGCATGTTCAAACAGTTCCGGTTGCAATGAATTTTTTTCTATAAATCAATATGAACCGACTTCTCTTTCACACATATTATGGCTTACACGAATTTGTGATCGACTATAAGTGCAAAGATATGTTTGCGAACGAACGAAACAACTGATGTGTGAAATGGTAAGATGACATTTCGACGTTCTTGTTGCGCGCAATGCTGTGTTTATTTCGTTTTGAACATGCTTTCATTCAATCGAATGGAACTGCGGAACTAGATAGTTCCGCGGACATGTTACAATCTGCTGCATATGAGTTGCATGAGTTTCATTCAATCAAATGGAACTGCGGAGCTAAATAGTTCCGCGGACATGTTACAATCTGCTGCATATGAGTTTCATTCATGGTATAATAATACATGGTAGCATTGACAACTGCTTATTTTCTCTTCAACAGGAAAACATAAATTGTCAAAAACAGCTTTTTGTGGAAATACATCAGCAGCTGCTGTGGTTGTTGTTTTTTTTCACTTCAACGTTTTCAACATTGCTTGTGTTTTGAATGGCGGATTGTGAGCGCTCTCTTTTTGAGTATATTTTTTGACAGTATATGATTTCCCAAGCAACTGTCAATGCAACCTTGTATTATTATACCATGAGTTTCATTCAATCAAATGGAACTGCGGAGCTAGATAGTTCCGCGGACACGTTTTGCAACTCGAGAGTACTCAATTTGTTCTTTTAAAGCACTTATAAATTACATACGAACGGACGAACAGACAGACGGACATGGCTAAATCGACTTGGGTGGTGATGCTGATCAAGAATATATATACTTTGCTATACCTATGCCTCTTTATGGGGCTTACAAACAGAGTGACAAAATTAATATGCCCCTATTGCGTTTTTCTATGGGAACCCCCTAAGGAGTGGTCGGAGGGAATAGGTGTCTAAGGAAAAAAGTTCCTTTTTCAAAAGTAATGGGGGTCGGTCATACGTATTAATCCTCTTCGGCCTTCTCTTAAAGCCCTTCTGTTCAGGTATAGAGAATACATATACAAAAACCATAAAAAATTGTAGTAGCTCAAAGGAACTGCATAGTTCCACGGACATGTTTCCGCGAACTAGTTCCGCTGTACAAAAGAATCGTTCCATGTTCGTTCCGACCTCGGAACTGTTTAGCACAAGCCTACTTACCAATGTTCGCAACTTGGGTTCGTGCGGTGGAAACAGTTGGACCGAACGAAGAATTCATCGCGACGATTTGTAACCGAGCGTTTCCACCGCCCGAACGAACGAAGAAATCATTGCGAACAAATCGTAGCGATGAATTGTTTGTTCGATCCAACCGTTTCCACCGTACGAATACAAGTTGCGAACATATGTAAGTCGCCATCTTGTTCGTTCGTGCAGTGGAAACACTTAAATTCAATGCTTGCGGGCATCAGCGTTGATAATTTTTTGTTTATGCAAACGTACTATATCGGATTAATTTTGACTACTTTTATGCCTTTTAATTAAAGATTTATATAAGTATTTATATAAAGAATTTATTATATAAAGAATATCATATAAATAATTTGATTATATAAAGTGCTAATAAAACAACAAAGTAAAACAAAATTCTTTTGCGTTAAGTTTTCAATATATTTTCTTTCTTTTTTATTTTTCCTACGTTATTAAGTACCATTTCAACACATCTACTACTCTATGCACAAATAAACACTGGATTCACCCAAAAATATCGAGCGTCGGCCGATCAGAGCGAACGAAGAAATCTTCGTTCGTTCGTGCTAGAAAAGTGTTTACACTGTGCGAAAAGCGCTTGCGAGCATTTTGTAAAAAACCAATGTTCCGAACCTTGGTTCGGACCAAACCGCTTACACTCGGTTGCAATCCTGAACTCTTGAATGATTCATAATAATATCAACAAATTTTTATAAAAAATAGCCACAATTTTTAATAAATTATTTTCGCCTGCTCTTACAAAAGGGCAAATTTCATAATTCAACTTCGACCTATGAAGTTAAAGCTCTTGCATTTTTAACGATAATTTCAAGTAGTGAAAAGAGTTTGTTTTGTATATGATGAATTATCGAAATTTTCAATCTCGTTGGTAATCAGGAATTCTGTGAAAATTTGCAAGTTTAAAGAAATAAATAAGATTTATATTGAATGCTTACATTTAAAGTTTTTTAAAATTTGATAACAATGTCGCTTTTAAATTTAACAGATTTTCATTAAATTTTAAATAATTATGGAGCTTTGGCTATGAATAATATTTAAACTTTGGGAAGCTTGGAATTAAATCGCCAAATATAATTTCGTAAAATGTACAAACGAACACTCGTTCCAATTAGTTGAAATTAGCATTACATTGATTCCAATAAGGTGCCGCAAATATTTTCGATCCCTCAGCACGTAGACTTTTTTTAAAAAATCCCATTTATCCCTTTTTTAATCATTTATCATTTCATGAGAACATTTAACGAAGAGATTGTTATATTTGGTTGTTAAATTTATTAAATTCTTCGATGGAATTTGTGGTCCGGAAAAAAGTAATAAAAATGGATGAATCCAAATTCGGTAAAAGCAAATACCATTGAGGTCACCGGATAGAGGTGCAATGGGTATTTGGAGGGATCGAACGAGGCAGTGGAAGTCGTTTCCTGGTTCCAGTGGAATTAAGGGATAGAAATACACTTCTTGGATTAATAAAAGAATGGATAGAACCCGAATCGACAATAATCTCGATCGATACACCAACATTGATTCCAACATAAGATTGTTGGAAGGTTCACCCTAATTTTATTATATAAAAAATAACAATTTACTAAAAATTTAATAAATTTTCTAAATGTACTTATTCGTACGCTTTCTTGGATCAAGATGACTTTATTCATCACTGAACCACTCTGAAAGCTTCGTACGAATATTGGATCCACGTGGATCCAATATCTGGTGTGCACGCAAGCACAGTGGAGGGAATGTGGATAACATTTTTACTGGCTAATTGCCACAATATATGTTCATTAAGCAGTGCAACGCCATGGTTGTCGACAAATTCACAGAATTTTTTAAAATTGATGGTGAGCTCTATAATCTAGTTAGATCCAATATGTTATCGTTAGTACAATATTTGGACCCTGATTCTGATGAAAATATATATAAAAAATAAATTATTTTTTTCATAAAATGGAACAATACTAATAAGTAATAAGTTAAACATGTTTGATATATAATATTAATTGTGAGCACTATAGTGTAAACAGTCAAATTAGCTTCCACGCACTTAAAAAATTGCACTGAATTTTCAAACTTTCACGATTTCTATCTCCTAAGCAATTCGATCCGTAATTATTGTTTTTAAAAAAAATTTACTTGGCCAATTAAGCCCTTGTAAGGACTTTGACTGAGCATCTTATGGTAATTTAAGTATTATGAGCGTTATTTCGTTTTTAGACAAATTAAAAAACTAATAGTTTTATGACTAGGCCTATTAGTTTTTATGCCGCCTCCATACAGGCGAATGGAAAAAATTTAAATTAATTTTATTAATTTTTATTTAATTTAATTTAAATTTAAATTAAAAAAACAAAGTGAAAGTTTTCCAAAAGTACATAAGAAATTATTTCGGCCAAGTTCTTTATAAAGTATTAAGACTAATCCAACAGTCAAACTTCTTCTTAGTCCTCTCCCAAGCACCAAGTCATTTCTTCAAAAAGTTCTAAAGCAAAAAATTCTTCGATTTCCCCCGAAATTGGATATCTAACAGCTTAATATCCAAACTTGTGATCATTTTAGTTTCCTAAGTTAAAAAAAAAAAATAGAACTTTGTTTGCATAATTTGAGTGCAAATGTCAAGTTCTTGTGAACAAATTTGTTTATAAATAATTTTTGATTTATTGAATGTGTTTTTCTCTACATAAAAATTCGCAAAAATGTGCTGGACATATGAAGATTTATTTATTTTTTAAGTTACTATACATGGTTGAGGCTTTCTGTGCTTCGTTCATCTTGGGTTAATAAATTATAGGAATTGGTTTCTGCTCTGACAAGTAAAGCACTAAGGCTGCACGTGTTGCTTTTGCCACAGTACATTTATGATAATGACGACCACATCACCTACAAAGTTATCTGCACTTTTTCTATTCAATTTTAATTTATTATAATTGAATTTTATTTTAATATATGGGGCATTTCATGTGAAGCGGACAACGAAAAAGAAGTAAGGTTCTGAAATTCGTACATATTGGGCATATTTGTACTTCTAGGGGATATGAACGTGTTCACATAATATTTTTTTGATTTGAGGTTTAGCTGTTAAGATATGGGATTCTATAGAAATCGCCTGATTGACGAAAGGGTTTTTTTAAATTTTATTTTCATATTGAAGATAATTATTATAAAATAAAGAATGCAATTTTTTTATAGGAAATTTACTGCTCTTTTTGGTTTTCTGATCAGTTTTTAAAATTTAATTTTTTTTTCCAGTTTTAAACCGGAAGTACGTATTTCAAATATTTTTTTTAACAAATTCGGCCATTTTAATTTCAATTTTTTTTAACGGTAAAAGAAAGTCTAAAACGTATAAATTTTACCATAAAAATTACACGAAAATGTAGTTTACCTTGTATAAATACAAAGAAAAGTAATGCGTTTCCATAGAAGACATTGTATTTGCAAAAATAATATTATTAATTTGCAAAAATAAATCAATTATATACAAATAAGTCCCGATAAATACCGGGAATATATATATATAAAAACAATAATGTAGACAAGTATGTGACATAAAAATTTGTATAATAATAATAATATAGGTATAAACTATATTCGAGTATTGCTTCCTAATACTCTCTTATCAAAACGATCCAAGCATGATACAATTACAAGGTAGGTTCATATTGGAGAGCAGGGTGCGCTAGTTATCAAAATCAGCTGGTAATTTTAGTTTTTCTAATTATTGTTGTTGCTTGTGTCGTTTGACCTTTGTAACTCCTACAGCTTTGTTGTTGCAAGATTTCTCATTTGAGCACCCATCTTAAAATGAGCTTTACCTTGTAATTGTATCATGGATCCATCGATGGAATTCAAAGGTGCTTTCGCGAATAATAACCAAGAAATCTGTGAATTATTCGCAAAGTTTTTTGGATCAGTCTTTGATAATAACAATAACCAGGCTTCTATCTCTAATAATTGGTCTAATGTTCCTGAAATTTTAAATATTAGTAATATGGAGATTGTGGCGTCTGTGGCGTAGTTGGTTAAAGTGCTAGGCCTCTATGTCAACGAACCTGGAAACCCGGGTTCGAACCCCAGCAGCGACAGAAAATTATTTGAATTAAAATAATTTTTCTGTACGGCCGCCACCTCTCTGCAGACAATGGCAAACCTCAGAGAGTAATCAAAATGCCATGTAAAGCTTCTTGAGAACAAGAACAATTCCGTTCATCGCCGTTTGGAGTCGGCGTTAAGCCTGTAGGTCCGGTTCTCGGTCAATTGTGTACAAATTTAATAACACGCACAACACAACTGATCATAAGAAGCTAGGTCAAAGTCCTTTCAAGGGCTGAAATGGCCAGTTTTTTATTTTTTATATTTATTTGATATGGAGATTACTGAAAGTGAAGTTCTTAAAGCTCTTAATAGCTTAGATAGTACTAAGAGTTGTGGATACGATCTATTGCCACCTTTAATCCTGAAATCTTGAGCAAGCTCTCTTTGTACTGCGTTAACAGTAATTTTTAATAAGTCCCTCTCGAGCGGAATCTTCTTAGATGAGTGGAAATTAGCCTTTATTTCCCCAATTTTTAAATCTGGCCAAACATTTCTTATTGAAAATTACTGACCGATAGTTAAACTTTCAGCCATACCAAAACTATTAGACAAGTTAATTGCCGCAAAACTTTTTTCTGAAGTCAAAAATTTTATCTCGCCCGATCAGCATGGATTTTTTGCGGGTAGATCCACGAGCACTATTTTGGCTATTTTTTCAAATTTTTGTATGAATGCCATTGCAATGGGCTTCCAAGTGGACGTTCTTTACACTGAGTTTACAAGTTACCTCTTGTTCATTATATATATAAACGATATTCCTAAGAGTTTTAAATTCTACAAAAGTTTGCTGTATGCTGACGACTTGAAAATGTTTTCAGTTATAAAAAATACTTTGGATTGCTATAAATTTCAGATAGATATTAACATCCTACTTTTATAGTGTGAGGTTAATGGCTTAAAGCTCAAATCCTCCAAATGTCACATTTTAACTTTTTGTCGCAAAAATGACTTCATTATGAACAAATATTCATATGATGCCATCAGTTTCTTTCAAAGATCATCCGTTGTTTAGGATCTTGGTATTTACTTCGATCCCGATCTCTCATTCAAAACTCATGGAGATTATGTAATATCCAAGGCTAATTCACAGCTAGGTTTTGTCAAAAGAAATTCAAAGGAGTTCTTAGACCCTTATACGGTCAAATCTATTTTTTCTAGATTAGTCAGATCAATATTAGAATACTAATGCATTATTTGGAGCCCATCGTATTCTGTAGATGTTCACAGAGTAGAGAAAGTTCAAAAAAGGTATATATCATATCAAGAAATGCCTACGTATGATATTCGCTGCAAACTACTTGGACTCCAATCGTTGGAGCTAAGAAGAAAAAGTTTTTCTATATTATTTATTAAAGAGATTGTAGATGGTAAAATCCAAAGTCCTGAATTGTTTCAACCTTTGTACGCACCAACAAAAGGACTTTATTTTATATTTTTCCCCATAAAACTAATTATAGTCAGAACGAGGTTATCTCTAAATGTTTATACCTATGTAATTCTGTTGCTAGTCAGTTAGATTTCAGTAAAGATAGAGAAATATTTAAGAATTTATTACTAGATTTACTAAACTGTGTTAAATATGTTAGATTAAGTTAGATTAAGAATTATATCTGTGAGGGCAATGTCCCAGTAGATGCATAAATAAATAAATAAATAGATCCAAGTATCAAATAAATAAAGAAATTATATGGAGTATTAATACATTTTTAGGCCTACAATCAGTTTCAAATCGGGTTAATAGCAGAACTCGAACTAGCTCTATATGAAACTCGGTGAAGAAATCAGCGGTTTATGCTTGAATGTTATTGGAAGTCATTGAATGAAACTTTCTTTAACCGATTGTTAAAATTTATGACATAAATAAATACCATAATAATATCTTGATTATAATGGGACATAGTTATAGACTAAAAACATCTCAAAAAAAAAATGTAAGTGTTGGCAGCCCTGAAACCTTCTCTCTACATTCAGCAATTCAAGTTCTACAGCTGAATATGTTCTCTGCTAACATATGCGGCGAATTGAATCTCTTCGCTGAAAATAAAAAAAAAAAATAAAATAATACAGGGTCAGGTAAATACAAACAGATTAATGAATGAATGTTCGCCTCGGCTCAGTCGTTTAGTTGCTCAGTCGATTGTTGACCGGTGTGCGTAAAAGTAATATTGTACGGATAGTTGGGGATGTGAGAATATTTAAGAAAACAACATAAATAACTTGAATGAAGAATGGAATAAAAACAAAAACGTAAAATCGAGTGCAACAACAAAACAGTGGCTAATAATTTAAATTACATAGATTGAAAATTTAAAATTAACTAATTGAATAAATTTTTTTTCAAATCATTTCAATATTTTGAGTTAACGAATATTTAAGCAGCGATTGAAAAATAAAGGCCTGAAACTAGCCAACAAGAAAGCCTAAATAACTGAACAAAAAAAAAAAAAAAAAAAAAAACAATTTCAACTAAAGCAATTGCAAAAGAATCTGGAGCTGCCTGACAGAAGACCAGAAACAAAATAGGTGTAGAATCGGAATGGCTTAGGAATGAGCGACTATTGAGATAAAACCAACAACACCAAAACACTTAACAAAAAAGAAACAAAAAATGTTTGCCACTAAATTGAATAAAAACCAATGAAGTGGAAGTTAAGAGCCGGCTCAGCTCCGACTCCAGCATAGAAAGCAGCAAACACAAAAGCTATCTTGGCCGGCTAGCTATGGCTAAAGAAGCGAAGTAGTGGAGAGTAATAAAAAATTTCCCATGCTTAAGTTGTTTTTCCAGTTTTTTGTTTTGTTTTATATAGCCACATATGAAAAGATAAAATAATCTTGGTAAGAAATAGCAGTGCTGAGTGTTAAAAGTGCTTGAATTTAAAATTTAATTTTTAATTATCTTTTTAGAGTTGTCTGAACATTTTTTACTATAATTGAAAAATAAAAATTGTTCGGTTTTTATTCAAACAAAAGTAAAGAGAAGCAAAATATGTGTTAGAAAAAAAAAAAAGAAAATTCAGTGCCTAAAATAAAGTAATTATTTAAGTTGCCAAAAAAATTTTAAATAACTCCTTCTAAGCTACGAATTGCTGCCAAAAACTATTTTATGTTCACTGTAAAAATGTCCCATAAATAGTAGAGCCAGCCCGACACATGCTCCAATTGGATCACCAACACCATCCGGCAAGCCCAGCAAAATGCCCTTCGTACAGCGTATTGTGCAGCCCACATACCTAGCGCGACCGCGGCCGGCACAAACAAATGGCGCCGCTTCCGGTTCCGGCGTCACGAAATTTCAATGCATACCCGGCAAATGCAATAACAACAATTGCATAAATCAACCGCAACAACAACAACAACAAAGTCCAGCACACGAAAGAGAGGCTAAAGAGAATGAATTCAATGACGTTGCAAGGACGACGACAACGAGTGTGAACAGCAGCAACGACAACAACAAGCAACTGCAGCAGCAACACAATCAACAATTGCCGAAATCAACGACAACAACTGCGGTTGTGCATCAGCAGACAGATTTGCAAGTCGCCAACGGCTCGGAGGACGCGCCCGATTTTGTAGTGGCCCACCTCAGTCTCAACATCAACACACACACTCATAGCCACAGCCACACAAACGGCTTTGCCTCCAGCTTCAGCTATGCCACAGACAACGAAGAGGAGCCGTCCCTATCCAGCGCTGTTGGTGTGGGCGGCGAAGCCTCCGCATTGTTGCCAATGAAGAAACTCAAGCAACATGTTGATTTCCTCTCCGCCACATCACCGTCATCATCACCAGCTAGATCCGGTTTTGTTGGAGCAGGCTCTGCCGCTGCTGCTGACTCCTCGCAAGTAGCACGTTTCAGTCAGCAACAACGACAGCAAAAACAACTTAATTCGCCCACAGCCGCCAAGATCGTTACCGGCTATGAATTTGATTCCATCAGCAACATAACGCTTAGCAATGCTCTGCGGCAGCTAGCCTCGCTCGTACTGCTCGCTAGCGACATATTCGATGAACTGCAGCAGGAGCTGCAAAATGTTGGTGATCGTTCGCGTGCGGTGCAGCGAAAGATAGCCACGGTGGAGCAGAAAGTTTGTGCCTTCGATCCAAAGATGGTCACAGTTCGTAAGTAAAGCAATTTTGACTATCTCAGTTTTTCGAACTGGTTAAAAACCAGAACAGATGAAAAATTATCTAAATTAGGTTAGGAACGATTTTGCTGTTGCGGAATTTATGGTGTTTGCATTCATTTGTGAGTTAACACAAGAGACCAGTTCAGCAATTCTATTTTGGAAAGAAACTTTCTAACTACCAACATTTTTAAATTACTCTCTATGATATGCATATGCAAGTTATTGAAGCTTATTCGAAGCATGGTATAATAATACATGGTAGCATTGACAACTGCTTATTTTCTCTTCAACAGGAAAACATAAACTGTCAAAAACAGCTTTTTGTGGAAATATATCAGCAGCTGCTGTGGTTGTTGTTTTTTTCACTTCAACGTTTTCAACATTGCTTGTGTTTTCAATGGCGGATTGTGAGCGCTCTCTTTTTGAGTATATTTTTTGACAGTATATGATTTCCCAAGCAACTGTCAATGCTACCTTGTATTATTATACCATGATTCGAAGTTCTATAAATTTAAAAACTTTTCTGTTTGAGTATAAAGCTGGAGAAAAGCTAATGTAGTGTTGGAAAACGTAATATTTAACGTAAAACAAATTAGGTTCTTGAATTTTCTAAGTTAAATAAATTATTTTTGTTCTGAGTTTAAAAAAAAATAGTAATTTATGATACTTTTGATATAATTTAAAAGCATAAATTTCTTAAATACTTACAGCCGTATTCATAAAAATTTTTTAAAATAGCTTTAAAACACTCAATAGCTACACAAATTTTAAGGATTAAAGGTTTCACAATTTTGATATACAAAAATAAATGCTGAATGTGCTTTGAAGTTATGATAGGAACACTTTCGATTAGAAGTGAGAAAAGTTTCAATGATTTGTGAATTTAATAAAAGATGTTTAAAACATGTCAAATTTTTTTGAAGTTTTTCTCTGCGCTGAAGCAATCTTTTTCCTTTTTTTTTTAATATTTTTTTTATTGTTAAGGGTATTCACGATATGTGGTTATTTATTAAATAACCTACAACACATTTTCTAAGCTATGATCATATTCGTAGCAAATTGTTGTTATTTGTTTATTTATTTTCGTTTTGTCAAGGAAACTTTCTTGTTAGAAAGAATATTTTTGTGGAATTTTTTTTTTTAATACATACATAAAATTTACCATAAATAGTAAAATCTTCGATACATATATGATAAAGTTTTGTATATAAAACTCAACGTATTTTATTGATAAAAAAAAATAAATAAAAAAATAAAAAATATTGCTTTATTAAATACATACCTAAGTTTTCTCACAGCTTATCTCTTCCAGGGTGTCCTCCCAGCGAAGGTCTATTAATTGGCAAGCTTCATTCGTTATTTATCGTTAGAGAGTGATATTTAGTGTAATATTGTATCAATAAAGTTTGGATATTCTTATAAAGTTGTCTTGCTTCCTGGTATAGAATTTTCTAGGTCCAAATATTTGAATACTATATTCAAAGTCATAAGCAGCTAATAAAATGTTTATCTGTAAAAACATATTCGCCATAGTTTTAACAGAAAATATTGATTGATGAATTTTTAATTTCAGTTGATTATAAATGAGGATAGAAAATTTAGAAAGATTCATATTTTTAGATTTTTAGATTTCGCTTTTGTTTTTTGATAAAGTTATTTTGTATGGGAGGTAAGCGTGGTTTTTATCCAAATTGGTTGAATTTCAGAGTGCATATTAAATATCAAAGCTCTTATGCTAAATTTCAAGTCCATATATTATTTTTTCGGCATTCTAAGTGATTTCACAGTTTTGATAAAGATACTTTGTGTGGGAAGTAGGCGCGATTTTCATCCGATTTGGCTTATTTTCGAACTTGATCTTAAATACAAGCTTAAATATCGAATTTCTTAAGGATAGCTTGAAAATTACGGTTGTAATCGTGATCACAGACAGACAGACAGACGGACAGACAGGCGGACATGGCTAAATCGACTCGGGTAGTGATGCTGATCAACAATATATATAATTTTCTATACCTACCACACCTCCTTATGGGCGTTACAAACGGAGTGACAAAATTAATATACCGTTTTTACGTTTTTTAAATGTGGGGGTATAAAAAGAAAAAAAAAATATTGCTTACGAACTGTACTCTTAGAACCCTGGTCGTATTTAATATCTGAGTTTCATCAAAGCTTCTTTCGTCCAGAGTTACCTCCCAGCGAGGGGCTGATTTATCGAAAAGTTTGATTCGTTGTTGATCTTTATAGAATGGATATGAGTAGGCGTAACTTCAAAATTGTACCCATCATTTTATCCATCATTAAAGGGTTGTCAAACGATCTACGTTAAAAATGGAGATAGCAATATCCGTCGCAGTTTTCACCACTATAGATCATTCGTTCTGTAACTCTGAAGATTGTAGATGAGTTCTGTATAATCTTGTTTATATTGTATACATATAGTTACATTGTATACATATAATATTGACATACACATGAACTGTCATCCATTACGAAATAAATAAATGACAAAACTTCAATTACTTCAAAGGTGGTTTTTATGTTTACCATTACAAATTTTTTTCGAATATCGTGAACAAAATTGTAGCACGTTATTCTTGAGTCTATAACAAATCAAAATCACATTTTTTATAGATAATACAATAGATAATGTATCTATAATACAGATCATTTCATAGATAAAAACTTGGATGGTAATGATCAAGTTCAGTCAATTTATAATTGGTTATTTAAAACAGTTTTGGGTCAATTGAAAGTTTTTCAAGATTGTTGCTTAGAGAAATTTTTTGAAAGCATCATACGAATACTCGTATTAATCAGACGAAGTAAAAATCACCCCATCTTATCACAGCGATAAGTTAATATATTTTCATGAGAGAATGTTACTCAAAACAACCATTCTGCTATAAAAATTAATAACCAAATAGATTACTACAATCAGTGCCCTCACCTACCTGGTTGCTCGTCACGCTTCGCACATTCCTACATGAGGTAAAAAAAAAAAGTAAAATACAGAGAAATAATTCTATGTGATTTCGCAAACTTGACAACCTACTCGACTCTAGCTAACCGTTGCACTACTTAAGGCTGCACATGATAATTTCTTATCTCTGCACTTGTTTTGTGTGATATGTGTTTTCTCAAAGTGTGAATTGAATATGTGTCTTCACACGTAACATTACGAAACGCTCAACAACACTGGTTGTATAGCTCCGTACGATGTTGATGAAAACGAAAAAAAAATAAAATCTTATCTTTTATTTGTAGCAAGAACACAAGTTTGCGTCCGCCGTCCTAACTCTTTAGCCGCCATCATTGCAAAGAAGGCTATTTAACTTGGCTAGCTCCTCCCTTGCTTCCTTCCTGCTGCGTACTTACATACATATGAGTACATGTATAAACATCATAACTTAATTACTTTGTAAATGAAAGAAAAAAACAGACGCAAATTACAAATTATCACCTATTTGAATGTTGTTGAATGTGGTGCTAAAAGGCAACAACAAAGTGTAGCCAATTGCGCGGATATGTGTACACAAACATTTAATTTTCTGGCCACACCCAACGTAAAAAATATACTATTAATAGCTTTTTATGAAAAAAAAAAAAAAAAATATAAAATCAAAAATATGTTCGCAGAGCTTTCTTAGTTTTATTGCAATATTTTTCCAAAAGTTTTTCTAACACACCCACTATTACAATAACCTTGGCTGAGTTGTAACAAGGGTGGGTGGACGCTGATACCTAGTAATACTGACTTAGTTTTTTTTATATATGGTTTACTAAAAGAACTTTCGGTACTAACAGGACGGTGCAAGAAGCCACGGGACGAACTTTTGGAGATCGAACCACATCAAGAAATGGGACTGTCAATTAGTCACCTAGGTCATGTGATTTGACTCAATTAGACTACTTTTAGCGGAGGTACATCAAGTCACTGGTCTGTGCTTTACCAGTTGGAAACCAACACTCGGCGCGTTATTGGCGAGATTAGGTTGGCTATGCTGCAAAAAGTGATGCAAAATTGGACCGACGGGATGGTCTTGATAAGACTCAGTCGCGGTAACCATATGTCCGAATTTTATTCAAACATTAAATGCCATAAAATTTGCGAATTAATTTTTCTGTATTTTATTTGAAAGAAAAGTTCTGTACCTCTAAAAATACCCTTTATTAGACTCGGCAAAAATGGTGTTCTTTAAATAAATGTCTTAGTGACAGTTTAGAGCAAAAGTAGAGTAACAATTTGGGGAAATTTCATAATTATTTTGTGTTGCAGAAATAAAAAGTTCTTGGTATATTTTTATAAGAGTATCAGTCGTATTCATGAAAATATTTTAAAATTGCTTTAAAATGTCCAATAGCAGGGTTTATTAAATGTTATCGAGGGTTTATTGAAGTTTTAAACCATTTGTAAAGTTTTCTCATTTATGAAGCATTTAAAAAAGAGTTCTAACGCTATTGAACATAATAATGTTTTTAATTTTTTCCCGATTTTTTTCTTATGAAGGCTTTATAAGAGGTTCATAATTTTTTATGAATACAGCCGTATATTTTTAGTAAAATGTTTTTTAACTAGAGTTAAACATTGTTTTATGTATATTTTTAAACTAGAAAGAATTCATTTTTAAAGTGTATTTTTTACAGCAAATAGTCGTGTAAAGTATGAAAAAAAATATGAAAAATACCTCAAAAAGAGTATTTTTCAGCTTAAGTGCTTACACTGAAAGAAAAATGTTTTTCTTTCATGTAACCCCTTGACTACTAAATGTAACCCCTTGCCTATATCCGCAACGTCTTCTAATAACAAACGCGTTACAAATGAAGTAACAAAGTTTACCAGGTGTGCAAGTATGAAACCGCTTTTTTTTCCCTTGAAATAAAAGCTTTTATTCGAAAAGTATCAAAACAGATATCATTTAATGTATGTTCCATTGGAATTTATGCATTTATTCCATCTTTCTGGCAGTTTCTGGATCCCTTGCTGGTAAAAGTTTGTATTTTTTGAAACGAACCAATTTTCGAGCCATTTTCCGACATCTTTGTAGAGTTGAAGTGCTGCTCATCAAGTTCGTGACCCATTGATGCAAACGAGTGATAAGAATGAGTAAGCCGCATGGGGCAACACTTCCCACTTGAGTGCTTCCAATGTGTCTCGAACCGGTTTTGCCGTATGCGACGGAGCATTATCATGCAGGAAAATGACTTTGTGCTGTCCATTTTTGATACTCGGGGCGTTTTTCATACAATGAATGGTTCAAATCGATCAGTTGTTGCTGGTAGCGCGTAGTATTAGTCGTTTCACCCGGTCTTGGGATCTCATAATAGACCACACCTTTTTGGTCCCACAGAGCATCGTCTTCCAAACAAAGCGATTGAGTCTTGCAGTCGGTGTGGATGGTGCGCTTGGATCTGCTCATGATTTTTTTCGCTTAGGGTTCTCAAAATAGATCCACTTTTCATCACCTGTGACGATGCGAGGCAGGAATGACTTCCTCTTGTACCGTTCGAGTAAGATTTCGCATGTGGTTTTTCGTCTCTCCATCTGCTTGTCATTCAATTCATGCTGTACCCATCTTCCGACCTTTTGATTCTTTCCTATCTCTCGTAAACGAAGGGAAATGACTTGTCGGTAACGTCTAGCTTCTCTGCGAGTTGTTGTTGAGTTTGCGCATCGTCCTCAGCCAGCGTTTTGATGTCCAAAATGAAGAACGTGGAAGGCCTCCCAAATCGGCATCTTCAAACTTTTTTGGAGGCCTTCCACGTTCTTCGTTTTGGACAGCGAAATCGCCTTTTTTGAACCGCCGAAACCATTCTCTGCCAGTTGTTTCAGAGAGAGCATGATTTCCGAATAAGCAGTCGCTGATGCTCAGCTGCAGTTTTTTTTTTCAAAAGGAAACAAAAATGCAATGATGTTCGCAAATCAACGTTTTCTGGCATGAAACTCGACATTATTAACGATTTCAAAATGTATTTTATCAAATAACACTTTTATTGTTGCGCGGTTCTCAGTGTTGACAGATGACAAAACAATAAAAAAACAGCTGATAAAACAATAACCCAATAAGTACAATTGAAGCTATAACCATAAAAAAACACGAATTGTCCGAATTTCAGCACTTGAAAGCACTTTGACCGAGTTTCTTATTACCAACAATTGTGTTGTGCGTGTTTGATCGAGCACTGGATCTACTAGTTTTATGCCGACTCTTTTCATGACACTAAGGGTGTTCAAAATTATGTGGTATCGTTTTTTTTTATCATATCTGAAAACCACCATTTGTTACTCTGTAAATAAATTAATATTCAATTTGATATATTTTATTAATACTGAGCTTAAAGAAGTTTAATTTACATTTTGAGCTTCTTCCATTTTTGTAATTAGAAAATAACTGGCAATCGATAAGATGTTAATATAACTTTAAAAACCACGTTCGTTAGACATATCATTAGGCTACTTAAAATAACCACAATTTTGATTTTTAGAGCTTTCATGTAAAACAACAACAAATATAAAAACCGCTTGGTAAAGTATGGTATTAATACCACGGGAGTTCTTAACCACACTGAAAACCACGGAATTGTGAATACCCCTATTATTCACAATTACCCTTCTGAGGTTTGCCATTGTCTGTAGAGAGGTGACGACCGATCAGAAAAATTTATTTCAATTGAACAAATTTTCTGTGTCAGCTGGTATTCGAACCTGGTCTCGAATTGGCATCGACCAATGCCGCCACAAAATTACAAACTTATTACGAATAACAGAAAATAGTGACGTAACTATTTAAGTTTTTATTTTGTATGTTCGGGCTCCTTTCATCTCTGACTATAACACCTTTTCTAACACCTCGGAACATTAACCGGGCCTAATGATATCTTGTTTTGAATTTTATCAAAATTGCTCAACAATGTTACAAAATAACTCGGTAATAAAGTTGCACCATTTTGTTTTGTTTTTGAATGCGTGTATTTTCTGAAAGGTTTTCAACAACAACAACAACTACAACAACAACAACAACAACAATAATTATGACTGCGATTAGATAATAAACTTTGAAGAGTGATGTTGAAAAAAAACGGCCTTGCGTTGAATGGAAAGTGCTTGTTGAGCATTTAAAAAGCTTTAATGATGTAGTTTTGTGTGTGTGTGTGTGTGTCTTTGTAATGTACAATTTATTCGATTGCCATAAATAATTCTAAGCTTTGATAACTTTGTTTGATTTGTAATTATTTTAATATTCTTTTATTGAATTGCTTTAAATTGTTGAAGGTGTTAAAGCTACAAAAACAAAAGCAACACCAACTTAATCAACAAGTGTTTTAAAGCAGTTCAAAGCAATTTGTTCTACTTTATTATAGAGCAGCAGCTTATTGAAGCTTTTCATCGTTATTAAATTGTTTGAGCAGACAGACACAAGTTCAAGTTTACTGCTAAACTATTTGTATATTTATAATACATAGTTTAATTTTTTCCACCAAGTACATTTTAAATGAATTATAAAAGCTTGATTTAGAGATATTTCAAAAAGCTTTGTTTGTATAATCTCACAGTTTTTCTAAAATGTCTATTTTGCTGCTTGATCATTTCATTAAAAACATGCTTGAAATCAAACAACGTTCATTGACGCTTTACGCTTTATGCCTCAGAAGTGCTCCAAAAAAATATTGGAACAAGACCCGTCATATTAGCTTGCTTCTTGATTGCACTACGGCCGGTTGGTATTGCATTCGAATTGAATGAGTTCTTCAGATAAATAATTTTATTAAAACACAGCCAGTGAGATAGACGGACAGTTGGGCAAACATTCAAACAGACAGATAGACAGTTTATAATTAAACATGCATCGTTTATTGAATCCAGAAAATGCCACAACATTTTTCAAGATTAAGAGAGCTTTTAAGCAAAACGAAGAAAAAAGTGCTACAGAAAAATGACAGACGCTAAAATTCGTATTCCATTGACTAGAAATATAAAGAACTGGATGTTTCAAAGTTTCAGCATTAACATAAATACGTTCTTTCTTTTTAATTGGAAACTAGAGCAAATACTGTGAGAAAAAAAAAATTAACATTATCTAGAACATAATCTATACCTAAGCCGGAGTTGCAAGATTTTGCCGTCTGAAATGCTTCTTTTCTGAAATAAGCATGAGATGCACTTAACAGATAGAGGTATAGTGTGCATCGGAGCAGAAAAATGAAACCAATAAATTTGTATCAATTGGACCAACATAGCCAGCGAGATTTTAAAATTCCCGTTACTATTCGAACACACCTCGTATTTCGTGGGGTCTTATGCTTATTAAAGTATCTAATCAGAGCTGTCATATAAGTAAGCTGCTACTTATATTTCGGGACCTGGCAACGCTAATGTCATTATGGTCAAACTAACGTTTTCATTTGAAAGTTAAGCATTTTCTAGCTTATACGTACTCACAACATTTTGGTGAACGTATGCTTATTGCTTTGTTTTTGGTGCATTTAAAATTGTATTTCAGCAAAAAAATAGAATTAACACGTGAACATTTTTCTGCGATTATTTTTTACAACTTTCGACTTGAATTATCTCAACATTCAACGAACTCAATTCGTTTATCGGTGGTACACAGGATTCAATTGGGTTCGTACTTCGTTCACTGATGAATTTTATGAAAGGCGTCCAAAATCTGTTGATAATGCTTAATCGTCATATGATATTTACCGTGAGATTGAGAGACATCCCTAGGCATTACTTCCACTAGTATATATACCATTTTATATAAACACATAGTTGTGAAAAAGATTTGTTCACGTTGAATTCCACAGAATTTGACAATCGCTCAAGATAAGACTCGTGTTGATTGGTACAAAGAAACGCTAAGGAAATACAATCCCGGTGCTTTAAAAGACGTATATAAGATCGTGAATAGTGACGTATCATGGTTCTATACGTATGAGCCTGAAAGTAAACAGTAGTCGACGGTATGGGTCTTTCAAGATGAACCAAATCCAACAAAAGTTGTTTTAGCTCGAAGCCCTGCGAAGCAAATGGTTGGGTGTTTCTTCCAAACATTGGTAATTTGGCCACGGTTCCACTTGAAACACGTAGATTGGTCAATTCGGAATGGTACTCAAATATTTGCTTGCCAGAAGTGTTCTGTGAAATAAGGAAAACAAACAAGCGTCCAAGAATTATACTTCATCAAGGCAATACGAGCTTGAGTTCTTTCTGAGCACTCAAAACATTGAATTAATGGGTCATCCGCCGTACAATCCTGATTTGATGACAAAACTTCTTTTTGTTCCCACACATCAAGGACAACGAATGATTTCGATTTTCAAAGCCAGAAGAAGCCATTGATGCATTCAAAAACTATGTCATGGAGGTGTTGTCTCAAGCGATATAAGATAAATGTATCTAAAGGAAAAACGTATTTAATATGAAGAAGAATATTTAAAAAAAAACATTAAATCTTGTTTATTTGAAAAAAAAAATTTCGGTCTTTATATATATTCTCGAAATATATGTAGCAACCGTCGTAAGAATATGACCTCTTTAGACGATGTTTTTTTCCCCATTTCTATTGTCTAATTGGCAACATCTTTAAGTCGTTGTACAACACGTTGTGTTCTTGCTTTTACCACGTGCTGCTCCTTCCTCTGCTGCTTTCTTATTCACTAGAATGTTCAGCTGTCTCGAAACTAGCCCGAAATAATTAGCAGCTAATGCCGGGTAGCAAAATAAAAGGTGTCTAAATTTCAAAAATTATTTCTTCTTCTTCTTGCAACAGTGGTTGCAAGAAGTATACAATCACCTGTTTGATAGCAACAACTCGGCTGCTCAAAGCACCACACAAAAACAACAAATTAGCCAGTAAAAAAAAAAAAAAAAAACCAAAAGCAACAACAACAACGGAAGACGACGTAATTTTATGTGCGCTTCAGTGCAAACAAATAATAAAAAAATTAAAAAAACATTAAAACATTGTTTTTTTTTTTTTTTAGTTTTGTTTGATATAAACAAATAAATGCAGGTAGACCGGTCGGAGGTGCACGTATGAATATATTTTCGTTGCTTAGCAGTGACCATATGGCGTGTTGTTGTTGTTGTTGTTGTTATTGCTATATCAAAATGTGGCGGCGGCTCAGTGCAGCCATGTGTGACAACAACACCCGCGGAATTGAAGTTACGTCGAGCATTTCAATAACAACAACAGCAATAATGATGAATTCTTTGTTAAATAATTGAGTTTAAAGACTTCAAGTTTGTTTGTCTGTTTGTGTCGGTGTGTGTGTTTTTTTTTACACCATTTATCTCTTAACATTTTATGCAATGTCAGACGAGCAACACCAACGAAATACTTTGCATGACATTTACTTGTAGCCGGCCTTAAATGTTCTTCTATTAAAAATCGATTTAATGTTCATTGTTTCGCTCCGAAGTTGTTGTTGGTTGTCGTGCGTAAATGGAAAAACGTGACCGCACTATAACGTGACAGTTCAAATGAGTTGTTGTCAATGCTGTCAGCAATTACCGTAGCATGTATTATTGCAAGTTGTATGTAACAACAACAACAACAAGAACAACGACACTTACATCAATTGCCTTGTTGTCGCCGACAATTGGTGAAAATGAGGAAACTAGTGCCGACTAGTTATGCAGCAAAGCCTTAAATTCGTAGTTTGCAGTTTCTCGTTGTTGCTACTTTCCAAATATGTTGCTACTTATTTAAACAACACACACACACACAACCACACACATGTTTTACACACATATTTTGCACAGCTTGACATTTTTGCGCCTCTCCAAAGTATAGTTATGAGCATGTAGCTGGCCGTTTCCTTTTTTTTTTAAATAACTTAGATATTGCAGCTGCCTGACTTTCTGAAAGCCTCAATTTTTTGTTGTTTCAATAACAACTCTTCTATTTAAATCAACCCCTGCAATATTTTAAAAGACCATCTCCTCCTTGAAAAAAAAAACTAGGCACAAAAATGATGATAAAGGTGTCCATTGAACCCCAAAGTGCTTTCGCAAAGGTTTAGCGAAAAGTACAAGTTTCTGGAAAGTTTTCGGTTTTAATTTTCGAATTTTTAGTTTACTTGCTTTGTGTAAAAAAAAACAAATTCGACAAAAGAAAACTAACTTTTTGCAGTACGTATACGAGGGTTGCTACATATATTTCGGGAATAAAAATGATCGATGTTTTTTTTCTGTGATAACAGCTTTATTTTTTCGAAATATTCACAGTACTTTCTTATGCGTTCGAACCATTTGTCCAAAAATTTATCCCATTTCGCTTGAAACACCTTCAAAACGTAGTTTTTGAACGCATCAACGGTTTCTTCTGGCATCGAAAATCGTTGTCTACGCAGTTTGTCCTTGATCCTTGATATGCGGAAACAAAAACAAGTCCAAACCAGGACTGTACCACGGATGACCCATTAATTCGATGTTTTGAGTGCACAAACACGCCTCTATTTGTTCCGATGTACGGGTACTCCTATTGTCTTGATGAAGAATAATTCTTTGACGTTTTCTTGTTTTCCTTATTTCACAAATTGTATACCATTCCGAATCGACCGTTCCACGTGTCTGAAGTAGTACCTTGGCTACATGACCAGTTTATTGGAAGAAATAGACAACCATTTGACTCGCAGTGCTTCGAGCTACAACAACTTGAGTTGGATTTGGTTCATCTTGAAAAACCCATTTAGTTGACTGTTGCTTACTTTCAGGCTCATACGCAAAGATCCATGATTCGTGACCAATCATGATTTTATATACATCTTGTGAAGTACCACGATGGTATTTATTGAGTGATTCTTTGCACCAATCGACACGAACCTATTTTGATCAATTGTCAATTTATATGGAATCCAATGTGAACAAATCTTTTTCATAAGTATGTGTTCATGGAAAACAAAATGTTTGCTGGTGGAAGTAATGCCCAGTGATGTCTCATTTTCACGGTAAATCACATGAAGATCAAGCATTATTAGTTCGTGCACAGCATCAATGTTCTTTGACATAACAACAAATTTTGGACGCCCTTCACGAAATTCGTCAGTTCGTGAAGTACGGCTCCGATTGAATTTTATGTACCCCCGATATACAGAGGTTTTGATGGTGCTTCATCGCTAGAAGTAGAATTGAGTTCATCGGTGCACTCTTGTTGAAATAATTTATATGGAGAATTCTATTCTTTTGCTGAAATACAATTTTAAAAGCACTATAAAGAACACAATAAGCGCACGTTTACCAAAACGTTTGATTAGTCTAAAAAACGTCCTACTTGCCAATCGAAATGTCAGTTTTACTGGAATGACATTTGCATTGGCAGATCCCGAAATATAAGTAGCATCCTACTTATAATCATGCTCTTTTTTATTTGTTCATGGTTGTTTTCGGTGTAAACAATCGTCTGCTCGCATACCTTTTGAATTATAGTAAAAATCCCAATCCCAAAAATCCCAATTCGTGTACCTAACAAAACGTACGCGCTCGTGGACTAGACTTTGTTGTTCATACACTAAGGGAAATAACGCATATTAGCATTTTCCACGCCTCAGTATAAATTTTATTTAAATATTTACGTAGATAAATCAAATGTTTTCCTTACAACTCGTTTTTTTCCCGTATTTGAATATTCCATACAACATACGTACATATAACACGTACACACATATTCCATACAAGCAAGCAGTAACAGCATCACACACGTACACACATATTCCGACAAGCAGCAACAGCATCGCACTCTGTTCCTGCAGTTTATTTCTTGCAGTTGCAGGTTTCTTATAGTTCTCATTTAGTTATTGTTGCAAGGGTAATATAGCCTGCATATTTGGGCAATATGATTTGTGAGTGCGATGGGTGATCATGATGGGTGCGAAAATGGAACTATGTAGGGTGGAGTGACAACTCGATATTTCCTTACGAATATCTTGCCCCGGTTGTCATTTACCTGCATATTTTGTATTTTCTATCTTACTTTTTCTTCCTTTTTTTCTTCTTCCCCTTTTCTTCCTCCTCTTCAATTTAAATATTTTGATTTTTAAATTCAATATTTTTATAAAAATTTTCTTTAATTGCGATAGTTTTATTTTCAAGTACTAAATATTTGAAAGATAATTTAAAAAATTTTTTATTAATTCTGTTTAAATATTTAAATATTTTATTTTATTAAAAAAGTATTTAAATAAATTTTAAATATTTACGTAGTCGATTTATGCAAATGCGTTATTGGTGCAAAATTTACTCGGTTTTTGGATAAATTAAAAAAGTTTTTGGATAAATTTAATATTTTTTTCTCTTAGTGTAAGATAGTTTGTGAGCCGAACACGGCTAAAATGAAAGACGTGCAGTGCAAAGAAAAATGTAGCTCTCAGCTGATGCATTCCAACTTTTATGTTTTGTGTAGGCTTCTTGGAAAATAAACTATAGGGGTATTCTCTATGCCTAGGATATGCCGTTGCACGGTGCAAGAATAGGAAATGTATAATATCTGCAATTGAGCAACGGCATATCCTAGGCATAGAGAATACCCTGAATGATTTTATGCCAAATAGGTCCACTTGAATGATATATTGAGTAAGTTGAGCCATTGAACCTTTTTGTGGTTCTATTGACTTTGTATAGACAAATGTAATTATTTTTGTAGATACCTTGAACCAAAATCTATGAATATAAGTTAAATAGGTTTTACTAGGATTATCTATTGAACTAATAGGATTATTGAATTTTTTTTTTTTAATTTCCTTGAGTTTCCATGTGTTTTGTTGAGTTTTCCCCTTGGATAAAAACCTATGATTTTTTTGCAGATGATCAGATTATTATGTGGAACATATTAAAACATCCTCAGAAACATCGATTATTGCCCAAGAAGTAAACAAAAAAAAAACAAAGTTAAAAAAATATCCAATTGATAAAAAAAATGTCGAAATTTGCCCAAGTGGTACATAGAACCTATTGAACTTAATATGGCCCATTTAGCCCTATTAGAACAAGAATTAAATAAACTATGAGGCAAGGATTTGCACAAAGATAAATACCGGGAATAAGATAAGGAGTCAGACAAAGGCTTGGAAAAAGATAAGAGCATGGAATTAGAAAAGGATTAGGATAAGAATCTAGACAAGATTTGGGAAAAACTACGACAAGGATTGGGACAAGGGTAAGAACAAAGATTTGGAGACACCTAAAACAATATTTAAAACAAGACTGGTAAAAGAATAATAACAAGAAATGACACAAGGAATAGAACAGAGATTTGAATACACTAAAGACACAAGGAATAGAACAAGGATTTGGACACACTCAAGACAAGATTTAGGATAAAGAATGGGAAAAGAAATGGCACAAAGCTTGGGAAAGGGATTCGAACAAAGATAAGGTCAGCAATGCGGGTATGATTTGGAACCAGAGTTTAGTCAAGAAGTTGGACAATTTTCAGGGAAAATATAAGATTAAGGATAAAGATGAGGACAAGTTTGGGAACAAAGCAACGGATAGGGACGAGAAAAAGGACAAGAGTACATATACGTTTTCACGTCAAAATCAAGAGATGTGTCGATGATACAGCCAACTTTTCTTTTTGTTAAGCAACTTGTTTTCAATTAGTGCAAACGCGGAGCTAACGGTTTTGTATGACAGTGAGCACGAATTTAAACCCCACAACAGCATCTTATTTAAAATGTTTTTTTAAGCAATATATCTATTATTTGATGCATCAATTCATTAAAAAAGTGTCCAGGTCACAAGAGCGTCCAGTGTTAATGCAGAGCCATAGATAGTCGTGTTTTTAAATAACAGCATGTTTTGATTAACACAAGTGTTACTTGTTAATAAATATAAATAATAACTTGTCGCACTGGTTTTTCGAAAAACCTTGAATTTTAATCTTATCTTATTGAATCTCTATTTCTATTCTAATAGCTTGACGAGTAGATAAGCCGAAAACTATCAAATTTAAAATTGCTCACTACAATGTTCATTGAGTTGAAGTTAGCGGCCAGAAGCAATATAAAAAATAAATAAAAGAAACAAGCTAAGAAGCGTTAAATACTTCAGCGGTACACACACACACACACACACACACCTAATTCCTAAAATACAAGTACCTAGCTTAGATTTCATCAAAATTTAATTGCAAGTTTTGCCCTATAACATCCTGCTTTTTTCCCACAGATATTATTTTAATGGCTAAAGTTAAATGAGTTAAAATAAAAAATTATATTTAATGTGCTCATAAAAAATAAAAGCTTTGTTTTTGTTTCTTTTACTAGCAAATAACAAAAATTCTTTTTTATTTTTTTTTGGATTTTATATTTTACTCCATACGAAATACGCTACATATTACATATATTTAAACAAACTCCTGCGTATCCCCACGTTTAAACTCTTATTGCTTGTGTTGTTCAATAGCTATAGGCCACAACGATACTTAAGAACAGCAGAAACAACAACAAAACAACATCAACAACAATAATAACCAGAACAACAGAGATACTTTTGGTGGAAACAACAAAGTTTCCACCATTCCAACCACCAGATCAACAACAAATAAGCCCACATAAAAATGTGTAACTAGGTACCAGATAAAAACAATATGTACCTATATGGAAAAAATAAGAATTTGTATGAACAGAAAAAGCCCGACGTCGTTGACGCACTGTGGGTTGTTTCACCGAATTATGCGTCCAAAATAGTCCAGTTGAATATATACAGTGCCTCACAAAAGTATTCGGAATTGTTACTTTTTAAATCCATGCCCATATAAAGGGTCCGAAAAATAACTTTTTTTTTTGAAAATGCTATAAAAAAAACTACTGAATATTTTCTCAAATTTTTTTTTTATTTGAATGTACAATCCTTCCGGTTAATAATGAAAAATAATTTCATACAAATGGCTGCCTCGGCTGGCCATGCAGTAGCCTACACGATCGGTCCAATTTTTAAGCACATTATCGATTGTGTGCAGCTGTATTTCACCAATGGCTTCACGAATATTGTCCTTTAAAGCGTCAATTGTCTCTGGCTTGTCGGCGTAACACTTATCTTTGAGGGCACCCCACAAATAATAGTCCAACGGTGTCAAATCGCAGCTCCGAGGTGGCCAAACGACATCAGCTCTGCGGCTGATAATGCGATCTTCAAAAAAACAGGGCGCAAAACATCGAGTGTAGCTTCGGCTGTGTGGCACGTAGCGCCGTCCTGTTGAAATCAAATGTTGCCAATATCCTCCTCTTCAATTTTTGTGAACAAAAATTCGTTCAACATGGCCCGATAACGATGGCCATTGACTGTAACGGCCACTCCTTACTCATTTTCGAAGAAAAATGGCCCAATTATGCCTCTGGACCAAAATCCGCACCAAACAGTGACTCGTTTTGGGTGCATCGGCTTTGACTGTTTGCATTTCTGATATTAGAATTTTTTCATTCAAAGTTAGTACCTTTTGCCTACATTTCAATAATTTTTCAAAAATTTCCTTTGGCCAAAATTTTGAGTGTGCACATATGAATGATATATCGTTGGAAAGGTGCATCAATTACCTGTCCAGTGGTATGCCTATCATTCTAGGTTTATATTTCTGATATAAGAATTTTTCCATTGAAAGTGGCTACAATGTGTCTACAACACTTCACTACATTTCAAGAATTTCTGTTGATGCATTTCCGAAATTTTCTCTTTAAATAATTTCTATGCATATTTTTTTATTTAATAATATTTTTTAAAGTGTTTCATAAACTTTTCAACTTTTCTGTGTTTCCAAGTCGATGTCAAAGTTATTTCCTTACAAATTAAGTTAAATTCGTAGTGTCGTTAGTTAAATTCGTACTCAAAGTAAAATTCGTACTTTGCATAGAAGTACGAATTTAACTTCGGGGTGTGTCCTAAGTTAAATTCGTACCAAAAGTTAAATTCGTACTTTGCAAAAAAGTACGAATTTAACTTTGTACAGAGAAGAAATATTGGTTTGTGTCTTTGCTAAGTTAGAGTCGGATTTACGAATTTAACTTCACGAAGTTTATTACAAGTAGGTTAACTATTGTTTTCCAAATTATTCGAAACTTTCTATTTATATTCAACATGTCCTGTGCCACCTATGGACCCCAATTTTCCTATTAGTGTAAGTCTTTTTATCGAATTATCTGTAATATCATGGATTACATTACTTTGGAGCTCTTAGGATATGTTTTGGCATGGAAAAGTAAAAAACTTTTAGAAACTTATTGTATCTATAATAATATAAACTTTAAATAATTTAAAAAATTATAAAAGGAAACGCTGAAGTATTTTTAGTACGGGCACTCACACTCTGTGGAAGATTACATGAAGCCCTGAAAATTTCTGCAGCTGACGCAAACACTTTATAATCTTAAAACGTGAACTAATATTAGGAAATAAAAATCAATGGTGCAATCGAGAGTCAACACAGCTAAAACTTCAAGAAGAATTCTAAAACCCAGATGAAAAATGCAAAATAGTAGATGGGGAAAATAGGAGATGGGGAAAAAATTAATTTTTTAAAAGTACTCTATAATTTAAAATTTTTTTATTACTAATAACTTAGATTAATACCTTTAGTTTCAATATCAATTTATAAAGTTTAAATTAAGAACTCTTTCTTATGTTTTTACACTCGAAATTAAACTTTACTATCAAGCTTCTCACATCGCATTAAGGGGAGTTATATATCCAGATTTTTTGTTTTTTGCAAAAAATTTTTTTTCCTAAAGCTTAAGTCTCAAGAATATATGATGAAAATTTCAAGTCGGTATCTCAGAAAAAATAACAAAGTTATAGCCTAGTGAGTGAACCGCCTTCTAGAGTGCGCAGTGCTGGACCTTATTTTCAAACGCGTTTTTCTCGAAACCATGTTTTCAAAGTCGGTGACCAAGATTTCTCGAAACTCAGTGAACCGATCGTTTTGATTTTTTTTATAGGCTTATTTTATTCATAATAATCTCGTACTTTTCATAGGATTTTTGAAGTGAAACTTCTTAGGCGGCGCTTCGAAATTTGAATGAGAATATTGAGGAGTGAAATTTCAAGGTCAATTTACTTCATTTCGTTACACGATAGAGAAGAAAGATATGTTGTACAGTAGATAGAATGAGAGAGATATACATTGTATAAAAGACTGAAAAAAATTTCTTTGTCAGCGCTGAGTATCGAACCTGCAATCTCAGTTTTATAAAGCAAACGTGCTATATGCTGGGCTAAGGTCTTCATATATAAATGTTGTCTACATACCAATTAATCAAACTACTTTTGCTGTAGATGCGCAGCGGGAAAATAAACAGCGCTCCTAGCGGGAAAATATAACAGCCTTATTCATAAACACATTTTAGAGGCAGTGCAACTTTAAACAAGACAACACTATTCATAAACATTTTCGCAACCATGTTTTTTGTTTGTCTTTTCGTTTAATATCAAAGACATGCTCCATATGCGCCCTTTGCAGCATTTTTTTTATGTGGCGGCCATTGCAAATCCATTGGAATTCTTAATTTTTGTAGAGATTTTCTTTAGTTCAGACACAAACCTTACAAACATGAGCAGCGAATGAAAAAATGTTTATGAATAAAGCCCAAGAATGATAGAAAAATAGATTGCGCAGATAGTAAAAATAATTTTCTACGATCTGCGCATCTACGTTACGACAGACTTACGATATTACCTTACGATATGGCTTTCTGTCAAGTCTTGTTAAAAATGTGAACAAATATGAAACAATGGCAAAAGATTCAAGAAACAAACTTGGTCTAGCGTGACGTCATGATCGTAAAAAATACTTTTTTCGTAGCTAGAAATGTCAAAATGAAAAGTAAACAACATAACGGACCTGCGCAATGCGTAATCTATTTTTCTATCATTCTTGAATAAAGCGTAGTATGCTGTAGAAACGAAAATTTCTTAGCATCTAATTCTACACCCGAACTATTAGTGTAGATTCAAAAATGTTTGTATGGAGAAAAAAGTAACTACAGTACGACCTTGCTCAATGCAACTAATAGAAATTCGGGCAATTGACATAGTTAACGTTGAAGAAACGCAATTAAACTTCTAAACATAAAGCTTTATGTCTCTGAATCTTAGATATTGTGGGTTAATGCACTTTGTATCCTTAAATATTGTTTGAATAGATTTTTCATTAAAAATGTATTTTACAAGCAAAGAAGAACTGAAAGAATATAAGATAAAAGTTTATGCAAGTTTACGCAAATGCAAGTTGCGATAATTGTGCAATTCCATGACGCCAACTTGACACTGTGCGCAAGAAAAGTTGGAATAAATTCTTTCAATAGATAACTATTTTATACATATCTTAGTTATATAATTTTATATCGAACTATTTACTATTAATAATAGTATAATGTGTGTGTGAAAGTTTTAGTTATCTTTTCACATTTAAAGTTTTGAACAAAAAAGTATTTACAAGGCTTAATTTTTTTAAAGCAAAAATAATAACTAAAATTTGTCCCATAGTTTTTGAGTACAAAATAACCGGTAATTTTTGATTTTTAGTTTTTAAGGCAGAAATAAAAATGAAAGTTAAGATCAAGTTTACAGTTGAGGTAGATTTATTGTTGTGACATTGTTCTGTGAAACTCCTTATTAATATGCCAAAAAAAATTTTTGAAAAACAAATTTATAAATGCACCTGAAGCTCCCATTGGCAAAAAAATCGCTCATTGTAGTTATGTAAAATAAAAAAATCCCTTTTTAAGAAATTATTCTCTTAATATGCGGAATATGCAACACTTGATTTTCTCACGATCATACTCTCGCTCTCAAACTTTCAATAAAGCTACGCTCTGAATTTTCTCCCTAGTGCAGCGATGGGTTCTATTCCAGATAGAACTCTACGCCACGTTACGTTGCGTAGCTTTACGATTGCATAATCGAGCCTTTACACTAAAATCGTTCTTATTCTAGAAAAGAAAGAGTGTATACAAAGAAGAAGTTTCACTTCTTTACTGTATACACGGTATACTGTATCTTTTTTTTTCGTAGCTTCTTTCATTAGTTATAGGCAAAATAATGATGGATTTTTGGTGGGAAATCGTTAATTTACGTTCGGAAATCCGCCATTTTGTGAAAAATCAATATTTTCAAAAACGGGTATGACAAGTATGAGTTTTAAGTATCTAGTTTAATAATATTTTTAATTTTTTTGTTTCAGATGAATTTAGGAGCAATCTTGGTCACCGCTTTCACCTTTTTTTCGTAGCGCTCTACAAAAAACAAAAAAAGCTGTATCTACCTTAATATTAAATTTTTTAATACAAAAAAAAGCTAAACATACTCTTGAATGTGTATATTTTAAGGTATTAAAACTCTCATTTAAAAATATCCCTTAGGTTTCCTTAAAAAATTCAAAAACATGACCTTTTTTTTCGGCCTCTGGGTATATAGTCCCACTTAACCTACTGAACATGTGTTCTTACTTATGATGTTACTTTTTGGAAAAAACCTCTTGCCTTAAACCAAACAAATTTACCGTTGAGAAGCTTCATCATTGAAGAGAATTTGAGTAACTCTCAATTTGAAAAATTTGAACTTTGAATTTTTATTTTTAGACCATGGCAGCAACACTGTGCGAAGTCGCGAACGCAACATCGTGTCGTTTGTTGAAAATATGAGTCTATCTGTCTTTCGATATTTAAGCTTGTATCTAAAAAATAAAGATCAAATTCGAGAATGAGCCAAATCGGATGAAAACCACTCCTACCTCCCATACAAGGTGACTTAATCAAAAAACAAAAGCAAATATTTTCTATTAAAACTATGACGAAAATGTTTTTACAAATAAACATTGACTGCGTAAGACATTGAATATACTTTGGTTCGGTCGCGGGGGTATTTTAACTTCAGCCCAGTCGAAGATTATTTCTTACCAGTTCGTTTTTAATCAAATCAGCTTGTTGGTTTGACCGCCAAAACTGGACCAGAGCCCCATTGTGCGACGCGATTCTTTTCAAGTGCTGATGAAAATTTGATTATTTTTTTCTCTCTCTCAACTCAACTTAACTGAAGTTGTTTATTTTTTGAGCATTTTTCTCACTTCACTATACAAAGCGAAAACAAGTCAAAGACTATACAAAGCAACTAAAGTAGATACAAAGATATCATCTACAAGATACATATGCAAGTATGTGTTTTTGTAAGTATGTCTGATTGTGTACCCAACGACACACTAACATTGAATGCCATCTATCAGTTCATGTATCCAAAAGATTCAGAAAAAAACATGTCTGCGCGTAAGGTGCATTTGTGAGATACACAATTCAAATCCAAACAAAACAGGAAAAAAAAAATAAGAAAAACAAAATAAAAGCAAAATCAAATGTTAACTTTTTGATAACACAAAATAAAAAACAGAAATAAACAAAAAAGAAAAAAAAAATCCAACACAACACAATGCAGTCAGATACTTCTCGGCTCACAATGTACGTCAGAGCAACTCTTATGTAGCAATTTACGGCTGTTTTGCTGCTCAAACAAGTATTTATCGTGTATCTCTATGTGTGAGTGTGCTTTTGTGTATTTGTTTGAGTGTGTGAAAAGCTTAAATAAGTTGCACTTGAAAGATTTGCTGTAATTTATTTGTTTTTTTTTTCTTCTTTTTAAATGTTTCTTGTTTAAATGTTTATTCTTTGCTAGGCTGCTAAGAGAAAACTTAAGACTTCAATTCAACTGCACATAATAGCAATTAGAATAGATCTACTCCATAAGCTGTGCATTGTGAAAAAGGCTCTGTGAGAAACTATAAATTAAAATTAATAAAATATTGGTGTGAGAATTTTAAATTTGAATAATTTCTTTGACCTTTTTGCGTACCACCCCTTAGCTCAAGTCAATTTAAGCAGAATTCAATTTTTGAATCAAAATTTCTCATAATCATAAAATGATAAAATTTTCCAGTCCTTAAAACCTGATACATATATATATCTTCTTCCTACTTTAAAAATTGTTCTTTGATTTGAGTTAAGTTTCCTTCAATCAGTATTTCAGGAAATTATAATTCGGAATCATTTCAATATGCCTCGGCTAAAAAGAAGTTGACTGTATCGTAGGTTTTGACGTGACAGCTTATCTTTATACTTCTCTTTAATCTTGTCCCTTTCCATTTATTTGTTCCCAAACTTGTTATCATTCCTATCCTTATTTTTATATTTGTCCTAATTATTGTCCCACTTCTTGTTCAAATTCTTATTTTAACCCATGCCCTAATTTCTGACCTAATCCTTCTTCGAATTAATTTCCTAATTATTGTTCCATTTGTTTTCCCTATCTTCTGATTTCTGATTTCGTAGCATTTTTATTGATTGAGTTACAATTCCATGCAACAATAACGCATTTTTGTTGCATAAGCTGCTAATTCCTCAACCTAAAAATGAATTTTTTTTTGTTTTTACCATAGGCTAAATATAAATCCTTCATTTCTGTTTTACATTTACCCTGCCGCATATACTCACTGCGTAATAATTCCATGCAACGCCGTTGCGTGATTGATATATTTTCGATCTTGTGGCGACTCTCTCCGCGTTCTCATGGCTTCATGAATTCTTTGTTCAAAAGGATATTTTTAACCATATAAACTGATACGAGTTCTTTCGTTTGATAACCCAGTTCAGGCGCGGATTCAGAGGAAGTTTGGGGGTTCAAACCACCCCCCCTCCGAAATTCTAAAAGAACCTTATTTAAATGTGATGTACTGATGTTTATTATGTTGGCTACGGGTACCAAAAAGAAAAACATTGATTTTTTATAATTTACTTTAAATATTCACACCCCTATGCTGTAAACGTTTGTAGCTGTTTCTACACGTATTGCTAAAACACTGAGTTCTGTTCCAGTTTTTGTTTGTTTTTTGCGATATCGCACCTGTAGCTGCAAACAGTCATACACTAAGGGAAATAATGCATATTAACATTATCCACGCCTGAGTATCAATTTTATTTAAATATTTACGTGGATAAATCAAATATTTTCCTTACAACTCGTTTTTTTCCCGTATTTGAATTTTATTTATACCACACACGTACACACATATTTCATACAAGCAAGCAGCAACAGCATCGCACACTTACACACATACTCCGACAAGCAGCAACAGCATCGCACTTTGTTCCTGAGTTTATTTCTTGCTTTGCAGTTCTTACAGTTCTCATTTAGTTATTGTTGCAAGAGCAATATATTATGCATGTTTGGCAAAGAATTTAAATTATGTAGGGTGGAGTGACAACTTGATATTTTCTCTGAAATATCTTGCACCGGTTGTCATTTACCTACATATTTTGCTTCTATCTGTATGTATTTTGTAAATTTATTTTTTCTCCCTCTAGTTTATACTATTTTTGACATTTGGTGCCCTAATATTGCACCAACTGTCAAAAATAGTATAAATTAGAGAACAAAAAAGTGAAGCGAGAATAAATAATACAGGCAAATGCCATTTGATGGACGCAATATGAAGAAAATAATACTATAAACCATTAATATCATATTCAATTTAAATATGTTGTTTTTTAAATTCAATATTTTTATATAAATTTTCTTTAAATGCGATAATTTATTTTCAAATAGTAAATATTTGAAAGATATTTTAAAAAAATTCGTGCATAATTTTAATATATTTTTTATTAATTCTGTTTAAATATTTAAATATTTAATTTAATTAAAAAAGTATTCAAATAAATTTTAAATATTTACGTAGTCGATTTATTCAAATGCGTTATTGGTGCAAAAATGACTCGCTTTTTGGATAAATTAAAAAAGTTTTTGGATAAATTTAATATTTTTTTCCCTTAGTGTACATACAACCGCAACCTGAAATCACTAAAACACCGCATTTTTCGGATCAAATATATGCGAACACCGCATAGTTTTAATTTAAAAAACTCACAGTTTCGATAGTATCGGAAGTGTAGATATAAAATTCCTTTTTATACAGTAATGGAGAAAAATTCTGGTTTATGTTGGTTAAAATTAATCCTGGTCAAAAGAGGTCAAAAAGAGATGGAGGAGGCGTGGTCAAAACTAAGTATGCCATGACCTAATATAGGATTCAAGTGTGCCGAATTTGAGTTAAATCCGTTCAGCCGTTTAGATTTGTTTTCGGGTCAAATAAACAGAGAAATTACTTGTATTATTATAATTATCTTCACCCCAGCGTCACCTTGGGGCATTTAACACAAAAAATAATCCTGAGCACCACACAATCATATGGAATGAATATGGAGTGAAAAGTGGATAGCTTCAGTGGTTCAGCCGTGATGCTCTTACATACATACGCACCAACTTTTTTATATATTAGATAATTCGAATTTATTCTGATATTTAACAAATATTTTCATAACACAACGACCATACGGAGTCTCTGCATCTGTAAACCGTTAAGTAGGGTACATATTATCGCTCATGAATGTCAGTTGAGAGAGAATCTGAGCTTGAGTCATAGTATGTACACTTGACTGTTGAATTGTAATTCTGGACTGAACGCTCATAAAAATTTTTGTGACCACGTCCGTCACGGGTTAGCTCTTGCTCGTTGTTTGACAATGTGTACTAAAATTTTTTCAATTCAACATTCGTTCAAAATTCTAATTGTGGTCACATCGCTCGTGGATCGGTTTTTAAAAAAATGGATGCAGAAAAGGCGTTTTTAGAAGATTTTGTTGAAGGTAAACTGCACGATATTCGCAAACGAATGATATTTAATGAAGACGTCATTAATGATAATCTGGTCATGCAGCAGAATGAGAGAGAAATTTAAGTGAAGCTCATGAGCAGCTATGGGCAGAGAGCGCTCTTAGAGCGTTGAGACAAGTGAAGACCGATTGAACGGTTTGGCGTTGTTGAACATGCATCGTGACGTGGAAGCAGTGTTGCCAGATTTTTTTTTTAAAAACTGCTAAATCTGAAGAAAAAACTGCATTTTGAACAAAAAAACTGCCATTCGAAAAAACGATTTGTTAAACATTTCTTTAATTTTTTATTAAAAACTGAAATAAAACAAATTCATTTGTATATAATAGGTGCGTTTTTTTGGCATCGCTATATACGCTTAACAACATTTTTCATACAAAAAATTGCTTAGCTAAGACAGGATAATTATAGCCGCTTAGCTCATAGTCGCCGATAGAAACACTATTGCCAGATCAAGAAAATGATAGTCTACGTAATTTATTGGCATCACTTTTTGAAAAACAACCATGTTTATGTCACAAAAAATAAAAAAAAAATCACAATCAAAAGTAAACAAAGAAACAAATGATAAAATATGTTCTATTTGCACAGAATGGTAATGGCAATGGCACAGAATGAACCCTCATCCCAGCCGCGAATTACCTCGCCTTTGCCAATGGTGAACTTGAAAGGCCTTTGGCGATCACGCGATGAATCAAATTTCTTTCCATCAGCCAGAGTTCCAGTATAGTGCACAGAGACCACTTGTCCATTCTTGGGAAACGTGCTGCCGTCTCCTTCAAGAATTCAATTCAACCATGCCAGGAAGAAATTCAATGTGGACATTGACTTGGAAGTTGAGTACCTCTTTGAGCCAATCAATGTGCCAGAGTCACCAGAACTGGATCCTGAGATGCCTTCTACATCCGCTGCTGCTAGAAGCATCAAAAGGAAGAGTTCTTGAGACCTGTATTATGCAGAGACGAATTTGTTAGTATTCTTACTTGATTTTCCTCAGAGCTGTCCATTTTGAGCAGAAAATGTTTGAGAATTGAGCAGAAATGAGCAGAAAACAGTTAGATAAAAATAAACTTTTTCAATTTGTGATTATAAATAATAATGTTCAATATTTGACAGTAACACGCAATGCTGCCAAGTTTTAAAAAAAAAAGTTAAGCGAAATATTAAGCGCCGATGAGCGTTTTTTTGGACAAGCGTATATAGCGATGCCAAAAAAACGCACCTAAAATTGTTGTTGTATTTAATATACAAAAAACTTCTGGTATTTTATTCACATTTCAGATCATTTTAAGATAAGTAATTCAGGTATTTTTAATGTTTGTTTTTTTACATATATTATTATTTGCAATAGTTATACATAACCCCATTAAATTTTTGTATCATAGTTTATGATACGTCAAAGCTTGAACCATTATAATTATTTTTTTTTTGAAAGGGTTAGAATTTCTAGTTGTCTAAGGGCCAGTTTTTCAGTGCGAGTTTAAACTCTAGTCAAGTTAAACCGAGTTTAACTCACCGAAATTGGACGTTTAAACTCGGTTGAACTAGATATTTTAGTATTCGTTGAAGTTAAATTGACTTAAATTATCATATTATGTGTTTCTTTTTTGCCTAAACCGAGTTTAAACGTCCAATTTTGGTGAGTTAACCTCGGTTTAACTTGACTAGAGTTTAAACTCGCACTGAAAAACTGGCCCTAAGCGACTCATCTTGTCGCTTTTGCCAATCCAACCTTTCAAGTTCTTATTTTCCTCCTAGGATCTACAAGACTTACAGCCTTGTGGTTTGAAAAGAAAACACGCAAATTCGCGCAAATAGAGAAGTGAGGTTGGTTTATGTTCAATGCATGAAGTTGGCTGAAGCTGCTGCTGAAGTTTAAAGCAGGTCTGCTTTAAAAAAGTAATTGAACCATAATGATGTTTTGGTAAAGAGAACTTATGAAAACTACATAAGATTTTATATTTTCATAAAAACTGCATTTTACCCTGAAAAACTGCATTAATAATGGAAAAACTGCATTTTTTTTAAAAAAACTGTCAACCTGCTCAGAGTTAAAAAAACTGCCATTTGCAGGCAAAACTGCCATTCTGCGAAAATGTAATCGACATTATGTCGAAAAAGCCAAGAAAAAATAATATCATTTTAAAATCTAAAACATGTAAAATTTGATTTACTGATGTCTTATCTAATAAATATACTATGTGTATATATGTAACGTACATACATATTTTTGAAACCCCCACTCCCCCGAAATATTTTCCTGGAACCGCCCCTGACCCAGTTAATCATATTTCAATGATTCCTTGAGTATAAAATATGAACTGCTTGAAAATTGCTGAAAATTCCTTTTGAAGAAATCCCGATTATACATAGATACAAACTGAGTAGTTTTTTTAGACTAGTCTAGTCTAGTTTTGCGTTCTTATCTTATCGTTAATCATGTGTGTAAAAGTGCTGTAGCACGGTATAATAAATACAATTTTGTTCTGAGTACACACGCTGGACGTTAAGGATATTTCTTTTTCAAAAGGAACTCATTAAAGAAATTAATTTTAAACTATAGTTTTAATCATTTAATTGTTTTAACTATTCTGGCCGTTTGTGCGGTTTTCTTTTGTGAAAGAACAAAAATTATTGCTGCCTTGAAAATTTTAATCAACTCTTAACCTAGCATAAAGAATTGATTTTCCCCATCAAACAAGCACATCGACTCAAAGACTTCAGAATACACGCACACACATACACACACATGCTGAAAGAAACGTCCTTCGCATCATCAGCGATGCTGCATTCATTATTCTAGGCATCTGTGCCAGTACGTTGTATATCTGCAGAGCTAAAGCTCCGCGTTACAATTGAGGAATTTAAGTTATTTGAGCAGCTTGCGCTGATTTCGTGTGGAGCACCGAAAACACCATTATCATCATCATCATCATTATCATCACCATCATCATCGGCATAAATATCAACAGCGAACTTTGCTATGGCTATAAGTTCGCGATCTCTTTTGCCAACGTTTGCCTTTTATTTCATCTTCATTCTTGGTTTAGGTAAGTCGAGCGAGTTCTCATTGTTTGTCAGCATTTTAATGCCAAGTCTGCAGACGTTCAATTTTATTTATTTATTTTTGTTCTGTTTTGTTTTATTTAATGTTTTTTGGCCGATGCGGTGCTGTTAAGCTGCACGGATCTAAAGAAATCCATCCGCTGCGGAGCGAACAAACGAACTTGCGATCGATCGATCTGATCTTCTGCTTCTTACTCGGCGTGCGCGCATTCATCGACAATCAATCGTTGGCTACAACAAGCAAGCATACTTGAGACATGGCGAAGCGGCTTTGGCTTGGAATTTTAGTTAAAGCGCTTTTTTATTGTTGTTGTTGTTGTTGTTGTTGTATTTTGTTCAAAGCTATGCCATGTTGATGAAAATGTTGGCTGACTGGCTAGTTGGCTGTTCCGCCGTATGGTTGTTGGTTTGTTAGTTTGTTGACTGGTTGCAAGTTTATGTTGCGCGAAGCTGCATGCATGCATTCGTATTGGAAAGAGTTGGAAAATACTGTGTACATAATGATGAAAACAAATACTGCGTGTACGTCCAGAACCATGGTCAACAACAAGTGGAGTCAATGAACTGATATCTAGCTTTGGTTGTTTTTGTTTTCGTTACTCTTCGAACGTTCTATGAGAATGCGTCACAACATTCTATTTACACACATACCTACAAGCCTTATTTTCTTAGCAATAATTTTTCAAAAAACATCTGCCAGATACTTTATCCAAAGCGTGCATCATGGTATGCATTGCATTGCATGCTCTAATGATAAATTTTGCATGAATTCGAGAGAATCACAATTATACAACATTTCAAATAATGTTTCACCCTACTTTGGAAACATGTTTTTATTTCATTGCTGCATCGAAAAATAACAGCAGCAACAACAACCGCAACAACAAGAACAACAACAACTACAATAGAAAACAACATATGCTCACGTTATTTACTCACATGTGCTTTTTTAATGCTTCAGGATCAGGATTTAAGCGATGTAAAGGGTTGGCCTTACTTCGCCCCTAATGCTTAACATTTTTGCATTTTTACCTTTGAACACCTTTACCTAGTTTTTGCGGTTGTGTTAATGTATTTTCTAGCAGCACATGTATGCGAACACGTTAGCTGTGTGAGTGTGTGCGTTTGTGTTTAAATTGTTTGTTTGCCATCAAAATTTTACAGCAAATGCATTTATTTGTCCGGATATAAACCATAGCACAGCCTAGCATAGCAGCTGGGAGGAGATGACAAGGACAAGTAGTGGAGAATTACTCAACCACATCCACGGATGATAGGTCGAGACAAAATATCTACTTCCTTTTGTTTCTTCTCTCTGTAGTTGGCATGGTGCAAAAATAGTTTTTGCATTATGCAACGCTTCTTTCTTGTAACGTATTTTTCAAGTTTAAAAATATTTTGCTTTTCTTTTCTTAAGGGCTCACGCACCTCTGTGCGCTTTGAAAAACGAGTAAATTTAAAGAATTCTTACAAAGGTTATGTGGTGAAAAAAATCAACCATAAGAAAAAAAATATGACTAGCGGACCCGGCAAATTTCGTACCAAGAAAGTTGCAAAATTAATATTTTTATTTTTATATATATATGTAGATGGCCGGTAAAAGTAGACGTGGCAACATTTCAGTGACCGCCACTTGGACATATTGCACCTTCATACCAAGTGTCGCTATCAAAATAAACATGTACAATAGACCGTACCTCAAAAAAAAAGTTCGCCGTATACCAGCGAATATGACGCATTTTTGCAAGACAATTACGAAAAAAAAAATTTTTTTTTGACCGAACGTAGGGGTCTCGCATTGACATATTTCTTCATATCTCTGGTGTTTACAGTCGGATTTTAAAGTTTGGTATATCAATGTTTTTGTCTCAATATGACTCTATACGGATTATATGATGAAAATTAAAAAAGGGAGCCCTACGTTCAGCAAAAAATTTTCAAAAATTTTTTAAAAATAGTTCTGCTGGAAATATTGAAATACTTCCTGAGCAAAAGAATAATGATATTTTAAGAGCTTTATGTTTTTGATATTAGGGTGGCACATTAGGATGGTAGGAACTGAGATCTGGAGGGTAAGTACTAGAACGGTGCACCTGGAGTCAACGACTTCTTAAAGGTCATATTGGTTTCCTTGAGACAAAAACATTGATATACCAAACTTTAAAATCCGACTGTAAACACCAGAGATATGAAGTAATATGTCAATGCGCGACCCCTACGTTCGGTAAAAATAAACAATTTTTTTCGTAATTGTCTTGCAAAAATGCGTCATATTCACTGGTATATGGCGAACTTTTTTTTTGCATAGGAGGTGGTACGGCCTAATGTACAATTTAGGAATTATTATAATTTCTGAAAATCGGGTGAAGATATAGTGTGACCACGCCCATTTTTGAAACAGATACCGACAATAACTATACAATCTGATTTCCCAAATTTTAGTCTAATACGTACGACCAAAGTCGTCGAAAACCCCTCCCACCCCGAACGCCCTCTTGCGAAAATTTTTTGGAGTTTAAAGTTTGAAGTTTAAGGAGCCTATTCTATTCCGGGGTCAGGAGAAGCTTCATACAAAATTTCATCAATATCGGTCCAGGTGTTTATCCAAAAACGTATTATTACATAAAATTCGGTAAAAAGCGCCTCTTATTCGGGTCCAAAATCTTTCGGATCTTTCGGATCTTTCAAACAGAAACAAACCATACATATTCACAAAATTTCACTGAAATCGGTTAGTTGGTGATTGGGATGGGAAACATAGGGACATGTGATTTTTATATATTCCGGAGATTACGAGGGTTGCCTTTTTAGTCTTGTGCCTAGCAATGAAAAGACAGTGGTTAATCAGTGAAAATGCTTTTATGATGAAAATTCTTAATTTTCAAAGTATTCTCCAAGATGATCGATACACTTTTGCATTCGTTTGAACCAATTTTCAAAACAGTTTTGCAATTCTGATGTTGGTACCTTCGAAACGTGGTGTTTAAAGACCACAACGGCCTTTTAAGGCGTAAAAGAACGCTCAACACATATTTTTTCCTTAATGTGAGAGAACAATAAGAAGTCATTGGGTAAGGCGGATGACCCATCAATTCCATGTTTTGAGTGCTCAAAAACTCTTTTGTTTGAACTGATGTGTGGGAACTCGCACTGAAGTATTGGATAGGACCAGTTTCCTTCGGTGGTTGGTTTTCCTCAATTCTCCGAAGAAAACTTGCGACAAACAAATTGTTGTGTAGCATTCATCATTATCAGTTTTGAACCAATCCCGCTGTATAGCACCAATCAACACGATTCTTTTTTTGAGCAACCGTCAAATGATGAGGTTTCCAACGGGAACACTTCTTACTAACGCCTAAATGATCTTGTAAAATCGAATGTATGCTAGTCCCATTAATGTCCAAGGACGACTCCATTTCACTTTGTTACAACAGCCGTTCTTGGACGACCTTTACGAAATTCGTCTTGGAGAGAACTACGACCATGCTCGAACTCATTAAACCAGCTTCATCACCAAAAGTCAAACTTGGTTGATCGATGCATTCTTATATTGTCAATCCACTCAGCGTTAAATAATTTTTAAAAAATTGTCTGGCACAAAAACATGTAAAAAAACCTCTTGTAAGAAGTAGAGATGAATATAATAAGAGAAAATAGTCAAGATTAAAAACAAAAAGAAAAAAAATTTGATGCTTACAGGAAACCTTATTTTCGCAGACCTAATTTTTACAGAAGCAAAAACGATACGTTTGGGTTAATTTATCCTTGATCAAGTTAATTTTGTATTTTATCCGTTTTCAAGTTAAGGTTGACATTCTTCTTCCACATTCTTCAGTGGCAAATGAGGGGACAATTTGGAAATAACTATGAAATAAAAAATCGCAAAAATTTACATAAAAAATAAATTTAATTTACTTCTTTTTGTACATCAATAAACAAAGTTATATCCTTTTTCATTTTAATTGTCTAAGTTAAAATCCTTTGAAATAAAAATGATCGTTGGCTTGGACCTGCATCTTCTTTGTCCAATTGTTCATTCGTATTCTCTGTTTGCTTGTGATATTTATGCCCCCGAAAAAAAAATGGCAGAAAAGTCCGATATTCTCCATAGAAAATCGGGCATTAATTCCTAGGAAAAAGTGCCCGAAATTTCGGGCGATTATGTAATTTTTTCGGGTGTTTGTGACAAAAAATGTCGGGTCTTTTTTCCGAATATTTGAAAAGGAAGAACGATCCGAAAAATAAGCTTGGATTTTAAGCAAAAATTTGTATGGAACAAAAAAACACCATTTGGACATTATCCGAACAAAATGCCCATGGACCTCTTCTTCATGGAATAACATAGAAAAAAAAAATTCAAACTCGTTTTGATAAAATGGTCTGCCCTTGTACGGAAGGTAAAAAAAACATTCCGTATAAGGGCAAATCATTTTATCATAAAAAACACCATTTGGACCTTATTTGGACATAATATCCATGGACCACTTGTTCATGGAATAACATCAAAAACAAATAAAATTAAGGAAATCTTTGCAGATATGTTCACAGAGATACAATAATTTATTACTCAAATCTATATTATATTTTGATAATCTTACATTGAATCTGGATCACGGAAATTACGCTCGAAAAATGAGAGAATAAAGTTCGAAAAACTGCTGAAATTTTCGGAAGTAATTTCCATTTCTTCGGGCTTACTTTTCAAACTATTCAGGAGTAATTTCCTTCTTTCGGATTCAATTGCCATTTCAAATTCAGGCGTTCTTTCCAAAACTCGATGCTATGGAAAATCGGGTTTTTTTGTCATTTCTTTATTCGAGCGTAAGTTCATCGAGCGTAAATTTATCCATATTTATAGCTACCAGCAAGCTATCCGCAATTTCTGACGTTTTTAAAAGCAAGTCACAAAATTCCATACAGCTGAACTTCACGTTATATTTCACGAATATGACTCCTTCCAAAGTACTTATTTAGGCGTGTTCTTTCTTTCGTCCAAATTAGGTTTGTTAAAATTCGTAAATACTCCTTTGAATGAAACAGATGTACCGGGTAAGCAATAGATATAATGAACCATAACTCCTAAAAGTTTGTACTGTAAGTTTTTTGTTGTGAAGCACTCTACCCAGTGCATATGAAATGGTTTTTTGTCTCGTTTCCATTCCTGAATTTTTTCAGCAGTCATAAATTTCGTAAAATAACCGAACTGAAGAATAAAAAATTTCTTGCAAAATTCGGGGACATTTGGTTCGATTTGGGGACACCGGGAATGACGAAATGTTACGAAAAAAAAAACCATTTTGGCTGTTTTTGCTGTACAGTTATTAAAAAATGTTCATGTTGCTGAATAGCTGTCAAAGTGAGCTTTCAATTAAACTCTTTTTTATACAGATCGACCGATTCCAATGTCCACTACCTTGATAAGTGTAAGAAAATTTCCTGCTTAGTTACACTCTGTTCCAAACCTTCTTGAGTAAAACTGATTAGCTACGATGTAATTTTCTTGGAAAAGTTAAGAGTTGTTTACTGCCAATTGTTCCTCCAACACGTCAGAGTTGAAGAAAAATTGTCTTAAGGCTCAGAGAAATATGAGGTTTATCAGCCAAACAAGCTAAAGCCTAAACGGAATTTTGGAAAAGCAAGAATAAAAACAAAAAAACACAACAACTACAAGCTTTGATAGTACTAAAAATTTGTAAATAATCTTCGAAAAGCTGCATACAATTAGAGCCATACCTGAAAGTTTAAAAATACATATAATTGGGTTGCTCTCTGATGGTATGCAACAGAAAGTATATAAAAGCTCCAAGTTGCTCAAAAAGAAAGATTTGTTCTCGACCATAAAAAATTCCTAGTAATTTTCTCGGCAATTGTCAGAATCTATTAAACTTAAGTAGCTGAGTAGATTACAGTGAAAGTCATGCAAGCTACTAATGAGTTGGTGTATCGGCCAACGAAATAGCTGTGTAGTCTGCGGTGTGATTTGCTCTATTCAGAATTGTTGTTGTTGTTAGTTGTTTTCTTCATTAACATACTTGGCCTCGAGCTCAACAATGAGTCTCAACGAAATATCCATTAAAAAACCACAAAAGGTACAAAAACTAAAACTTGAACACGTTACAAATAACGAACACAATTATTTTTTCAAAGTTAGCTTTTAAAGTTGTAATTTTCATATCTAAGCTGTTTTGTATATTATCCTATTGATTTACTATTTCATATTATCCCGGATATTATCAAACTTCTTGTACTTCCTAGATTTAATACGAATCAAAAGGAGAGCAGAAAAGTTTAGTTTAGTTTAGTGACAATGTGGCGGACTTAAAGCCCACCACAAAACAAAAACAAAAAACTGTTTCCAACGTTCTTCATTCTGAAACCGCCATCGCTTTGAGAGTACTCACCCCACAGAGCTAATTTTGTATTGTTAAAGTTTTCGAATTACAAACGCCGAATAAAGCGAAAGGTATTAAGTAGATGTTCTGCCTAAATAGCTGTACCAAAGCCGCAAAGCCAACCTCAAAGCTTTCTTAGCTGCCCTTTTCAAGAAAGTTCAAATCAAGTTTTATTACTTGAAAAATGCATTAAATAAATTTTTTTTATTTTTTATTTTTTATCGACATTGTTATTTTCATTCATGCCCATGACCAAACATGCCCACGTAGTGACCCATATGGTCCGCGTGGCCCTTCATACAAATTTTTTTTCTATCTTAATTTTGCGATGAGCCAAAATCAAAGAACGCCTGCAAACAACTACAATACCAACCGCACTCGTTCAGTGTTCAGTTTTCCAGCGAACTTTACAAAAACAAATGCATGCAAAGCCAAAATAAAAAAACGCACACTCGATGCTGAAGCTGATTTTCCCGTTACTTGTGTGTCGAGCTATTTTTCATGACATGTGATTTTATTGCATTGTAATTGTTGTTTTTTTTTTCTTTGAAATTGCCAAAATCAAAGAACGCCTGCAAACAACAACAATACCAACCGCACTCGTTCAGTGTTCAGTTTTCCAGCGAACTTTACAAAAACAAATGCATGCAAAGCCAAAATAAAAAAACGCACACTCGATGCTGAAGCTGATTTTCCCGTTACTTGTGTGTCGAGCTATTTTTCATGACATGTGATTTTATTGCATTGTAATTGTTGTTTTTTTTTTTTGTTTGATTTTTTGACAAACGCAACGATGAGAAATATTTTGTGTTTGTTTTTTGTTTTTTTTAAGAATTGGCCCGCGCTTAAAATTTCTTGGGCCCCACTGCCCTTGACTCAAGCTCATGACTTAATGTTGTACCACATGGTTTTCAATTATTTTTCGCTCGTAAAAAGAGACCCGTAAGAAATAGATGTTGTATAAGTTTGTAATTACACCACGCAACCAAAGAAAAAAAAAAAAACAATAACAACAAAATATACAAGAACCTGTGGTCCACAGACTTATCTGAGTTAATTTTTCTTCAGGTGTATCACTCATAAAATGTTAAACCTTTAACGCTGCTTAGGTGCATAGTAGTTAAAAAAAAAACAAAAACAAAAAAACAAAGTGAATATCAGCGAAGAGTGCAGAGCAAAGAACTTGACGAAACGATTTCAATTCAGTCAGAGGTACCAGATAGCAGCTTAAACTGCATTCATTAGCTACACTGACATATAGACTCGAACACACATGAACTGATGTACGATGCCAGAGTACGAGTATCTCAACAATACCAGACACACACAACCTCATAAAAGTATGCATATACAAACACACTTAGAAATTTTCATTGAGAGTGAAGTAGGCCACAGTGCAGACGACAACAAAGGTTAAAGTAAATTTTTTAAAATATGTGTGTAAAGGGAAAAAGAGCATTAAATAGTATTCATCTTTTTCTTTTTTTTTTGAGTCAAGGTAAGGAAATTCCAAGAAGCAAGGTGGTGCGGTTGGAGACGAAGCATGTCTGGCTGAATTTTGGAAATTTTTCGTATCTTCTGTGTCTTCTCCGATCAATGCTTGCAACTCAGGTGTCTTGAGCTCTTCTCCTCTATCATGCCTCTGCCTTTATCTGTGCTCTGGGCTGCGAGTTTGTTCGCTTGATTGGCTTGTGTTCTCGTTTTATGTTTTGGGTTTTCGCCGTCTCACTTATTGAAAGTATGGCAACATTTTTGTTTTTTTTTTATTTTTCTTCTACCTGCTGTGCAGCTTCTTCGAGCATCTGAGATACACGCAACATCCTATAGTTATGAAGATTCTTGCTGTTTAATGTTTGTGCCAAGGTTTTTCCATCTTGTGCTATGCTGCTGCTCTGAACTAGTAAATTTTGTACGTAATTTAAGACCGTTTCTTATTTCTTCGTTTGGAATTTCCAACTCGTTTGCACCATGGTGCGTTTTTTTCTACTTCTTCTCCTTCTCCTTCTTCTTCTTCTTCTTCTTCTTAGCATACGTTCTTTGTCTTCATCATCATCATCCTCCTCGTCTTATCTTGAAGTGGTTCGTTTTCTTTTTTCTACTATTTCTTCTGTCGATTTTTGCTCTCCTTACTACCTTGAGTAAGTTTAGTGCTGTGCTCGTACGTGTCTCAACTTATCGCCTATAATATCCTTAGCGAGGTAGACATCATCAACGGCATACGACATACAAACATAATCACAGCAAGAAATGCAGAAATAGTTTTAGTTTTATTTCTCGTCTAAATGGGCTGTCATTCCCTCTGTCGTTCGTAGCTTATCTTGAAGCTTGTACTTTATGTGATGTCGTTTGTGTCGCTTTAAAAACACGTTCGTTATTTTTCTACCTTAACGTTCGGTTATTTAATTTAAATTCCATTAAATTCAGTATGAATGAATGTATAGCTTAAAAGCGAGTGGCTTTGAATGGGTAGCTTCAAATTCTTATGAGGTGGCGCAACACTTTTATGCCTTACTGTGTCTGTCCCTATATTCTTTATGACGTTGTTATTTAAATTTTCCGTTTAGAAAGTTGGTTGAGCTTTTCTTGCATTGTGATGTTAAAGATTTTTAAAAGACCATTTTTTGGGCATTAATGGGAGGGGGACACTTAAGTTGTTTGAGGTTTAAAATTTGAAGGGCTTTAAGTATTGGAAATGTCAGTTAGACTCAACTCAAGCGGCGGGCCGAAGAGTTAATTTTATTCTTTGAAACAAATTTTTAATGGAATGTCTTAGTCGATAAAAAAAAATCTTAACATATTTAAAAGTTTCCCATAAAGAGTGCTTCTTAATATTCCTTCTTAAGAGATAAGGTTCTGCGACAAATTAAAGTTTTATTTTTGTTAAGATATCTAAATACACTAGAAGAAATTTAAAGTAAATATTGTGATTTAGTCTTAAAAAAATTTTTTGGTTGTATCTTGGAAGTAAATGAAGAAGGGAGCCATTAAAGCGGACGAAAACTCATCGGAGGTGCCGAACGAGTCCCTCGAGAATCGAAACTCGAACGAGCCCAAGAATGATAGAAACAAGATTACGCGTTCCGCAGTCCCGTTATCTAATATTCTCTTTCTCTATTGACTGCATGACGTCACACAGCACTTCTGCATTACAAAATTAATGCAATGTGCGATCACTTAGGCAAATTGAGAAAATTGAAAATAAATTCTTGCTGAAAAGTAAAGTAAAAATAACTTCTCTACTGTATAAAAAAATCGATATTTTCGTATACGAAAAAATTTAAATTTTTCAAACTTTCACGATTTTTATCTCCTAAATCATTCGAGATCGATAAAATTATATAACACCAATAGGTTTAGGAGGTCCATAGACATATTGTAAAAATAAGAAAAACAAATATTTAGTATACAGAACATAAGTATATACATACATGCAGTCAATGTAAAAAAAGTGCTGTGTGACGTCATGCTCTCTCTCTCTCTCTCATTTGCGGAAAGAAACGAGTCTATAAGTAAGTACTTAATCTATTACCTCTGTGGGCATTAATCTTATAATCACAATCCTTAGGGCTGCAGCCTAAACATCATTATTATTGTCCCTGTTCTTTCCTTTGTTCCCAAACTTGGCCTCATCCTTAACCTTATTCTTTTATTTATACTAATAGTTGTCGTACTTCTTTTCCAAATTCTCCTTTTATTCCAAGTCAAAATTTTTGACTTTCTGGTCATTCGAAACCCTTTCCTAATCCCCATCCCACTTATTTCCCCAATCATTGTCCTAAAACTTGTCCTTAGTGGGTCCAAAACTTTGTTCTATTCCTCCCATCCCATTTGTCCCATTTCTTGTCCTCATCCTTTTTCAAATCGTATCCTTAATATTGTTTAAGGTGTGTTTAAATCTTTGTCCTAATTCTTGTCCCAATTCTTATTATCGTGATTTTACCAATCCTTGTCAAAACACTTGTTCTAATCTTTGTCCAATTCCATGTTCTAACCTTTGCCCAAAATTTTGTCCTACTCCTTATATTCTAATCTTTGTCCAATTCCTGATCCTAATCTTTTTCCAAATCCTTACCCTTAATCCTCACTCCTTATATTATTCCTGATCCTAATCTTTGTTCAAATCCTTACTCTCATTCTTTTTCTAAGCCTTGCCCTTATCCTCATTCATGTCCTTGTCATTTTACTTGTTCTCATATTAGTTTAATTGTTTGGTGTCTTACTTTTGCTATTGCATTTGGTGCATTGAGGTTACTTTAAGAGGTTTCCTGAGAGGCCTTGGGACGCCATTATTATTATTTTTTTTTTTTATTTTTATCAAGTAACCGAAATCCTCAGCTATACTGTCGTACCATAAAATTTACCGCAGTTACCATTGGACCAATGTCCAATGTCGTTCCATTATATTTACCGCAGCGCCAATAGTCACGAAGTTATAATTCCATGCAACGTTTTTTCATCGTTGTTGCATTTTTAAACCATTAAGCGGTTGCCTCTGTGGTGTCGTTGCTCCAAAAATGTTTTTTCGAGGTTAAGAGAAAAACTTGAATTTTCAAGGCACTTCTACCAAGCGAGCTATAATTTCATGTAACATTATCGCATTTTTGTTGCATAAGGCAACGTCATAATTTATTTTTTTATTTTTGTCGTAATGCCAAGTATAAATCCTTCATTCTTGTTTTATTAGATTCACCGCACCGCATATACTCACTGAGTAATAATTTTATGCAACGCCGTTGCATGATCGATGCATTTTCAATCTTGCGGCTCTCTTCGCGGCCTCATGACATCATAAATTATTTGTCTATTTTTGTGATGAGAGCTAAGAACTAGCCTTTACTAGCGTTTTATATCTCGTTATAATTCAATGCAACAAAAATAAAAGTTTCGTTGCCTAGGTATAATCCTCCGCATTCCGATGACGTCTTTAATTTTATTTTTTTTTATTTTTGTCATAAAGGCAAAGAATTAACCTTCTCGTTTAAGAAAGAATTAACTCCTGTGTCATCACTCTTATCATTCCACCTATACTCATTGAGTAACTATTCCATGCAACGCCGATGCTTTTTGGAAAAGTCCTTTTTTAAACTTTTTTGGAAACCTGAGCGTTAAAACCTGAATGAATTTGAAGTTTATTGACCTGACCCATTTATACATTACCTTGGGTCAGGAAAGTAACTAGTGCTTATAGAACTAGTGAAGTATCTAGCGAGACTGCTATGAATACTGGCGGGTATGTATTAACTTTTAAGATGGTAGTATATGTGAATGATGTGGTTGTACCTGGGCTCTCCCTATTACGTAGGAAAACACAGGAATCACAAATGTGATGAAGAAAGCTTTATAAAGGAATCTTAGCAAGACTGAACTGATGCTGTTCACCACAAAAACCAAGGTGAAATACTTCGACCTACCGTGACTAAAAGGTCATATCCTCTAGCAGGGGCAAATATCTGGGAGTCACACTAGATTTAAACACACACAAACGGTTGGGGCAAAACATCCCATCGGGGACAAACTCGCATTGATCGGCTCAGGACGTTTCTGTTGGATGACCGTAGTTGCCCACTGTAGACTTTAGAATTTATAGTTCTATTCTATATGCGGGATCCACAGAATGCTTGTTTGTCTCCACTAGTATCTTGATTTAGTCGTTGCCAACCTCCGAGGGCCTATCAGAATGAGGAGCATACATAATTGAAAGATTTCCACCACGGAAACAGGCAAAACCCTTCTGACATTGTCTTTCTTTAATCAAATCTTTGACATAAACTTCCACTAATTTTGACGTAGAATACGTCATTCTCGGAGGTAAGTAGGGTGGTTGATAGTGACCAGGTGTCGGTATTTATATAACTTTTTGAGCCTTTGGTGGGCCTAAAGTACCGATCGTGCAATGTTGATGTTAGCACTTGTTGGTCTGCTTGATCCTCAATGCGACAAAAATTCATGTTAGAACTCTCTAAATATATAAATTTTACACAATTACATGAAATATAAAGCCAACATTTGATGTTTTTGTTTGCTTAAACTTGCTACCTATTTATCGACAGTTTCCGGTTTTATCGACAAAACCATACAATTTGTATCGGAGCCCCCCTAAGGAGTGGTCTGAGAGAATAAGTGTCAAAGGCAAAAATGTTCCTTTTGCAAAAATAATGGAGGGCGGTAATACATATTAACCCTCTCCGGCACTCTCTTAAAGGTCATATGCTCAGGTGTATGGCATAAATATACAAAATCCATAAACTTTGTATAGGAGCCCCCCTAAGGAGTGGTCGGAGGGATATGTCAAACACAAAAATGTTCCTTTTGCAAAAGTAATGGGGGTCGGTGATACACATTAACCCTTTCCGGCACAAAAACCATAAAATTTGAATGGGAGCCCCCCTAAGGAGTGATCGGAGGAAATAGGTGTCAAAAGCAAAAATAATCCTTTTGCAAAAGTAATGGGGGTCGGTAATACATATTAACCCTCTTCAGCACTCCCTTAAAGGTCATATGCTCAGTTGTATGGAATAAATATACAAAAACCATAAAATTTGTATAGGAGCCCCCATAAGGAGTGGTCGGAGAGAATAGGTGTGAAACGCAAAAATGTTCCTATTGCAAAAGTAATTGTCGTTGATCATACATATTAACCCTCTCCGACACTCTCTAAAAGGTCATATGCTCAGGAATATATATACAAAAACCATAAAATTTATGGGAGCCCCCCTAAGGAGTGGTCGGAGGGAATAGGTGTCAAGGAAAAAAATGTTCCTTTTGCAAAAGTAATGGGGGTCGGTCATACATATTAACCCTCTCCGGCACTCTTTTAAAAGTCATATGCTCAGGTGTATGGAATAAATATTTTGCTAAATATTTTTTAAAAAAGATGTCATCAAAAGCGAATTGAATAATTCTACGTCTTGTGTTACGACATTGTCGAAACTACTGTATATTTTTTTGTCTGTCTTTAGATTTTGTTTTTTTTTTTAAGTGAAAGAGCAAAATATGGCGTATATACTCATCAAAGTTCTCCATTTTTAAAATACTCTTACAACACAACTTCCAGAGGAGAAAAAAAAAATAATTAATTTATTTGTTTTTAATGTAAATAAACAGCTGAGCACAAAAATGACATATACGTCAACATGACAGATCTTTGACGATGACAGTGATGCCTACAAGAAAAAAACACACTTTCTTTTTGAACAACCCAACATTTTCTGCTTTATAGCTAATTTCATTTATCATCATTATCGGGTTAATCGAGAAATCGATTTGTAAATTTTGTCGAATTTTGGTCAACACCACTTATAACCAAAGTAAAAATCCGCAAAATAAAAAATTTCCATTTAACCTTCAGACCAGCCATGTCAATTTTAATTTAGTGCAAGAATTTCATGTTTCTCATTGTTGTCGGTCTCAGCCGAAAATTGCAACACTGCGGAACATTTCCGATTCTTATCGCTTCACCATCATCATCATCATCATCAACATCATCATTATCATCGCGTCATTTAAACAACTCAGTTGTACAGGATAGAGTTCGTTCCACATCAATGATGTCGAGTTTGCATGCAGTCTGTTAGGATGAAGGTAAAAAGTGAAATTTTACGATAAAACATGACGATGACGACAACGACGACGAAGACAATGATACCGACAACAACTTCCTCAAAAGTTTTGTTGTGTTGATTTTAATGGCTGATTCTGTGTGGTTTGTGGCCATTTAAATGCATCTTATTGTTGGCACAACTTGGCCCGAAATAATGCTCAATGCGTAGCGAAAATAGCAATGCTCACGATTTACAGCAAAAAAAAAAAGCCAAAGTTGAAAAGAAAAGCTGCCAAAATAAAGATATTGTAATCAGTTGGGAGCATGGAAAACAAAAATATGTCATTTTTGTATTTTGTGACTTGGTTCAAGCGTTGAGGTCACGAATATAAAATGTCTGTCGACTGTCTGACTGACTGGCTGGAAAGACCAGCAAGACTCGCATTGGTCTCGGGTGAATTAAAGAAGCTTGAGCTGTTTCAAGCCAAACAGCCAGGCATGCGCAATAAATTCAAAACTCAAAAATGCCTGCACCAATGCCTTGATTAAGAGCGAAACAGAGGGTCTCATTTCAAGTATTGCTTTCACTTCATTTACATAAATAGAAAAGGTGGGTGAAAAATAATAAAAATAAAAATAAAATTAAAACATTACAAAAAACTAAAAAACAAAGAACTTTGGCTGAAAAGCTGGATAAACAAAAAAAAAAAAAACTGTTAGGAAACCATTGAATGGCAAAATGTTGCTGAACCCAATTAACCGAAAGTCATGCAGTGAAACGCACACCAACGCTGTTCGTAAAACTCGTAAAAAATGCATGCGTCTGTGTGTGTGGGAAGAAGTTAAAGCCAGGCTTAGAGGGCTAAAACTTTGAGCTAAGCCTTGCTTCAGGGCATATCATGAGCTGCATGTGCGTGGGACTAACTGGTTGTATGGAGAGTTCAAAAGCCGCAGTCAAGCGGATGATCATTAAAAATGTTTGCTAACGCATAGATACTGTGTATCTATAGCAGGCAGATAGATAGATGCAGGCGATTAGAGCTTTGTTTTTAAACTTAAATAAAAAAGCTAAAGTTTATTTTAAAAACAGCTTAAATTGTTCAGTTAATTAACTGGAAACATGGCTACATTTGCCATTGCATATGAGTGTAGAAGACGTTTCCAATAACGAAGCAAAGTAAATAAATATTTGGTAGTTTATATTTCCCACAGAAAAAGTCTTAGATACCGTTACTGCAACAGGTGCTAGAATTCACAGAAAACCTTGCTTTTACGGTTATGCTTCCAACAACATGAATAAAAAACAACAACAATACCAACGTCAAGTGTATGTATAGCATAAAAAAAAATGGGTGCGCCATGTTCAGGTAACTATTAAAAAATACAACAGTTAAATTTTGTCACCATTCATTCATTAGGCCATTTAACACACGCACATATTAAGAACCAGTTCAACTTTCTCGCTGCTGCTCTCTTGCGTGCTCACTACAAGCTCAATGTTGAAAAAAAAAATATAAAAATTTAAAAAAAAGGAGTTAAAATTCAAAACACATGTGTTCTGCTTAAGAACTCGTTTTGAAGTGATTTGTGTATGAATTGAAATATTTGTATGCCTGGCAGCCCTGTCGCCCTACAAGCTACTCTGTAAATCTAATAAGTGCCGCACTCAACAATATGCCACTGCTTATCCTTGCGTCAGAGTATTGTTGTAATAACAGACCAGACAGTTAGTCAGTCAATCGGCCAGTCAGCTGCTGCTCGATCTGTGTTCAGAGCGATGTGGTACTCAATTAAGGGGATGAAGTGCTCTCATCTTACCGGTGAAAACAATTTTAACACTTTTGTTCCGGAATGGATAATCATATTAAACGGCGCACTCCTAATGCAGCCGCTTATGTCATACATATGTTTTAATTTTTTTTTTTAAATCATTTATGCATAGAGTTGCCAACAAATTGCATCAGGTTATGGCAAGCAAAATTGAAAACATATTAATCTTGAGATAAACTCAAAGTTTTAAGCGCAACTCCTGAATAAATAAAAAAATAAATAACTGGCCATTTCAGCCCTATGATCAATTTTGTTGTGCGTGTTATCAAGTTTGTACACAATTAACCGAGAACCGGACCTACAGGCTTAACGCCGATTCCGAACGGCGATGAACGGAATGTTCTTATTCTCAAGAAGCTTTACATGACATTTTTTATTACTCTCTGAGGTTTGCCATTGTCTGCAGAGAGGTGGCGGCCGTACAGAAAAATTATTTTAATTCAAATTATTTCCTGTCGTTGCTGGGGTTCGAACCCGGGTCTCCAGGTTCGTTGACATAGAGGCCACGCATTTTTACCAACTACGCCACGGACGCTTCTCCTGAATAATATACAAAAAATTGTCAAACGCAGAAATACAAGTCCCATTAGCAAGCGATGACATCTACAAATCCTCCCGACCAATACACGAATATCTGACAGTTGAATTTTCGCTTCGACTTCTATAGAGCTTCCAACTGGATATCAATTATTTTAGAAATTTAATTAAATAAAATTGCTCATAAACTTGTAGCGATATCTGAAGACCATCCCGACCAATATACGAATTTGTCACAGTTGAAGCTTCGATTCGACTTCTATAGAGCTTCCAAACGGATTCTCTTAGAAGTGAAATTAAACAAAATTGCTCATGAACTTGTAGTGATATCTAAAGGTCATCCCGGCCAATACACGAATATCTGGCAGTTCAAGCTACGATTCTCACTTCTATAAAGCTTCCAAACTGATACCAATTCTCTTAGAAATTAAATTAAATAAAATTTCTCATAAACTTGTAGTGATACCTAAACCCACTAGTGTAGTGTTATCTTAAGGCCATCCCGGCCAATACACGAATATCTGGCAGTTCAAGCTTCGATTCGACTTCTATAGAGCTTCCAAACTACCAATTTTCTTAGAAATTAAATAAAATAAAATTGTTCATAAACTTGTAGTGATATCTATAAATCTTCCCAACCAATACACGAACAGCTGACAGTTGAAGCTTCGCTTCGACTTCTATAGAGCTTCCAAACGGATACCAATTCTCTTAAAAATTAAATTGAAAAAAAGTTGTTCATAAACTTGTAGTTATATCAAAAAACCCTCCCAACCAATACACGAATATCTGACAGTTGAAGCTTCGATTCGACTTCTATAGAGCTTTCAAACAGATACCAATTCTCTTAGAAATGAAATTAAATAAAATTGTTCATAAACTTGTAGTGATATCTATAAACCCTCCCAACCAATACACGAACACCTGACAGTTGAAGCTTCGTTTCGACTTCTATAGAGCTTCCAAACGGATACCAATTCTTTTAAAAATTCAATTAAAAAAATTTCTCATGAACTTGTAGAAATATCTAAAGGTCATCCTGGTCAATACACGAATATGTGAAAATGTGACAGTTCAAGCTTCGATTCGGCTTCTATAGAGCTTGCGACCGAATACCAATTCTCTTACGAAGTTATATTAGCTTTTGTAAAGTTGTTATAAGATTTATTTAGATATTTTTTGCTAGTTTATAAGATTGAAAATTGTTGGTATAAAGGCGAAATGACAGAACTACATTTTAGGTTAACATTTTAGGTTAATTTGAAGTCTAACAAAGGTTGTTACAAAACATACTAGGTAAACTTTATAGGTTAACTTTCTTAACCTTAAAGCTTTTTGAGATTTAAAAATAAAGGGTGTCCCAAAAGTCACTGATATTTTGATTCGGACACTAGTTTTTTTGTGGAAGTTAAGTCATAGAGAAATTCACGGTTATAAATTGTGAAAATTCACTATGAAAATATTAGCAAAACCCTCACACTTCCCGGTCATCATAACTCGCCGTCCTAGATCATGCGATTTGACACCGTTGGACTTCTTCCTTTGGGGTTTCCTCAAAGGGAAGGTCTATGGCAATAAAACCCGAACGATTCCGGAGCTGAAATAGAAAAAACCAACTGCCCATTGCAGCAATTGGTCCAGAATTATGCTAGAATGTCATGGAAAATTTAATGAAAAGAGCTCGTTGGTGCAAGCAAGGTCGAAGCGTCCATTTGAGTCCAATATTATGTTCTATCAATAATGCCTCTACTTTATAATTCAATAAAAACTCACAGAAATTTCAACAAAACAATGCGTTTTATTAAAAAACTAAAGTGTCAGTAATCTATGGGACACCCTTTATTAACTTAAAGATTTGTAAGTTTTACTGCCACAATATACGGATCTAGATTCTAGAAAGGACCTCGTGTGCAAAAACAGGTTTTCGAGATAACAGCTGTTAAAGTGACATCTACAACCAGCGTTTTTCTGGTCTCGTCGTTTACTGTAGTTTTTTTTTTCTTAAAAGAAAATTAATACCATTCATTGCCCAGTGTGACTTATTTTACAATTAGTAATAAACGCATAGTTACTCACATGATCATGGTCAAGGAATTGGAGTGCTTTTTGTTTCTATCAAATTTATAAGAAACATAGAAATTTATTCCCAAATTTCGTTTACAGGACAGAAATGAAATAAACCATCTGTTTACAGCTAATATCGAGTTAAATTTTGAAGTTACGGGGTTTGGATCCTCACCAGTTCCCACCGTCTGTTTACAGCTAATATCGAGTTATATTTTAAAGTTACAGGGTTCGGATTTTTACCATCAATCGATTTGGCATACTCCTCTATGTTAGAATCGACCAAAACCGGAAAATCAAGGTTTTGACACACTAGGTCCCTTCCTTCGTTCCAGGTCACACATACATTTTTTAACTTTCTGAGTTTACCTTTTTCACCTTTAAGCTTACACGATTTATAAACTGTACAGGCCTAAGTTACACACAACATCCATTTATGAAACGCTTTAAGTTTTTCTTTTTCAAACCAAATATTTCCAAATATTTCTTAAAAATAAATTTTTCGGCTTAAAGTCTGAACTAAACTTTGAAGTCATATACACAGCAAAAAGTACCCTATAAACTAGAACACAGTCAAGATAGTTTACTATAGTTTTTACCCAAGAAGAAAGTCTTTAAATAATAAGCGGAAAATCTTAGGTAAATAAAGATGAAATCTGAAAATACTAAGAAGATTGGCTTCTTAATAGAATTTATTAGGTTTTCCACTATAAAAAATACACCACGGTGTGCAGGAAGCAACTTTTTTATTCAACCTGAAATGTCAACGCAATCTGAGTATGCAGATTTTTGAAGAACAATTTATAGATGCAGAATCCATTGTTTTTTAAAATCCTATGAGCTCGTTTAAGAGGGTAAATCGATTTTTTATAGTAAATACAACGATTTTTTTATCAGGGTGTCCCGCAACTGAGTGCAACTATTTACGGAGGTGAAAGGTGATGTCGAATTGAGCAAAAAATCGTATGGGAGGGGGGGTCTGTTTTCACACTCTACAGAGCTACAGGGTTAATAAGTATTTCAAGATTTTGATTCACATTATTGTTTCTAGCAGAAAAACGAACTCACAGAAAACTTATTTTGAGAGCTCATTGCAAAGGCAATGAAATCACCTTTCTAACGGTATATCAACAAACCCCACTGACCTAACCGTTCCCCATCTGTATGAAGATGAAATCAATCGGCCAAAACTACTAAATTTCAAGTTTGAGTGCAAATTTCTCAGAATTTCGCGTAATAAATTAAATTTTTTTTTTTAATATTAATCTTGTAATTTATTCAATTCCCTTTTCAATAACAACAAAAACATAAACATATCTCCAAAAATAAAAAAGTTTGCTATATTATAGGTTTTTCCTATAAAACATACATAAAATAATGTGATTTTTATTGAAAATCGATTTTTTGACAACAAAATAAAAAAAATAAAAAAAAATAAAAATAGCGAATAAGAAGTACTCCTGTTTTAAGGTGACTCTCTTTTTCATCTGTTTAAGATGAAAAACTTCTTAATTTTAGTAGGTCTAGTTTTCTCTGTGTAAGCCCAAAAATAGTTTGAAACGTTTAAAACAGTGTTAAACAGCTTTGCCCCGAAATACATTCACAAAAAACAAAAGCACGAATATATCTCACATACAGCTCGACGAAAGCTTCAGTTTGAAATTCTCCGTCGAGCAGCCAATATCTATGCTGCTTGTCTGCTTAAGCGCTCAGTTCTATCAGATCGTCTTCTTACACTGAATAAAATTTAATTTTATTTTATTTATGTAAAATTTAATTTTCACTAATTAACACATAACTTTTAATCAAGTAATTTAATTTCTCAATACCTTACTTTATTTTAACACATATGTTTGTCTTTGTAATACTTTTCTTTTATTTATTCATCCATAAATTTTAATTGAAATAAGTAATTAAAAGAAATCAGAAGACCGTATTTATCTCATTTAATTTATACTTGTCCTTACCTAGTCGTTTCCATTGTCTTCACTTATTTTTTCTATACCCGTATCTTTTTTTATATGCTTTTTCTAACTTTTATCAATTTTTCTTTTCTAAGCTATTATTATTTTTAAATTTTCTAGGTTGAGCTTTAACTTAATTTCGCTTTTATCTTATCAACCTTTGTGAATTCCATAAATACTTGAAATATAAACTGTGTGCAATAGCAAGTTAATTTGCTTAAGTCTTTTTGCAAAATAATACGCAATTTTCTTTCAGTGAAAATTAAAATGTATTTGTGGGGCAAAGGTGTTTAACACTGGTGTAAATCTTGTGAAATTCGATTGTGTTGGGTCTCTAAATGATTGAATTTTTGTTTTTTTTAAAAGCATCTTGATTACATTGCGAATTGTTGCATTCAGAACCCAACTCAAAATATGTCAACATATACTCTTTATACCCCCACCCATATAATTTATGTAAGTGATATAATAACTTTGTCACTCCGTTTGTTGCGGTATAAGTATAGAAAGGAATATATATTCTTGATCAGGATGACCAGCCGAGTCAATTAAGCCATGGCCGTCCGGTCTGTCCTTCGTCACGATTTCGGATGTTGTTGTTGTTGTTATTTTATTTCTATCACAGACTGCATATTCAATATTTACAAGTAATACAATGTTTGAGATTTTATCTAGAGATATTGCAACAAATAAGTTCAAGGTATATAATTTGTAAAATACTCACTTAAAATAATCTTGAATTATAGGAAAAAGATAGTAAAAAACCTATATTAATATCACAAGTTATAAATATGAGGTCGTTTTGAGATCAGTCTTTTCGACTCCTCTATAAAAAAAGAGAAAGAAATCACAGACTATGACAAACTCCTCAAGAGGGCATGGGCTGAAGTCCTGCACCTATGAGAAAATGACAGGGTCAAATCGTTTAAAGTATAAGAGATCAATTTTATTTGAGTCATAGGGTGCAATTCTGATGTATGAAATCTATTTGGCAAGTTAAAGATAGTCTTTAGATTCCTGTTTTGGATAACTTGAAGGCGCTTTAGGTGAGAATTTGCACAATCCTTTCAAACGGGACAGGCATAAGTCAAAATAGGTCTGATACACATTTTATAAAGCAACAGTTTATTCTTTATACTTAACTTCGACTTTTTATTTAAGAGAAAATAGAGACGCAGAGACGCTTTGACGCAGATGTCATCAATATACGGTTTTAATAACAATTTATAGTCAAGGGTAACTCCTAAATACTTGACCGATTTTGATAGCGGTATCACATTGTTTTGAATGGTGAATGGTCTAGTGGGAGCGCGTTTTGATGACTTATTAAAAGAAAATATAATTGCTTGGGTTTTTTCTTCATTAACCTTTATTTTCCATTTGTCAAAATATTTTGTAGCCGAAGATAAGGCACCCTGCATTTTTTTGACAATTGCGTTTGAGACTTTTCCGGAGGCGATTAGGGCGCTATCATCAGCATAAAAGGCTAAATCTATATTCGCGGACGACTTAAAATCAGAGATATATATAGAATATAAAAATGATGACATCGCGGAACCTTGCGGGACTCCGGCAGTAATTACTTTTTCTGTGGAGTTAAAACCTTCAACTTGAACAACAAAGACACGATTAGTCAGGAAACTTTGAATTATCTTTATTAGATACAAGGGACATCGTAACGTGCTTAATTTGTACAGAAGACCGTTGTGTCATAGGGAGTCAAAAGCTTTCTCAATATCTAAAAATACCACACCGGTGGAAAGCCTATTGATTTTATTCGCCTTAATGATATTTCAGATGTAATTTTGAAGCTATCTTAATAAAATTTGAAAAAATAAAGATCAAGTTCGAAAATGTACCAAATCGAAAGAAAACCACGCTTAGCTCCCATACAAAGTGATTATAACAAAGTGTTAGTACAGTCTCTAAAAATTTAACAAACATTTATCCAAAACCTTGAAATTGTGGTTTTATTTCAAATACGCGCTCTGCTTTTGAAATTTGTCAAATTTGAATGAAATCCACGCCTCCTTCCCATACAAAGAGACGTCATTAAAATAGCTAAACCTTTACAATTTCTACAGAAATTAATCCAACCTCTTAAATACATTCCTTACTAGCTTTACTTTGAAATTGAAAAAAATTTAGACTGTCGCTTTATAATTGTATGCATATTTTTGGTCATATTTGGGAAATTTTAAGCAAAAACTAAAATTAATTTAGTCTTATATAAAAAAAAATGTATGTACCTGCTGGGCATCGAACCTGGTCTCTTAATCATCATATCTTTTTTATATATTGAACATAATTTGTATCAAATATATTGGTCTGGTGAGAGAAACACATCCTCGCATAGGGTCACAAATCTATTTATAGAATCGTAACATAATCTATTGAATTAATGGGCGTTTCAAAGATCCACTAAATATTTTAACTTGCATTGATCGTAAATTCTAGCAGAAAGTGTCAACCCCAGATGCTAATAGCTAAGTTTACGAGACTGGTTTTAATTAGCGTTACGCATCACGTTATGCGCTACTTCCTATAAATATGTTAATTGTTTGTATAATCGGTGCACAAAAGGTCTAGCGGGCTCATTTCTTGTCTGTTTGTACAATAGATGTATGTTTGTATGTTTGTTAAATTATAACATCAGCGCTGTCGTAAGTGTGTCAACGATTTAAGCTCGCTCTCGTTCATTATAATTGCATAGATACACTTTATTGTATCTAAACTTTTAATGACAAATTGCATTCATTCATTCATGCGTTCATTTATTCAAGCACCATTTCTTTTGAACCTAATGAACTCTCAGTTTATTGCGACAATTTACCATATTCACATTAAAAACAGCAACCAATGTTGCCATATTTCAACGTAAATTCATTTATATTCCTAACATGTTCCGTGGAAAAATCGTGACGTTGCTTTTATTGCAACATAGCATTAAATTGTCCCAATTTATATTTTTCGTTTTAATTGACGTTTATATTCAACATAATTATAATGCATACAATTTGCTGTCATGGCAAATTCACAAAACTAAGAATGGAAAATTGATATGCAATGCCTTGTATTTCGTTAAAGTTACCCAAATACGTGGTGTCACTTTGTCTAATTTCGGTGTTAAATGTTTGGACAAATATTGGGACAAATATGATATTTATAACAATATTGATAAATTTCCATAAATCTTACTTATATTAAATATTTATAAGTAAATAAATCTTCGCCTAGAGAAAAGTGGTTCAAGTATTGTTTAACCCTATAATGCATGATTTTTGCGTGCGAAACGCTTACTTTTACAATTAAAACTGACAATAATTACAAAATGCGCTAAGCTAGAAAAAATTTCCGTTACAAAAAATGTTACCCGAAGTGCATAGAACCGATAAATAATCTATGATTGGACTTCTGAATTTGGAAAAAAGGTTTTCATTCTAGATTTGAATATAAACGTAACTGTGCCTAAAGGCGTTGTTATGTAGTAGAGCAGTGGGGCCCAAGAAATTTTAAGAGCGGGCCAATGCTTAAAAAAACAAAACAAATACAAAATGTTGCTCATCGTTGCAGGAAATACACTATTAGTGACTTAAAGTGCACTAATACAAGTTTCAATTTCTATTACAATAACAATGCTTGCATGAAAAATTACTCGACACACAAGTAACGGGACAATCAGCGCCAGCATCGACATCATCGAGTGTGTGTTTTTTATTTTAGCTTTGCATGCATTTTTTTTTTGTAAAGTTCTTGGCTGGAAAATGTGCTGAACACTGAACGAGTATGGTTTGTGTTGTTGTTTTTTGCAAGTGTTCTTTGATTTTGGCTCATCGCAAAGACAAAATTAAGATAGAAAAAAAATTTGTATGAAGGGCCACGCGGGCCACTACGTGGGTATGTTTGTAGTAGAGGGTTAATTTAAATTCTTGAACTACTTATTAAAAACTTATGACGAAGTTCTCGTAATTGTCAGGACCACTGAGAGAGAACAAGAGTTTCGGAGGGTAAGGTTTAAAGGTTTTTCTTGTTGAAAAATAATTGATGACGTTTTGAGGAAGGGTTTTACTTTATTTTCCAAAAAAAAAGAAGTCTTCATAGAGGCATGAAACTTTTCTTTTAAATAAAACACAGAAAAATGTATGTAATGGGCAATATTTGGCTGTATTAGTTTGCAAATTTTATAGCATTTAGTGTTTGAACACAATTTCAGGCATATTTCGAGACGGCTACCGCGACTGTGCCTTATGAAGACCATCCTGTCCGTCCAATTTTGTATCACTTTGATTTATCAGCTTAGACCAGTGACTTGACCTACCCCCACAAAAAGTAGTCTTACGAAGTCAAATCACATGACCTAGGTGGCCAATTGATAGGCCCATTTCTTGATCTGGTTCGGGCACCAAAAGTTCGTCCCAATAAAGTGATGGTTTCACGCGCTGTATGGCTTTTTGCACCGTCCTGCTGGAACCATCAACACTCTGACGATTGATATTGAAGTGGGAAACCAAAAAGACGCGAAAATTTTGCATGTAACTCTCACCATTGACGGTAACGTTGGCTCTATTTTAAGTTTTGAAAAATATGGATCAATGATGCCTATGGCATTCAAACCACACCAGACAGTCCAGGATGGTTCTCACTCCAAATTTTCCATCAATTTTGCTTATTTATGTACCTGTAAGGCCAGAAATATGTTCGAAGTGTCCTTAAAAATGTTATTGGTTTTTTTTTTTAAAAAGAGTTCTTTTTATCCCATTTGAATCCCTTTGATCAACAAAAGCTTGTTGCAGCACCTCTAAATCTTTTTCGATCCAACTCATATCTGAGATTCATTACTTTTTAGAGTAACGGAAACTTTTTAGGGTGTCTCCAGCACATATGTATTAACTACTTTTTTTTTATAAAATCGTAGCTGGTGTAAAATCATGGATCTATGAGTTTAAGTCTGAAAGTAAATGGGTCGATTGTATGGGTCGACTGTATGGGTCTTTCAAGATAACCAAATCCAACAAAACTTGTTCGAGCTCAAAGCACTGTGAGGCGAATAGACGTCTGTTTGGTACCACTTGAGACACGTATAACGCTCAATTCAGAATGATATACAACCATTTTTTTTTTTACCAGAAGTGTTCCGTGAAATTAGGAACACAAACTAGTGCCGGAGAATTATTCTTCATCAAGACAATGTGAGCTCCCACACATCAGTTCAAACAAAAGCGTTTTACAACGATTTTCGAATCCAGAAGAAAATAGAAAAGTTTTAAAAACAATAAAGAAAAATAGTTCAGCCTTTATATTTATTCCCGAAATATATGTAGCAACCTTCGTATGGTGGTAACTAAAATTTCATTGTTTTTATTTGTAAAAATAATCCTTTTTAAAGCTGCTGTAGACATCTCTGGGAGCTCCTATAAAAAAGACGTCTTGCAGGTATTCAATTTAAATTTTCGCCTTAAGGGCCTCCGGGAGTTTTCGAATAAATAAAAGACACTTTAAAAAAAAAATTTTTTTAAGCTGTATTTTATTTTAAACCAACATTTTTTGTACATTATTAAAGCATAACTATTCAAGATTTATCCTTGAAATTTTGGTCTAAACATATTCGTCGATAAGGTAGAAATGTGCAATGTCGCGAAGACCTTAAATTTTCGTTGAGACTGAGATGCCCTTAAGCAATGGTTTTAAGAAGGAGGTAAGGAATACGGTTATGTTAGTCCCGAAATTTTTTATACTCGAGTATAGTCATTAATTATTTTGACCTATATACTAAGAAGAGTCATACCCTCATGATGAGTATTTTCGTTAAATCGGTAACGGTATAAAATCGATGAACGACAATGATGTATTGAAATCAATTTGAAAAAAAATGCATTTTAAATAACATAACAAAGACCTTTCGAACAGTGTGTATTTACTTAATTTAGGATTTATGGCAACCCTACAGTTGTGGCATGCAAGCAAAGGTAGAAGACCTAAACATTTTTACAAGCCCTAAACAAACTTTTTCAATTATTTTCTAAATACGAGTACCTAATGAATGAACTGTACAAGAAAAGAAAGATGTAAATGTACCAAAACGAACGGTACCAAACTTTTTGTCAATTACTATGCTATTGTTTGACATTCAGGCATGTCAGTGAGTCGCTTATTGTCGCCACTTGAATGCAATGAACAATGCAACTACGAGAACACAACAACAACAGACCGGAACAGTATAACAACAAACACATGCTATCGAAACACAAGAGGAACCGGATGGATAAAAAGGATGGTTTGTCGGTTGTTTAGTCGGTTGGTCGGATGGTCGGTCGGTCGGTATGTAGGTTGGTTGCTTGGTTGAATTGATGCAACATTATTACTTACGAAAACGTTAAAGCATCGCACTTAATGCGGTCTTTTGTCGCCCTACCTTTGCAGTTTAATGCGTTCTTTATACCTTTTAGGGTTGTATGAATATGTATGTATGTGTTTTCAATAATGTTGCAATGTAAGTTAGTAGGGCATGTTCGAGAGGCAAAAAATAAAAATAAAAATAATAAAACCCAACAGTAATGGTGTTAAGTTGAAAAACTAAGAGAAAATTCTGCCGAACGAGAAGTTTAGATGGGGTCTTAAATGAAAACAACGCTTTTTTTTCATTTATTGCAAACTGATTGATCTGCAATTAAGAGAGGTCTCCAACCAAGACAAAGTTTGATGAGCAGCGAAGATGACCTAGAAATGTGCCTGCTATAAGCCATACTTACTGAGATGGATTAGTACAGAGCATTTAAAGTGTGTACTCTTCATTTTATATAAATTTCCGTTCATAAAATAAATTTCAAAGTATTTTTAAAATTTTTTTAAAAATACTTGAAAAAAATGCAAGTTAAAAAACATTTTATATGTATTCAGAGCACATTTCCAGGCATCCAGCAATTGATGCGTTAAATAAATGCGGCGGTTGCACGCTTCATTAATATGCAATGGAAATCAAATTGTATGCGACGACAGTTGTGCCAACAGATGCACACAAAAAAAAAACACACACTTAAACACACCAAACGTGACCTAATAATAAGCACAGACAAACACTCAAACATGCCTAAATGAAAAACATTTACAAAAAAAAAAAAAAAAAAAAAAAAAAAAAAAATGTTTCTTTGATTTGTTATCATTATTGAAAGCAGCCACTCATAATCTGTGTTGTATCTCTTTATCTGTATCTAGAAATAAACGGCGCACAGTGTAGCGGGGTCTATGGGATGAGGGACAAAAATAGAAAAGGAATCATCGTAGGTAAAGAAGTTTAGCATGTATTATTATTTCATAAAAATAAAATGCTACACAGATATTTATCAAGATCGGCCACGCCCTTCACCCACCTCCCATACAAAATGAAGAATATTCAACAATTTTATTATTATTATTCTTTTTTTTAATATTTTTCTATGAGAGGATATAAAACAAACATGCCCACTTATGTAGATGCCCGTATGGCCCGCGTGGCCATTTATAGAAATTTTGCTTTTTATCTTAATTTTGTCTTTTCGATGAACCAAAATCAAATAACTCTTGCAAAAAACAACAACACAAGCCGCACTCGTTCAGTGTTCAGCGCATTTTTCAGCGAACTTTACAAAGACAAATGCATGCAAAGCCAAAAAAAACTTGTGTGTCGAGTAATTTTTCATGCAAACATTGTTATTGTAATAGAAAATAAGTCTTGTAATTGTGTTTTTGTTTTTTTTTTTTATTTGATTTTTTGTCAAAAGCAATGATGAGCAACATTTTGTGTTTGTTGTTTTGTTTTTTCAAGCATTGGCCCGCGCTTAAAATTTCTTGGGCCCCACTGATATAGAAGGAACTGACGAAAGCAGTAATCCACGGAATAGATCTCTATTGGTTAGTTCTCTAGAGTTTTTACGGCTATGATTTAACATAATTTTTTTAAACTCTTTATGACTAGCTTCTGAAGCTTGTTGTGAAAGCATTGTAATCAAACTTAATCTTTCTAGTGAATGTCAGAGTCCTAACAAACAATTTCAGACGAACCACGATGAGATCACATATGTAGAACTCGAGAAATCTTGGCCCTGTCTGAAAATGACTAAAACGACTCGACTCCACCTAGTAAGAAAAAGATGCATAAAAAATTCCAAATTTTTAAAATATTGTTTTTTGTATTATTTACTTAAAAAAAAAAAATCAAGTCTCTGTATTATAGTCTTCGCACAGAAATGTTTTAAATTAAGTCCTTTTTTTCGCTTTTTTTAAAGGCGAAAAAATGCATATTTTCATGATGTTTTTTGGTTATATGAGTAATGTTGGTTTATTTATTCCATATACACATTAAAGTATAACATCTGAAGTATCATTGGAAAAATTTTCAGTTGAAAATATCAATAAATAAGTCCGAATCTCTAGAGGCCCCTCGACTAAAGTTGCTATCCGGTTAACTCCATAACTCGTTACAGGATCATCTGAAACAAGAAAATCAAAATGCGTTTAAAAAGTGATATGTTTCGTTAGGTAGTCAGGGGGAGTTTTTTTTATTTTTTTTTTATTTTTGGCAGTATTTGGAAGTGAAAAACGCAATGTTCGCTAAAAAATTTTTTGAATTTGTTATTATAAAATGGGGATAAAATGGTAAAAAACTCCGTTTGATTACCTGTTGATTTATGTGTAGAAATGGTATTTATAATTTCGAAAAGATCGGTCCAGTAGATTTTGAGTTATAATGTTCACGAACTTCAAAAATGACGTTTGCAAGAAAATCGATTGAAAGTTTTTTATACACTAAGGAAAATAACGCATATTAACATTATCTATGCCTGAGTATAGATTTTATTTAAATATTTACGTGGATAAATCAAATATTTTCCTTACAACTCGTTTTTTTCTCGTATTTAAATTTTATTTATACCACACACCTGCACACATACTTCATACAACTGAAATAGCCGACAAGCAGCAACAGTATCGCACTCTGTTCCTGCAGTTTATTTCTTGCAGTTGCAGGTTTCTTATAGTTCTCGTTTAGTTTTTGTTGCAAGGGTAATATAGCCTGAATGTTTGGCCAAGATGATTTGTGAGTGCGATGGGTGGTCGCTTAATGAAATGATGTAGGGTGGAATGACAACTCGATATTTTCTGACGGATGTCTTGCACCGGTTGTCATTTACCTGCATATTTTGCTTCTTACACTAAGGGAAATAATGCATATTAACATTATCCACGCCTGAGTATCAATTTTATTTAAATATTTACGTGGATAAATCAAATATTTTCCCTACAACTCGTTTTTTTCCCGTATTTGAATTTTATTTATACCACACACGTACACACATATTCCATACAAGCAAACAGCATCGCACACGTACACACATACTCCGACAAGCAGCAACAGCATCGCACTCTGTTTCTGCAGTTTATTTTTTGCATTCGCAGTTCTTATAGTTCTCATAGTTCTCATTTAGTTATTGTTTCAGGAGTAATATAGTATGCATGTTTGGCAAAGAAATTAAATTATGTAGGGTGGAGTGACAACTCGGTACTTTCAAGAATATCTTGGACCGATTGTCATTTACCTGCATAATTTGCTTCTGCCTAAAATATTTTGTACATTACTTTTTCGTTCTGTAATTTATACTATGTTTGACAGTTGGTGCAATATTAGTGCACCAACTGTCAAAAATAGTATAAATTAGAGAACGAAAAAAGTGAAGCGATAATAAATTATACAGGCAATGGCATTTGATGAACGCAATATGAAGAAAATAATACCATAAAACCATTAATAAGATATTCAATTTAAATATGTTTTTTTTTAATTTCAATATTTTTATTCAAATTTTCTTTCAATGCGATAGTTTATTTTCAAATAGTAAATATTTGAAAGATATTGTAAAAAAATTCGTGCATAATTTTAATACATTTTTTATTAATTCTGTTTAAATATTTAAATATTTAATTTAATTAAAAAAGTATTCAAATAAATTTTAAATATTTACGTAGTCGATTTATTCAAATGCGTTATTGGTGCAAAAATGACTCGCTTTTTGGATAAATTAAAAAAGTTTTTGGATAAATTTAATATTTTTTTCCCTTAGTGTATAAATTCTAATTCTTATTGAATTTAAATATGTTGTTTTTTTTAATTTAATATTTTTATATAAATTTTCTTTCAATGCGATAGTTTTATTTTCTAATATTAAATATTTGAAAGATATTTTAAAAAAATTCGTGCATACTTTTAATATATTTTTTATTAATTCTGTTTAAATATTTAAATATTTTATTTAATTCAAAAAGTATTTAAATAAATTTTAAATATTTACGTAGTCGATTTATGCAAATGAGTTATTGGTGCAAAATTGATTCGATTTTTGGATGAATTAAAAAAGTTTTTGGAGAAACTTAAAATTTTTTCTCTTAGTAGACTGAACATTCAAAATTAAACATCAATAAAAGGATATAATTTTTTATGCTTAGACAGAAAATATACTTTATATACAAGGTCACTTTACATACTTGCGAAGACCCATAAAAGTAGAAAGTAAATTGGAAAATACAAAGAGACTTGAAGCAGCTTCCAAGTAGGCGCGTCGCTCAGCTGCCAGGCTGGTATTTAAATCGAGCATGAGGGCCGGTCGCTTGAAACGTTGTATCTTCGTTAGTTTTGCTCCGATTTACTTGAAGTTTTGACACAATACTTAGTCTGGAGTTGTACATTCAGAAAACAAAAAATAAAAACACGAAAAAAAGTTTTAAAACCTTACCCCACCCCTTAACTATAAATTTTCCCACTTATTTTTACAAATTTACGACTTTTTTTTCATGCTTAATTTTGTCCACTTCGTTACACTGTGCGGCGCTCACTTTTCTCTGCATTGATATAGTATATTTTTAACCTTAAAATGTCAAGGATCTACGAGCAGCAAGAAAACTTCAAAATATCCAAGTACACACCCCTAAAATATTTGATTTTTCCTACTTAATATTTTTGTTGTTGTTTTTTTCTTTTTCATTTCCATTTTTTTATTCATTCGCTAAGCACAACAGCTGAGCTGGGTGGAGCACGAATAAAAAGCAAAAAAAAAAAAAATAAAAAAAATCAGCTGCAACTACTTAAGATATTATTATTGTATCTTGTGCGAGTATCTGCTGTGCTTCACGCTGCTCGTTTGTATTTTCCTTTTTTTCCGCTGTCTCGTGCCTCAAGAGCTATAAATTGCTTTTGGAATGTGTATTTTTTTGTTTTTTTTTCTTCTTGAACTTCCACGAAATATGTTTTATATAAAGTGCACAGTTCTACAAACATCTTAGCAGATACCTACAAGTATCTTTAAGTAAAACGCTTCTTTATTTTTATTTGTTTTTTTTTTTTCTGTGTGCTTTTGAAGACAAATGAGGAAAAATCTAAAATCTCTACTAAAAATCCCACCCAAAACGTTTTGAATGTCAGCGCAATAATTGCATTTCGTGACTTGCTAGACCCCAACTACTCCACAAACACCATCCGGCACCACCAACACAATACAAGCCGAATTGAGTCAATAGTTGAGTCCTAAGTTAACGAATTGTCGTAATGTGAGTTTAGCGTGCAAGCAGTAGAAGAAGTAACAGAAGTTTAAATCCTATAGCTTGGCGGCATCTTTGGCCAAATAATAAACTTCAACATCATCTCTGGCTTCAGCGACAAGCGAGTGGTAATCGTGCTCTTTGCTGTTGATAGAGATTTGTTGCTTAGATTGTGCCATGATGACTTGGTTTTTCATTGCATTCAATGATGAGAATTTTTGCAACACTTTGGGCTGGGTCCACCAAATACCAGAACCATACCAAAGATTATTGTTGAAGTAGTCAAGTAGATTGTTGCTTGGGCATAATTACTTCTTTGCCATTAAATATTTATTGAGGAATTCATAAAGTTCTCAAACATTTGTTCAACAACAACAAATGTCCGCTGTCTGTTGGTAAGGAGTGCTTTTTGAACTCAATAACTGTTGCCTACTTTGAAAGTTTTTAGACCGTTTGTACAGCAGTAAAAAGACGAGTTACAAGAATTACTAGAAAGTTTGTAAATCTTGAATGAATGTTAAACTGCATGAAATAAGACTCAGCAATATTAGAAGTTTAAAGAATCTGAAAGAATCTTTTACCTATTATAGCAAATTTTGTCATGACAACGTTATGTTTTACCGCGCAGGTTTCCAAAAAAAAAAGGAGAGAGTAATTTTTTGGCGTGGCATGGAATTATTACTCGATGAGTATAGGGCCTAAGGGCAAAATTCTTATCATGTCACCTATAACTTCAGCTTTACTGTCGTTGCATAAAATTTACTGTATGGCCAAAAGTCACGAATATACAATTTTATGCAACGTTTTTTCATTAATGTTGTATTTTTATTGCATGAAGTGGTTACCACCCTGTTGTCATGGCGCAAACATTTTTGTTTTTATTTTCTTTATAAGATCAAAGACCCAATCTTTGTTGTAAAATAAAATTTACCGTAGCACCTCTAATACGCGAGTAATAATTTTATGCAACAATTTGCTTTTTTGTTGTATTAGCTGTTACCTCAACCGACCTGATAACGTCATATTTTTTTTTAAATTTTGTCGTAAGACCAAGTACAAATCCTACATTTTCGTTTTATACTATTTACCGTAGTGCAAATACTTACCGAGAAATAATGCAATACAATGCCGTTGCATGATAGCTACTAACATTCCTACATCTTCAATACTGGAGCAGCTCTCTTCGCGGCCTTATGACGTCATGAAGTTCTTATCTATTTTGGTCGTAAGGGCTGAGGACCAGTCCTTAATGGTGTATAATAATTTTTACGTTAGCATCTACATATAGCGTGTTATAATTTCTTGTAACAAATTTTCAGTTGGGTTTCTTAACCCTAGAACTGTATCGCGGGGTGAAAAAACACCCCAGACTGGTTTAAATCTCGCGCCAGACACAAACGTCTTACGTTTACGGCCCGGGACCGTAACCATAAGTCTGTTTCAATGTCTGAGAGTAGAGGGAGCACGCTCGCGGCATCCATACCACGTGGTAGCTCAAGCAATGAACATTAGAAGTGCGTCTGGGGTGTTTTTTCACCCCGCGATACAGTTTGTGTATATTTCTCGTCATCTTAAATTTTTTTTATTTTCGTGTTTTTAAACTTTTTGGACAAGTAATGAGTGTTTAGTGGCCCCACTTCACATATATTTACATATATACGCTCCCTTCCACTTGATTAGCCGCACTTGTTTCAATAACAAAAAATGCTCTGCTCTCAATATTGGTTAAAAAAATAACAACGACTACTTGGAATAAATGCTCATTGAGTGTACTTACAAACAACAACCAAAAATGTGCACTCTCTTTAAAAAACGGTTCCTGCTAACAAGCATGGTATAATAATACAAGGTAGCATTGACAACTGCTTATTTCCTCTTCCACAAGAAAACATCTCCTGTCAAAAATAGCTATTTGTGAAAATGCACCCGCAGCTGCTGAGGTTGTTGCTTTTTTTTCACTTCAACGTTTTCAAAATTGTTTGTGTTTTCAATGGCCGATTGTGAGCGCTCTCTTTTTGAGTAGTTTTTTTAACAGGATATGTTTTCCCAACTAACTGTCAATCAAAGATAACAAGATGGGAAACTTCTGTGGGGAATCTAAAAATTGCAAAAAGTAAACACTCATACGAGAGAAACCATTTCACCACAAATAGTGAGGTGAATATGTCAGTTTCGGGTTATGTTCCTTAACCCTTCCAACACGTTTGTTATTGATTGGCTTTATAACGAAAACAAAAATATCTAAAGTTCTCTAAATATTCTTATATATACTAAAAATATTTATTTTTGTGCTTTAGCTTCATGTTCAATAAGATTTTATACATAAAAAACCACATTATTTCCTTATGAAAAGCAAAAAATTTGTGCATGTAACGTAAAGGTTAATAATTTCAGCTGGGTGAATTTATGAATGAAATGTTTTTTTTCCATTCAACTGTTAGAAGTAGTGTTGCCAATTTATCTTCTTTAGGATAGCTTTTAATTTTTCCTTTTATTAGGTTTTTAATTTTTATTTCGTTTTTAGGATAGCTACGCTTAAATTTCTCTTATAAATCTGCAATGATGATCATAGGAAATTAATTGGGTCTACGGAAGTCAAAATATATAAGCTGGTAAACTTAATTGATTAATTGTGGCGTCCGTGGCGTAGTTGGTTAAAGTGCGTGGCCGCTATGTCAACGAACTTTGGAAACCCAGGTTCGAATCCCAGCAGCGACAGAAAATTATTTGAATTTTTCTGTACGGCCGCCACCTCTCTGCAGACAATGGCAAACCTCAGAGAGTAATCAAAATGCCATGTAAAGCTTCTTGAGAATAAGAACATTTCGTTCATCGCCGTTCGGAGTCGGCGTTAAGCCTGTAGGTCCATTTCTCGGTCAATTGTGTACAAACTTAATAACACGCACAACACAATTGATCATAAGAAGCTAGGTCAAAGTCCTTTCAAGGGCTGAAATGGCCAGTTATTTATTTTTTTTTTTTTTTTTTTTAAACTTAATTGATTCATAGTCTGAATTTTAAGAAATAACATGGCTGATATAATAAAAGCATGTGTAATTAAATATTTTCTTATTATTTGCCCAAAGATACATTTATTATTGCTCCTAATTTTTTATTATTATATGAGTCAAAATTAAGTGTCCGGAATATTTCCATAAATGTAACAGATATGCCCTTAAAATTCAGAAAGGATAAGTAATGATATAAATTGGAGTTATTAGTTTGAGGACTGAGCCGTAGGAATATAAATGGAAAAATAATATTTATGGCAAATAATGGAATAATATGTGAAATGACTTTAAACTTAATATATTACGCAAATACATAATCAAAGCAGTTTTACAAATTTTATAGATAAAACAAATGCTAGTTCGTACCAAAGCAATATTGATTCCAACTAAGCAAATTTTCAAAGAAAACAATGATAGTTGACAACTCTGATGGGATGAAAAATAACAGAACTTTTACAAAACGGTCGTGGTGAAAATAAAAAGCTATTTACAAATACAACAAGTGGCAAAATTTGCAAACTTTGTTAGGCGATGAAGATTAAAATAAGAAAATGCATGTAATTATTTGAGTGTTAAACAGATTCCTGTAACATAACTTAAAGATTTAAATATTCAAACACTCAATCCATACATTATTTTTCTTGTTTGTAAACGAAGTTTCAGCAGAAAAATGCAGAAGAAGAACAAGAGCGTTCCTTTTTTAAATTTCACCTCGAATAGCGGGGGTTTGTGTAAAATTAAAATTTTTCAAAAATGTTGACAAATACAACTGAAGAAATTGGCAAACTTTAAACGCATGTATAAACTAAAATAAAGGGACTTAGTAATAAGTTTTGGTTGCAAACAGTTTATTGCAACTAAACTTAAATATTTATATCATAATATATAGATAATATGCATTATTTTCAGGGGTTGCAAAGTGACTTCTTCGAGAGTTTGCGGCCGATGAAGAACAAGAGTAAAATTCAGGGTTGATTTTTCATCGCACTAATACATGCAAACTTTTTTTGAGGTTATGTTTTTTAAGTTTCCCATCTTGTTATCATTGCTGTCAATGCTACCTTGTATTATTATACCATGGCTAACAAGTATTTAAACCAGTGGTGTTGACACGCATACTACTACAATTTTCGACTTTTGTGCTTGTGTTTGTAGCTCTCTGCACTGACAAAAATTGTTGTATTAAGCAAGAATTATGTTATAATTATCATTGACATCATCATTATTTATGTCAGTTTCATTATCATTGTCACTATCATTATCATTGTCACTATCATTATCATTATTATTATTATAATTCTGAAAAAAACGCATTTTCATATGCCTCAAACATTTCGTGCAGTGCAAAACACACGACCAAGTGGCGCTAACCTTCCAAATTGAAGTTTCAGCGCCAACTGATTGAGAGAACTTCGTGCATTCGATCGTGTACGTGTTTCGATTCTCGAGTAAAGCTTTCGAGTCTCACCACGCGTGGTAGTGCGTGAACATCACTGATTTAAACAGATATCAAAAATATTACAATTCTAATTCGTTCATTAGATTAGACGCAGTACGAAATTCAAGTTTTCAGTGATACAAGTTAACTTAAAAAAGCTATAAGTGTTTGAGGCGTAGAAAATATGGAGTCAAATGCTCCAAGTGTCAGGCCTTCGTGTGTCCAGAACATAGAGCGGTAATCTGTCAGGAGTGTGGTGAGATAGAATGAGAGATAAAAATGAAGTTGAAAAATGTTTAATGATAAAATTAATATTATTCTCAATAATTGTACCTACTTTATAATTTCAAATAAAGATGTTGTTTTCCAATTTGAACGAAATTCTTATTCATTGTAACGATCTGTGCGGCAAAAATTGTTTTTTCAAATTCTAGCTATTTGCCCACTTTGATTTCTCAAAATAAATAGCATTTTTGGAAAATTGGCCAAAATCCTTAAACATAGTATCTCCCCTTTAGAACCCCGTTGGAATTACTCGATTTAGTCAGAAAATCACTGAGAGATCGTATTTTTAACGAAAAATAAAATTTTTGCTAGTTTTTCATGTTTTTTGCCCTTCTTGGTCAATATTCCCGGACCCTCCAAACTTTTGGCCAAAACAAATTAGTTCACGTGATTTTAGGTCAAAAGACGAAAAAAATGAGCCCCCATGGAACCATCAAAGTCACACTGTGTCCGAAATACGGCCTCTTTGAAAATTGAGGTGTTTTTTCACCCCGCGATACAGGAATAGGTAAAAAAAAAAAATAGCGATACAGTTCTAGGGTTAAGCAGCTCCCGCCACGTCCCGAAAAGTCTTTAATTTTTTTTTTTTTTTTAATTTTTGTCATATAGTCAAAGAATTAACCTTTACTGCCATGCCATTTCCCGACAAAATTTGTAAAAAAATTAAAAAACCAAAAATAGGAAACAACATCGCATGATTTAATTAAATCTAACAGCTGCGTACAAATTAAATTCTGATAATTTGAAAAAAAAAAAATAAGCACAGATAAATTCAGAACATACGCTGTGTGCATGTCGAAGAAATCTCAAATAATCGGAGTGGTGATGGTAAATCCCCGAAAGTGTTAATGACTTTGTTCCTAATTAAAATGGCGTTGTGATGTTGCCAACATGTTTCTGATTGTATAGCACGCAGAGCAATTCTTTAAAATGACGAAATGTTTTTGGTGGGTTTTTATTTTATCCAAATTTCTACACTTATTAAATATTTCTATAAATGTTTACACATTTTCTTTACTTTTGATTGTCAATTTCAGAAGAGCCTCTTTTTGAGAACCTCTACGCTATACAGAACGATTCAATTGACAGCTGTCAGTCTGGCTGTCAATTTGCTGCAACAGTTTAATGCATTTTCAATATTTTCACATATTCTCAATGCAACATCTTTCTCTACTATTGACTTAGCCCCCTTCCTCACCCATTTTAATGACTGAATTTTATTGCCTTAGCGTGGTTTTATGTTTGTACGAGTACCTCGTTTGGTAAGTTTTTGGAAAAAGAGGGGGAAAAAAAAAACAATGATATTTTTATTAACCAGCATTTTTATAACTTTTTAAGTTTTACGCCTCATAACATGAAGAACGCATTCGCCTTGAGCCAAAACTAATTTTTTAATTAACATTAGAATAACGAACAAATTCGGCGTATTTAAAAAAAAAAACAAAAGCACAATCATCAACTTGTGTATGTGTGTGTGATTGTGTATGCGTAAGGAACTAATAAAAATCATATCAATTTGATTGAATTGTTTTCATATGTTTGGCAACCCTGAATCGTATCCAAAGCGCCACTTCCTTCTTGCTTTTGGATAATTCAACAACTTGTTAGTAATTAAAATTGTTAGTATTTTTTTTGTTTTTGGATTTTGTTTTTCTTCTTTGGACAGACACTTTACAACATTGTAAAGTTTGTAAAAATTAATGCTGCTCTCCCTGCATTACTTTTAAGATTTTCTTGCTGGGCATCATAAATTTCAATCAGTTCCCATGACAAACAAAAACTTTTGATTTATGAGTGCTTGTTGAAAGCCTGAAGAAGAGGAACAAGAAATTGCAGCAGCAGTAGATGAAGTTGAGGCAAAAGTTAAATATTAAAATATATCCAAAATGAAATAAGGGGTTAAATACAGTAGTTTCTGCTTTTTGTTTGCGCCTAATTTCATCAAATTAAATTGTATCTCTTAGTACCAGCAGCATTGCTCTTAATGTTGTATTCTTCGTTTTTTATTAATTGATGAATTCAAAGTCAATGATGTGACAAGTTGATATCGCGCACAGCTGGCAACCCGCCCTTTGTTTACAAGCCCTGTGTGTTTGTGCGTGTATGTGTGTGTGTGGCATAAAAAGCACAGCGCAAGTGCGCCATAATGCATGTTAATGAAAATGCTGTGAAGCAGCGATAAAAAAATTATTATTTTTATTTAGAAATACAGTAAAAACCATTATTATTAATTGACATTGCTTGTCTTTTCACCAAAATGATGTATCCATATTTCATCACATTGTTGTTGTGTTTTCTAATAAATATTGTTAATATGACAAGATAACTGTGCAACATGCTGCTGCACTTTCAAAAGTTATCGCTTGGAAAAAAAAATACCATCATTATTATTTATTAACTCTCAGTGCTGACAACAATGATGACGATGGTGACGATGTTGGTGACGATGATGACGATGATGACGATGATGACGATGATGACGATGATGTTGATTCCTTTCGGAGCATGTAAGATAAATAATTCTTCCCGCGGGAAAAAATATTAAATATACTGTTGAACTGAAAGAGCTAAAAGCGAGCTGCATTAAATAAAATCGTTATTTGTTGCCAAAGATCCTTGTGATTTATTTATTAGATATACAAAAAAATTTAAGGGGGCATATAGGGCACATATTTTTTTCGAGAATTTTTTTTCATAGAAGGAAAAAAGATATCGTTTTCAAATTTTGCATATATATTAATTGACATTCAAAGAATACAAACATTTTTTTTACCATTTTTGAAGTGGTTTTTGATGTTATTTGATTTTTTTTTTAAAAAAAATCCCAAAACATTGACGGTGTGCAGGATATCACCAGTCTGAAACATCTGAGGAAAAAATGAAAAACCAAATTAATCCTTGTTTAAGTGGCTATCGCCTGAACTATGATAATTTTTTTCCGCTGAAAAAAAAAACAAAATGGCGGCCATTTGAAGAAAAAGTCGATTTTCGAGGTTACAAAATCGGTCGCCATTTTGTTTCTTTCTAGCGGAAAAAAATTATCCTAGCTCAGGCGATAGCCACTTAAACAAGGATTAATTTGGTTTTTTGTATTTTCTCCTCAGATGTTCCAGACTGGTGATTTCCTGCACACCTTCAATTTTTTGGCATTTTTTTTAAAAAAATCAAATAACGTCAAAAACCGTTTTTGTATTCTTTAAATACATGTATCCGAAAAAAATTTTTTTAAACTTGTAGCCTATATGTCCCCTTAAAGGGTTTTTTTCGAGTTTGACGTTTTATTGTGAAAAAATTTGTTACAAATACATTTTTCAAAGTATTTTCCATCGCTAGTCAATTTTTTTCCATCTTTCTGACACGTTTCGGATACCAACTCTCAAAAACGATGCGTCTTTTGATGCGATTCACGAATCGATCCAACTTTGGAGTTCTTCAAAAGAGCAAACGGGCTGATTCTCAAGGGCATACGTCATCGAAGAAAACAAATAGTAGCCGGAAGGACTTCCCATTTCTGCGTTTTAAGGTATATTTTGACGGTCTGCGCAACATGTGGCCGAGGTTGTCATGTTGCAAAATTATCTCGTTGTGTCTACACTCGTATTCTGACCGTTTTTGCTTCAATGCTCGGCTCAAACGCATCAATTGAGTTCGGTAGAGTTGACCTGTGATGTTTTCACCTGGTTGTAGCAGCTCATAGCACACCACGCTCAATTGGTCCCACCAAATGCAGAGTATGACCTTGTCACTGTGAATATTCGGTTTTGGCGGCGATTTTGGCGTATGGCCATATGGTTTTTTGCGCTTGGAATTATCATAATGAACTCATTTTTCATCAGTCACAATACGATGCAAAAATCCCTTTCTTTTTTTCCGTTGGAGCAGCTGTTCACAAGTGAAAAAACTACGTTCGAAGTCTCTCGGCTTCAATTCATACAAAAAATGCTGATTTTTCAAAGAAAATGTTCTTTAGCGAGGCCCATTTCGCGCTAGGTGTATACGTAAATAAGTAAAATTGCCGTATATAGGGCTCCGAAAATCTCCAAGTGATTGTGGAGAAGCCATTGCATCCGCAAACAGAGACTGTTTGGTGTGCATTATGGTCTGATGGTGTCATTGTTTTGTATTTTGTTTTAAAACGATCAAGGAGCAACGGTTACAGTCTTTTTGTTTATTTTTGTCTTGAGGACTAAGAACCAGCATATACTGACGTTACATATTTTTTACCGTAGCACCCATTATCAACTAGTTATAATTCCGTTTAGAAAATTTTTTGGTTTCGTTACTTTAGCAACTACCTCCGCATGCCGATGATGACATTATTTTTTTTTTTTATGTATATATTTTAACCATAAGGTTTAAGAATGAAACTTTTCTGGTGTATCATAACCTTTATCATAGAACCTAGTTTCGGCGAGATACAATTCCATGCAACGTCCTTTTGGAAAAATTACTATTTAAAGTGAAGGTAAAGCGTAGCGTTGGTCACATCAAAAAATATTAAGAAAGTAATTTTTTCAAATCGAAGACAGAAAAGTTTCCTAGAATATCTTCTTTAATATAATAATACAATTATGGCCTAGACAATTTTAAAAAGAATGATAACAACCATTTTCTTGGATGAGCTCCGTTCGATGAAAGACCAAACAGCGGGTTGGTGGTTTGTTTCGGGCTCATAAGCTTAGTTCCACGAGTCGTCACTTTTGGTGGGCATTGATGGGTTTTGAAGCATCAAATGACGTAAGCCTTTTTTTGGGCAACCGTCAAATGATGGGGTTTCCAACGGGAACAAATCTTAATGCTCATATTTATGCTCATGACGCATAAATGCTCATATAAAATCTAATGTAAGCTAGACCCACTAATGTATAAATATGACTCCATCTCACAGTATGTAACATGCCGGTCTGTTTACAACAGTTCGATGTTTTCTGCAACAACAGCCGTTCTTGAACGATCTTCAAGAAATTCGTCTTGGAGAAAACGATGACCACGCCCGAACTGATTGAAGCAGCGTTTTACACAGGCGCTGGATATGGTGCTTCTTCAACGAAATTCTAACTTGGTTGATCGATGTATTCTTTTCTTGTCAATCCATGTCGAATATCGTAAAAAAATCGACCAAAAATGTTCACGAGTTAATTTAATTTTTTTGCTGGAATGCAATTTTCACTGTAAACAAAGCAATAAGCGCACATACACCAAAACGTTGTGAGTACACTGAAAAAAAAAAATGTTTTAAAATTGACGACAATTGTTATTAATTTGACGATATTTGTGTTTAAAAAATAGCTTGCAACAAATTTCGTCATAGTAAGAGCAAATGTATTTAAAAATTTTGAAAAACATATGAAAAAAAGTCAAATTAACAACACATTTTGTGAACACATTGTGTTTAATTTTAAGCTAACTTTGTTTTTTCAGTGTACGTTTATGCTATAAAATAAAAAATTTTATCTTACTGCTGCCGAGGCGCAAGACTTAAAAGGCAATTCTCGTAGGACTAGTTGGAGCATTTGCGACTGATAACACTGAACAACAAAATCAATTTTTTTTTTCCAAAATAACAAGGTTCCAACAACGAATTCTGGTAGAGGAGACCAAAAAAAAAAAAAAAAAATCAATATATGTACGTGTATCGGCGTTTTGGAATACATACATACACGTGTATACTAGACCGTATCACCTCCTATGCAAAAAAAAAAACCTGCCCTGGCATACGGGTTGCATTTTTGCAAGACAATTACGAAAAAAAATTTTTTTTTTTTACCGAACGTAGGGGTCGCGCATTGACATATTTCTTCTTATCTCTGGTGTTTACTGTCGGATTTTGAAGTTTGGTATATCAATGCTTTTGTCTCAAAAAGACCAATATGACCTTTATAGAGGTCATTGACCTCAGGTGTACCGTTCTAGTACTTTCCATCCAGATCTCAGTTCCTACCATCCTAATGTGACACCCTAATATCAAAAAAATAAAGCTCTTAAAATATCAATAATCTTTTGCTCAGGAAGTATATCGATATTTCCAGCAGAACTATTTTTAAAAAATTTTTGAAAATTTTTTTCCGAACGTAGGGCTCCCTTTTTTCATTTTCATCATATCATCGGTATTAAAAGTCTAAACACTGGCTATTGCAATTCGTTTTACCCATGAAAAAATAGTTGAAAATTGCGTCCGTCTAATATTTATTTGAAACGCGAGTTTTATAGAGTTTTGATTAATAAAAATCGACAAAAAAAAAAATTTAAAAAATGTCTTTTATTGCGAGTGACTTAAATAATACCAAATTACCAACGGAGTATGATGTTATAAATTTTTTATTGTGATAAAAGTCGAAAGTTGGATGTTTTTAAACAAGAAGCTGTTAGAAATGTAATAATTTTGTGGCAACGCGCCGGCATACCAATTATAACCCTAGCGGCGGTTCGGAAATGTATTGATGTACTTGTGAATACCTATAATACAATTTCTAAAAATCGATTGAGATATAACGATTGTTGCAAGTGTGACATTGAAAGCAACAATCCTTGTAATTGCAACACCTCAAATAAAATTCCAGACGCAGCATACATTTTCTTTATTGTTCATTGCTGTCCATGATCAATGGCATTAGATGATGTCTATGAAAAAGTGTAGAGACCCATACATTGAAAACTTTTCAAGAGTGTTAAAAGGTTCCTCAAAAATGTTACTCGTAGTAAGGTGTAAGGAACATTTGGTTCACAAATGTAAGGTTAACATGGTTTCCAATGCCAATTCTCTATAAGAATGTTCAAAAGAGGGAAACTTAAATACCCCTAAAATAAAACTGATACGTAAACTCTCAAAACGCCGATACACGTATTGGTCCCCTCTATCAGAATCCGTTATCAGAACCTCGTTTTGTTTTTTATGTTGAATAGTGTAATAGAAGTTTCCATCTACGAATTGCATGTCAATACTCAATTTAACCCAGCAGTGCACTCAAATCTACGAAGAAAATGGACAAACTGTTATTCGAAATTTATGTTTTAACTATTGGATTTTTGATGTTAAGCGTTTCAATCTCAATGTAAGTACAGTAGACGCTCGTAAATTAGAACCACTTTGTTCCTGGGGTAGTTGTAATTTTCGAGAAGTTCTAATTTCCAAAGGTTTTTTGTAAATAAAAAGTAACATATAAGTGCATCTTTGCTTAGAAAATACACAAAAAAGCACTTTGGCTTAAAGTTTTTTTATTTTTATTCACATAAAAGAATCACAAAACATACCGATACATTAAAATTTATCACAGTTTAAAGAAAAAACAAAATATTTCAAAAACAAAATTGTGCTCGCTCAATTCAAACATATTGTTCTCTCTTATTCAGTCGTTGAGTAGACATCAAGAGCGTCGTTGAAGAGAGATATGACAGAACATTCATACGAAAAATTTTATATGATATGACGACTATGCAATTTTTCAGTATTAAAAGCAAACAAAAAAAAAAAACGCTCGGAAATTAGAACTGACAGCCTGTCGAAGTGATGGCGGAAAGTAATTTTCAATTTTGTCGGGTCTTCCGCTAGCAACATATTAACTCTGATGATTTTAAATTTAAGAAAATAGCTTTACTAAACACTTCAAAACTTTTTAGCACATATAGCTAAGCTGTTGCATCGCATGGCATCTATTAAACATAAACAGCAACAAAAACAACAACATAAAACCAACAAGCAAAGACCAATTCATTCAGTTTACCATAAATTGTTGCCACTAATAAATAAACATTTCACCAAAAACATTGTAATCAGCAACGTCAGAGACCTGCTTGCAATGCATGCATACAGAGCTTAAAAAGTGCCATGAAGTGACAGTGGGAAGGTGTATTGGTGCAGATCCATTCTAGCTCATTACAGCCAGTCTTCCGCTGTTGCCGCTAAAAGCACACAACAAAACCAGCAGCACAGCAGCAATCTTTGGTTGTTTCTGTGTTCCATGCTTGCTAGTTGCCGGTTGCATGTTGCTGGTGGTTAGAATGCGGAAGTGCTTTCCTGCAGGTGTTGCATGCAGCTCAATGCATGGAGCAGCAGCACATCAATCAGAATTTATGAAGAATGAGTCTGCAGAACATTTTTAAAGTAGCAGTAGTTATTATATTTTGTTATTTGCCCTCCTCCTCTACTATTTTTATTGGTTAGCTTCTGTGGCAAACAGAAAATTGAAAAAAACAACAACTACATTAATACTTGTGATGAAATTCTATACTCGTTACATTGTGTAAAATATTCCAAGAAGCTCTTTGATGGCTTACTTTAATGAGTTTAAGCGCTTCACTTAAGATGAGTTAATGAATCTCGCAAAAGAACGTTAGTTAAATGTTGCTAGTATTTTAGTATATGTTTGATTAAAATGCAATCTTAAAACTTGATACCTAGTGGTTTTTTTTTTTTTGTGTATTTTCTTCTTTAATCGTTCTGCATTTCCTACGCTCATTTGTGGTTACCACAAGAAGTGAGTTTATTTTTCTTAGCAGGCAAGCATTAAATGTTCAGCGTAGCATTAAAATGTGGTTTAAGCTTTAAGTTTCATAGTTTAGGTTTATGTATTGCCTAGCGGAGTTTGCTTCTGTTATAATTAATATTGGAGAAGGTTCATTAGAGTAGCTAACAGCTGCCATGTATTCTTCTTCATCTTCTTCTTCTTCTTCTTTAAGCTGCTTGTCGCTACCTTTGGTTTTTAGTAACTTGAACCGGCTGCGCTTGAAAACTTGAGCCAAACGAAACAAAATCCAAATAATCTACAAAATATAAACACATTATTAAAAAACTTTCTTCTTCGTGCAACCCTAGGCGTGAAATATCAATAAAAACAAATTTTACCACAACAGCACAAATAATATCTATGGCACACATATTATTTCGTGACTCTGTTGGCAAAACCAAACAAAAGATTCAAATTTCAATAACATCAGCATGTTTTGATGTTTTCTTTTCAATTCCACATCGATTGGTTTTCCCTTGCAAATTTTAAACAAAAAAAAAAGTTTCATTCATTCGTAACAATGCACGAGTTAAATTCGCGTTAAATAATTGAAAATATTTGCAAATGAAGCATTTTAAGCTCTTTGCACAAAAGAAACGATTTAGAATAAATGTCAGCAACAAAACTTTTGAACTTTGTATTTTGATGTGAGGCATAAGGAACAGCATCTAATTAAAATAACTTTGACTTACTGCAAAAATTTCCTAAGACTTATTTTTAATGGACTACACGGAGAGAAAAAAATTAAGCATTCTATGCTTGAATCAAACAAATGGGCTATCAGTTTACAATAAAGCATAAATTTTTCAATTCAAGCATTATTTTGCTAGAATTGAGCAAATTTAAAACACATGATATTAAGAAAAAATGTTTAATTCAAAAAATATTAACTTAAAACTAGAGTATATTTTTCCTAGATTCAAGCCTAATATTTGCTTGAAGTGAGAAAAATTTGCTGGATTCAACTAAACTACGTGTTGAAAACTGGAATAATTTGGTTCATTTGAGAAATTTATTTTCCTTGAATTGAGAAGAATTTCGGAATCTTTTGGCTTAACAGAAACCATATGTTTCTACTCTGTCTGTTTCTTTTAGTAAAATACTAGCTTTTTCCCGGTGCGATTTGCTGCACCTTATCTAGATAAGTACCGGAAAATGTTGCAATGCCTTCAGCGTTATTATTTCTAAACCATCTCGTACTCGAAACATAGGAGTCGTTCACAAATTACTTGACCGATTTTCAATTTTTTTTTACTCCCCTCCGGTACTCTTCGTAGTGCATTTCAAAAACACTCCCCTGTACCCCCATAAAGTAACGTAGTATATGAAATAAAAAAATTAGTTGATCAAAAAATATTCGAAAATAGAAAAAATAACTGTCGAAATGCAAGCAAAGAAAAATTATGCCCTTACTACACTTGCCAATAGTAAACAGTCAATTTAGACGGTCAAACATGAAGATGTAAGGATGAAAATGATTTGAAATGTTGGGTTGTACTAATTTCAATCTTTTCGGGTTTTTTTTTTTTTTTTTGGTCACATTACTATATCAGAGACCCCTTCCCCCCATTCGTTACTTATCGAAGTACATTTTAAAAACCTCTCTCGTAACGTAATTGGTAACGTAATCTATGAATGACCCCATAGTTACTGCGCAAATTTGAGCTCAATCGGCTCAGTAGTTTTGGAGTCTATAGCAGCGTTCTCTAACTATTGTAAATTTTTTCCCAAGTAGTAACTTCATTCTTACTTTTATGTTCTTTGTCTTTTACTTCCATAGCTTTTCTGTGTCATAAATTTGGCTTGTATGGGTGGAGACACATCCCCTTGTCCAATGCATGTCACCTTTTCTCTGTCCAAGGACATCACCAAATGGTATCTACATTCTGAGTTTCAATGTTCTGTGACTTTTACTTCTATAGCTATTCTATATCGTAAATTTGGAGTATATGGGTGGAGCCACTCCCGCTTTTTGGAATGCCCGTGCCAGTTTTTCAGTAGAAAGACCTTCATTGTTATACGACATTTAGTTCCAAAGCAATTCAATATCATAAATTTGGCCTGTGTGGCCAAATTCCCCCTTGTCTAATGTTCGCTCAAATATATAGTAACTGCCTCTTGGGCCCATAGCATCTACATATCAAGTTTCACTATCAAAACATGTTCAACTCAGGAATAATAATGATTTCTAAAAAGTGGGCGTATATATATAGTTAGAACACGCCCAGTATTAGTATAGTTGCCGACAGTAACCATACGAACTTGTTTACCAAATTTTAGGCTAATACGACCAAAACCGCCTTAAATATAGCATTTTTATTGATTAGTGGGCGGTAAAAGGGGGTATGGAAAATTTTTACTATGCCACAATTTTTCGCGCAAATGCAAACTAAAGTGAGACTTGCCAAATTATTCCAACATTTATTTCCAATTTCCCTTGCAAATATTTCCCCATATACACCATATGTGCGCACGTGTATTTGTTCACACCTGTATTGTTGTATAAGTTCACTAAAATGCCTATAATTCACGAACCAATACACATACAAAGACCGTTTGTACATAAAAACCTTCGTATTGACGTCACCTTTCATGGAAAATTTCCTGAAACAAAATCGGTTCACGCATTACAGAGAACATCAATTTCATACACAATGCAACTTATTTTTATGTATGAAGAAGATTGATGGACTCTATTTTTTAAGGAAAAGTCATGATTTCTTATCCGACTTTTATTAATTTAAAATGTGTTTGGAGACCATTTCTGAGCAAAGAGTCAAACTAACTATATGCAAAAGTGGAACGCGAAGGCTTACCTCATCTGATACTGTAAATACTAACTGCCTAGGTTTGCCTTGCGTCGTGTAAGAGTCTTACAATATATCATTTATCTCAAGGTAAATAATTGAAACGTACCCTCAAACATATAAACCATATCGACTGATCAATAGATTTTCTGATCAATATGTAGAACTACTGCAAATTACTTTAAGATACCTATGTTATCCGCCGAGATAAAAAAATACATTTCTGAGTCGGCCCCGATAGTCAAGTAGGTAGCGTGCTCGACTGCCACCCCACAGGACCCGGGTTCAAATCCCGGCCAGGTCAAGGTCCTACACCTAAACTTTTCGTATTTCAATTTTCTTTCCTCATTTCTAATCAACTGAATTTGAAAACTCATCAATATTTACGACTCGAAGTCATATTTGATGGTAAAGAAGTTTGTGGATGAGATTGCATTACTTGAGTTGACTGAGGTAAAGGCTTCTACAGTTTTCTACCACGCTTAGAACATCCTACACATGTTTCACTTGATTGAATGATAATGATAATGATAATGATAATGATAATGATAATGATAATGATAATGATAATGATAATGATAATGATAATGATAATGATAATGATAATGATAATGATAATGATAATGATAATGATAATGATAATGATAATGATAATGATAATGATAATGATAATGATAATGATAATGATAATGATAATGATAATGATAATGATAATGATAATGATAATGATAATGATAATGATAATGATAATGATAATGATAATGATAATGATAATGATAATGATAATGATAATGATAATGATAATGATAATGATAATGATAATGATAATGATAATGATAATGATAATGATAATGATAATGATAATGATAATGATAATGATAATGATAATGATAATGATAATGATAATGATAATGATAATGATAATGATAATGATAATGATAATGATAATGATAATGATAATGATAATGATAATGATAATGATAATGATAATGATAATGATAATGATAATGATAATGATAATGATAATGATAATGATAATGATAATGATAATGATAATGATAATGATAATGATAATGATAATGATAATGATAATGATAATGATAATGATAATGATAATGATAATGATAATGATAATGATAATGATAATGATAATGATAATGATAATGATAATGATAATGATAATGATAATGATAATGATAATGATAATGATAGTGATAATGATAATGATAATGATAATGATAATGATAATGATAATGATAATGATAATGATAATGATAATGATAATGATAATGATAATGATAATGATAATGATAATGATAATGATAATGATAATGATTATGATTATGATTATGATTATGATTATGATTATGATTATGATTATGATAGTGATTATGATTATGATTATGATTATGATTATGATTATGATTAGGATTATGATTATGATTATGATTATGATTATGATTATGATTATTATTATGATTATGATTATGATTAGGATTATGATTATGATTATGATTATGATTATGATTATGATTATTATTATGATTATGATAATGATAATGATAATGATAATGATAATGATTTTGATTATGATTATGATTATGATTATGATAATGATAATGATAAAAATTAAATTAATTGTTTAAACTTTTTTGAGTTTATAGGACAAGTTTTAACACCGAATTATATGGAAAATAAGCGTGATGGTTGGCTCTGCCTACTTTTCCCATCACGAGCTTAGTTTTGACATAAGAAGCTTAGGTTTCATGGTAAATTCAATTAAGGTTTGATTCAATATGCGGTTTATAGTAATGTGGTTATAAGGAATGTGGGCGTGGCGATATTTTCATTTCAATAGTAGCCCATTAGTAGCACATTTAACTTAAAGCCCTTAACTGAATGAGAATATTCAGAACAAAATTTCGTCTTCAGAATAGACTTTCAGGAAACGTTGTGTTGATCTTGAATAAATATTTTTATAAGATCTTGAATTCTCAAAATTAAAAGCTTTTCGAAAGCTCTTTGACGAGTGGGGCTTACGCAGGCTAAAGTGTGTCGTATTAAAACTTCGTTGAGTAAAAAAATGCATTATTTAACTAGTTTTTTTTTAAGAATAAGAAGAAGAAGACGAAAGCAATGACATTTTCCTTTTTTTGCAAGAACAATCAAGTACATAATTGCTTAAACAAATAAATTTATGCCATCATAACTAATGAGTTATAAATTTATGTCGTGCTTCAGCTATGCAAATAAAGCATTCTTTCTTGGACTCTTATTTTTTTTTTATTCTTTTGTTAATTCACTCATTCATTTATTTATTCATTCATTCATTCATTCACTCATTCTTTTATGTGCACTCTAAGACATTCCTTTGTAATTCAATCGCTGAGCTGCATTTTATAGCTTGACAAAATGCATTCACCACACTGAGCAGGCAGTGAAGGTAGACGACGATGACGACATAAGTAAATCCTTCAAGGAATATTGAAGTCATGTGCCGAGCTGTGCTGTGCTATGCTATGGTGCTTTCTTAAAGTAGGGCTTCTTCAATGTCTGCTTCTTATGGGCTGGTGTCTTAAGAGAGAGAGAAAGAGAGATGTGTGCGTTGTTAGCACCATTGCAGTAGTTGTTGTTGTAGACACGACAGGAAACCATAAAAATCGGAGTGCAGCTAAATTATAATTCCTGGATCTCATTCACAGGAATGCCGAGAAGAAGAACATTACTAACACTTGACAAAAGTGGTTGCAAGTAAATTGGATGGAGGGTTGGAAAACTATGTTGGCAGTACTGCAGTTGCTGGATTCAATGTATTAAATTGAATTTCCCTGCACCGCACACTTCCTAGCTGCTGTGCTTCCTTCCTTCCCTGCTTGCTACTGTGTGCGTGTGCATGTTTGTGTGTACGAGTACCTGCTGCTGCAGAAAAGTTCAGAAACATTGTCGCCACCGAGGAGCAGGCTGTTGTTTTTGGCTTAAATTTAATTTTTATTTTGTTTTTCTGCTTTAAATAATTTCCAAATGTTTGCGCTAAAGGACAGACAGGCAGCCAGCCAGTCAGCCAGTAAATGCAGTAAAGAAAAACTGCAAAATGCACAACACAAGGATAAGCATAAAGTTCACTGTATTTGAGGCAAAAAATTCAAAGAATGCATGTGCGTGTGTATATGCCTTAGATACCAGGGGTATTTCCCATGTTTTACATTCACATGCTACTGTTTGTGTTCTTGTTGCTATTGTTGTTGTAGTTACTTTTTCTTAGGCAGCAAAGTCTTTTTAAAAAATGCCATCAACATAATTCACAGGCTTTACACGCTTTCGTCCTTTTTCGTTTTGTCTCTACATATCTTGCACGCAGGATTCACCCTTTGCAGTATTTAGTTCCGTTATAAGAAAAAGCCAGAAATTAAAAAAGCAAAAATAACATGAGACACAGGCCGACCTTTTGACAACGTGAGAAACGCAAAATGATACCCTCTTTATATGTTTGTTTGTATATCCTAGCTACTACTCGTATATCTGAGAGTTATGTGACTCAAACAACTCCTAACTTCTTTACTGACTCAAACCTGCCCAGCAAGCATTGCCAGCTGGCAAGTAAAGTTAATGCAATTCTTTCGAAACTCTTACCAGACACTTTTACAGCAGTGTTGTCCACGAAAATTAATAAATGAGCCAGAGTGCACAAAAGGACTTTCAACATTGTCGAATATTGAATCAGATAAAGTTTTGTAGAGTGCATTGTCAAGAATTTTGGTGGTTAGTTTTATTCTAACAGAGTCAATTGAGCCAAATGAGCAACAAACTGGGCACTTCTCTTTGAGAGCAAAAACAAACACATAGGCACCTGTTTTTTTTTTTTTTTTGTTACTTTTTCTTTTTCTTCAATGAAGCGAAATTTGACTTTCTGCTTGTCGCAGGAGAGTTTTTTTTCAACGGACAAGCAGTCAAACATCAAATTACAATCATAAGGACGTTTCTAATTGACGAAAGTGAAAATTTAATTAGTGTCAATATTCTGATAGTTTTAGCCAGCAATATCACTTGATGAAATATATGAACTAGACTTTCACGGCTTGATGTTGAATCAATCTGTTCTAGATGGTTTTTGACATCTCAAAAATTGACTGCTACTTACATACATAGTTAGGAAACCACAAGCATCTTCCAAACATACAGAAAAAGAAAGAGTAAACATCCAAAATTCCACATTTCGACTCAATTCATAAATATTGAGCGGCGATGATATAAATTTTATTTATTTAAATTTTTTGTGTTTTTGTTTTTTTTTTTTTGCCTCAACATTATTGACATAAGGTTGACATAATTACTGTCACGACTGTCATAATGATTTTGTAAACATTGCATTATGCTGCGACGTATGTTTATCAACCATTTATTATCGCTTTCAATTGTGACACCAGAGCCCGAAGAAGAGTCAACATGAGCTCTTGTGCTACATCCAAAGTGTTGACAGAAGTGATAGATCGGAATATTTTTAAAGTTTTTCAAAATGGAAATTGAACCCTTTGTGCACCGAAATGCAAGCAAAACAATAATAAAATATTTGTTGTTTTGCTCTAAATTTGTTTACTTATGCGTTTTGAAATGAAATTTTGTCTTATATTTGTTTGTAACATTAACACATTTTTGAATTTCAAACAATCGATCAGTTTTGTTGTGAGAAGAAAAAAAATCTTGAAATAGTAATTTCGTTGAAAAAAAACGTCACACGGTGTAACGAAGTGGACAAAAATAGGTATGGGAAAAAAGTCGTACATTTTGTAGAAATAAGTATGCAAATTTATAGCTAAGAGTCCAGAGGGCGGGCAGGATTTTTTCAATTCCAATTTTCCCTGGACTGGGAAAATTGTACATGCTTTTTTATTATTTCCTATGTGTATATGTTACATTTTCATATCATCATTTTCATAACACATGGTCCAATAAGTCCCGAGACTAAGTAATAAAAAAACTTATTTTGTAAATATTCTTCTTTATTCATCAACATAGGTTCCTTCAAGAGCAATAGATTCATTCCACCGCTTTTCTAACTTTTCAATACCGGTTTTGTAGAACAATTTATGGTTTGCCTCAAAATACGCTTCAGTTTCAGCCATTACCTCTTCATTGGAGCCAAATCTCTTGCCGGCAAGCATATTTTTGAGGTCAGCAAAGAGCCAGTAATCGCTGGGGGCCAAATCTGGCGAATACAGTGAATGAGGAAGCAATTCGAAGCCCAATTCGTGGATTTTCGACATCGTTTTCATCGATTTGTGACACGGTGCATTGTCTTTGTGAAAAAGATTTTATTCTTCTTCAAATGGGGCCTATTTTTCGCGATTTCATCCTTCAAACGTTCCAACAACGCTATATAATAATCGCTGTTGATTGTTTTTCCCTTTTCGAGATAGTCGATGAACAAAATTCCATGCGCATCCCAAAATACAGATGCCATAACCTTTCGAGCCGACTGTTGTGTTTTTGGTCACTTTGGCCTGCTTTCATCGGTTGCTCTCCACTCAGCTGACGACCGTTTTGATTCCGGTGTGTTATGGTGGATCCATGTTTCATCCATTGTCACATACCGATGCAAAAATTCATGTTTATTCTTTGTAAACAGCGCCCAACACCGAATCATCGACACGTTGTTGTTTTTGGTCCGGTGTGAGAAAACGCGGGACCCATCTGTAAAGCAGCTTTCTCATCGACAAATGTTCCTGTAATATTGATCCCACACTGCCTTTCGATATCTTCAGAGCCTCTCGCTCGCTAGCTTCAGAGCTAGCTCGCGCACCTTCACTTTACGTTCGGCTAATACCATTTTGTGTACTTTTTTTATGTTTTGTGGAGCAACTGCCTCATTTGGGCGTCCTGAATGTTCAGCATCTTTATGTTGTCTGTATGACCAAGTTTAAACTCAGCATACCATCGGCAAATGGTTGCTTTTGACGGAGCAGAGTCCGAATAACACTTTCGAAGCCATTGCTCAGCTTCGACGGTATTATTTCCCATCAAAACCAGTGATAAATCAACACACGGAATTGCTTTGAATCCATTATTTTGAAAATATCAACAGTAGCGTCACTTAAATCACTGCAACTTCTGAACTAAACGTTAGACTGCCATGAAATTTTTACACGTATTGTTTGAAGATTGGAATTATCGAAATATTATATCGATATTTCGTTAAAGGTGCCACCTAGTAGTTAGTCTCGGAATTTATTGGACCATTGTTAACAGAAAATATTCGCTGTTGTTTTTTTGATCAAGTCACTTTGTATGGGAAGTAGGCGTAGTTTTCACTCGATTTTGTTCAACTATATACTCAGAGTGTATATTAAAGCTTATTTGCAAAATTTCAAGTCCATATATTAGTTTTTTTGGAATTCTAAGATATTTTACCGTTTTGATAAAGTCGCTTTGTATGGGAGGTAGGCGTGGTTTTCATCCGATTTGGCTCATTTTCGAACTTGATCTTTATTTTTTATATCAAATTTCGAATATATCGAATTTCGTTATGATAGCTTGAAAATTACGACTGTAATCGTGATCACAGACAGACAGACAAGCAGACAGACATATCAATCCTGATACGGAAACATAAAAAATTTCTTAAAATTAGAAATTTTTAGGAGTTATAAAATAATTGTGGCATTTTTATATGTTTACTTAATTTTTATAATTCTTAAAAAACATATTTTTTAAGAATTATATTAAGAGCTTTATGTCAAATAATTAATGAAGCAACAGGTTGCTACAACAACAAAGTTCTTTGCAGAACAAACCAAGATGACTAGACCATGGTCTCGTCGGACGCTACTCCGACTCATCAGTAGTCTCAGTCGTGCTCGCACCAGTTTACATGAGTTATAATTCCGCTTTGGTTTTATTACTTTTGCGCTTATTAGTTTTTCAAAGTTAGTGGACTGCTAGAACCACTGAGACTACTGATGAGTCGGAGTAGCGTCCGACGAAACCATGGTTTAGTCAGCTTGGTTTGTTCTGCAAAGAACTTTGTTGTTGTAGCAACCTGTTGCTTTATGAATTATTTGGCATAAAGCCCTTAATATAATTCTTAAAAAATATGTTTTTTAAGAATTATAAAAATTAAGTAGAAATTTTTAACTTTAAATTTCTTTATAGCAACTTTTCTCGTTTCTTAGTTATAGGCCTAAATATATTTCAAATATATGTTAGGTGGTACGTCTACATGTCCACTCCCACGGAAATTTTGCAGAAATTTTAAGGATCACATATTAGTAATCCACCGATAGTTCCATTAGCGTTGCTGTTAACATACGTTAAAGTACAGCGCAAAATGTATTTAAGTTGTATGGGAGCTATCACGCCCACTTATCCAATCGCGCCGAAATTTTTCATATTTTTTGGAAATCACATACTAGATGTCTATTTCTGATTTTGTCATCGTAGTTTATCTCATTACTTAGATATAACGCAATAGGTGTTTAGTATATTTAGGGTATGTGTTTTATAACAGATACCCCGCCCACTTGTCCAATCACGCCGAAACTTTTTATATTTTTTGGAAATTACTTATTAGACGTCTAGGTTTGATTTTGTTATCGTAGTTTATCTCATTTCTTAGATATAGTGCAAAATATAGCCCACTTCTCCAAAATTTATGAAATACTTTTTTTTTACTTTTCTATATCCAAAAAATTTTACAACTATCAAAAAAATCCACAAAAGAATTTTTTGTACCAATATTATTACTGTGTTGCCTCGAAAAAAAGTCGTTTTCAGCCAGGGTTTTGATCGTTTTGATCGTGGTTCATCTCGAATTGTTTATTAGGGCTCTACAACTACAACATTCACAGAATTATCAGTTTTGTTATAATGCTTTTAGAAGAAGCTTTAGAAGCTAGCCATAGAGAGTTGAGAAAAATTATGTTAAATCATACCCGTAAAAAGTCTAGAGAACTAACCGATAGAGATCTATTCCGTGGATTACTATGTATCAAAATAAAAGTATTTTAAAATGAATAAACTTCATTGAATATTATCTGGGAGGTAGGTGAAGGGCGTGGCCAATTTGAATAAAATAATTATATGATAATTAAGTGAACTAAGTTAAAAATAAACAAGTTAACTTGCTTTCTTATACTTTTTACAATTTGAGATGTTGCACTTTTATTCTATATTTTGTATGGGAGTTGGACGAAGGGCGTGGCAGATCTTAATGAAATTTTTATATATAAATACTATGTAAATCTAGTAAATAAAAAACTACTTTTTTCTGTTTCTTACATTTTCTACGACTGGAGATATTGCATTTTTATTCTTCATTTTGTATGGGAGGTGGGCGAAGGGTGTGGCAAATCTTAATCTTGATAAATGTTTGTGTAGCGTTTTATATTTATGAAATAATAACGCATGCCTAATTTCAATTATCTCCGATGGTTCCTTCTATTTTTGTCCCTCATCCCATAGACCTCGCTACATTTTGCGTCATAAGTCAAAATGGTTTGTTTTTTAAGTTTTAACATTTTTAATTTAATTTCATAACCATTATTATGAAACTTACACATTTTGCAATGTATTTGCAAAGTAACATAAGCTAATGTAAATAAAATTGTGAGTGGGTTTCTTCGTGCTTAACATTGAGTCATAGTTGTTTGAGTGCATGTTTGTTTTCAGTATCATGCTCACAATTTAATTAAAAAAACTCTCAACTTCCGAGTTCGTTTTATTATTATTTATTTCCCAAGTTGTTTTGTCTGCTTTTGGCAGCAAGTAAAGAATAACATGTAGTTAGCAGCAAATGTCATGCAGCAAATGCGCATTGGTCAACCACATGCTGCAAGTGAATTCAAATTTTTTTTGTCTGCTCTTGCAGCAAACAATTGTGGCTTTCAGTGATTTTAGGTTTTTTTCTTTTAATCGTAAAGTCTATTTACAAGACTATTATATACTGAATTATTATATATTATTATCTTCTATATAAACGGTTATCTATTTTAAAGTAAAGTTTAAAACAATACACTAAAAATGCAGATTTAGATAAAATTTTTATTTCGTTTTATTGTCTGGACTTTGCCATTATACATGGAATACAATATCATTCAAATGTCCTCAACGGGAGTTTTTGCAGGACTCATTCCTTTTGAGGTAATTTTAAATGATTTTTGTGCACAACTCGGGCACTAGCTCGGCCATGACTTGACCAATGTTGGTTTTTAATTGCTCAAGACTTTGAAGTTTATTCACTTAAACACAATCTCTTTTTATATTTAGCACAATAGCTTGCTTACCGGTCTGAATTTAGCCCAAAAGAGTCTCTATCCCAAATTTTCAAACGCAGCATTTGAATTCGCCGTAAACTCAGCTCAAATTATCATAACCTATCACCTCTCAAAAATCAAAACGATAGGCCGGAACTTAAGCATAGTTTCATTCGATTGTCTGTATAAAATACAATTTTGAGCAAAAATGCAGGATGAGAACTTTTCATCTTCGACCTCTTTTGATGTTTTTCCCAAACAAAAAAAAGAAAACTTCAAAATTTGCTAGTAACTCATTTCATGCAACTTAGTCATAGGAAGGACGATTTTTACTATCAAAAGGATAATGCAAATTTTTTTCTGACATTATGAAGGATGTGATCTGCCCATTTTCTTTCAAGTAAATCGCTTTTCAATTTTGAATTTTACAACTTTCTCCCCTCATGACATTTTCATGACCGGACTTTTTCACTTCCAGGCCATTTTACGGTATGAAGTACGCTTGATAGCAATTTTGGGAATTTAATTATTTTTTTTAATTCGATTCTTTTCTATTTATCGAAATATTTATCAAACGCCCATTTTTTTTCATTGCGACGTATTCTGCATTCAGACATTTTTGCGCGAATTTAGCTTTAGGGGTATTTAGGGGTATCTTCACGAAATATTTAATATTGAAAATTTTGACTCACGTGAATCAAACTTTTTTTTATAAAATATCGAATTTCTCATTTTAAGTCTATGTTAAACTGGTTAAAAAACTTGCAATTAAACGTTAGTTCTTTAATTTTTTTTAACATTCTTAAATAATTTTACTATAGCTTTTTTCTCGGTGTACTTTCAAAGAATTATTATCTTTGTATTTTATTAAAGAGAATATGAAAATTTTTTCAAACTTCTTTTAAAAGCTTAAAAGACTTAAGTAAGTGCCTGAGTGTGGCGTCCGTGGCGTAGTTGGTTAAAGTGCGTGGCCGCTATGTCAACAAACCTGAAGACCCGGGTTCGAACCCCAGCAGCGACAGAAAATTATTTGAATTGAAATAATTTTTCTGTACGGTCGTCACCTCTCTGCAGACAATGGCAAACCTCAGAGAGTAATCAAAATGCCATGTAAAGCTTCTTGAGAACAAGAACATTCTGTTCATCGCCCTTCGGAGTCGGCGTTAAACATGTAGGCCCGGTTCTCGGTCAATTGTGTACAAACTTAATAACACGCACAACACAATTGATCATAAGAAGCTAGGTCAAAGTCCTTTCAAGGGCTGAAATGACCAGTTATTTATTTTTTTTTTTTTGTGCATGACGTCACACAGCACTTCTGCTTGACAAAAACATATATAAATGTAGGATCGGTTAGGCAAACTGACGAAATTGAAAATAAATTCTTTCGGAAAGTAAAATAAAAATATCTACTCTTCTGTATAAAAATATGAATATTTTCATATACGAAAAAATATGAATTTTTTAAACTTTCAAGATTTTTATCTCCTATCTCCGAGATAGAGACCGACAAAATTTTATTTTACCAATAGGTTTAGGTCATATACATATTGTAAAAATAAGAAAAAAAAAATATTTAGGCGTGGGCCCCAAAGTAAAATTATTCCAAAGTCTGACAATATCGCTTGTGACGTCTCTCTCTCTCTCTCTCTCTCTCTCTCTCTCATTTGCGGAACGCGTAATCTTGTTTCTATCATTCTTGAACACCGAAAAGAAGTTATTTCAGTCAGTTGGCGCTGAGGCATCATCAGAGATAAAGAGATTGGAAACTTCGGCAAAAAGGAGATAGCCATATGCTAAAATGCAGTCAATACTAATGCAAATGTTATAAATGTGTTAGTAAAACTTCATGACAAACTCACCCCTCTCGATGGATTCTCGATGAATTCACCCCTCTGGATGGACATGAGCGCTGGTGAATATCTCACTTTCGACAGCAAAGCCACCAGTGTACACATAGGAAAAATTATGCATTTAAAAATTACAACAGAGTTTTTAAAACAAATATGTAGCTGTTCTTGAAAGAAATTGAATTATGTTTTTCTGCTAACAACATCACTTGTAAATAGAACAAGTGTTTTTATTTTAAATTTGATTTTTTCTATCAAAAATATTTTTGTGTATTATCAAAGCAACTCCATAAATTAGATTGACAATACTGACATTTCTATTTTAACAAAAGTTGTTTATCCACTATTATTAACAATATTCTTGCTCGGCTAAAAACAATTTTCTTTTAAATATGCAAGACTTTTTTTGGGTGTAGGACCTATTTTTGACAAATATGAGGTGAACTCAAATACACAATACGTGATTGCATAAAAAATTGGAGAAGAAGCATTTTTAGCTGTCAAAATCAACAGAATTCACAATAGAAACGAAGTTTCCCATCTCTTTATCTTTGGCATCATGTTGTGGAGTCCACGCTGTACGATGCTTTGAACTTGATTGTTATGCACCGAAAAAAATAGATGGGCAAATAAATAAAAATTTACTGAAAGTATACACTGAGTTCTATATTATATTTTTGGATCAAAGACTTGTTTTATTTATGTTTTTTTTTGGGTTCTTTGTTTTTGTTAGATTTAAAATTTATTTTTTTACTAAAAAAACTCGTTTTTTAATAATTTTAGTTGATTAAATCAAATAGATAAATTTTAAAATCAAAACAAAAGCATGAAAATAAAATTAAATCTAAGCATAAAATAAAATACTAAACAAACGAGCCGAGTCGTCATATTTATTGATACCTGCACAAAATTTTTTTCAGTGTTGTGAGCGAGACTCCACTACCCCAAGCACAAAATTAAAGAAAATATAATAGTATAGTAGTGATAGTATAATAGTATGTCCATCACTGGTATAGGTACAATGCCTGTGAGCGTCTCGAAACGGATAAATATCACTCTTAGCTACAGCTGCGATATTTTCAGTTGACCTAGCCGAAAGAGCACGAGTTGGGGGTCTTTACATCACTTACTTGTTCGAAACGTTCGAATTTATCGATTAATTTCACTATTTCTTTCTGTGCGAATTCTGTTACGAATCGTGTTCGCGATATTTTCACAGTTTTTGTAGTGAGTTTTCACTATTTTAATGCGTTGTGCAATTGTGTATCGATCCACATCTGAAAATTTCCTAGTTTTTCTTTGTCAAACGTCATCGAATGACAGTTGTATGTTACGAGCTGAAAAAATGGTGAGAAATTTAAAATGACACCTCTTGTTGAAAGACGCTATATAACTTTCATTTTATCACTTCACAGTTAGAGAATTTTAACTTAAAAGCTATATTTTCTTTCTCACCTAGTTGTTGAAAGCAAAAAAAAAAAAAAAAACAAAAGAAATTCCAATGCCTCGAATTACAATGCGTACTCGTACAATATTTTTCCAATTCAATCCGAAAGTACTTTGTTTATATTTTTACAGTTTGTTGACCTTCGCCATGCCACCTCCTCAGCTGCTGTCACCTCCATCAGATGTTGCCACACGGTATAGCCAAAGGCAGCTTAACGCGTGCCACTTAAGCTAAATATTTATGTTGGATCCAGTCAATGACAGTTTGTATAAACAACATGCTGCTCCAATGCCGCCATTAAGTACCTACACGCTGCGTCATTTGCTATCAATTAAATGCTGCAAAGTATATTAAAAAAAAGCAAAAAAAAAACATTCCATTTCCAATTGATGCCACCGTGCCTGCAGAATTTCCCTTATGGAAAAAATCATTACCAATCGAATAACACATTCATCAATGGTTTTAACAACTGTTCGAACTTTAAAGTAGCTGTTGTTGGTGATTTTTCTGAGCTATCCCAGCCGCCAGTGATCGTTGCCACAGATGAGAAACAGACAGACAGTCAGATCATGTTTACTGCTGAACATATTTATATCGGAAAACCACAATTTACAATAATCATAAATTTCAATGACATGCGATTTTTCACGAAAATCCATTGGCAGTGGCTAAAAGTTGCCATTAGGGAACAACACTTAACCAAAAACCACTATAATGATAAAGGAATTTTTCTGCACTTAGATCGTATCGCATCATAACGGATATACTACTTCGAAATGTGGTTGTGGGCTGCTGGTACAACATAACAACGACATCATCATCATCCTCAACGCCAACACAATCATCGTCACCACCATACATTGTCGTCGTAGTCAGTCTAGTGCTGCTGCTGCTGCTTACGAGGATGTTGATGATGGTTTTCCCTCAGATAACATCTCCATAATTTAAGTGAAATTTTTACGCCGAAAACAATGTCATTCGTTATTGAGTCGCATGAAAAACTAATAGAAGTCATCGACTTGTCTACACTGGAAATGAATTTTTATGGGCGCAGTTGTAGCATCATCCCTAGCAACTAACTCACCCCCGACTCATTCCAAAATACATATCACAACAAAACAATTTTCTAAAATTAAATTTAAAGATTTTAACACATTCTTTCAACATTGTCAAATCTCCAAGGTCTGGTGCGCGTGTTGTTGCTATTTTGTCGGTTCTGTTTATGGGATTCCATTTCTCAGGCATCCGCTATACGCTATTTCCCCAAAAATAATGTTGTGAAGCCATTTCAAAGATGCGTTTTAATTTATTATAGGCTGTGTTCTTGTGTGACGTTCGGATATGTTTTTCTGCAGCGTTTTGTTTTTTGAGTTTGTAAACAAAAATTTTTGTGACACTGCGTGTTTTTTAATGGTTTCCCCTCGAGGATGCACACTGCTCTTTTTTCGCCCCGAACATTTAGAATATTTTTTTTGTTTTGTTTTAGTTTTATCCTACATCATTATTTATTTATTTATTCCTGCGAGGACTGTTGACTTCCTTTTTGCTTCTTGTTATATATTTATTTTATATTTTTTTTTTTTTTTTTTGTATTTTTGGCATTCATGTCTCTGATCCATTTTCACCTTGGATTAGGTTCTAGATGATAAACAGAAGTATTTGATTTATAATTTAAATATTTGTTTTTACGATTTCCTCAAGAGGAAATGACAGACATAATAAATGACAAACTCGTCGGTGGTTTGCATTGACAGCTACCAAGTCAGCTTGAATTTTATAAATAAATATCAGGTTGACGAAACAAACAAAACAAAATACACTCCCTGGCCACTCCTACTGACAAACAGAGGCCCCTTAAGATTGCACATTTCATAAATTGTGATTTAAAATAAAACAAAAAAACTCAAGATGAATAAACTTCCGTTTGTGAAATGAACAGGTAAAGTCAAGAACTCAAATACTCTCAGGAGTTCTACAAGGCATCAATTTTTATGTTTAAAACGCTCTACAAACCAAAAGATACGTTTTATACATTTTTTTTTATAACTCAATAAATTACTTTGGTGAATAAGCATAAGTTTTTAATTTCCATACAAATTCTTTTCTCCCAAGTCCGGCTTAGGTGATTTTACTATTGTTTTTTTTTTTCCGGTGCTTTTAAAGCAAGAAAGTAAAGTTTAAAAAAGCACACTAAAAATACAGATTTCGATAAAAAATTTTTTTTCGTTATAATGTTTGAACTTTGCCATTATAATACAGGGAATAGAATATCACTCAAGTGTTCTCCACGGGAGTTTTTGCAGGACTCAATCCTTTTGAGATAATTTTCGATGATTTTTGTGCACAACTCGGGCACAAGCCCAGCCATGACTCAACGAATGCCGGTTTTTAGTTGCTCAAGAGTTTGAGGTTTATTTACGTCAGCACGATCTTTTGCGTAGCCCCACAAAAAAAATTCCAGAGACCTTAACGCTCGGAGGCCAATTGACATCGCCAAATCTCGCAATAAATCGTCGTGAAAATTTCTGTTGCAACAGAGCACCCTAAGTGGTGGTGTTGTGTGGCTTGTGGTACCATCTTGTTGAAGCCACATATCGTCCATATCCATATTTTCAAATTCATTAGCTTAGAATTTACTGTATAGGTTACTCATTGATCGTTGTCATAAAAATACGTACCAATGACACCACCAGACCATAATCACCAGACCTCCAGACACTCCAGACTTCACCAGACACCAGACAGTCACTTTTTGCCGATACAATGGCATCTCCACAATCGCTTGGAGATACTGACACTGACATATTCACTCTTGCATCATAAGTTTAGTTATCGCTCCTATATTGACTTGTCAAGTAGGAAATTACATTCCAACTTATGTACCTTTACGTAAAAAACTATCGAATGAAAGAAGTTATTAGAAGTATTGTTAGATAAGAGCAAATAAACTTTTCAAATAAAATGACTCAGGAAATTACGGAAATCCCTAGAATTCTTTAATAAAATGAAAACGGGTCAATAATTCATCGATATTAATTCTATTTCTCTCAAAGTAATATCCATTGTAAGCAATACATATATTCCAAAGCTTCCTCCTGTCTTGAAAATGCAATATTGTTGCATAGAATTATTACTGACTGAGTAGAAGTAAATTTTATTCCACTGCAACAAAAAATGGTTCTTTGATCTATAACGAAAATGAAAACAAAATATAGAAGCCATTACATCACAGATACTACTGCTTAATGCAGTAAAAATGCAAAAATGAAAAAACGTTGCATGGATTTATAACTTCGTGACTTTTGACGCTACGGTTAATATTATGGAACGACTGGAACGTAAGTAAAACTGAGGTTTTTGGAGATATGATAAAAATAAAAAAAAATTTAAGGGCACCATGGCGTCATGAGCCCTCTCAGGGAAGCCGTTAAAGTAGTTTGAATGCACCAAATTAGAGGTGGGTAATAGCACAATTTTTGGTGTGCTGACTCACTAGCACATGTGCACCCTTAGGAGTCAGCACACTGTGCTAGCACAATTGTGTCACAGTCGAAAAAAGCACTTCGCAGTCAAAAAGCAAAAGCAACCGAATATTCGTCCCATAAGAAATACATGCAAATCAGCTGCGACCACAACAACCGCATTTGTCTCATTTACTCTTTCGTGTTTACGTAAAAAGACGAAGGTTGCTTCACATGCAAAAATAATAGAAATCAGATTACGCCATCAGAGGCAGAAAAAGTTGCACCGTACTGCGCAAGACGTTAGGTCTTTCGTGACGTAGATAGGAAAAGACTCTTTCTCTGTTCTTCTCACTGATTTTCTGTTTGTGCAAGAAGAGACGAAAGCTAGTGCGAAATAGTTTTTTTTTTTTTAGCTACAGTTGTTTTTTATGCTTTGCTCAGTGAAAAACAGCTGATTTTGACAATGTGTCGATCATGACGCACATTGGTTGAAGAGTGGCCGAAATTAATTTTTTCATGTTCGCCGATTTGGATAATTTTTTGGTATTTTGTTGTCAGATATCTGAATATTATGATTCCTTAATATTAGGCTGATATATTCATTATTTGTTTGGACAGACATGCTCGAAGTTCATATATGTTCGCTTGTTTAAAATGGCATGCAAATTTACTGTATATTCAATCTTTTGGTACAGTCACAGTAATCTTATCATTTGACTTTGTTGTATATTTTCGTAAGTGACAATTGTCATAGATGACATTTGCATTAAAAAAAGTTGGAAAAAGTGCCATATAAAAAATTTCGTAGAACGAAATAGAAACAACATCACAATTTCTATGTTCATCAACTTCAGTGTACTGCATCTTTTTAGCCCTCTGGAGCCCTGTTTAACGAAAGATGTCAAGTTACAGCTTGAAGTCTCAGCTAAAAGTAAAAAAAAATTCAGCTGCTCATACTTGCAAATCAAAAAATTGGAGTACGATAATGATGTTAAAAAATTATTAAAAGACTATGCTTAAATTACTTATTCATGTTTGTTCTATTTGTTTTTTTCTATGGGAGGTGGGCGTAAAAGTGGGCGGATCAGGTATATATTTTAAGGAGCCCATTCTACAATTATAATATATATATTTTGTGAAAATTGAGTTGATGCAGTAAAAATCAAGGGAGTTATGCCACTTTTTCAATACAAGTTGTATGGGAAGTGGGCGTAAAAGTGGGCGGATATTTTTCAAATTTCACACAAATGATTCTGAGTGTTTAAAAATGATATGTGCCAAAAAACAAAGCCGTAGGTCAAAATTTAATTTTCTCTTTGTATGGGAGGTGGGCGGAACATTTTGATTTTTCCATTTTTTTCTTGATTCAAACAAAAAATGCCTATGTACCAAGTTTCATTGTCCTTCGACAACTTCTTCTATTTTTAGCCGCTCGTTCTATGAACTTCAAGCAATGTGTGACGTAGGCAGACATGCGCATGGCATAATCTTGTATTTATTATTTTTGCTTCACACGCGTGCACCGTTGCCAGATTGGGCGATTTATCGCCAATTGGGCGCTTTTTTTCTTGTTTTTGCGCTTAAATTTTTAGGAAATCGCCTGGCGATTTTTTGGGCGATTTTTGTAAAAACAATCTTTTTTCATAAACTCATCTAAAGTGTTTAAAATTTCAATTAAAGAAAATAACAATTGTTTTAAGTGTTTGGAACACTCTGTTAACAATGCGACTGAACACAGCTCACAAGCCCTTACCGATAATTTATTTATATCGAAATACTTATTTTTTTGAGACCGTTTCTTCAAACCATCAACTCACTTAATTTATATTTTCAACGAGAAAAATTTGACTTTTTTCAAGCTTACGTTGAATTCACAACATTTATTCAAAGACTTGTTTCAAAAATTATAAAAGAAGACATTGTCAAAAATTTCAATTTTGGTAATTTAGCTACATCCAGCTTAAATGAAATTTTAGCGGATAAAAGCAATTATAAAAGAATTAATGACCTTACATTTCATTATCAGTTCCATGAAGAAATCTACAAATTAAGTGATGATATTCTTATGATAGATATACTATCAAAATGCCAGAATTTCATTATAGTTTTAATCAAGGAAATGTTAAAACGATTACCTAGTCTGTTAGAAATTTTTGAAAATACTTTTATTTTATGTCCTGAAAGATGTTTAAACTATATAAGACCTTCTTTCCGTGAACTCCCTCTTCATTATCTATCTCTAGAAGAGCGACGTGCAGAAGAAATCGAATACGAATCTTTGTTGACATTTCCATGGAGCTATGTTTTCAAAAACAAAGTGCCATCTGAAAGTGAAGAATTTTGGTAATCAGCATACAAAATTAAGATAGCCGTAGGCGGAAAAATGTTTGACAATATTTGTAAGTTGGCATTCATCTTGTATAAACTAAATCAATGTATGAACTAAACAATACTTCGAGAATTGACGAAACGGAGGAAGAGTCTAATATGGCTGAAGGAACTACGTATTTTGCAAAAAGTTTTTTTTTTAAAGTTGCATATTGAAAAATTCTAAAAAGTTATAGTCTTTAAAAAAATGTTCTTTAACGATCAAAATTCTTGTATAAAATGAAGTAGCTTTTTTATTATTTTTTATAGATCTCAAAAATATGAAAATAAGAATATCTAATACAATTAACAGATCTCAATATTATTTGAAAAATATAATAAATTTCTTAGAAAAAATGGCGATTTTTGGCGATTTTTTTTTTCATTGGGCGATTTTGGGCGATATTTTTTTTAAATCTCGCGTTTTTCTCAAAAAAGTTCTGGCAACACTGCACGCGTGTGTAGTACGGGGTTAACACTGATGTAAATTAAAACTGACAGTTGGCGCTCGGTTCTTGTTGCACTCAATACGGATAGGCTATAAAACAAATTGCATATTGTCAATTATAGCAAGTGAGCCAAAGTGAAACAAAAACCAACTTTACTGGGTGTGCCACTAGATGTGTCAACGTAGTGTACTAGCACACATGCTCACTACTGAGTGTCACACAATACATAATAGACACTTTAAGCGTTTTGCGCTGGTCTTCATCGTGACTCACTACGTGAGTCAATGTAGTGTGCTAGCACACATGGCACACTGCAGAGAGTCAGCACAGTGCCATAGCACAGCACTGAGTTACCCACCTCTACACCAAATGCAATAGCAAAATTAAAAAAGAAATAATTAACTTTAAATAAGGACAAGTAAAATTACAAGGATTTGGATGAGGATTAGGGCAAGGCATAGAAAAAGAACAAAGATTATGACCAGGAATAAGATCAAGAGTAGGACAAAGATTTGTAAAAAGCTTAGAATATGGAATTAGGCAAGGATTAGCATAAAAGTTCACGATTGGGAAAATAACTATCTATGATAAGTATTAGGACAAAGATTTAGAAACACCTAAGGGGTCGTTCATAAACTACGTTACCGATTTTCAACTTTTTTTTACCCCTCCCTCCCCTTCCATTACTCTTCGTAGTGCTTTTCAAAACCCCTTCCCTCCCCCCATAAAGTAACGTAGTATATGAAATAAAAAATTTAATTGATTAAAAACTATTTGAAAATATATTAAATATATAATAAAATATAATATATTTTAAATAAAAATATATTAAGAATATTATAACTTGACTAGCTCTTGGTAGGTGTGCTATCATGACTAGATAATTTTAAGAAAACATTTTTAAAATCCATTATTTTCATCGATGAAAGCTATTCCACCTTCAATTCAAGAGACAATGCTATTAATCACTGGAATTTAAGAAGCTGGAAACTTTGGGGACTCTTCGAAATAGAATTCTTGAACGGATTCTATGTCGACCCATTCAAGTGTATCCTCATTTTCATGTTTGAGAGAATACCCGTAAAGGCTGCACCTGTGCAGCAACAAATTCAGTGTTTTTATAAATATGCTTCCTTAAAATTGTTTTATATAAACAGTATGTTCTTTTTATACCAATTTATTTTGAATTAAATAAAACTCACTTGAGATTTCATTGATGTTTTTGAAGAGAAATACAAGCCGCAATACAAATATAGGACACAATCTTCAACTGATTTCGGGATTTCAATTTTTTCAAGTTTTTTTTTTATTTTTGGTCACGTTACTATATGTGAGAACCCCTCCCCCCGATCGTTACTTATCGTAGTACATTTTAAAACCCCTCCACCCCCCTAAATTGGTAACGTAGTTTATGAACGACCCCTAAAACAATATTTAGAACAAGATTGGGAAAATGATAAGGACAAGAAATGAGAAAAGGAATAGAACAAGAATTTCGACACACTAACGAAAAGATTTAGGACAATTGGCCAAAGAAGTGGGACAAGAATTAGAAAAGGGTTTGGAACAAGGATAGGATCAGCAATTGGGGCATGGATTAAATCAAGAGTTTTAAATGGGCATGGATAAATCAAGAGGATAAAACAAGAAGTGATATATTTGTTTGGACAAATGTAAGAATAATAAGGATAAGCATGAGGACAAGTATGGGAACAAACGAAAGGATGGGGACAAAAATAAGGTCAGGGATAAAGAAACTCTATCACGTCAAAACCTACGGGTGTGTCAATGATACAGCCATGATATAGTCACCTTCTTTTTGTGCTAATTTGGTTTTTTCCATTTTTATATATTGGATGTATTCATTAAGAAACGAACTTTTTGGATGAAAATAATGCTTTATTTTAATTTATTTATGAATTGACATGTTATTAAAAATATTACCCATTGCTTGCGATCGCTTTTTCCCCACCTCTCTGGTAGCAAATAAATTCCGTTTCGAAAAAAAGGCTTCGTCCGTTGAAGCCAAGAACAAATCAAGACAATTTTGATACCTTCCTCAGAAGTAGAGTGTATTTCAGTGAGGGTGTTTTGCATGGAACGAAATAAATGGTAGTCGGATGGTGCCAAGCCTCGTAAATATGGCGAGTGAGGTAAAATTTCCCAGACACTATTCTCAAGGTAATTTTTGGTCGGTATAGTAACGTGCGGTCAAGCATTGTCATGATGGAAAATTACAGACTCGTGCCTGGTTGAATATTCCGGCCGTTTTTCTGTCAATGCGCGCTTCAAACGAATTAATTGTTGTTGGTAAAGTTTTCCCCGTAATGATTTGACCTGATTTCAGCAATACCAAATACTGAGCATTACCTTAGAGCCGCGTTTATTGGGCTTTGTCATCGATGTACCTGGTTAGCCGGACTTCACATACGATTTCTTGCGCTTCGGGTTGTCATAATGTATCCATTTTGTATCCGCAAAAACGATTTTCTTTTGTAGCGTTCGAGATGCTTTTCAAGCAAGCAAAATCGCCTTTCGACATCTTCAGTTCTTCAGTTGGCTTCAGTTCGTGTGGTATCCAATTTCCTACCTTCTGGATGAACGCTAACGCTTTCAAACGCCTGGAAATGGTTGCCTGTGTTACGCCTATCTTCAATGAGGGTCTCTAATTCTTCATCTTCAATTGTTTTCTCTTGACCAGTGCGCTCTTTGTCCTTGATGTCAAATCGCCACTTTCAAAGCGTTTCAACTACTCAAAGCACTGTGTTCTAGATAGAGCATCATCGCCATATACAACCACCAGCAAACGATGACTTTCAGCAAAAGTTTTCTTCGGCAAAAAGTATACCAACAATACTTTCTGCAAATGCTGTTTTTTCGCCAACTTTCGAAGTTTTCCCATGAGATTAAAAAATTTATGCGCACACAATGTAGCAAATTGTCTTTGTGGCTTTGACAGCGGACCGATGGTACTTTTCTTTTTTAATTTGGAAACTGAAATTAATTTTCGCTATATATTTATTCCAAGTTTTAATATATATAATTAGTTTTATGTGCGTGCCATAAATGTTTCCTTTGATTAAAATTTTTACAATTATCATTAATCTTTGAGGAAACACGCGATAATGATTATATTTCTGTGTTTGCTTCGTAACAGCTTCTTTGATCATTTTACTTTTTTAATTTTTAAAAACATGTCATTACAATTTTTTTTTTTTTTTTTTTTTTTGTTAATTTTCCAAGATATTCAAACACCTTTGTAAAAGGTTCTTTATAGCTTAGCCATGCTTTAACTCCACTCAGTGATTATCTTAAATTTTCGTCATTTTATGTTGTCTTCCCTAAATGAGCAAACCTTCAATAAAGCTAAGACAAAAGCAAAAACAAAAAATGAAAACCACACTCAATTCGAGTAAACCCTTTATAAGCCTGAAAAGTATCTAATTCTTTTAATGTTCGCGCAAAAGTTTTTTCTTTTTTGTTTTGTTTTGTATACGTTGTGAAAACTTGAAAATTTTTTTCAATGTTTTATGTTGTACCCACATACAAACATATATAATTTTTGTTTTTATAGCCTCCAGTCATCGCACACGCAATACTTTGGCGCTATCTTATTACAAAATCTTGCACACACAATCGGTTTGGAAGACTGTTCTGCAGGCCCTACTTAAGTCAAGTTTTATTACAACTGCCTGGCAAGCTTTTTTTTAGATTTTCTTTTGTTTACCATTTTTTGTTATTTTTTTATTTTTATTTTGCTACTTTAGCTTTTATGTGGTACTCGAGCTGTTTTGAATATTGACTCATTATATTGAGCATCTATTAGTTTTTTTTTTTGTTTTGGACTGTATTGTTTTTGCCTGAAAATAATAGGTTTTTTATAGAAAAAATCACACAAATGATGCTGTATTGAATAAAGCTTGGGTATTTGAGAGTTTTTTAATGATTGCTAAGTGGTTAAGAAAACTAAATGAGACCTAAAAACCTAGAAGAATAGTAACAGAAGCAGCCTCGGGTCAAAGAAAGGCTTCTATGACTGACTCCAAAAGCAATTGAAAAGAATTAACATATTTTTTCACGTTTTCTTAGGTATTTTTTGTACCAAATATTATTTCAATGGTTTACAATTTTATATTTTAAATCTAAATTTTTCAAAGATAGCTTGACTAAAATGACTTGCAACTATATTTAATAATTATTTTGTAATGATAAATGAATTGATGACAGAATAAATAAATTAATACACACAAAAAAAAACAGTCTTGCAATTGGATTTTTTTTTTTTTATTTTTTTCAACCATTGTCTTTATTTTTGTCCCTATCATTTCATTTGCTCCCAACCTTGTCCTCATCCTTACTCTTATTTTTATACAGGGTGGCGCATATGTCTTAAAGGGGTTTGAATAGTCCATATCTTTTTTATTTTTGAATTAATTTCATTTTTGTCTTTTTAATTTACACTTTAATCCAGTGTTAAACAGCTTTGTCCCGAAATGCATTCACAAAAGCAAAAGCACGAATATATCTCACATACAGCCAGTGTTGCCAGATTGAGGTAATTTTTGAATAATTTTTGGGGCAGAGGTAAAAAACGTAATTTTCGACTAAAAGTGGTAAATTTTACGGAAATAATAATTTTTTTAGACTTGTTAATTTTTCGAGTTATTGGCAGTAATGTAACCTCACTGAAAATACTCACAAGCAGTTTAATATTCTTGTGAATCATCCTATGTAACAAAAAAATAATCTGAATTAACCATCTTTAGTTGCTGAACAAAGACCCCTTTTACATTGGTCAATAATTGAAAGCAATTTTTCGAGTTGTAGGCTAATTGCGCCGAATTGGCTGAGAAGAAAGAGGGAAAAAAGGGCTCGTGTTATATCGTCAACTTTTTGGGTTCAAAAGAGAACCAATGTAAAAGGAGTTATTAAATTCAAAAATATCGAAACAAAATAGCCCGTAAGTCCCGGTTTATACACGTCAAGAGTTGACGGTTAGCTTGTTGATGAGAATATATGTATACTAATAAAAAAATTATAACGGTTGTTAATCATTTAAAAATTTTTTATTTGTATTTTATTTTGGGAAAATGTAAATTTTCTCCGAAAGTGGTAATTTTTTTTCCAATTTGTGGTAAATTTCAGTTCAACTCTCTGGCAACACTGCATACAGCACGACGAAAGATTCAGTTTGAAATTCTCCGTCGAGCAGTCAACTTCTATGCTGCTCGTCTCCTTATGCGCTGAGTTTTATCAGATCGTCTTCTTACACTGAATACAATTTTATTTTATTTAATTTACATAATAATGTAATGTAATCATAATTTTTTAATGAAGTAATTTAGTTTCTCAATACTTTACTTTATTTTAACACATATGTATGTATAAAAGAAAATTATTATTTTATTTATTCATTCATAACTTTAAATTGAAATGAGTAATTGAAAGAAATCAGAAGACTGCATTCATCTCATTTAATTTATACTTGTCTTTACCTAGTCGTTTCCATTCTCTTCATTTATTTTTTTCTTAGCCCGTATCTTTTTTATATACTTTTTCTTACTTTTATCAATTTCTTTTCTAAGCTATTATTATTATTAGATTTTCTAGGTTTGGCTTTACCTTAATTTCGCTTTTACCTTATCAACATTTGTGAGTTCCATAAATAAACCTTGAAATATAAACTGTATGCAATAGCAAGTCAACTTGCTTAAGTCTTTTTTGCAAAATAACACGGAATTTTCTTTCAGTGAAAGCTTAAAAGCTCGCTTGTGTTAAAGCAAAATGAGAATGTATTTGTGGGGCAAAGCTGTTTAACACTGCTTTAATCAATAAAAATTTGCTTAGTTTAAACGTGAAAATAATATCGCTTAAATGGTGTCCATTGTGAGCTTAGCAGAGTCGCGCTCTTATTAAGGCATTTTCCATAACTTTCTTCAAAATTTCAGGAGGTATGGCTCGAATTTCTTTCCGAATATTATTTTTTAGTTGGGGTAAAGTTTTGGGCTTATTGACGTAAACACTTTCCGGGGTCAAATTCGGAAAATTTCCCGTAACAGCGTCATTGTTTGCCTTGTTGTATGCGGTGTGGCTCCATCTTGTTGAAACCACATTTGTGTGTGATTCTCTACTGCTGGCCTCAAAAAATTCTCCAACATAGTGTGGTATTGGGCAGCATTGATTGATATTGCAGCTCCGACTTCGTTTTTAAAGAAATATGGACCAATGATCCTTTCGGATGATATTTCACACAAAACTGTACACTTTAGAGCAGTGGGGCCCAAGAAATTTTAAGCGCGGGCCAATGCTTAAAAAAACTAAAAAACAAACACAAAATGTTGTTCATCGTTGTTTTTGACAAAAAATCAAACACAACAAAAAACAATTACAATGCAATAAAATCACATGTAATAAAGTAAACTGCGACAAGACTTACCCCCTATTCTGCGTTTTCTTGATAAGTAATTTATCAATAAAATTTGTAAAGAATTTTATCAAGCGAAAGCTTTTTTAGTATTCTACAGCAACCTTGATAATAAAAAGTTTTCGTAATTCACCAGAGGAGGTGAATTCCTGTTAACAGCTAATTGTTCTCATTAATAGCATAACACAGAGAGCAGAGCGTGAGCAGCAGGTTCAGGTGCATGAAAAGCAAAAAGAGGAGTGTGAAAAGCAGCAGCACTCGATATACGAACAACAACAGTAGCAATAATTTAAACGATTTCTGCTTTCATTTTCCTCATGTCCCACAAAAGTGAATAAATTTGTAGAAAATAATTATTATTATTAATATTATTATGTTAATATTAACCTTTTTATTGCCTGCTACGAGCAACCACAACTCTATTGATAAATTTATCAATAGCAAATGAGATATTGACAAATTTATAAATTAAAGAGCTTTTTTTCTATTGCAGAATACCAAATCTTTATATATAGTCAATACTTGATACATATTCAATAAGGTGCATTTATCAAGTACGCAGAATCGGACTGTTAATTTCTATTACAATAACAATGCTTTCATAAAAAATTACTCGACACACAAATAACGGGACAATCAGCATCGACATCATCAAGTGTGCGTTTTTTATTTTGGCTTTGCATGCTTTGTTGTTGTAAAGTTCGCTGGAAAATGTGCTGAACACTGAACGAGTGTGGTTTGTGTTGTTGTTGTTTTGCAGGCGTTCTTTGATTTTGGCTCATCTCAAAGACAAAATTAAGATAGAAAAACATTTGTATGAAGGGCCATACGGGCCACTACGTGGGCATGTTTGCTTTAGAGGGTTTAATTGCCGCTGAGTAAATACCCTAGGATTTCCTGTAGCCCATATTCTGCAGTTTTCTTTATTGACGAAGCCATTTCTTTGAAATGAGCTTCGTCACTCATTATCAGTTTTTGTAAAATAAAATGAGGATTTTCTTCAGCTCTTTGCCTAAAAGAAATCGCAAAATCAAGTCGCTGCTGGTTATTGGTGGGTTTTAGCTCTTGAACAAGATGCATTTTGTCCAATTTGCTTAGAGTGCGCTGAAGTAATCTTCGTCTCCTTGTTAACGTTGTTGGATTATCCGCCACACTCTCCTGCACGCGTCAAAAATTTTCTTCAACAACAACCGTTTGTGGTCTTCCAGTTCGAGGAAGGTCAGAGACAGAGCCATGTTGTAGAAAATTTGCAATAATTCGGCTTATCGTTTCCTCTGACGGTCCATATCTAACATAAAAAAAACGCCGATATACTCTTTCAGCCGTATTCATAAAAATATCTTAAAATATGTTAGCTTTAAAACCTTCAATAGTTAAAAAGCTTTTTAATGTCAAAAAGTCTTTTAAAATTTTGTTATTCATAAACACGTGTAGCTGCTCTGTAGTTAAAATAGTAACATTTTCGATTTTTAGTGGGAAGAGTGTCAATAATGGTTTGTGTATCAAACGCAAGAATAACACGCAAAAGCATTGGGAGTGACTCAACAAGCCATATCTATTCCCTTAAAAGCCATGGGAGTTATCCAAAATATAGGATATTGGGTGCCATATGTATTGAAGCCGAGAGACGTCAAACGCCGTTTTTTCACTTGTGAACAGCTGCTCCAACGGGAAAAAAGAAAGGGTTTTTTGCATCGTATTGTGACTGGTAATGAAAAATGGGTTCATTACGATAACCACAAGTGTAAAAAATCATACAGGCCACCTGGCCATACGTCAAAATAGACGCCAAACCTGAATATTCACAGTGGCAAAGTCATGTTCTGTATTTGGTGTTGGGCGTGGTGTACTATGAGCTGCTACAACCGTGTGAACCTATCACAGGACGACTCTATCGAATTCAATTGATGCGTTTAAGCAGAGCATTGAAGCAAAAACGGTCAGAATACGAGCAAAGGCACGAAAAGGTAATTTTTCAACATGACAACCCGCCGTATATCCCAGACATTGCCCCTTCCGGTTGCTATTTGTTTTTGTTGATGACACATATCCTTGAGGATCAGCACTTTCGCTCTTTTGAAGATCTCCAAAATTGGATCGCATCATAAAACGCATCGTTTTTTCGAGATGGTATCCGAAAACTGTCAGAAAGATGGAGAAAAAGTGGTGGCTAGCGATGGACAATACTTTCAAAAACACAAGTTTTTATTTTTTCAGCTTGTTTTGAGTGCCTCAAACGTTTCAGTTTTCATTTTATCAAAAGAAAAATTATGTTTCGGTATCTTGAACGAATTTTTGGCATTTTTTAAATTAAATTGGTTGATTGCCATGAAGAAAATTATGATTCAGAGACTACAGCTACGAACTATTAAATTCTATTTTAACTAATTTAATATTAAATATTTAACTGTGAACTTGTTTTTTGACATGCTTCTTAGAATGGCATGTTCATTCATCTGGGGAAAATTAGCCCAGACTCCATACGTGCCGGATGTGTGTGTAATTAAAATAAGCCCAGCGTGGCACGCATTAGCCACTCGGTAATTGTGAGGCCACAGAAATCAAGGGTCAATTCATTTAAATACGCAGCGTATTCATTTAATTAAAATTAAGTTAACGCTAAATGGCGGCGTCTCGCATAATTCGGACAAATTAAAAGCAAAACAAAAAAGAAAAAAATAGAACGAAATAAAAAGTATCTATTTGCGGGGTTTTAATTTGTAACACATACGAACATAAAACATGTGGCTAATAAAAAAAAACCAGACCGAAATAACAACAATTGCAACAACAACAACAACAACAACAACAACAACAACAACAACAACAACAACAATAACAAAAGAACAACAACAACAACAGCTACAACTAATGGTAATGCTGACCTTTTATGGCGAAAAAGCAATCAAGGCAGCATGCATGAGTTTTATGAGTGTTTTATGAGCCGCAGTGGGTGCGTTTAACAGGGGTGGTGGATCATGACGATTATCTGCTGTGCATTGGACAACGCTGTGGGGGTGGTTTAGGTGAAAAGAATGACATGGCTACCAATAAAAATATTTCAACATGTGATATAAATCAGATTTAATCGACTGTTGAACGATGTTTTCAGCAAGCAATGCAACACAAATAACAACAAAAGCAACAATAACAACAACGTATTCAACGTATTCAACTTAGCACGTGATGATGCTCATATATTTTAGATATTCTCGCATACAACAAAACTAAATGAAAGCGATTTGTCATAAACTACGAGAAAAGAATACAAACAACAACTGTAACATGGAACGTGAGCTCACAAAAAGCATAAAAAATTATGCCATAATCCAACTACAAACACAACTACATACATACACAGCTACATGCATAGCATATACATACATATCTATCATATAAATTTATAAAAAATTCATAAAACATAATGCATCAAAATAAAGAACACAAAAAAAAACATGGAAAAAATCAAACACCATATCGAGGATCTTAAAGTATGGCCTCTGTGCAGCCACAAAATCATCCAACACAGCCTGTCGTCCTCATCACATCAACGCCACACTCGACACACATCTCGTTGCCAGTTGCACGCTCGTCTGTCCGACTAGCAGAAGTTGCTCCAAAACGCATTCCCAGGCACTGCGGTTAATGCACGCCGCACACACCAGATGGCGCCGCATACGTCGCGCATACAAAAGCTGTTTTGCAAAAATCTATAAAAAAAGAGGCCAAAAAGTAGCACAATCAAAACAAGCCAAAGATGTTGTCAAGCAATTGTTGTGCTGTGTGTCGTTGCTCTTGTGCTAGCTGTTTATTTCTTTATTGGTATTCCTCGTATTTTATTTGTGGCTGCACCCTAAATAACAGCAGTTCTACTCATATTGTTATTGTTGTGGTTTTGTCCTTATTTTGATTTTGATTTAATTTTGCAAATTAAAAATGAGAATTCACTTTGTTAGTTTTTTGCGTGCGTGCGATTTGTTCGTGTGACCGATTATATTCAAATTTATTCCGGGTCTAATCTACTGTTGTCAGTCAGCATCAGCAGAATAGTGTACATTTCTCCACAATATCACAAAATAGTAAAAATGGCACAAAAGCAAGAAAAACACAGTTCACAATAAAAGCTAGTTGGGGAAGTATTATTTTCGGTTTGGCAGCAGGTAAAACACTCCCTACACTCCCATGTTTTAGTATATTCTCAGTTATAAAGGTTTTATAATTCTGATGACGTCACTTTGTATGGGGAATAGATGTGTTTTTTATTAGATTTTAAAAAATTTCCCACTCAGAATGCTTTCAAATGCTTTTTATGGAATTTATGATGGCTCTGCGATTTTGAAGACGTCAATCAAATGCCAAATCATTTGATTTTGCCAAATTCCCAAACATGGACTGCATATCTGAGATCAAAAAATATGTGCAAAATTTCAAGTAATTGAATTTAATTGAAAAATAAAAGGTGACTGTATCGTGTATTCACCCGTAGGTTTTGATGTGACATCTTATCTTAAACCCTATCCTTGTTCTTGTCCCTTTCCTTTACTTCGATTCCTACTTGGCCGAATCCTTATCCTTATTCAAACTCTTGATTTAATGTGTGCCCAAATTCCTGACCTTACCTTTATTTGAATCCCTTATCTAATCCTTGTCCCACTTCTTTTCTTAACCTTTGTTCTAGATCTTGTTCTTAGTGTGTCCACATAGCTGTTCTATTCTCAATCTTGTCCTAAAAAATGTGTCTAGTTTTCCAATCTTGTCCTATTTTTAGGTGTGTTTATCTTTGTTCTTATCCTTGTCCCAATCCTTGTCCCAATCCTTGTCGTAGTCCTTTTCCAAATCCCCTTTTGAATTTTTACTTTAATGCTTGTCCAATTCCATGTTCTTTTTCCTAGTACTTGTCTAATTCTTGGTCCTTATCTTTGTACAAATCTTTGCCCTCATCCTTTTTCTTGTCCCATTCCTTCTCCAAATACTTATCCGCGTACTTGTCTCTATTTTCATTTTTCATTCTATTTTATTTTTATTTTTGCTTTTCCTATTACATTTGATGGATAAATGTCATGGTATAATAATACAAGGTAGCATTGACAGTTGCTTGGGAAATCATATACTATCAAAAAATATACTCAAAAAGAGAGCGCTCACAATCCGCCATTGAAAACACACGCAATGTTGAAAACGTTGAAGTGAAAAAAAAACAACAACCACAGCAGCTGCTGATGTATTTCCACAAAAAGCTGTTTTTGACAATTTATGTTTTCCTGTTGAAGAGAAAATAAGCAGTTGTCAATGCTACCATGTATTATTATACCATGGATAAATGTTACATCAAGGGGTTGAGGAGTCCCTAAGAGCATTCATGACGCTCAGCATTACTGTAGTTCCATAAAATTTATCGTCGTGCTGAAAGGTACGGTGGCATAATTCCATGCAACGTTATTTCATTGTTGTTGCATTTTTACTGCATTTAGGCGTTTGCCTCCGTGATGTCCAGGCTCCAAGCTCTTTTCTCTTTTCTTAATTTTCGCTATGAGGTCAAAGAATGATTGTTTTGTTTTTGTAAAATAAAAATTTTCATAGCACATGTACTCGCCAAGTAATAATTCCATGCAACAATATTGAACTTTCGTTACATAAACTGCTACCTGCTAATGAAGCAAGGTACCGTGCGATGATCACCAACTTTTTTTTGCCGAATATGAAAGAATTGGATTTGGTTGACAAGTGGTTTCACCAAGAAGGTACCACATGCCACACGGCACGCGATACCATGGACTTATTGAGAGGCAAGTTTGGTGAGCAATTGATCTTACGTTTTGGAGTAGTCCAATCATGCGATTTGACCACACAAGACTATTTTTTGTGGGGCTACGTGAAGTTTTTCGTGTACAGGGACAAGCCAGCCACAATTGCAGCTCTGGCACACAACATTACCATTACAGATGCCATTGCTGAGATACCGGCCGAAATGCTGGAAAAAGTATGCCAACATTGAAGTTTACGGATGGATCACCTCAGGCGTAGCCGCGGGCAACATTTACATGAACTAATCTTTAAAAAAATAAACGGCAGATATTGATGTATCGTTCCAAATAAATATGTATTTATACTAACTATTGCAAATTTTCACTTTTTTTCAATTTTCAAAAACTCAACGCTTAAAAAATCAACCCTTATAATCGCCATCATACTAATGTATGATTTAAATCACAGTTTTCCCGAGTTCAATAGTGGATGGAACCAAATATTAACAAACTATTGATGGAGGAAAAGCACCTATTTTTGAGGAACAGTTTCTAGAGTTAATAACGTCATTTCCCAAGATAATGCTGCCTCTTGATATCGGTTCGAAATGATCAGTATTTCGCAGATCAATTGTGCATTTTTGAATTTTTGAAACATTAAAGCCTGTATCCAAAATTTCAAGTCATCAGATTTATTATTGGGTGTTGGAATAAACTGGTTCCATTTTCTTAATGAATAAATATCGTTTATTTTAAATGAAATTGAAAAAATCATATCATTCAAATAATTGTCCACTGTTAACCAGTACTTTTTCCATTTTTTGGGCAGAAGATGGATACATGGTTGGTAATTGTCTCGTCTTTAGATACAATCCACGAATCGACCCATTTTTTGCAATCTTCATAAGAAGTGAACTTAGGTTAGAAGTGAAATTAAAACAAATTATAATCAGAAGGAGCAATATCTAGAGCCAGGCCGGTTGCAGTAGGACCTATTTGAGGGTTATTGACTGATTTTCCGACGTGCTAACGAGCATTGTGGGGCTGCAAAATCACTTTGTCCGTGTCTTTTGAAGCATTCTGGCCATTTTTTTTTTTCAAGTCAAAACCCATTACTTTCTGTATTTGGGATTGTCGTAATAGATCCACCATTCATAGCCCGTGGCAATCTTTCTTCTATATACGAGTATATAAAAATAAGTTGCATTGTGTATGAAATTGATGTTCTCGGTAATGCGTGAACCGATTTTTTTTCTGGAAATTTCCCATGAAAGGTGACGTCAATACGAAGGTTTTTTTGTATAAAAGGTCTTTGTATGTGTATTGGTTCATGAATTATAGGCATTTTAGTGAACTTATCAACAATACAGGTGTGAAAAAATACAGGTGCGCACATATGGTGTATATGGGGAAATATTTGCAAGGGTAAATGGAAATAAATGGAATATTATTGAAATAATTTGGCAAGTCTCACTTTAGTTTGGATTTGCGCGAAAAATATAGCCATAGTAAAAATTTTCCATACCCCTTATTTTCCATGCCCCCTTTAGCGCCTACAAATCAATAAAAATGCTATATTTAAAACTTTTTTGGTCGTATTAGACTAAAATTTGGTAAATAAGTTCGTATGGTTACTGTCGGCAGCTATACTAAAACTGGGCGTGGTCTAACTATATGTACGCCCACTTTTTAGAAATCATTATTATTCCTGAGTTGTACATGTTTTGATAGTGGAACTTGACATGTAGACGTTTTGGGCCCAAGAGGTAGTTACTATATTTTTGAGTGAACATTGGACAAGGGGGAATTTGGCCACACAGGCCAAATTTATGATATCGAATTGCTTTGGAACTAAATGTCGTATGTAACTAGGCAATAGACTCCTATACTACTCATCCGATTAGCATGAAAATTTGTGCATAGAAGTTTTTTGGTACGGTGCGTGTTTGTGGGCTATCAATTTTTATCCACCTTGAACACCAGAGGGCGCTGTAGTACAAATTTTTTACAAAACTACTTAAAACTCCCAAACCGCTCATGCGATTAGAATAAAAATTGGTATATAGTAGTCCTCAGCTACGATGAGTTTTTTGACAGTATCTTTTTTGAACCACCTTGGACACCAGATGGTGCTGTAGTACAAATTTTTTACAAAATCGCATATTTTTAGATGTTATATATGCAAATATTTACAAAATATAAAATATTTCTTAAATTTAGTAAAAGTAAAAAATTTCCGTTATTTTGACATCAAAAACATGAACATATCTTGAAAACTATGAAAAATTTTACTACAGAGATATATTTAATGCAACATCGTTGCTCAAAAATGAGAAAAACACAATCAGAAATTTAATATTGCGACTTTCGACTCAAATATCTCCGCTGCTTTTTAGTCTTAAAGCTTCCTCAAATTACTATGAAACCCTTATTGCAAAAATACCGTTATTTAAGAATTTATATTTTAAAATTTTTTTTTTTTTAAAAAGGTTTGAAATTTTGGAGTTTTCCTCAAAAAAAGGCTCAAAATTTGTTTTTGTTGTAAAAATAATTTAAATTCAAATTCGAAAATTTTCAATTCTATACAAAAGCTATTACATTTATAAGCAAAAAATTATTTCAATTTAACGCAAAACTTAAAAACCATTTTTGTGATCCCTTAATTTTTTCCAACCAATTTTTTTTCCAATATTGTGTTTTTATATTTTTGAAAAAATAAACAAGCTAAAAAATTAATTTTTTAGAAAAAATTATCTTAGTATCTCTTACCAATCAAAAGTTATAGCCAATAATCTGTATCCAAAATATATTCACAAAAAGCAGAACGCTGTCTGTGTGATGGCTAGAAACTTCAAAATTACTGAGCCGATAGAGCTGAAATTTTGGCAGTACATTTTTTTCAAGTACGAGATGGTTTAAGTTACTGTCACACCCCCTTTTTACCGCCCACAAATGAATAAAAATGCTATATTTCCTACGGTTTTCGTCGATTTGGCTACATTTTGATAATTTAGTTTGTATGCTCACTGTCGGCAACTGTACTAAAACTGGGTAATGTCCATCTACTAGAAAACTGGGATGGGCATTATATAAGTGGGTGTGGCTTCGCCCATATTATGAAAATTTTTATTATCGAATAGCTTGGAAAGTAAAAGTAGCAGTACTTACATACAAACTCAAAATGGAGTTACTATTTGGTGATCTCCTGCTACTGGGAAACTGTAACGGGCAGTGGAAAATGACAGTGGTGTCAAACTATGAGTCTAAGAAAAGTTTTGAATACACCTATTATGTTTCCATATAGTTGCAGGGTGCAGCAACGCGCGCCGGGTAAAGGCTAGTTCCATATAAAACTATATAATTTTCGAATAAGAGCCATACACAAATTTTGACCACGCTAGTCGCGACCTAGGAATTGATTTTAGACCTATCGTATCTTGGGGAAATTTTCTTAGAATTTATTGTAGATTACGTTCCTGCTATACGCTTTCTTAACTTTTGCTCAGCCGAACAGTCTGACTAACCCTAATATATATCGGAGATATTTGGAGTCCCTGGTTTCGAATCTTTGTATCAATTTTTGTGAAAAATATTTTTAAAATTGTAACTAAGAAATCGCTAGTCAATATCCTTCTAAAATAACAACATTAACTAAAATTTGAGTGGCGTCCGTGGCGTAGTTGGTTAAAGTGCGTGGCCGCTATGTCAAAGAACCTGGAGACCCAGGTTCGAACCCCAGCAGCGACAGAAAATTATTTGAATTAAAATAATTTTTCTGTACGGCCGCCACCTCTCTGCAGACAATGGCAAACCTCAGAGAGTAATCAAAATGCCATGTAAAGCTTCTTGAGAACGAGAACATTCCGTTCATCGCCGTTCGGAGTCGGCGTTAAGCATGTAGGTCCGGTTCTCGGTCAATTGTGTACAAACTTAATTACACGCACAACACAATTGATCATAAGAAGCTAGGTCAAAGTCCTTTCAAGGGCTGAAATGGCCAGTTATTTATTTTTTTTTTAACCTAAAATTTGAACCAAAAATCACATAAAAAAATGTATGCCTCCAAGGGCTAAGGTATTTGAAACTCAATGCATTATTTTTGTGAATGTCACAAAATTACAACTAAAATCAAATGTATTACTAATACACATTACTAAAAATTGTGAATACCTCTAATATATTTTACCCAATTTTTTCAAATAATAAAATTTTTTTTTTTTTTTGAGCTGGAGTCGACTTCCGAATTAATAGTTCAATTATGGTTATGAAAAAATATGTACGTGTTAGATTTTATTTTTATCTCTAGTTTATATATTTTCAAAAATTATAAAATTATAAGTAAACAAAAAACAAATCTTACTTTTCAGATATAAAGAAATCCCATTTTAAATAATTTTTTAATTATATACTTAAATACAAGAGAGAGGTTAAAATAATTCTTGAAATAAATAAAAATTCAACATAATTTCGTAGTTTTTGTATCTTCCTGCATTTTTTGCTTAAAATTTTTATTTTTATAACCTCTGTATCCGGCCAAAAACACAATTCTTTTGACGTTTTCATAAAATTCAATTTCCAAAAATTTATTGTGCAAACATTTCAAAAATTAAAAAAAGTAATTTGGCATTATTGCGAAATTGTTTTTCAAGTGGCAGCCGAACTGACCCACATGGCGATAAATTTTTGAGAAAAGTAACAAAAATAAAAACTGCCGAAGCAGGCAAAATATGATCAGGAAGGCACGTTCTGTTTATAAATCTTATATTATTTGCGCTGTTTCTTTCGTTGTTGTTGTTGTTTTTGATTTACTAATGTAGCTAATGCTACATAATACTAACATATTTAACTCCACAAATGTACATATAATTATGTTAAATGAAAAAAAAAAATTATTGTTATTGTGTGCTGCAAATTACAGCAAATAAAAAATGAATAAACGATTGCAAAACCTGATTCATAGCTGCGCATGCGTAACGCCGGTTTTGCTTTATGCCATGCAATTAATTAATGAACAAATGAGAATATGCCATAAAACGCTGAAAAAGGCGACAATCGATTAATGCAAAATGATGAAAATTTTTATTGCTGTTCTTGTTGTAATTGAAATTAAAATTCAAACTGCGTCTGTTGGAGGAACCACAAAATGCACAAGATGGTTAACCCATTAATGCCTAAAATAAAACATAAAAATTGCTGTTACCTTTAGCTTTATGAATGAGAGAAAATATTGATTGTATTCTTTCCTTAAAGAGTTCTTCAGACTTTTTCGATTATACTCTGTCAGAATCTGGCATCAGAAATCAGGGTACGAAAAAATTCGCTCATGTACACACGCGAGCCCCTACATAGCTCATTTTGATTCACGCTCTTGTACCTTTTAAAACATTTCACGCCAACGTATGAGAGTCAAATTTGAAAAGTAATCTTTCTTGCTCATATAAGAGAATTCTTAAAAATATTTGTAACATACGCGCTCACGAGCAAGTGCGCAAATGAGACGTTTGAAACTCATGAGACAGTTCATGAACCGTGCATAGCATTGAATAGTAATGGGTGTTTTTTTAGGGGTTTGTTTTTCGAATAGAGATAAAACTGGCATTTTGTGGTCAAATCTGGCAACTCTAATGTCATTTATGTTCAGTTTGGTTTGCCATTTCGTCATGAACAGGTTGACAAAAGAACAACGCTTGCAAATCGTGCAAATTTATTTCGAAAATAATGGTGATATTATTTCGAATAATGGAACATGGGGATATGTGAAGTCGCTCGTCTACGCCAACAAACCAGAAACGTTAGGGGACTTGGAGGCCAACATTCGTGGCGTTATTGCCGACATACGGCCCCATATGCTCGAAAAAGTGATTGAAAATTGGACCTGTAGAATTGGCTTTATTCGAGCCAGCCGCGGCGGCCATATGCCCGAAATCATATTTAAGCATTAATGGCATAAAATTATCCTTCCAATAAAGCCAAATTGATGGACATTAAAACGATTTTCCTGTGTTTTATTTTAATTCGAAGTTCTATACCTCTAAAAAAAACACCCTTTAAAACTAAAAAAACTTTTTAACAAAAAAAAAAACCAACTTCAAAATCACTACAAAGTAAAAAATAATTTTAAATAACTTTTCCCATTCATTTCTTGGTCATATTTTAAAAGCTATTTATATGTATTATAATATTGTCATATTCAATATGAGCTTTACAAGCTCACCCAAACCAGTACAGTGAGAATGTTTATGTGTATAAAGCTTTTAAAATTACTACAGTGTCACCAAGGCAGCATAGCATCAAATAAAAAAGTTTAAAATAGTGCAGAGATGGTAAAACATCATGATGATGTGTCAAAGATTAGCGCCGACTCCAAAGCTTTTATGTTCATAAAGCAATTAATATATTGATGATAATAAAACAAAATAGAAAAAATGAAAATGATAAGATTTCCAATTTTATAATACATATAAATAGCTTTTAAAATATGACCAAGAAATGAATGGGAAAAGTTATTTAAAATTATTTTTTACTTTGTAGTGATTTTGAAGTTGGTTTTTTGTTTTTGTTAAAAAGTTTTTATTTCTTCCTTTTTAGAGAATATGAAATATTTTATGTAATTGCATTCTTGAGGAAAATTTCAAACATGAAACTTTGTTCTTAAAAAATTTGTTTTATTAATTCCTGAAAGTTTGTTGGATATTTTCTATTTCTGTTTCTTTAAAATTAGTGAAACGCCCTTTATCTAATCCCGCCCACTTTATTTACCGTACCTTATAATGATTCTACCTAGCCCTGTGCCAAATTTCAGTTTCCAAGTATCAATATTAACCGTAATATAGTACTTTCCCTATAGTACTTTCCCTTTCGTGCCGCACCCTGTGTACAATCCCGCCCACTTTTTTAATGATTCTACCTAGCCACCTACCTGCATACAAAATATTAGTACGCTAGTGTCAATATTAACTAAGATATAGTATTTTTATTATATTGCCACGCTCCTTTGTTGAATAACGCCCACTTTTTTGGCCGAAATTTGTAGTAACTGTACCTACCCATGTACTAAATTTCAGCAACCTAGTGTCAATATTATTTGATATATAGTGTGTCTCTAATATTGCCACACCCATTTGTCGAATAACGCCCACTTTCCTTACAGTAATTTTTAAAAATTGTGTCTACCCCTGTACGCCATTTCAGTACCCTAGTGTCAATACTATTCGAGATACAGTGTTTTTCCAATATTGGCACACCCCTTTGTCAAATAACGCCCACTTTATTGACTGTAATTTGTTATAACTATGCCTACCCATGCACTAAATCTCAGCACCCTGGTGTCGATATTATTCGATATAAAGTGTGTTTCTAATATTGCCACACCCATTTGTCGAACAACGCCCACTTTCTTTACAGTAATTTTTAAAAATTGTGTCTACCACTGTACTAAATTTCAGTACCCTAGTGTAAATACTGTTCGAGATACAGTGTTTTTCCAATATTGCCACACCCCTTTGTCAAATAACGCCCACTTTATTGACTGTAATTTATAATAACTATGCCTACCCATGCACTAAATTTCAGCACACTAGCGTTAATATTATTCGATATATAGTGTGTTTCTAATATTGCCACACCCCTTTGTCGAATAACGCCCACTTTCTTTACAGTAATTTTTTAAAATTGTGTCTACCCCTGTACTAAATTTCAGTACCCTAGTGTCAATACTATTTGAGATACAGTGTTTTTTTAATATGACCACACCCCTTTCTCAAATAACGCCCACTTTATTGATCGTAATTTGTAATGATTGTGTCTACCCCAGTATTTTTGCTGTAAATTTCTGTGCCCTAGTGTCAATATTAACTGAAATACAGTGTTTTTCTTAAATTGACACGCCCCTTTGTCGAATATCGCCCACTTTTTTAAAAAAGGACCTCCGCGTTCATGGTATCTATCTGTTGACAAAAAAATTACGGAAATCGGGCAATTGGTTTAGGAGTTATCGATGTACATACATTTAAAAAAAAAAAAAAAGCGGACAAACCAACGAACTTGAGAACCTCCTCCTTTTTGAAGTCGGTTAAAAAGGGGGTATAGTATAGGTCCCAGATGAGTCACAGGAACTTTTATGGGTAATTGATTCCATTCTTCTTACGAAAAAAACTATGGTTTTATGACAAAAATTATACTCTCCGACTATATATGGTCCTAGATGGCTCTTTTGATTTTTTTTTTTTTTTGGATTTTGAGGAGTCTTTGTACAAGAATCGATGATTATTCAACAAAATAATTTCAGTTATTATACCTTCTGATCAAAAAATACCCGGAATGGGTTGGATCATCTACTTATACGAAAATAAAAAAGAAAAGTAAATTTCTTGTACTCATCAAGCATTAGTTTCTGCGTAAAAATCAAGGAAGGGCTTGATAAATAATATGGGGACTCTACACCATCAATTTCAATGGTTAAGAAGTGGTTTGCTGGATTACACTGTTGTACCAGCACAAGTGACGCTGAACGTTCATGTCGCCCAAAAGAGCTTGCCACCAGAAATCGTCAATAAAATCCATGGAATAATATTGGCCGATCGGAGAATGGAAGTGCGTGAGGTGGCTGAGGCTGTAAACATCTGAACTAAGTGGGCAATTGTTCACACTCAAGCATGAGAAGTTTCAGAACTTCAAACTCAGAAGTTTTTGCGCTGTTTCGTAATCGTAGACGAAACAAGAATGCATCGCAACATACCATATACCAAGGTCACAGTCAAAGCAGTGGACTTCTCCGGGTGAATGTACACCAAAGAAGGCCACAACAATGAAGAAACTTTGCATGGAATTATAACTCCGTGACTATTAACGCTACGGTAATTTTAATCGAACGACAGTAAAGGTGGTCTTTTCGGTCACATGATAAAAATTAAAAAAAAAATAGTAACGTCCTGAGGTTTCTTAAGGAACTCCTTTAAATAACATTATAACACCAAATGCGAATACAAAATCAAAAGCAAAAATTGAAAAAAAAATAAGAAAAATTATATTAAAATTAAAATAAGAACAAGCATTAGGATAAGGATTTGAATAAGGATAAGGATTAGAAAAAAGAATTAGATAAAAAACGTATGTGAGCAAGAATTTGGAAAAAGATTACAAGCAGGAATAAAATACGGAGTAAGACAAAGTTTAGAGCATGGAGTTGAACAAGGATTAGGAAAGGGATTGTAAAAAGGACTGGCAAAGGAATGGCAGGGATTGCGACAAGGATAAGGACAAAGATCTACAAATATTCAAAACAATATTTAGGACAATACTGGGAAAATAATAAGGACATGAAATGTGACAAAGCATAGAACGAAGACAGGACAACAGTTGGAATAAAGATTGGAAAACAAGTGGTACAAGGATTAGGAAAGGGATTCGAACAAGGATAAGATCTTGAATTTGGGCATAGATTAAATCAAGAGTGTGATCAAGAAGTAGGATAATTATTAGGACAAATACGTATAAGAATAGAGATAAGAATGAGTACAAGTTTGTGAACAAAGGACAAGGATAGGGTTATGCTGTCACGTCAAAACCAACGGGTGTGTTCACGATACAGCCAATTAATTTTTTAAATTAATTATAACTGACGATAAGAAGTGGATTCTTAAAAACAATGTAAACGGCCTCGGTCTCGACGTGATGATTCGCCTCAAATTACTTCAAAAGCAGAACTTATGCTCTCAGGAAGTTTATGCTTGCAGTGTGCTGGGATTGGAAGGGTGTTATGACTTTTGAGCTCCTACCCAAGAAATCGAACAATCAATTCGGATGAGTACTGATGGCAATTGAAAAGTTTGAACTAATTTGTCACCAAGAAACGTCCGGAGCTTGTCAATCGTAACGGAGTTGTGTCCCATTACAACAACACGAGAACATACATATCTTTGGTGGCACGTCAAAAATTATAAGAGCTGGAATGGGATGTGTTACCACGCCCAGCATACTCGCCTGATCTGTCGCCATCATAATTCCACTTGTTTCGATCTCTTCAAAATTCCTTGCATGGAATAAAGTTACCTTCAGATAAGGCGGTAAATCAGCATCTTGTTCAGTTTTTCGCCAATAAAGACAGATCCTTCTACGAACGGGGCATTATTACAGTACACTTAGAGAAAAAAATATTAAATTTATCCAAAAACTTTTTTAATTTATTCAAAAAGCGAGTCAGTTTTGCACCAATAACGCATTTGCATAAATCAACTACGTAAATATTTAAAATTTATTTTAATACTTTTTTAATTAAATAAAATATTTAAATATTTAAACAGAATTAATAAAAAATATATTAAAATTATGCACGAATTTTTTTAAAAATATCTTTAAAGTATTTAATATTTGAAAATAAAACTATCGCATTTAAAGAAAATTTATGTAAAAATATGGAATTTAAAAAACAACATATATAGATTGAATATATTATTAATGGTTTTATAGTATTATTTTCTTTATATTGCACCAACCATGATACGAGGTAGTCTTGATAATTGGCTATTTTCTCACGAGCTGCGTCCATCAAATGCCATTTGCCTGTATTATTTATTCTCTTTTTTACTTTTTTCGTTCTTTAATTTATATTATTTTTGACAGTTGGTGTAATTTTATGGCATGTAATGTCAAAAATAGTATAAACTAGAGAAAGAAAAAGTAAGATAGAAAATAAGAAGCAAAATATGCAGGTAAATGACAACCGGTGCAAGACAACCGTCAGAAAATATCGAGTTGTCACTCCACCCTACATCATTTCATCAAGCGACCACCCATCGCACTCACAAATCATATTGGCCAAACATCCAGGCTATATTACCTTTGCAACAAAAACTAAACGAGAACTATAAGAAACTTGCAACTGCAAGAAATAAACTGCAGGAACAGAGTGCGATGCTGTTGTTGCTTGTCGGCTATTTCAGCTGTATGGAATATGTGTGCACTGCAGGTGTGTGGTATAAATAAAATTTATATATGGGAAAAAAGCGAGTTGTAAGGAAAATATTTCATTTATCCACGTAAATATTTAAATAAAATTTATAATCAGGCGTGGATAATGTTAATATGCGTTATTTCCCTTAGTGTAGATCCACTTCTCTCGATCAATTGTGTACAATCATTTAAACATAATTTGATCAAAAGAAGCTCAATCAAAGTACATTCAAGAGCTAAATGGCCAATTCGTTTTTTTCTGTTCTTTTTCGAAATTAAAGGAACGACATTTATTTATTTTTTTGTTTTTTATTTTTCGAGACAAAAAATAAAGATTTCTCAACCAAGCTAAAAAGCCTTTTTTTAATATAAAAATATGTTATTTTTCAATGTTTTTCTGAATGAATTTACTCGAAAAAAACTGTACAGCCCTTTTAGTAAAAACAATTTTATAATTCTTTCTATTTGCTCTACATACTTTAGCCATTAATGGGTTAAAATAACTGAAAAAGCAACGAGACGTGACGGCGCTTAATCAAAGTGAAAAGTTTTTATATTTAATTTTAACATATATACTTTCATAAACATCTTACTTAATTAAAACAAACATTAATTTAAATTATAACCGACTTCTTAACATTAATTTATGTAACACATTTTGAGCTGCTCTTATTTCCGTTCCGTATAAATATATCTGCTGCTTTGTCGTAGGCAATTTTACGGTCTTTGACCTCGTCGTCGACCAAAATCTATCTATGAATTTGTGATTTTCTAAAAATAATCTCCCCCCCCCCAAAATAACTTCACGTAGCAATAAATTCTCAAAAAAGAAAATAAAACTTCCAAATGTATGCGTCATCATCTAGGTTGCACTTCCTTGAACTTAAAATTATACAAATTTTGCATAATAAACCGAAAAATACAAAAATAAATGGAAGACACAAGAAATTATCAACTCATCAAAAATGTGTTGGTAGAACGTCTTCGTTGTTGTTGTGGTTGTTGTGGTTTTTGCTTAGTGAAATCATTGCGAACGACATCCATCCATCATACAGTCATTTTCATGCATTTTTGCATACATTGGTCAAAATTTATAAAATTAAACATTTGCTGTTGTGTGCTGACTGTTCAACAGACAGTCAGTCAGACAGACAGACAGACTTTTGCGGTTGCCCATCCATTGTCCGTCCGTCATGTGAAAATTACACAACGAACTTGAAATTGAAATTGTATTAAGTTGAATCTTGTTGCTGGCTGCCATTCTTAATGACTCCATAAAATCTAGCCACGTTGGACTGGCCAGGGTCGGAACGCATCAGGCGCTAGTCAGTCAAGCGCGCCCTTAGGCTAGAACACGATGCACGACGTCTACAATACGGCATGACAGCTAAACGGGCATCTCTGCCTGGCTTCTGTTTCGTGTTTTTCGGTGCCGTTTTTCACATGGTTTTTCAGAGATTTTATTTTTAGTTGTTTCTCCTCTTTAGTTGAAAGCGATACGCTTTGTAAGATCTTTAGAATTAAAAAAAAAAAAATCACTGACTACTGGACATATAGATGGACAGAAATGAAATGTATTTAAGTATTATTTATCGTTCAATTTTAATGATGGTCTCCTGTCTGGACCCTAGAGCAAGCTACTGGAAGCAAAAAAGAAGAAGAAAAAAGAAATCAGTACTGAAATATCGACATACTTAATGGGAGAATTTATGCTAAAGAGCACCCGATCCATTAAATTTTTTGATTTTGACATTCAACTTGAGTTTTTCAAAAGCTCTTGAGCAGATTTTCGTTGTCAATTACGACATTGCACTTTTGTAACTTTTGCCATAAGACTAAGGATTGGTCATTGAGCATTTAAATTTTTCCTCTAGGAGTTTCTATTAATAACACACTAATTTTCATCAAAAACATCGAAAAAAAAAACATTAGTAACCAATTTTTTTATGGATTCAGGCCACTTATGTTTCTTTGTAGTTTTCGGATAGATACAGCTTTGGATCTCACGAGATTCTTCTTTATTAATCAAAATAGTCTTTTTAATGTCTATTGTTGTTGTTTGTTTAATTTGTGTTAACTACTCGTACAATTTAAAGTTTGTTTCAACAAGAGGTCTAGGATTTGTTTTTTTAATAAAACGAACAATTGTTTGAATGTCTCTTCAATTTAAATTCTACAAAATAGACCTATGAAGAGTATTTATGGAGCACAATTTCGTTCAAATGTCCGCCTCGGCTTGCAACTCTAAATCCTTTTTTCAAAATTTTCGATCACTCTTTCGCGTAATTGGGGCTCTATATCGACGGTGGCGAGTCCAATATTCACTTTGAGAGTTGGAATTGTTTGTGGATGCCTAGCGTAGACCTTACTCTTAACATAACTCCAAAGAAAGAAGTATAACGGTGTTATATCGCAGAATCGTGGGGGCATAATTGATGTCTCCCAAAAGCGACTAGGGAACTTCATGCACAATAGCTCAATTCTTTCTTGACTTATATGACTCGTTGCACCATCGTGTTGAAAGTTACGGTCGTCTGTGTTCGTATACTCCATCTCCGAGCGCACTCCATTGATTGTAACGGCTCTTCCGTCGCCATTTTCGAAAAAGTACAGCCTTATGACTCCTCAGGCCTACAATGCGCCCAAACAGTCACTCCTTGTGAGTGCATTGGCATCTCCTGAATTATTCTTGGGTTTTTAGACCCCAAGTCTCTAAGGAATTCCGCTTATTTACTTAGCCGCCATTGTGAAAGTGAGATTTTTCAGATAACACGATTTTTTTGCAAAAATCACCGTTAGCAATCATGTTTCTCAAGACCCAATCACAGAACATACAATTGGTGGTCCACCAGCTTCAGTTCTTGAGTTAATTAGACCTTGTACGCACGCAGAGCACAATCTTTCGTCAATATTTGCTGCAGTGTGAACTTGAGCACGATGATGGATTAGGTGTTTGGATCGTTTTTAACACTTATTTTCACTGCGACGAAATTTATGGTTGAACGTCCGAGACAAAGTCGTTTCGGTATCTTCTAGTCTTGTACTGAGCTAGTCTTTTGGAATTTTTCATTTTTCATTTCAATTCACTTCATGGTCAATGGTCATGGTGGAACAATGGTCATTTAAAAACGCATTTTATTTAAATCAAATTTGAAATTTTAATTGCATTGAAATATAATTCGAACCAAATTTATGTGAAAAACATATTTTCTTTACATAAAATTTAGACATCACTTTGCCTTACTTTCCTAATGAATTCGCCACCAGTTCTCTCGTTCAGAAGAGAGCACAATGTGAGTGGCAAACTGAAAACAGAAAAAGAGTATGTTTTGGGCTTCAACTGGCTAGCTTTCTTTCTCTTCACTTCACTCTTATATTCTTCTTTTTTTGTCTTTTCTTTTTTTGTTTATTTCGTAACTGAAGTCATATTGCACTGTAAAGAAATAAAAAAATCTAACGAAATAATGTCTATAAAAAATATTTGGTGCACTCCTTCCATATATTATATGTGAGTAGAAAACGGTTTCATAACCTTGGCCCGTTTTTATCAAAACAACGTTTTCTGAACTAATAGGAGAGATATTTCAGGCTCTACACTCGACTGATCAAAAAGCATATGATTCGGTTTAGAAAAAAAATTAACCATTTTGAATTTTGACTCATGGCGGACGTGGTCGTGTACATTAAACAGCGCGTGTAGCACTCAATGTCAATTCGAAACCAGGTTCGAACCCCAGCTGAGACAGAAAATTTTTTCAACTGAAATTGAGACAGAGTTGACTCTTCAGACAATGACAAACCTCAGAGAGTAAATAATGCTATTTAAGGCTTCTTAAGAACATGCACATTAGCAGTGCAAAAGGTAATAGGTAAAGGTTTTATTCATCAGTATTGCAGAACAAATGGAGTTCTGGTGTGGGGGCAAATATTTAAATATGTATACAAAAATATCCTGGGGCGAAAAGACACTAAATAATCATTCTTTATCAATATCGAAATAAGAGATGATTTCGTTCCATTTTGAAAGCTCATATATGACTTCAAGAATCCTGAAAATGTTAGTAACCTACTTTGGTGGATTCCAAAGAAGTCGAACTTTTGTTTTTACCCATTGTTGCCATTATCGACAACTATCCTTACCTCATAATTCTGATCAAAAATTCATAATGTAATTAGCTATTGAAACCAAAAACTCAAAGTGGATTATCCTGAGGAAGAAAAAAAAAATAAAAGGATAAAAGTACCCTTTGGCTATAAATTTTAATTTCGTTTGCTATTTAAATCTTTAAGAAACCTCTCTCGAGTTTCTTTTGTAAAAATAGAATCTTACTCTTTCTTTTTGTTAAAAAGTTATACAAAGAAATTAATTAAAATATGAGCCCGATGAACAAGAGTTATTCTATCCAAAAAAGAACGTACAATCACTTTGAACGTCCAATTTGCACATTTTATTCCAATTTATCAAAATTTCAAATTTTTTTGTCTCATGTCATGTAACATTTCCATTTTATTCTAAATTTTTCTTTATTTTATTGTTTGTTTTTTAATTTATTTTGCAAATATCAAGTTTCAATCATATTCGCATTTCAGTCTATCTACTCACTGCTATAGGCCTTGTAATACAGTGTTTATTTGTCATATAACGACATAATGGTTATAAAATCACATCAATCCAAATAGGGAAATGCCAAACCACATAACAATCTCATTGTTGACGTTGACATATGTTAACATGAATATTGGAGCTTTACGTGAGCCAGGAAGTTACAGCTAGCTTTAGAAATAAAACTGTAAATTGGCAGAGCAAATATTAACAAATAAAGTCATAGAGCAAGAAGGAAAAATGTATAGATGCAGCTAAAGAACCACACCTCATCATGCGGAGCTAGTGGGGTACAATGAATGATTCTTGATAGATAATCTATAATGTTGTTTATATGTTAGGATAAAGACGCTGAAAGAAAACTCTGCTACTCTTTTCGAAATACAGTTATATTGAAAGAGTGAAGTTTTGACAAGAAAAAAAAAAAAAAAAAAAAAAAAGCGGACAAACCAACGAACTTGAGAACCTCCTTCTTTTTGAAGTCGGTTAAAAATGAGCAAAACTGCTGCAAATCGCTTCTCAATTTCACATCTACCACATTTTCCAACAAATATGTGTTAAACACAGCTAAACTGTGTTCTATATTTTCTGTGTATCTATTTTTTTAACTTAATATTTTTCGATTTTCACATTCTCTATCTTGAATGTAAGAATTTCTGAATTCGAAAAGCAACCCCAAAAATATCCGAGTAAAAAATTCTTGCCAAAAAATTAAGTAGAAAAATTTTGTGATTCAAAAGGTTAAACGTATAAAAGGCCATATTTTATTTTCGTTGTTCAATAAATGAGAATTTTAATAAATTTCGTGAGATCTGTTCTCTCCTATGCGTCGCAATACAACCTACTCCAAAGCTCGCTTACTGTGTAAGCTAGATGTCATCAGTGACTTAGCGGCCAAGTCCGAACATAAAGAGTAACCAAAGATGAAAGATAGGAAAAGAAATTGAAATAAAACCACAACGATGTCAGACATCAAATTGATTTTGACTTTATTTTGGGGCTACATTCATGTCATTAAGTATGGAATAGCACATCACTTAAATGGCCGTCTCGGCTTCACTGTCATTGCTTCCAGCAGTCGGTCTAATTTTTGATGACTCGGTCCAATAGGTATGTACGGCATTATGCCGTAAATAGCTTTTCGAATTTTGGCTTCGAACTCGTCCAAAGTGATTGGCTTGTTAGCGTAGCCCCAGAGAAAATTGTCGAGGGATGTCAAGTCGCATGAACTCGGCGGCAAATTGATAAAAACCCACCGTCAGACGGGCCAGTCGTCAAATTTCTCCTTCACGACTGCGAGCGTTGAGTTGCTTGTATGGTATGTAGCGCCGTTATGCTGGAACCACAGCTCAGATTTATAGATGTTCTCGAGCTCTGGCCAGAGAAAGTCAGTTAACATCGCTCTATACCGAGGACCATTGACGGTAACGGTGTCTCCTTCCTCATTTCGGAAGAAACAAGGTCCGATGATGACGCCGTGTTATTAACCGCACCAAACAATTAATCTTTGTGGATGCATTGATGCTTGGTCGAACATTTGTGGATTATGGTCACTGCAAAACCGGCAATTTTGCTTGTTGTTGTGTGATAGCGCACTTACCTTTCACACAGAGGCTCCGGGTTCAAATCCCGGCAAGCCATGCTCCCACGCTTTTACTTTCCTTTATTTCTTTCCTCGTTTCTAATCAACTGAAATTGAAAACTCATCAATATTTACGACTTTTAGCTTTTTGGTTGGCAAAGGCGAAGTTTGTGGATGGGATTTCTATAATATACTCGCAATAATTTAAATTTACTAAGATAAGGGCAAAACACTTCTGTTAGTTATTCGAATGTATCTTCAGCTCTCTGTGTCGGTAAGAACATCCCACACATGTTTCACTTGATGGCCCCTTATTTCTATCACCACACAGAAAATAAAAGAATTGATTTATTACCTAAACTAGTTTAGCTAATGTGAAAGTTTCTATTTCACCTAATCTTTTCAACAACTTTTCTACTTACACAGTTAATTTAACAATCATGCATTAGGTAATTCACCTAATTCAAATTAGTTAATTTATTCTTCAATCATCTAATTCTTCTAGTTATTTTACCTAATGCAAGTTGTCGATTTGTTCGTACACTAGGGAAATAACGCATATTAGCATTATCCACGCCTCAGTATAAATTTTATATAAATATTTACGTGGATAAATCATATGCTTTCCTTACAACTTGTTTTTTTCCCGTATTTGAATTTTTTATTTCTGTGCAGCCCAAGGAGAGCACAGCGCTCTCCTGTAAAAAACATAAATAAAAACAAAGTGAGAAAATTTTACAAAAAGTAAAGTCTCATTGCGAGATTTGAACTCGGGCCGCTGGCGTTCAAGTCAAACGCTTTACCGCTGTGCTGTTACGCCGTTTGATAAATTGTGAACAAAATGTATATAAAAATATGAGGTCCACAACTCTTAAATTATGGGCATCTACAGCAATTTGATTAATTGGTATGTAGCGTAAATTCCTGTATTGGAAGTTTAGCTCAATAGATAAGGCGTTGGTTGTTGAAATCTTGAGATCAGAGGTTCGAATCTCAGCGGTGGCAAAGAAATTTTTCAGTCATTTATACAATGTATATATCTCTCTCATTCTATCTACTATAAAACAAATCTTTCTTCTCAATCATGTGACGAAATGAAGTAAAGTCACCTAAGGAAAGTTTCAGTTCAAAATAGAAATTGCAAAACAAAAAACAAATTTTTTGCATATTTTTTGCACGGCATTCCCACTCTTAAGTGGGAATTCTATCTAAATAATTAGATGATTTTTCTACACTTAGTAGGTGGCTTGCCTAATCTGAAGTGGTCATAGTTTAAAAAAAATTAGCTAATTCTTCTAATAAATTATGTGTCTTATCTATTTTATGGTTGAAGGTACACCTAAATATTTAGGTTTTTTAGCTACTCTCGCAGTTAAACTACCCAATATAATTGCATATAATTAACATTTAGAAATTGGTAGCGCACCTAATCAAATTCGTTGACTGAAAATCACCGGATTACTTTAGCTGAATTGACTACATTTTTAGGTAAAAGTTCTACTCTTTTTTTTCTGTGCACATATCGAACCAAAGCAGTCGTGACTCAATAGATGTAAGACCGGAAATCCCTGGTTCCGGTTCCAAAGATAAAGAAAAAAAATATCTTCATTTGATGTGCTTGTCGTTATCTGCGTTTTCTTCCACAGCGGAGATCAGCAAAGAACTCCAAAACTTTCACAAATTCAATGACATAAAGGGTTTTCTATTAAGGACTTGACAACTTTTTTTTTTAAATAAAACGCAAACCATTTGAGATATTTCAAAAACTTTATTATCGGCTTAAAGTACAATCAAAACATTTACGAATGGAACTCTACTTCGTTCATATGGTCACCGCGAGCACGTATGTAGCGGTCGATTCGTTGGACCCAATTTTCGATGACTCGGCCACACATTTCGGCCGAAACGGCCGCTATTTCGCGATCAATGCTGGCTCTGAGCTCTTGCAAGTCATCGGCTTCTTTAGCATAGACCAATGACTTGACGTAGCCTATAAGAAAATAGTCTAGAGGCGTTAAATCGCACGAACGAGGCGGCCAATCGACTGGCCCATTTCTTGAGATAACACGCTAATCAAGCTTACTCTTCAATAAATCGATTGTCACGTGTGCTGTGTGGCTTGTGACACCGTCCTGTTGGAACCACATGTCGTCCAAGTCTATATTTTCCAGTTCGGGCCAAAAATAATCGGTAATCATGGCGCGATAACGATGGCCATTCACAGTAACGTTACGATCGTTATCGTCGACGAAAAAATATGGTCCAATGACGCCGCCGGCATGCAAACCGCAACAAACAGTTATTTTTTGTGGATAAAGTGGTGATTCGTGATGCACATGTGGATTATCACCCGCCCAATAACGCATATTTTGCTAATTGACGTTCCCATTTAACTAAAAATGAGCTTCGTCACTGAAGATGATTTTGCGATGGAATTCATTATCTGGGCGCATCTTTTCCAGAGCCCAATCGGAGAACGTACGTCGCTTGAAATGGTCCATCGGCTTCAATTCTTGAGTCAGCTTGATCTTGTATGGGTGTTAACCAAGATCCTTACGCAAAATTCGCCGTAAAGTGGTCTTTGTGATGCCCAATTCTTGAGAACGCTGTGGAATTGACTGTTTTGTATATTTTCGACACTTCGACCAACCCGTTGTCTCACTGGCAAGGCAACATCACACCACGAATATGTAGACTCAAATTTTTGCACTAAACTTGTTATTGTCTGTCTACTATGGCAAGAATTACGACCGAAAATTGCAGTTAACGCTCTTAAAGTTGCGATCACCGACTCCTAATTTCGGTAGTAAATTTTTTATAGTTTGCAGACGTTGTTTGTTCATGTTCTTTACCATGATAAAAATGTGGAGTTTACTAAATAAACTAACAGCGACAGTTCGATGATTAGTGAAAGGGTGCGTTCAGAAATTTAATTCAAAGTTGTCAAGTCCCTGTTGGAAAACTCCGTATTTATGCCTTCTTCCCGCCCATTCTTGAATAATTATCCAACATGACTGTACAAAAGTGCGTAGTCAAATTTATGAAGTTATTTTTACTAAAATCCTTGGTAGCATTCTGAGAGAAGAAAAACAAAGGTATTTTAGCAAATTTTTTTACTTTTTTTCAAGCTATTTTGCTAAAATCCTTGAAAGATTATACTCCTCTCTTACTATTTTTTTTTATTTCTCAAATTATATCCTAACAAATTTAAGCTAAACATTTTCTCCGTGTGGTTAGTATCTAACGTGTGTATATATATCCAGATATACCTCATATCGCACCGACATGCGACAACGCATGAATTCACTTCACCAACTATAACTAATAACAACAACAACAACAACTGGTTTTTGCACAGCATAGGTTAGTTTATTAGCAAGTTTCATGTACATGATTTTCGGTATGTAGTTAGCACGATACGTTGATGCCATCGATGTTGCTCTGGTGCACTGGTACGTATGGCTAAAACAACAAGAGAACGGGTAATAGAAAAACATGACATTTTGGGCATACATAAGCAACGATATGCACCAAATATAGACACGACAGCTTTTTGTTTTTTTCTATTATACAGGATTGTCGTGTTGATGATAGTGATGATAATGATGATGATGATGATGGTAATGATGATGAATATGATAATGATGATGTTGATGATGATATTGTTGATGATGAAGAAAAACGGTGCTTCAGTTATGACCCTTAGTTGCCTTTTATTGACACATTTGAAAACTTTAAAAACTCAACATAAACTGAACATAAAATTTGATTATTTTTAAATATTGCACAGCAATAGATTTAAAAGATCTCTTGTGTGAAAAATGAAGATCAAAGCTGTTAATCTTTGTGAACTGTTATTAACAGTAATTCTTTTGATTTTTAATGTTCAGTCATATAGAAATCAAACTTCAACAGTAATTTGAACATATACTCGTAAAAATTATGTGCCCGTTACATCTCAACATATGAAATTGTAAAGGTAAAACCTGATATTTTTGAAGAATTATAAAGACCAAAAGCATTAAAAATTTATTTTCATATCTATAAAATATTAGCTATGGTGTAGTTAACTAACGAAAGACAGCGGCTGTCGTAGTTCATCAGTGCCGTTAGAAATTCTTCAATATTTTATTACTTAAGGAAGAACCACGATGAATATTATCTATTATTAAAAACTCTGAAAGGGAAGTGCCATCTTCAACTTGAAGGTATTAAAATTTGACTTATGTTCATCGAAGTTGATGACCGCTTCATTCGAACTTTTAATTACATGCAGCTATGGTAAACGATATGAAATTGAAATCTTGTATAAGTATCTGTAGAGTCTTCAATTATCTTCATCTTATACGAGCATGAGCGGATGGATGCATTTCAGCTTAATGCCTGCTGTTGCTGCAAAAGTCAAGAAACGAAATGTAATTGAGTTTTACTTAATTATGAAATAATTGCAAGGAACGAAACGATGATGTCGTCTGTCCATCTGCACTTCACCACTGCTTGAATTGGACTGAAGCCAAGTTGTCTGTGGCTAATTTTGTGGCAATCATATTAAGGGATATCCTGCTGTGCGAATGCGTCATCATTTGGTTTAATACAATTTTGCATGCATTTTGTGGTTTTAGTTTCACGATTTAGTACCACACTTGACATTAATTATTTAAAAGGAATGCAAACTGTTTTGTTGACTTAAAGGAAAAACATATTAAATGTCTTTTTAAAATCAATTTAACCTCTTGATTATGTGTATCTTCAGAAATCAATTAAAATTGTATGGCACTTTCTCTATAGCATTTACCTTGTACCTACATATATATGTACAAGGTGGTGCAAAATTAATCACCCTATCGGAAGATGTTATAATTTTTACAAAATGGTGTCGTACGTTAATCATATTTAACATTTGTGAACTAGTGAACTTGTGACAAGCAATTGAGCGCTATACTCCGCAAGAGCGTGGAATTATTATAGATATTGTGAAAAAAGCATTTCCTGGTGGCGTAATCTCCCGTTTTGGTGATTTGGCATGGCCAGCAAGATCGAACGACTTAACTATCCCAGACTTCTTTCTTTGGGGCTACTTAAAGTCGGGGGCTTATGCAAACAAGCCCCATGCAATCACAGACTTTAAGGTGAATATTTGACAGGAATGCGGACAGTTATCACCGAAAATCTTGCCGAAAGTCATGGAAAATGCGATAAAACGGGTAAATGTGTATCAACACTGAAGGCAGTCGCTGGACGAATATCATCTTTTCCACTAAATAGAAAAAATTGTAAAGGTCCAAATAAAGATTTCCATCACTCAAAATAATTTTTTTTTACTTAGTAAAAAAGTTATTCAAAAACAAAACTGGATGATTAACTTGGCGCCACCTAGAAACATAAACATAAACATAAACATAAACATAAACATAAGCATAAGCATAAACATAAACATAAACATAAAAATTAACATAAACATAAAAATAAACATAAACATAAACCTAAACATAAACATAAACATAAACATAAACATAAACATAAACATAAATAAAACATAAACATAAACATCAACATCAACATCAACATAAACATAAACATCAACATCAACATAAACATCAACATCAACATCAACATAAACATAAACATAAACATAAACATAAACATAAACATAAACATAAACATAAACATAAACATTAACATAAACATAAACATAAACATAAACATGAACATAAACATAAACAAAACATAAACATAAACATAAACATAAACATATACATAAACATAAACATAAACATAAACATAAACATAAACATAAACATAAACATAAACATAAACATAAACATAAATATAAATATAAACATAAACATAAACATAAAAATAAACATAAACAAAAACATAAACATAAACATAAACATAAACATAAACATAAACATAAACATAAACATAAACATAAACATAAACATAAACATAAACATAAACATAAACATAAACATAAACATAAACATAAACATAAACATAAACATAAACATAAACATAAACATAAACATAAACATAAACATAAGCATAAGCATAAACATAAACATAAACATAAAAATAAACATAAACATAAAAATAAACATAAACATAAACCTAAACATAAACATAAACATAAACATCAACATAAACATCAACATAAACATCAACATCAACATAAACATAAACATAAACATAAACATAAACATAAACATAAACATAAACTTAAACATAAACATAAACATAAACATAAACATAAACATAAACATAAACATAAACATAAAAATAAACATAAACATATGCATAAACATAAGCATAAACATAAACAAAAACATAAACATAAACATAAACATAAACATAAACATAAACATAAACATAAACATAAACATAAATATAAACATAAACATAAATATAAACATAAACATAAACATAAACATAAACATAAACATAAACATAAACATAAACATAAACATAAACATAAACATAAACATAAACATAAACATAAACATAAACATAAACATAAACATAAACATAAACATAAACATAAACGTAAACATAAACATAAACATAAACATAAACATAAACATAAACATAAACATAAACAAAAACACAAACATAAACATAAACATAAACATAAACATAAACATAAACATAAACATAAACATAAACATAAACATAAACATAAACATAAACATAAACATAAACATAAACATAAACATAAACATAAACATTAACATTTACACTAACATTAACATTAACATTAACATTAAGATTTCAACAATCTCAAAACTTTGGAGAGTAAAGAGAATGTTGTAATACTCAGTTACTTACAGAGAACGTAACACGGTCCTTTTAGGCTACTGTTTCATACTTTTGAATATATCTTAAGGGAGTATTCCTGGTTGGAAGGCTTTTTTTGGACCCTTTTTGAAAAACTTCTCATTTGAAAACGCAAAGAGTTATTTAAAGTCTGTTTTTATATTGTATGAACATATTAAATTAAATAAAAAATTTTTGTTTCCTTTGTACGAGGGCTGTTCAAAAAGTTGTCGGCCTTCAAAGTTAGGCGCCGAAAAAAAAGGTAAAAAAGGACTTCGGATCATCTGAAATTGAAAAAGTAAACGCGTTAGATTCAGTACAGATGTAGTTCTGGTCTCTACCTCAATCATAATTTTGTGATTATTTTTTACAAATGGCGGTCATTGAAAAATAAAAAACCGATTTTGGGTCTTTTTTTGTAGTTTAGTGTAAAAAAAATAGTAAAAAATTGTTTAAATTTGTGATTGAAGTAGGCACCAGAATAATGCACTTTGTTTCATCAAAAGCGGTTCAGAAAGCTCGAAAAACGTGGTTTTGAGATAAACGCGTTTAAGTTTGAAGTTATTTTTTTGCATCAAAAAACAAAATTGAACTGAAAAATTTGAGCATGCATTTAGGTTTTATCAAAATCACTGAACCGATTTTGACCGGAGAAAAGTGACTTCGAAGTTCAAAAACGTGATTTTGAAAAATCTCAAAGAAAATTTTAGGCAATAAAACATTTTTTTTTTTAAATACTAACATATATCAATCTGCAATGCCAGCCCCATAAAGAACTCCTTCCTCTTCTTCAAAAAATGAGGACTCAGCGGCTCTTTGTACTCTTCGGGCAGTTCTACCTTCTTTTGATGCGGTCAGAGCTATGGCTTCGGACCTTTTCAAACGTTTTTCGTTCCGAGAATCGGGTTGCCCATTAGGTTCATTATTTGAAGAATTGGCAAAAAACCTTCGTTAAATATGACAGTTGCAATATAATTGGCAATCTCAATAGTGCGTGCGCCGGTGTACATATGCTTCGGTGCGAATGACCACAGCACTGCGTTAAAAGATTCGTTGCTGTTTTGAGTTTTGGAGCCAAGGCATCTGTTGAACAAATCATGGGCTGACAGTGCTTCGAAAATAGGTTTGATTGCTTCCTGGACTCTCTGATTTAGAGGTGCATACGTATGCTTGAAGCTGTCGATTGTCTTTTCTGCTACCGCGCACCAGCTCGACGCACCGGTCGGACAGTTTTGGTGCTGTGGAGCTTCATCAGTCGAGATTTTGTGCAAAAACGTTGCCCAAACAGCCTTCTTCATGTCAGCAACCGACAACCAACTGGACAAAAAAGGCCATACCTCCTAAAGTATTTCGAATTTCAAAAAACCCTTTTAGGACGATATTCTCAAATAATATCCAAGCTATAAAAATCCAACCAGGAATACTCCCTTAAAGTATGGAAAATCACCTGTTTTATAAGGAGATGTTTATAAGATAGTGCTGCAATTTAGTCAGACTGTATAATGGGTTTAGTTGACTAAGATATATTCAATTGGTATAATAGGTATGTAATCAGTTCTTGAAATTATTCATATTCCTCAAAAGGCATGGTTGGCTATAAGCCAAAATCGAAATCAAAGAATTCAGACAACAATTTCGATTTATCAGCTCAGTAAGTCAAAGCCTTGTCATTTAAAAAGTATTGAAATAGATGAAGATGTGTGGTTCATTACTTTTTAATAAATTGCCAATATTTTTGGTTTGGGATCACGTCCATTTTTTAGTAATTTCCTTAAAGCCATGAAGAAAATATTTATAAGGCAAACCAATTTCGTACTTTGAGACGGACAGTTAAACAACTTTCTCCCAAACCAAGCCCCCTCCTAACGTTCTTAAGTCATTTCCTTACATCGAGAAAAATTGAGTTTAAACTGAACTTGAATAGATTACCTAATTTTATTTGAATTTTCGACTTAATCGGTGCTCTAGTACCGACTTCGCCAAGCCACTTAAGGCTTGTTTGGTTTAATATCCCGTCTTCTAATCCCCCAAAACGTTTTGTGCCGATTTCTGAGAAATAAACTTCATTCAACTCCCTCTTGTGCCGTATATTCTCAGAAACCAATTTCAGGAACCCCTCAAAGGTGGATATTTTGAAGAAACTAACATCGTCTGTATTGCCCAAATTTTCGCATAGTTATTAAAAAATATCGGTCTTGTGGTAAACGCTTAAGTTTTATCCATCGAATTTAGATCGAAAAATCTGTTTTTTTTTTGTGGCTCTCATGATAGGCTTATCATAAACAAATACTATGGGCAGCCAACGATTTAATTGAAACATTCTTAAAATTTCCATTATTTGATTCGAATATCGATGTGTTTATTTCATATAGATAGTTCGAATTATGCAGAATGACGCAATATATCTAAGGAAAACATATGTTTTCAATATTTCCACAAAATATTTATCTTTAAATTCAAACATATTTCTGCGTATTTTGGTGCATATCTAAACGTAATTATTTCCAAATTATACCAAATCAAATTTGGAAAATATTTCACAAAATTTCACCTTAATGCCACCATCATTTCTAAATTGTTTTTTTTTTCTCTCCTTTTACTCTCCTTGCAGCTGAAAGCGACCTTTTAACATTCGCACAACGTAAAACTCATTACGAGAGCGACAAGTCAGCACGTAAGGAGCTCTTCACCGCCGAAACTCGTCCACATAGCGTTAAGGTGCTCTACGAAAATGCGGGCAAAGCGTCCCCGCCACCAGCGATTGCTACTACATCGCCACGTTCAACCTCATTTGCATACGACACTTACGATGGTCTCGTCGACTTTTCAGGTACAGGTGCTTCACAGGCTGCTGGCAGCGATGAACTGGTTTGTACACCCGTATTTGGAAAAGCCAATCGCAAGATGAGGACACGAATTGATGCTGAAATTGAAATAAGATTGGTTAGTATTTTATTTTGTTAGTTGGTTTATGTTGGCTGGCTGTTGTTGGTTGCCGCTAGAAATAAGTTATGCCAGATAGATAGACGGTACCAAATGATGATTTGCCATGTTTTGTTAAGCCATCAACATGTCTGCACCATTTTCGGATATGACATTAGATTGGAATCTGCGCACAGAACTTATGGATTCATTTTTATTGTATCTTGTGGTAGAAATTAATTGGAATTGGAGTGACAACTTTGCACACTGACTGCTATGCATGCTTCAGCCTAGGGAAGCCTTATTTGGCCTAATGATATTTGTTAGCTTACCCGTATTAGTAAAGCTGTCATAAGATTTATATAGAACGTCCTTTATAGCAGATTCGTTTGAGTAACACAAAAATACAAAAACAGTTTTAAAGACCTCGACCGGTATCCAATATCAAACGAATTGCGATAGTTTTGAAATTCTGAAAATTTCTAAAATACAATAGACCCCTTTTACATTGGTCAAGACTTGCCGTCAAGTCTGTGAGTTTGTTGATAAAAGAGGCGGACATCAACGTGAGAGAGGGTAAGTTTAAAAGGGAATAGCAAAGAATTGATTTCAAGTATTCTGGGTAGCCTTCTACTTGACAAAAAATAAAGATGAATTGATGATGTAGAACTAAAAATTGTAGTAACGTAACGATTTCGATGAGAAGTAAAACTGTGTTTTGATAAATATCCATTGAAATGGATGGAAGAAAAATGTTTGTGTGGTCGCTACAAAAAGTTCATAGAAATGAAAGTGGAGATTCTCTAAGTAGTTAAAGAATTCACTATGAGAGATAAGATTTTATTACAATTTTGAAAAACTTAAATTTTAATGTAACATTTTACATTAATTATATTGAAATAAATTTGAGCTTTAGGCCAAGTATGTTGACAATAAGACAACGTGAGGATAATGAAGACAACAACCAACAACAACAACGAATTGGCTCTGTATAAGGCAAATCATATAGCAGACTAGACAGACTGTTTCGTTGGCCGCTACACCAGCTCTTCCAAGATGCATATTAGAGTGGGTCGGTCTCCATACAAAAAAAAAGTTTGAAAAGTTCACCCCTTATTTTAAAGATGACCTCGAGACAGCTCCAAAAACAAAAAAAATTTTTTTGGACCCCCGGAAAAACCGCCAAATTTTATGTCCGATTTAAAAAAAATGATAGGATTAAAGCTCAAATTTGTTTCTTGGATTAAAGCTCAACTTTACGAAGGTTCCTTTTTATATTTCTGTCCTAAAAAGGAAAAAATAGATATTTTTAATCGAAATTGGTGTTATTGTTTTTCAAAATGGCTCCATGAAATATCGTCCAAAAGAAAAATTGTCAAAAAAAAAAAAAAAACAAAAGGAAATATCAACCAAAAATAGAAAAGGGTTAAAAAATAAAAATCGAAATGTCACCCAACAAAAACGACAAAAAGCCCAAAAATGTTTGGAACAATGGCCCAAAAACAAAAAATGGAAATTCACCGAAAAAAAAAAAAAAAAAAATTGTACAATCGCGAAATTGTTTGCATTGTTCCCAGGAGATTAAATTCCCTTGTACGAAATGAGCAGAATTTTCAAGGCCCATTTTAATTCAATGAATCTATGCAAATATTTCGTACAACCGAATTACTTAGGCGACTTTTCTTTTGGGCGATATTTCATGGAGCATTTCAAAATATTCTCTATGAAGATCAATACACTTTTGCATATGTTTCAATCAACATTTGAAGCACTTTTTCCAATCCGATTGAGATAACACTCCGATTTAAAAGAACGTTTTGAATGCAATAACCGCCTCTTCGGATGTCCAAAAATCGTTGACCATGAAATTTTTTTTTCTATTTTGTCATTGGGTGCTAAGTCAGGGCTGTACGATGGCCCATTAACTCATGATGCAGATTAGTTCGCCTCTGCTTCGACTTTTCCGAATTTCTCCGATGACTTATGGCAAACAAATCGTCGTGTTCTATTCAGAATTGATTGCCTTACGTTGCTCTAACCTAGGAAACCATTTGTTTTATTGTGTTTTTTTTCGCAAACAACTTTTGTTGATATAGCTCGTTTTAGAAGACCAATACGGTCTATTGCTGTTTTGTTTTGGGAATTCAGCTCCTAAAGTACTTATCCGATTGCCGTAATTTTTTCTCAACAGATAGAAACCATAAACACGGAAGTGCCCGTATAAAAAAAAGTGGGTGGTATTCAACGAAGGGGCGTGTCACTATTAGAAAAACTATATGTCGAAAAATATTGACACTAGGGTGCTGAACTTTAGTACATGGGTAGGCATAGTTATTACAAATTACGGTCAATAAAGTGGGCGTTATTCAACAAAGGAGTGTGGCAATATTAGAAAAACACTGTATCTCGAATAATATTGACACTAGGGTTCTGAAATTTAGTACAGGGATAGGAATAAGTATTAAAAATTAGGGTCAATAAAGTGGGCGTTATTCGACAAATGGGCATGGCATTGTTAGAATAACACTGTATCTCAAATAATATTGACACTAGGGTTAGTACATGGGTAGGCATAGTTATTACAAATTACAGTCAAAAAGTGGGCGTTATTCAATAAAGGGGTGTGGTAATATTATAAAAATAATATATCTCAGTTAATATTGACACTAGGGTACTAATATTTGATATGCAGGTAGGTGGGTAGGTAGAATCATTACAAAAGTGGGCGGTATTGTACATATGGTGTGACATTTTAAGGTAAGTACTATATATCGGTTAATATTGATACTTGGGAACTGAAATTTGGCACAGGGCTAGGTAGAATCATTGTAAAGTATGGTAAATAAAGTGAGCAGGATTAGAGAAAGGGCGTGGCGCTTTAAAAAAAAATTGTAAAGAGGCAAAAAATGGAAAATACCCAACAAAATTTCAGAAATTAATAAAACTAATTTTTTAAGAACAAAGTTTCATGTTTAAAATTTTCCTCGAGAATACTATTACATAAAATTTTTCATATTCTCTAAAAAGGAAGAAATAAAAACTTTAAAAAAAAAACCGACTTCAAAATCACTACAAAGTAAAAAATAATTTTAAATTACTTTTCCCATTAATTTCTTGGTCAAATTTTAAATGTTATTTATATGCATTATAATATTGGAAATCTTATCATTTTCATTTTTTCTATATTATTTTATTATCATCAATATATTAATTGCTTTATGAACATAAAAGCTTTGAAGTCGGCGCTAATCTTTGACATACAATCATGATCTTTTACCATCCCTGCACTATTTTAAACTTTTTTATTTGATGCTATGCTGCCTTGGTGACACTGTAGTCATTTTAAATCTTATTTTAAAAGAAATTTTTAAAGATTTGTATACATTAACATTCTCACTATACTGGTTTGGGTGAGCTTGTAAAGCTCATATTGAATATGATATGGTGCGTAACAGCTGCACAAATAATGCATGGAACACATTGGCTACATTCAGCGTACTCAACAATTGTCAACTGAAAGAAAAAATCCCTAAAAAGCTTTTATATTCATAAAGTTATTAATATTTTTATGATAATAAAAGCAATTAGAAAAAATTAAAATAAAAAGATTTCGACTTAGTAAGATTAGCGCCGACTTCACTGAACCAAATATTGTTCTTAAAATCAAAGAATCTCGTTCATAAAGCGAAATTCATTGATTTTTAAGAACTATTCATTGCCCCAAAGAACGAATTCTTTGGTTCAATGAATCGTTGTTCTTAATTTTAAGGAACAGTTCATTGTTCGTGTTCATTAAAATTTTGTTCCAGTTCTTGTGTTGTAATATCTAAAAAACCATTAGAGAATTTTATCTCAATAAAAAAATGATTTTTTAAAATATATCTTGATATTGTTTTAAAATTTCTAAGGACAGACTAACTTATTGTAACAGTTGTATGTGTCATTAATTGATCATTTTTCTTCATAACATATCAAAGAAATAACGTAAGAACAAAGATTCATTGAATCAAGGAACTCGTACTTTGGACCAATTTTAATGTATAATACATTGGAACAAAGAACTTTTTCTTTGTTATTAAGTACGTTTTTGGTTCTGTGTTTAAAGCTTTTATCGACGGTGCTTACGAAAAAAATCTTCCGACAGAAAATTGCGGCGAAGAAAATCTCTTTTTTCAAAAAGTGGCGGAAAAAATCACTTTTATCAAAATGCGGCGAAAAAAATCACTTTTACCAGAATGCGGCGAAAAAAATCTTTTTATTTCATGCCTACGTGTTAGACAGCGTGTTAGAAAATTTCGAAAATTTTCATTGCTTTTGTTAAAAATTTTTTATGTAAAATATCGAAACAATCATATGAAATATATCATTATGTTATATTATTTGTTGATAAAAATCATTTTATAGGGTACTGTAAGGAATTATAAAGATGAAATTATAAATAGAAATAATTATTTGAAAACATAATTTTTTTCAGAAAAATTGTTCCCATTCCTTAAAAAATACAGCATTGTTAACGTCACACTCTGAAAAAAGATTTTCTTCGCCGCATTTCATAAAAAGAAATTTTCTTCGCAGCAGTTTAAAAAAAAGGATTTTCTTGATCGAGTTTAAAGAAGAGATAGTCTTCGTAGGGACCGTCGTTATGTTTATAAAGCAATTAATGATAATGATGATAATAAAACCAAATAGAAAAAATGAAAATTATAAGATTTCCAATATTATAATACATTAAATAGCTTTTAACATTTGACCAAGAAATTAATGGGAAAAGTTATTTCAAATTATTTTTTACTTTGTAGTGATTTTGAAGTCGGTTTTTTTTTTTTTTTTTTGTTGAAAAGTTTTTATAACGTTCAAATGTTCTTATTGAAATCCAATGTCTTAATGATGTCTGTCATACTAATACCCAAAGATGGCTCAATTCCACGGTATGTTATCGGTTCACAGACAGCATCGATGTTTTATGGCCCAGCAACCGATTTTGGACGACCTTCATGGAATTAAATTCGTTATATCAATTTTTTTACAGTGCTGTAAGATGGTGTTTTATCACCGTATAAAGAATTAAGTTCATCGATGATTCTTGTCTTGAAAATCCACGTCGAAAGTTCTGAAAAATAATCGCACGAAAATATTGACGATAATTCCAATTTTTTTAACTTTAAACAAAAAGTTTTTATTGGGAACTTTGAATATTTAAAACTTTGAAATTCAAATTTCTCCCAATATTGGCTATTACCTTCTAGTAAAACAGCACGCTTGTTTAAACACAATTGTGTCAAAAATTTTCATTATCCTTTTGCTATTTCACTCAACCAATTGTAGAGGATAAAGAAACACGAAATATTGCATGAACTTAAATCATTTCTACGAATAAATTCGCCGTTAAATGCAAGCAAAATACTAATTTCCTAACCGAAATAACCAAAACAGTAACTAAAACGTATACTTAAGCCTCCTACATGAACTCAAAGTGCCAATCATTATAAAGGCATGTAAAATAAGACATTTCAACGCATTCCATATGCATTCATTATGTTTTAATTACAACTCGCACAAATACACATGTGTCGAAATTGGTCGGAACCAACATGGCGGTAGGAAGAATATAGTAAAAACTAACCCCTCTAAAGCGAAAAACTATTAATCATCCAAAAAAACAACAGAGGCAGGTCAGTGCCAACAAAAAGCAGCTGCCACAAAAAAAAAGGGAAAAAATCATTAAAAAACTATAAACAATGCAAACTATACAGTAATTTCTAACAAAAGCCGAATGTGGCAACACGCATACCGCGACTTATCAGCTTAAATCAAACGCCTTGAAAAAAAAAACATAATGGTGAGAAATAAAAGCCTTGAAAACATTGCAACATTTTAACATTTTCAAAAATGTGATATTGTCACGCAAATCTGAGTATTATTTTTTTGGGCTCTAATTAAAATGACGCCAAAATGTATGGGGGTGGTGCACACTTTATGCCAAGGACACCTAAACGACAAACAAAGACTGATGACTACTTTACAGAAAAGCGGCAATTTTTTATGAAATTGCTCAGCAAAACCAAACCAATCAACAAATTGATCAAAAAGCACTTAGCAACAGTCATTTCTGAATCCATCAAAGCATTTTAAGCAAATTGGTAAAGTAGACATTAAGCGGGCAATACAGAAGAGAAAATTTCATTGAAAGTTTTATAAATGTGACATAAAAACCACTTTCTTGACTTTTTTTTTTTGAGTTCCTTGGTGGATCAATAAAGTATAACAATCGTAATAAAAGAATTTTTTTTTTTTGACTCTTAAATAAACCACTTCTTTACGTTTTATTGAGTTCTTTGGTGGATCAATAAAGTATAAACGTCATAATAAAAGATTTTTTTGCTTTCGACTCTTTAATAAACACTACATAAAATTGAATAAAAAAAAGTAAAGTGGGTTTGAATAAAAAAAGTCCAAAAAAACCCACTTTTATCGCCCCTCCTCTCACACCACCCCCAACTTTAATTTGTCACACATTCGTTAGCAAAAAAATAAAAAAGAAACAATTGCGTGTCAAGCCAATTGAAAAAATAAAAGCCGAAGAAAATAAAACTAAAACAAAGACGACAACGTCGACAAACACTCATTGTTACAGCAATGTTTGAAAGCATTACATACAGAGCAAATCAAGCCACAAATTGCGACAGTTTAATCAAGCATGCCTGCCAGACACGAGACGACGTTAGCAAAATTGTAACGTTATGTTGTTGTGCTGCGGCTCTGCTTACTAACTACGTACTATATACGAGTAAATACTACTATACGTAGCTGTGTTTATTGTGTGACTTGTACGAACTTCGGTGTTTTGTCGTCTTTAAATCTGTAGTCATAAATAATGCGCTTAATATCTCGGAAACTGCTTTCGAAGAACTGCTGTGTGGTCTATTATGTTGCTGATGGTGATGCTGTTGTTGCTGTTGCTATTACTTTTGTGGCCTACAAGTCAACAGCAACTACTATGTTATTGCAAACAGAAAAAAAAATAAAAAAAAAGAAATAATGATGTTGCTGCCGCCTCAAATCAAGCAGCAAACAAGTTTCGCAACTTGACTACTTTGCGGCCTAGTGGCAAGGCAAGCATACGAATGGGGTTCGTACTGACTCTCTTATTGCCACGGTTGGTTACATTGCGCGTCTAAAGTTCATTCCCTAATTGTCAAAAGTGTTCACCTCATACACCGTTCAATTAATTGTTTGAATATACGGTAAATTGTAGTTTAAACATCTCTCCAGAACATGCATTTAAAATTTCCCCAAAGTTTCAGAAATTAAATTACTGTTATTTTTAACCATGTAAAGCTTTAAAATTTAAGCTTTACATGGTTTGCCATTGCCATTGACGGCCGAACAGAAATTAATTCAATTGAAAAAACTTTCTGTGTGAGATGGAAATTGAACCAGAGTTCTCTGGGGTATGGGGTATTGTACAGGACCAGGGTTAACACAACTGGGTTGGGATTTATGCTACAACAGAGGCATCAGCAAAATATTCTTCAAGCTGGATTAGCCAAGTAAACAAACTATATAGTCAGTTTTACAGCAACATGACACAGGATCAACAAACATCAAACTAGCACAAATTACAACGCGGAAGTTGTTTGATAAAATTATCACACAGGCCGTATCCTCGCAAATAATTGAGATTAGCTCAGGAATGGAAGATCACTTGTGTTCCATGAACAGTTTTTAAACAACCTGCAAATCAACTGGAATCATATGAAAATCATGCCACCAAACTGCATTTTCCGCAGTCAGTGCCACAATGTTCTTTTTCTTGCTAACAGCTGCTGTCGTCCATCGGTTGCTGTCGGTTGGATTCAACGCCTCCAACGCTCAAGCTCACATTGTCTTGATAAAGAATAACATAATTCTTAGTGCTTGTTTGTTCTCCTTATTTCACGGAACACTTCTGGCAAACAAATGGTTGTGTACCATTCCGAATTGACCATTATACGTGTCTCAAGTGGTACCGCTGTCACATGACCAGCTTTTTGTAAGAAACATACGACCATTTGCTTCACTGGGCTTTGAGCCAGGCCCTTAGACAAGGGGGGGATTTTTAGGGTTAAACCCCCCCCCCCCCCCCTTATGGTCCAAAAAGTATAAAAAAATAATTTATTAGCATTAATATAACTTTGCCAATTTGCGAATACTTTGCTGCACGTGCGTCTTTTTTCTCTTACAGTGCAACTGCAAGTGTAAACAGCAACAGCGAAAACATCAACATGCTTAAGTATCGAAAAAAGTTCGATATATTCAATTGAACTTTGTCTACCACCAGCAATTTAAGAATTTATTGCTTTAACAGGTGTTACGTGAAAGTGGTGAAATTTTGATTGAGTTTCGTTGGATAAGTTTAAGAGTTTCTATTGTTAATTTTACTGTGCCAAAACTACTAAAATGATTCTACTTAATTGGCTGCAGAAACCAGAAGTAAAAAAAGCTAGAACGGTGGAAAGTACTTGCTTGATTTAAATGATTTTTTTTCCTTTATCAATGCGTAAATGTGTTAAAAAGTTGCCGAATATTTCTGAATGTTTGAAAGCTGATTGAATATTAATGAATTAGCTTTTTGCTTGATGCGGAACCGACAAAATCCGAATAATATTATATTTCATCTGCATTGCAGAAAACGTTCAAGAAACTTTGGAATCTGAAAAGTCTTCAGAACTTCCTTTGTAACCTGCACTTGAAGAAAGCTTTAATGTTGACAGCTATGTGGAAAGCGGTAGTACAAGTTGTGTTATTAAAATTTTACTTTTAATGTTTATAACTCTAAGTTCGTGTGTATGATTGTAGAAATTGTTCCAGAAATATCATTTGATTCATCGGAACTGCCTCCGACTTCGAGAGTATATCAATGTCCAAATAACGATATTTCCAAGTTGATGAGCAATTTTTCCGACTCGAACCGCCTTGAAATTTTTCAAAGCATTTATGTGCCTCCACCAAATTTTAATTTTCCTGGTTGGTTTACTCCAAATTAGAAAATGCAGCTTATTTAAAGTTTTGCGTATTTGTTAGCACTGGTTTTGGAGGTGCAGGAACACAACCTCTTGGTAATTTTACCGAATGATAATAAAAACTTTTAAATAAAATTTTCTAACCTTTTCATTGTGGCCTTTACAAAAGTCAGGAAATACAAGAAAATGTCGTTTTCTAATCGTGGTTATTTTTATGTAGAATTTTAAACCGATATAGTTTGCAAGTAAATTATTAAAATAATAAAATAAGAGGCTTAATTAACGTCATTTTAGAATTTTGTTTTGAAAATTTTCTTTTTTTAGCGTCTTTCTGTATTCCAAAATGACAGTGCAACGATAAGCAAGATATATAGCCGAAACACATTGAGCTCAACAAACGACAGTTTTGATATTATAGAACACACGTTTTTTATGTTAAATGGGTGTGCATCCTTAAGCATACATAGGGATTGCAGTGTTACAGCGGACGCTGTGTAATTAGAGTTAACAAAAAAAAACAAAAAAATAAGAAGACTTAATCTATCTTCTATCTATATATTTAAAAATTAAATGCGTGTGCGTTAGTCTTGCTAAGGCTCAGAAACGGCTGGGCCGATTTTAAGAATTCTTTTTTTGTATTGTTTGCCTTAATACAGATGTGGTTCAGAAAGAAAGAAAATTACAATAACTTCAAGGAACAGCGGAAAAATCGAAAAAATCGAAATTGGTAATTTTGTATGGGAATTGCCACACCAGACTACTTTAAATAGCCAACGAATCTTAACTGCTGGACGGATTTAAATCAAATTCGGCACACACATTACTTGAATCCTAGATTAGGTTATGGCATACTTGGTTTTGACCACGCCCCTTCTTCTGCCCCTTTACAAGAAACGTAAATTATCCTACCAGCGTACTTTTATTAGCGAAACTCTGCGTCTAAATAATAAAAAGAAAATTCTGTCAAAAAACATTCACACATCTTCAAAATTGCACAAAATTTTAGTACAGCGTTTTTTTTTTAATAACTTCGTTTCCTTAGAATAACAAAAAACTATCAGAAATTCGTATTTCTTACTTTCGATGAAAATAACTCCGTTTGTTTTTTTAATATATTTCATCCAATATCTTTTCGTTGATAAATTCAATTTCCCATTCTGCGGATCGATCCTTAGGCCGCCTCAAGGCTTCAAAACTAACAGTTGAGGTGACTATTTTTATTCAAATTGAAATGTACTAAAAAAAAATAGAATTCGCAATAAAATAATATGACAGCACAATCTTTTGAATTCGAATAATAGCAGCCTATTACATTCCGTGTTAATATGGGATATTGGTTTTGATGTTTCATTCAATCAATAATTGAAATTCGATTGGCACCATTTGTTATCGATCATGAATGTTCGATAAAACATTAATTTCGGGTGGAATCGTGATTGCTCGAATTTAGGGCGGGACGAAGTTTGCCGAGCCTCTAGTATAAATATATAAAATAAACAAAAATAAAGTAAATTAATTTCTGCTTTATGTATTTGGTGTACAAAAAAGTTTTAAAGTGTTTTTTCAAGTTTGTCGCTTTATTGTGAAAAATTTGTTACAAATTCATTTTTCAAAGTATTGTCCATTTCTAGCCACTGATTTTTCCCATCTTTCTGGTAATTATATAAAAAATACCTTTTCATTTATCGATATCAAAAACTATCGATATTTTTTTTTTAATCCAAACCCCCCCTTAGGTAAATCCTGGCTACGGGCCTGCTTTGAGCTCAAATAAGTTTTGTTGGATTTGGTTTATCTTGAAAGTTTGAAAGACCCATACAGTCGACTGTTGTTTACTTTCAGGCTCATACGTATAGATCCATGATTCGTCAACAGTCACTACGTATTTTGAAACACCGCGATTGTATTTCTTGGGCGTTTTTTTGTACGAATCGTGAAGAGCCTTTTTTTGAGCGATTGTCAAATTATTTGGAATACAACGTAAATAAATCTTTTCACAACGATGTGTTCATGTAAAATGATATGTATGCTGGTGGAAGTAATGCCCAGGGAAGCCCCAATCTCACAGATATCACATGATGATCCAGCATTATCAGTTCGCGCACAGCCTCAATGTTTTGTGGCACAACAACAGATTTTGAACGCCCTTCACAAAATTCATCAGTAAGCTTAGTACGGCCTCGATTGAATTCTGTGTACTACCGATATATATAGGTTTTTGATGGTGCTTCATCGCCAAAAGTCGAATTGAGTTTATCGATACACTTTTCTTGAGATAATACACGGCGAAAATTGTAAAAAACAATCGCACAAAAATGTTCACGTGTTAATTATATGTTTATGGTTAAATACTATTTTTAAAACGCTGTTAACAACACAATAAGCGTACGAACACCAAAACATTGTGAGTACGTATAAGCTAAAATTTGTGAAACTTCACAATGGAAACGTTAGTTTGACCGGAATGACATCAGCGTTGCCAGATCCCGTAATATAAGCTATACTGTTCAGTAGAGTGGGTCGGCCTCCATACAAAAAAACAAAAGTTTGAAAAAACCACCCCCTATTTCAAAGCTAACCTCGAATGGATTCCAATATAAATAAAAAATTTATTTTTTTGGACCATTGGAAAAACAGCCGAAATGGTATTTTTTCTATAACTTGAGCATAACATATCCGATCTTAAAAAATAATATGTCGTTTATTATTAAAAAAAAAAAAAAAAAAAAAAAAGGTCATATTTGACTAGTAAACCTTGTTAGCCCGATTTACCCCCCTAAAATTGTTTTTGTTTTATCATAAAATTAAAGACCTACAAATTTTTTTACATTTTGTTCAAAAAATTATCAACAACTTTAAAAACAAAGAAGTTATAATGGTTCAAATATTTGGTACAATGCTTTTTTCATTATGTATGAATTACTTTTTTTTAATTCAAACAAAATTGAAAATTAACTGAATTATTTTTAAAAATTAAGTAATGAAATTAAAATAAAATATTTTTCTTAAGATATTTAGGTATAAAAACGAGTTAATAACGTTATTCAAACAAAATTTCCCACGAATCGTGGCAATATATTCAAGTTTCTCAAAAAAATTATAAACTAAATAATTATAGTATCCAAAAGTTGAAAAATTCTTCATGAACTGTGGCAGCGTACTAACATTCCGATTGTGGTAAAGTCTTATTTGTTTAAAAGAAGGCATAAAAATCTGATTACTCCAAATGTGTGCTATTTAAACCTATAGGATAAAATAAGGTAATATCGTGATCATTTTTAAATTAGCTATAACGTCCAAGACTTTTACCTGAAGGCTCCAAGTTTGGTAAAATACATGCGGATAACGATGAAGTGGAATATGGTAACATTGTTAATCTCTACAAATTTCACAAAAACTCATCTAAACTTTGCAAATTTTCCATATAAACTTTGATTTTAAATATACAAAGTATGTTTAGAAATTTTTCAAAATCTAATGAAAACCACACCTACCTCCCATACGAAGTAGCGTCATCAAAAATAAAATCTCTTAACATTCCACAATAATTAATCACTGAAATACTTAAGTTTTGAAATTTGTCAAAATTAAATGCATACTTCGCCTATCTCCCATATAAAGTGACGTCATCAAAATAGAAAAACCTTCATAAATTTCATATAAAAAAATGTGTTGACTTAATATTTTATAAATAGCCTCTAATATTTAAAACGTTTAATATTCAAAACAATGGGCTGAAATTTGGATAATGTGGATAAAAAAACATACCCCTCATACAAGCTGACGTCATCAAAATAATAAAAACTTCAAAACTTCGGTTATTATATATTACACACGAGCATGGGGATATTTTAACTTTGGGCAAGCCGAAGATAATACATTTCTTACTAGTTATTAAGAACTTTACACTTTCTTCACCATTTTGAATTTCTTCTACTCAATTTTGGGTGTCTCTCGAAAGGCGGAACAGATAAATATTCTTTTGAATTGTTTGAATTAAGCTTAACAATAATGGAATTTACGCTCGAAAACTGACAGACTCTCCTCTTACATAAATTCTAACAAAGGTTTAGTATATTTTAATGAAATTACTGTATCTGCCTAAGAGAGAAGGTTTATAAACACCGTTAACAAATCGGTAAACATTAACATAAGGGGATACTATAGGTAGATTGTAGTGTTCAGTCATATTGTAACTATTTTTTTATATGTTTAACGATTCATTTTTATTTTCTTAAGTCTTCATTCTTTACATATGTCATTGTCGTAGAAGGAAAACTACTGTCGTTTCAAACTACTGTCGTTTCGGTGAATTTCTTTCATGATTTAGCATTTAGCTTAAATTATTATCACTAACTAACTTGAGTTAAATTGACTAAAGGCGGACTAAAGACCGTATAAAAAATTCATTTTTTTTTTTTTTTTTTTTTTTGTTATTTTGACTCGTTTGTTGTGAACCCTTGTGTACTATCTACCAACTTCTCCATCAAAGGTAAATGATTTTTGTTTATTTTTCTGTTGTTTATACTAACGTAATTAACAACAAACTAACGATGGTTAAAAACGTGCCGCACTAACAGCCAAATTCATTCATCCACTCATATTGTGCAATACTGTGTCCATAAGACTATTCCATGGTTGCCGCATCGCAGGGAATTCGTGCGTTGTTTACGTCGTCATCTTCAAAGCTACCGCTTTTAGCAAATTGTAGCTTAAGTGTTGACTTTGGCAAGCAAGTTTTTCCGGCGTCTTAATAAAGTGACGTTTAATCCACGTCAATTCGAATGTGTGCGGCCTATTCGATAATGTGGCCAAGGCTCTTGCGCTATAGTCAAGTCTTCTACATCATTAATAGCCGCAGCAGCAGCTTAGCCACCAGCACAGCCCGCACTTGTATCTATCGTTAGCCATATGGTATTGGCCAGATAGCGCAAAAAGCCACTTACTTATGTTATATTATTATGCATTGACCACATTAACGACTATGGGTCAATATTTTATCTTTAAAAATGTTTTCCAGACGTAGCCAAGTTATAGAATGGAGAAAGAACTAATGAATAACTGTCGCAGATAAGCGCTCCAGACGCTCCGGGAACATTTCAGCATTATTAAATGAATCGTTGTTATTTGTGGCTAGAATAAAGGAAAGAATTTCATTAGGAGATTATCAAACATCGCCACTGTGAACACTTTTTGTTTCGAAAATTTTGTTTTAACATTATTTTTTTTTTTTTTATAAAACTTGTTAATATTTTTCATCATTAAAATTTGTTTTTATTTTTTTATTTTTCTTAGCCCGCCGCCATTGAAGATCTGCGCAAATGGACATCTAGTGAAGCATTGGGTGATGTAACCGTTACACCCGATTGCATGCACCACGTAGACACCTCGATTAGCACCTCAGTGGTTATTGGTGATAATGGCATCCTTACGCCTGCGTTATCTCCGTCCGTACTATCAGCCGATGCAGTAGATGCCCTCTATTCCATTAATATTAGTAACACCCACGATAACACCCAGATTCCTAATGATATAAACAAAGATGTGCCTTTGAATCATCGACTGCCTTCACCCGAAGAACAATGTAAAATAATAGCTTTAAGGTGAGTACCAAAAAAAAAAAAAAATATGATTCGAATCAAAATCTACCCAATTGATGCTATCATAGGATTCATCCTTAAATTAGGGTGCGTTACAATGATAAATGATAGGCAACACTGTGACGTACGAGCATGTCTTTTCCTTCCAAGTCGTTTAGCAAGTCAACACCGTGCAATCTCATTAACATACCCAAGCCCGTCTTTTTCGTTAGCTCAGTTCTTTTGTTTCAATGTAAATTTTATAGAAATCTGTCAATTATTGTCTTTTTTTGGGGATGGGGGGGCATACACACTCCATACAGCTATGGCCAAAAAGCCACAACAAAAAAAAAAATGTTGAATGGTTATCAAGCCATATGCAAAAGAGTCAGAACAAATTAATTCAAATATTCACCATGCGGAAAGCCATTCGCGGTATGCTTGTAAAATTGTTTTTAATGGTTCGTTGATTACAATTAATGCTGGCCTCAAATACAGACATTTTCGACAACATTTGTGTTCTGTCAAATTTTAGACAAACAATGGCTTACATGTATATTTATTAAAATTATCTTTAATATACATTTCATTGTACATAGAGAAATGCCGGAACATTTTAACGGATACCTTCTTGTATTTTTCAATCGCATTTACTTATTCACCTTCGAATAGAATACCTAGCAAATGTTCTCATTTTCCTTTAGTAGTAGATAAGAAAGTCTTGTTACTAAAATACTCTCAGGGTGGCTTATAGCAGAAAAAACAAGTCGTTATTTAAAATATTTTAAAAAAAAAATTGATGTTTTTGAAGAAAAAAATGAAAGAATTCAGGCCTTACAGGCATTAAAAAGTCAAACTGTTCTCTGAGAGTAGCCATGATTTTTATTCCTTCACGCGTACTGCGTAAGGGATATATTATCTTAGTCACAAAGTTTGTAATGCCGTTAAGGAGGCGTGGTAATTATAACCAAGTATATGTATTATTGATCAAGTTCCCCTCTTGAGACTATTTAGCCATGTTCGTCCTTTCTTCTAGTTTTGAAAGAAGCTTAAGTTGAAGAATATTAAGTTGAAGTTCGAAAATGAGACAAATCTGATGAAAACTACACTTACCCCCCATACAAAGTTAATATCAAAACCACAAAATCTCTTACTCTTTTACTAAAATTCACGTATCACAATTTTCAACACAAACTTTAATTTAAAGAAAAACGCCTATTTGCCGTAAAAAGCAGTGACAAAATGGCGTCATAATAATAGCAAACTTTCACTGACTTGATGAATTTTTACGAATTAAAAACATAATTTTTACTGCTGATCGAAAAAATATCGATCAAAAATAAATAATTGTTATACATGATCGAAAAATGAATCGATCACAAATAATTGGTTTAAGGGGGAGGGGGGGGTAAGGTTTGACAAATTTTTTTTTATTTTTGTTTCTGAAAGTACAACATCTGAAGAATATTATATTAAATTTTTAGGTCATTCGGAGCAAAACTAACCTAAAACCTAAAACAGTAGGTTGAATGACCGTACCTCTAACTAAGTTTTGCTTAGTGTACAAAACTTTAAATCGATTTTCCCAAACATGTAATTTTTAAAGTCGGTGACCAGCCTACAGAAAAAACTACTGAACTGATCGTTTTGAAATTTTGTACACATATTCTACATATAAGCTCTCTAGTGACGTCAAGTTTTTTTAAAATTTTTTAATTACTAACAATTTTACAATAACAAATAGGTACATTATTTCGTCAAAAATCGTCATTTTGGCTTCAAAATGGTGCCAAAAATTGAAAAATTTAAAAATTAAAAAAAGCTGGACGTGACTGGAGAGATATAGTGATAAACTAAAGAAAGCATTTTGATTATTTGGTTTCAGATGATCTAGTGGTGCTGTAGGCTGGTCACCGCACAAAAACTTTTTTCGAGGCGCCTGCGGAGATCTACAATAAATCCGTTATTTCTCTTTATTTTTTAACAAAAATTTGTTTAAATATTCTTCAAATGTTGTACTTTTATATAATAATATGTAAAATAAACCTACTGTAATAATTTTTTCTAAAAAAATTCATGAAAAAAGGTCTTTTTTAGACGAAACAAACCTTACCCTCCCCTTAAGTTGATTTCTATCTTAACACGTTGTCTGCCGACTACGAGATAACTCGTAGATTGCGTTCCCTTCTAGGGTGCCAACTACGAGTTATCTCGTACTCACTAAACCTGTAATTTTTGTGTAGCTACGAATAAAACCGTATTATATCAGTGCTAGTATCGATATATGGCTTCTGGGAAAAGAACAAAAAGTCAATGTTGGCTTGCGTGAACTGATCATTTATTAAAAACAAAAAAAAAAATGTAATGGAAAAATTCATTCAATATAATGGAAAAAATAACTCTTAGGTCCTTTTTCTCCTAAAAAAAACATCATTTTTGCTTTTTGATGATAGCTGTGATCTAGAAATAGAGTTTTTAGTAATATAATGTGAAAAAATCAAATTGACATTTTTCCCAGATTTCTGAAAATTGCCGCGGCAGTCAACGTGTTAAAAATCATGTCAAAAACGGAATCTCTGACTCCCTAGCTTCATATTCCTACATTTAACATTATTTTACAACATCTTTTTACATATGATCTTCTGATCTAAAAATTAAAAAAGAATCGTTATTTTCCATCCCTGGTTTTTAGTTATCTATAGTATTATATAAAAACGTTGTGACGTTGTTTCTATGTTCCGCTTTCGCGCGAGAACTACTGAACCGATTTGGACGATTTAGTTACCAAAAGTTTCGCAAATTTAATCAGCTGTCTAAGGCTATGTGAAATTTGCCACGCCCACCTTTGATGCACAATAAATGCGAAAAACACAAAATTGCGAGAAATACCCAAGTGTTTTGCATGAAAGAAGCACGAAACGATTTCTTTTATTAAAAAAATAAAAATTTTTACGAAATTGTTCACGCCTATCTGACACGTCCTTCATTCTGTATTGAAATGTCAATATTTGAAAAATTTAACCAGACGAGAACTGCTGTTCGCCCACATCTGAAACGCCCACAATATTTGCAACCTCGGAAAAATTTTAAAAAATATAACGAAAAGGAAATTACTATTCGATTTAAATGAAAAAAAACAATTTAATTTTTTTTTCAAAAAAGTCCATTTAGTTTTACAATTTCTCAAAAAGTTCTGGGACAATTTTCTTTGTTATAAAAAAATTTAAATTCAAAATTTAGCTTTTTTGACATGACGAAGTTACGTTGTACCGTTCAGGTTTCCAAAAAAGTTGAAAAATGAATTTTTTAAAAATTCATCTGCGTTGCATTGAATTATTACTCGCTGAGTATAAGAATTATGATTAAAAAAATGGTATGACCGTACAGGTTAATTCTTTGACTTCATTATAAAAACAAAACAAAAATTCAAAACATCATCGGGTCGCAGGGGGAACTGTTTAAGCAACACAACTGAAAATTTGTTACATGGAATTATTACTCGCTGAGTATTAGTCAATAAAGGCCTACTGTAAGCCCTCACAACAAAATTAGACAAAAAATGTCTGTCGCCATGGGGACGCTGAGAGAGCCGCTCAAAGATCGATAACGCAACATTCATGCAGAGGCGTTGTATTGAATTTTTACTCAATGAGTATATAACCTACGATAAAAGTTTAAAAAGGAAAATGAAGGTTTTATACATGGCTTTACGACGAAAAAAACAAAAAAATTCCGGCGTCGTCAGGTCTCGAATATAGCAGCTTATGTAACATAAATGAAATATCGTTGCATGGAATTATTACTCACTCAGGAGGAGTGCTAGGGTAAATTTTGTTTTACGACAGCATGGATGTGTTATTATGCTTCACAACTAAATTACAAAAAAAATTCTTGTTGTCATGATTTCAGGGATGCAATCACATAATGCAGTAAAAATGCTACAGCCATGAAAAAACGTTGCATGAATTTTTAACTCTGTGACTACTGGTGCAACGGTAAATTTTAAGGAACGAAAACGAAGGTGAGGTCTTCGGGCATATGACAAAAATAAAAAAAAAATTGACGGCGTGTCAAAGACCCTCAGGGAACCGCCTAATGTGACGCATATGCATCACTTTTGCTGGATTAATTAAAATTAGAGCACAACCAATGGGGAATCAAAAAAAAAAAGCTAAAAGAAAAGCACCAACTCCAAATCCAACAACAACTCCAACTCCAACACCAACACCAACACCAACACCAAGACCAACCTCAATATCAACACCAATACCAACCCCAACACCAACACCAACACCAACATCAACACCAACACTAACACCAACACCAACACCAATACCAACACCAACACCAACACCAACACCAACATCAACATCAACATCAACATCAATATCAACATCAACATCAACAGCAACATCAACATCAACATCAATATCAACATCAACATCAACATCCACATTAACATCAACATCAATATTAACATCAACATCAACATCAACATCAACATCAACATCAACATCAACATCAATATTAACATCAACATCAATATCAACATCAACATCCACATCAACATCAACATCAACATCAACGTCAACATCAACATCAACTTCAACATCAACATCAACATCAACATCAACATCAACATCAACATCAACATCAACATCAACATCAACATCAACACCAACATTAACATCAACATCAACATCAACATCAACATTAACATCAACATCAACATAAACATCTACATCAACATCAACATCAACATCAACATCAACATCAACATCAACATCAACATCAACATTGACATCAACATCAACATCAACATCAACATCGACATCAACATCAACATAAACATAAACATCAACATCAATATCAACATCAACATCAACATCAACATCTACTTCAACATCAACATCAACATCAACATCAACATCAACATCAACATCAACATCAACATCAACATCAACATCAACATCAACATCAACATCGACATCAACATCAACATCAACATTGACATCAACATCAACATAAACATAAACATCAACATCAATATCAACATCAACATCAATATCAACATCAACATCAACACCAACATCAACATTACCAACAACAACAAGAAACTTCGTCACGTCAAAACCTACGGGTGTGTCCACGGCACAGCCAACTCTTTTTTTGACAAAATTACTTTTTAAAACGTTTTTATTAGCTTCACTTCATTTGTCTGTCTCGTACAAATCTTGGAATCCATTTTTGACCAACTTCCCCAACTTCCCCATGAGAGTTTTGAAACTTAAAGTGTAGCTCAGAACTGGATGACAACACAATATTTACTTATTTTCTTGTCTGTACGTTTTTTTGTTTAACTAAATTGCGAACTTGTTTGATACATACATCAGTGGCGTTCCTAGGGGGGGGGCGGGGGGGGGGGGGGGCGGTCCGCCCCGGGTACCACCATTTTAGGGGTGACACCATTTCGATATTTTTTTAATTTCTCAAACAGAAAGAAAAAGGTACAAATACATACAAAAAATGTGTGTCCCATTTTGTCGCATTGAAATTATTTCTAACAATTTGTGTATCAGTAGCTTCATGCGAAAGCAGTTTTTCAAAGCTAAAATTAATTAAGACTTATTTAAGGTCTTCCATGGGACAGGCAAGGCTTTCCCATCTTGCTATTTTATACATTGAAAACGAGCTTGCAAGTAATATTGATTTCGATGAGGTTATTTCAAATTTTGCAGCTCTTAAAGTAAGAAAAGTTAGTTTTTAAGACAACGCCATTAATAAGATTTCTTTGTTTAACCTTCTACCTACATATCATGAATTCCATGCCACGCACTGTTACAGCTTGCGAATAATTGCAACTAATTTACTTAAGAAGAAATTTTTGCGAAAACTGGTTTGCAATTTTTATTAATTAATTTTACGGTCTATTTAAAACGTGTAAAGGTTTTATCAATCCACTTATGAATTTCGGTGATATTAAGCAAAATGTAGCGTACGCACGTGCTACAAAATTTATCCTTTAAAAATTTGATGTCAGCTTCTATCTGAAATTTCTGCGAATTGACTTCAGATAGAATTTTCATATTTTTTTACAGCAATAAGAGGTTATCCTAGAATATATTAGTAGTTAAATTATTTGATCAACTTTAAACACCGTCACGCACATGTTACATTCGTCACGCACAATTTCACCGTACGTTCATATTACTATTACCTTCGACCATATTTACTAAGACTGAAATACAAAACAAAAGGATTAACAATTTTTTATTTTATTTTTTTCTAATCTCTTTTATGGCATGACTAGATATATTTAAGAAAAAAATTTGAAAATCAATTATTTTAATCGATAAAAACTATTCTATCTTCGATTCAAAAGTCGATGCTCTCAATCACTGGAATTGAAGGAGCTGAAACTTTGGGAACTCTTCAAATTCTTCAACAGATTTCATGTGGACCTATTCAGGTGTATCCTCATTTCTTATGCAAAGAAATTCGCCTGGCCTTTGAGAGAGTACCCGTAAAGGCTACACCCGTACAGCACCAAGTTCAGTGTTTTTGTGAATATGATTCCTTAAAATTGATTTATTTGAATAATAATTTTTATTCCGAATTATTTTAACCCTTAAATGCCTAACAACACCGATTTTATTAAAAAAAAAAATTATGTTGTGCTAAATGATCCCCTGAACACGACCCCGTTTTTATTTTTTTGGAAAAAAATTTTGTTTACGAGTTATTAAAGAAAACATGGTTGTATCCAAAAAGATATAGTGGGCATTCCGACGTATACCATCAATCAGCTTGGTTGTTGGAGTTCAAGGCAAAAACGTGGAAAACGATTCTTTTTTTGATGACTCTAAATTTGTTTGTTAAATGATACTCTAAAAGTGTTAATAGTTTAAAAAGTATTTCATGTCAAAAAGCGAACTTTCCGTAAAAATTAAAAAAACTATTTTTTTAATTTGACGGTCCATATTTCCCAAACCAAGAAAGTTATGCCAATAATTATATTTTTGTTTTATATCTGCAGTTTTCTGAGTGAAACTACATATCCAGCATTTTAATTTTTGCAATATTTTAAAATAAATTGTTTATTTTCTCGGTTGTATTCAAAAAGATACGTTACGTTCGTGGCGTAGTTGGTTAAAGTGCGTGACCTCTATGTCAACGAACCAGGAGACCCAGGTTCGAACCCCAGCAGCGACAGAAAATTATTTGAATTAAAATAATTTTTCTGTACGGCCGCCACCTCTCTGCAGACAATGGCAAACCTCAGAGAGTAATCAAAATGCCATGTAAAGTTTCTTGAGAACAAGAACATTCCGTTCATCGCCGTTCGGAGTTTGCGTTAAACCTGTAGGTCCATTTCTCGGTCAATTGTGTACAAACTTAATAACACGCACAACACAATTGATCATAAGAAGCTAGGTCAAAGTCCTTTCAAGGGCTGAAATGGCCAATTATTTATTTTTTTATTTTGTTTTTTATCCAAAAAGATACACTGTGCATCTAAGGGTTAAATTAAATAAAACTCACTTATGAGAATTCATATTGACACTTTTCAATAGTTAACCGTCAATTTCGACGTTTGACCGTCTAATGAAGATGTAAGGATGGAAATTTTTTTAAGGAAGGGCGTATTAATTTAAATTTTTTCGAGTTTTTTTGTTTTTGGTCACTTTGCTATATATGAGATTTTTGATTTTTGATTTTTTTTGATTTTTGACCCCTGAGGTTGACTTTTTGGTGGAATTCGTGATATACAAATATGTACCTGAAAATGTAATGTTTTTGTTCCGTCAGTTTTTAAGACTGTTTTCTTTTTTACCTTATGCTTACATATTTCAATATGTAGACACCTGAAAATGTAATATTCTTGATCTGTTTTTTACGAATTCTTATTGTTTGTCATATGTTGTTTGTTTTTTTTTCGGAAAACATAAAGATAATAATAAAAACACTTAATCTCATCGAATTGGTTTCTTTTTGCATTTAGAAATTTTTTATAGGGGTGACACCATGAGTATCCGCCCCGGGTGTCACCAAGCCTAGGAACGCCACTGACATACATACATACATACATGTTAAAAATCAAACAAAAAAAACAAATTAAAAGCTCATTGACATTTTTAAATTTCAAGAAGTCACAACTGAAGTGAATTTATTACCTCATTCAGAAAATATTTTCGTGCGAGTTCTGTAGCTCAGAGCGCACGGCGATTGCTTTATAATCGTGAGGTTGAGAGTTCGAGCCTCGACAATGTCAATGAATTTCTTCAGTTTTTTTTTGTTTAATATTTATAGAACCATTTCGGTTTTTAAAACAAATTTTGTACTGTAAATTTTGTGAAAACATAAAACCTTGAAAATCTTTTCTAAAATTTTACACAAGACTAAAAACCAGAAAATTATAATTTAAGAAAAAAAATTTTTAATATACCACGTTTTTAAAACGAGCTAAAAAGTATGAAATAATTTATGCTAGAGTGGGGTTTTAGTTCTCATAAAAACATTGAGCGCATGCTATAGGTTATATAAAGGAATTAAGAAAACCTAGGTTAAGAAAGCATTTGTCCACTAGCATATTAAAATTTTGGCTGCTAACAAATAATTACCCAATAATTCATCAAAGATAGGCACAGATAGGAAAATTTTTAACAAAAAAACTCGTCAGCCTTGATAACTTCGATAACATTAAAACTGCAGAATTCTGAAATACATGTAGAACTTTCTGGACTAAATTATTATTTATAATATTGATTTAATAAAAAAGAAAAGACCTCAAAATATAATTTACTTATTTATATTTTGATATCTTATAGGAGTTCAAAGCTATTCCTACAAATTAATTTTTGAACTACTTATTATTTTGGCGATTTTAAGTTCTTCGTATCTTCTGTACAATATACAAACGTTCAAATTACTAGAACCTACTGTGGGCAAAGCCGCGAGTAACAGCTAGTAATATAAAAACTTGCAATTTCTCTATTGATCGAATTTCTCGGTCATATTTATTCGAGAAGAATATTTATTCGAGAAATTGCATTATTTCATTAGACTTTAAATAAAGTTTTTACAATCCTTGTATCCAAAACATCTTTGTCGCTGTCATCTGGAGGTCTATTAGCGTTCTTTGAAGTGAAAAAATTAAAAAGTTTATTTAAGCTTTGCATTGCATTACCGCGCTTCCTATCCATACTCTTTAGGGACTTTAGAAAACTTTTTTTTCATTGACATTTTATCATTTCACAGAATCAGACTCTTAATAATAAAATTACCTATAGTTAATGATTATTACAAATGAAAAATAATTTCTATAATTTATATTTTTTTCTGGCAGATATCCTGCCGAAGTTATTTCCGTGGATACGTCTGGCAAACGTTTTGAACGCATGTGCCTGGCTAGAAAATCGACAACCGGCTGTGTTTTGAACATCGCCGACTCGAATAACCTGAACGATGACGTCCAAACGGTGAGCCGACGTTCGAGATCGCGCAAGGTGCGCGGCAAGCGACGCAATACAATCGCTGGCATAGATCAAAAGGAAATTCAAGATGCTGCCAATGGGTATGTTCAAACAAATAGTAGAAACAACATTGTTACTTATCTCCTTACTGATCAGTTGCATTTACTTAGAAATATTAGAACATATTTTATTTATTTTTTTTTTATTTTACTTTGATAGCAAAGAAAAAAAGGAGTTAATAATGTAGTATATTTACAATGCAGGCTAAAGTCTTTCGCAACGGCATTACAAAAACAAATGACATTTGCCAGCATATGCACCTAACTATCATGCATTACAGAGACATGTGTACATTTATGATTGCATTGTCATTGCATTAAATATATACATTATATACTCCATACTTTTAAATCTTTAACGTGGTCTTTAATTGTGATTTTAATAAGTTTGTTATGCTGTTTATGCCTTATTTTCGTATCTGCAACGTAAATATATGTCATCTTAATGTTGTAATAAAAATTTAAAATATGTTATTTTTATATGAATGTTATGAAAATAATCAAATTAGCGGAGCATGTTTCAAATTTGGTTTTCTTTTATGTAAAATAAGATTGTTTGCTCTATGATTTGTTTTTGCAAAAATAATTAACTGCAATTTTTTTTAAATTTCATTTGATTTACTAATTTGACTTGCGACTTTTTTCCAAAATAATTTTTTGATATGTTTGAAGTCTTGTATATTGAGTTTTTCTTTAACTGCCAATTTAACAGTCTAACAAATTAATGTGTAAATAAAAAATACAATAAAAAATTGCAATTATTACAAACTTACATACAACGAACATAGAAAAAAAAAAAATAAAACAACACCAAACATAAGCAACAAAACATGAACATCAAGGTACAGAATAACAATTAACGCATTAATGCGTTCTCGCCCGGTGTTTCTATTCGACCATTCATAATAAATTCCCATCATTGAATCACCCACCACACCCTCAAATCATGTTCATAATTCATACACATTAAGATTTCAGTATTCGTCAGTTGTAATCGGGTTTCTTAAATGTTCCTTACCATTTAACTTAAGGTACGAACTTGTGCGATAAAATGCGCTGAATTTTTTAATTATAAATACTACGTTTATGGAATGGATAATCAAATTAATATCTGATAAATGCCAAGTAGTGCCTCTTTTTTGAACTGTTTGTTTAGTAAAAAGTTTAGCCAACTTATTCTTTATATTCTAATTTATACATGTGTAAATGTGCTTTGACTTGACAATGTTACGTTTTACTGCGAAGGTTTCCAAAAAAATTTAAAAAGTAATTTTTTCCAAATGCATCGACATTGCATACAATTGTTTCTCGCTGAGTAGATGCTATGATAAAAGTTATGATACAACCTGAAATTTTAATTCTTCAAATCTCAAATCTTCAAAACAGCCCTATTCTGTCAGCTTAACTAAGGTGATCACATTAACAAAATAGTTAATATTAACAAATTGTTAAGGTTTCGTATTCTGGTGATAATTTATAAGATCGTTTCTTAACTATTTTGTTAAGAATAAAAAATAAAAGTTCCTTTCTTTACAATTCCTTGTCATGTTAACAAGCAGAATAGAGCTGTCATTTATGAGCTATATGAGTCATATAGCTAAATTAGTCATAATCATATAGCGATAAATTTTATTTTATAATAATAAACATTGGTTGTTGATCTTAAAACGAAAGTAAAAAAAAAATTTTGCGCTATCACACGACGCACAATGCATCGAAATGGTACGAAAAGATTTTCTGAAATATCTTTAATAATAAACAAATCCGACCACTTTATACAACAGGTATTTTAAGAAAATCAAGTAATTTTAAATTGGGTTAATGTTTTAAAAAATACAGCATGTCTTTTCTACAAAGCAGTTAAGGGAATTATTTTAAAATGTATTTTGATTCTGAAGGTAATTTTGTTTAGTATATATTTTTTGAAAAAAAAAAATTTCTTTACCTTAAAAAAAACACCTAAAGTTTTGATAAGCTCTAACAAATAAAAGGATTCTTTGATTTTAGCGAAACTGTTTCGTAATTTTGTTTTGAATATTAACTTTTGATTTCCAAAATATTATCTGCCCCTTTTTATAAACAAGAAAGTTATGCAGATTTAAAAAAGTGACTTTTTGCGAAAAATGCTCAATTTTGTATGGAAAATTATTAAAAATTTAGCAAAATTCAAAAGGGAATTGCAAAAAAAAGGATTCTTTGATTTTAGCGCAACTTTTTTGTAATTTTATTTGATGTATTGACTTCTTATTTCCAAAATATAAATAAATGCAGATTTAAAAAAGTGACTTTTTGCGAAAAATGCTCAATTTTATATGGAAAAATATTCAAAATTTAGCAAAATTCAAAAGGGAATTACAAAAAAAGGATTTTTGGTTTTAACGAAACTTTTTTGTAATTTTATTTGAAGTATTAACTTTTGATTTCCAAAATTTTATCTACACCTTATAAAAAGAAAGTTATAGTAGATAACAAAATAATTTTAGTAACACAGGCTATTTCAGCTACACTAAGGGAAATAACGCATATTAGCATTATCCACGCCTCAGTATAAATTTTATTTAAATATTAACGTGGATAAATCAAATGTTTTCCTTACAACTCGTTTTTTTCTCGTATTTGAATTCTATTTGCACCACACACGTACACACATATTCCATAAAAGCAAGCAGCAACAGCATCGCACACGTACACACATATTCCGACAAGCAGCAACAGCATCGCACTGTTCCTGCAGTTTATTTCTTGCAGTTGCAGCTTTATAGTTCTCAATTAGTTTTTGTTGCAAGGGTAATATAGCCTGGATTTTTGGCAAAGTTTAGTTGTGAGTGCGATTGATGATCGCACAATATATTTGTTTAAGCTTTGAGTGACAACCGGACATTTTCTCACAAATGTCTTGCGCCGGTTGTCATTTGCCTGCATATTTTTCTTTGCCCCTTTATTTCAATTTCAAGTTTTCTTTATCTTTCTCTAATTTGTACTATTTTGACATTTGTTGCCATAATACTGCAATAACTGTCAAAAATAGTATAAATTAGAAAACGAAAAAAGAATATAAAATATACTACCAAATGGAATTTGATGGACGCATCTCGTGGGAAATATTCAAATAATTTTTTTTTAATTTCAATATTTTTATATAAATTTTCTTTAAATTTTCTTTAAATGCGATAGTTTTATTTTTTTTTAAATATTTGAAAGATATTTAAAAAAATGCATGTATAATTTTAATATATTTTTTTAATTCTATTTAAATATTTTAATATTTTATTTAATTAAAAACGTATTTAAATAAATTTTAAATATTTACGTAGTCGATTTAAGCAAATGCGTTATTGGTGCAAAAATTACTCGCTTTTTGGATAAATTAAAAAAGTTTTTGGATAAATTTAATATTTTTTTCCCTAAGTGTAGTTTATATATAAAAGTGCAATTAAAAATAATACTGAACACTGTCTGAAGAGGCATTGGAAGCAAGGTACAAAGAATTTAGAAAAAATCGACTTAACCATACCCGTAAATGCTCGAGGATTAAGTCTAAAACAGATTTAATGAAAATATTGTTGCTGACATCTGAGCCTCTCTTAGCATCTAAAAGAACTATTAAATCAAAATCAAAAGTATTTATTGATGAAGAAGTTGAGAAGTTTATTCAATTAGTTGATGACCTTTATATTGTTTGTAGTGATTCTAACGAAGAAGTCAATAGCGGTGAAAGTCAATAGCAAAATGAGTTCTTGGTTTTTTGTACATATGCACACATTAATTTTTTTACTTTTTTATTTCACATTTTGTTAATAAAAACAAGTTACCAATTTTATTTTTCTATTATAAATTAAATAAAATTTGCCCAAAAATGATTTTTTAATTAATACAAATGGGAATGTTAATGAGTAACAGATGTACCTCCTATACAAAATAATGTAAAAAATTAATATAGGTCCAAAGGAGCTACCCCTAGGAATTGACCAATTTCAACCCCTAGAAACCGACCGATTTCAACTATTTTTAGAACACATGTATTGCTTTATTTTTGTAACCTTTTCTTCGAGTTTCGTAAGGATCGGCCAACTTTTGTATGTACCTGCCATACAAAATAAAAAATCAATTTAGGTCCACGGGAGGTACCCCTAGGAACCCACAGATTTCAACCATTTTTAGTACACTTCTATTTCTTTAATTGCCTAGCCTTTTGACCAAATTTTGTTAAGATCGCTCAATTTTTGTATGTACCTCCCATACAAAATAATGTAAAAAATTAATATAGGTCCAAGGGAGCTACCCCTAGGAATTGACCAATTTCAACCATTTTTACAGTTTTTCTTAATTAGCTTAAGTTTATCCAGTACCCAAAATTTCATTATCATAGGAGCACTTCTTCTATTTATGTTCCAATTTTGTATGGGTTCAATGCACTGTGCGACGGTAGCAAACCACTTAATGCAGTGAAAATGCAACAACAATGAAAAATTTGCATGGAATTATAACCCGGTGATTATAGGCGCTAAGGTAAATTTTACGGATTTACAATGAAAGTGAGGTTTTTGGTCACATGATAAAAATGACGTAAAAATTCATAACATCAAGCGACTCCTCACCAAAAGTAAAAGAAAAAAAAAATAGCAAAAGCAACAGTAAAACCAACAGCAAAAACAAAACCAAAAGCAAAATCAAAAGCAACAGTAAAAGCAAAAACAAAAGCAAAAGTAAAGGCGAAAGCGAAAGCAAAAGCAGAAACAGAACCAAAAGCAACACTAAAAGCAACAGAAAAAGCAACAGTAAGAGCAAAAGCAAAAGCATAAACAAAAACCAAAGCAAAAGCAAAAACAAAAACAAAACCAAAAGAAAGCCAAAGCAAAACAAAACAAAAAATTTTAGCGGTAAATGCTTCCCATCTTCACCCCAAACCAAGCCAAAACAAAAATATATGTTTGCATAAATAAAATTTTAAATTCAATTTTTGATAACAACCCAAAAAATATTGATTTCGCACCTACATATGTATATATCAGAATTATAAAATTTCTTAGCTAATATAGAAAAAAATATTGATTTAGCTAGTTAACATATTGATTCTACTCAAAATGAACAGCTTTCAACAGTTTTAGTTTTCAAATAACTCGAATCCACAAATAACAGCAATATTGTTACCGAAACTTGTTACGGGTCTTTTTTTACGTTCGAAAGTCCGCCATTTTGGAAAAACTCAATATTTTCAAAAACGGCTATGACAAGTACGAGTTTTAAGTATCTAGTTTAATGATTTTTCATTTTTTTGTTTCTGAGGAAATTAGGAGGAGCAATCTTGGTCACCGCATTTCACTTTTTTTTCAGAGCGCTCTACAAAAAATCCTTAATATTAATTTTTTTTGTTTTATAAAAAAAAAAACTAAAAATACTCTTGAATGTGTATATTTTTAGGTATAAAAACCCTCATTTAAAAATATCCCATAGGTTTCCTTAAAAAAATTCACAAACATGACCTTTTTTTTCGGCCTCTGGCTATATTTCCCCCTTAATATAATATTTGTTTTTCTTGGCAAGAAATATGCACGCACTACGCCGGCGCACATTGGTTGAAGTTCATAGAACGAGCGGCTAAAAATAGAAGAAGTTGTCGAAGGACAATGAAACTTGGTACATAGGCATTTTTCGTTTGAATCAAGAAAAAAAATGGAAAAATCAAAATGTTCCGCCCACTTTTACGCCCACCTCCCATACAAAGATAAAACTAAATTTTGACCTACGGCATTGTTTTTTTTAGCACATATCATTTTTAAACACTCAGAATCATTTGTGTGAAATTTGAAAAATATCCGCCCACTTTTACGCCCACTTCCCATACAACTTGTATTGAAAAAGTGGCATAACTCCCTTGATTTTTACAGCATCAACTCAATTTTCACAAAAAATATATATTATAATTGTAGAATGGGCTCCTAAAAATATATACCTGATCCGCCCATTTTTACGCCCACCTCCCATAGAAAAAAACAAATAGAACAAACATGAATAAGTAATTTAAGCATAGTCTTTTAATAATTTTTTAACATCATTATCGTACTCCAATTTTTTGATTTGCAGCTTTGAGCGAAATGTATTTATAAATGGGTCTGAAGACAATAAAAGATTATGCATTACGTCTTCATTAGTGGCTACACGTCCAATTCTTCGCGAATGATGTAATCTATAGGCTCTATAGTCTTTATTCCTCGCTTCCTGAGCTTCCTCGGACAGCATACCTGATACAAATAGCAAGTAGGAGCAGCTGAATTTTTTTTTACTTTTAGCTGAGACTTCAAGCTGTAACTTGACATCTTTCGTTAAACAGGGCTCCACAGGGCTAAAAAGATGCAGTTCACTGAAGTTGATGAACATAAAAATTGTGATGTTGTTTATATTTCGTTCTACGAAATTTTTTATATGGCACTTTTTTCAACTTTTTTTAATGCAAATGTCATCTATGACAATTGTCACTTACGAAAATATACAACAAAGTCAAATGATAAGATTACTGTGACTGTACCAAAAGATTGGATATACAGTAAATTTGCATGCCATTTTAAACAAGCGAACATATATGAACTTCGAGCATGTCTGTCCAAACAAATAATGAATATATCAGCCTAATATTAAGGAATCATAATATTCAGATATCTGACAACAAAATACCAAAAAATTATCCAAATCGGCGAACATGAAAAAAATCAATTTCGGCCACTCTTCAACCAATGTGCGGCGCAGCTGCGGTGTTATCTATATTTAATTTATATATTAATTTTATGTAAATTGTAAAACACAGTGAATTGCTATAAATTTGTATCATTGAAAAGTGCTGAAGAAGCAGCAACAGTGAATTTGACATCGTTTTTTATTTTAATTTGCTCCGATTTCGATTTGAGGATTTTAAAATTAAATTAATTACTCAAAATACGAGCAATTTTTTGTAATTTGCAAGCTAAAAAATTACTTCTGTTTTGCGCGTTACCACCTAAAGAGATGGTAACACGGTGAACAATATTCACCGGTAACGCTTGGTCGCAGAATACCAACAGAGTGTTATGTTAAGTTACTAAAAGGTGAATTTCTACGGTAACAAAATTAATGTTACCGCGACAGAATTGATCTGTAACTGTCCAAATGCGCTAAAACAATTAAATACTCTCTCACATCATTACTTGTCTAGATAGATCTCGATACTGGGATTTATTATTCCTGAAAGGGTCTACCTAGATTTTTGGAATTGAAAATCGTTTTTATTTTTATTCTTTACATTTTTGTTAATCCGTAAATCTTGAGGCTTTATTCCTCAAAACAAATTTTGAGAAGCAAAAAAGTATCAAACCGATTGGAAATTATTCTTTTTTTTTATAAGCATACTTTACACATACACCTTCATAAGTATTTTGCAATGAATACGAGAGAAATTTTTTGGAAAAATGTTTTGAGTTATTTTTATCAACGTCAAAGATAAAAAACAAAAAACATTCTTTTTTGCTCGATTTTTTTATTTAGAAAAACTCTTATGTAGCGATCATGGCTAAACGCGTTAAAGTGCGTGGACCGTTCTCTGCAAATCTTATCCCATTAGTTGGTTCGAATCCCACTTGACAAAGGAAATTTTTTTCAATTGAAATTCATTTTTTTTATCCTCTTTGCTGACAAAATAACTACTTCGTCTAGTTCCCGATTGTTTGCTTACAAATACTTATAATACACTTAATACGCATAACACAATGGATCATAAGAAGCTCGGTCAAAGTCCTTTCAAAGGCTGAAATAGTCAATTCATTTTTTATTTACTCACTATATTTGAATTTGACTTTAACAGTAAAACTGGCTGTCGAATAAATTGACAATTTCTAAACAAACCCTGTGAAATCAGATCGAATTTACAGAAACTTGCTATTAGTCTATGAAAAGTTAATTCACATAAATTTCCCAAACTTCGTTGCTTTAGGAAACGCTGTATTTTTCACGTGAAAAAGAACAAAACAAAACAATGCTTTTGATTTTGAATTTTTTTTTTATATCATATAAATCCGCTCTTCTAAATATATGTCCCCAAAATTGATAGAAAATTATAATCCACTGCGAATCCTAGTTACCGAATAATGACGTCACAAAAATCACCTTTAATCAAAATATGACGTATTTAGAAGACTATTTTCATAAAATAGTTTATGTACAAAAAAGAATGAATTTCATTCTTTATATAAATTAAAAATTTTTGGAGTTGACTTTTCGCGACTAAATTAAGAGGTACCATATTTTGGTGTCTAATCACTGCATGGAATAAAGAGTGCAAAAGTAAAAAAAAGCCTATGAAAATAACCTATGAAAATAACCTCTATGTTGATGTCTTTTTGGAGAAAAAATTTAATTTTTTTCATTAAAATTGAAAAATATGTAGGTATTTTTGGTAAAAAATTGTTATTTCTGTAACTGAAATGGGGGTTTTGCAAAAGCTGATATAACTGATTAAATAACTTACCGAACGTCACAGTAAGCTTTAATTTATAACATTTTTCAAATTTTTAGTGATTTTTCTCGTATATCTGCTCAAAACAAAAATCGTATAAAAACCATAGAAAAAAATGATTTTTTGCAGGGCCTAAAAACAACTTCGAATTCTCCATTAATTTCACTCAATACGACTACTCTAACGGGAAAATTTAAGAAACTTTAAAAACAAAACATGAAAACCTCTTTGTGTACGTTTTTTTTTTTTGCAATTGACCCATATATGACTGTAAGCATTATTTTCTTTGTAGATTTCTACTTTGTCTTAGGAAAAAAATAAGCTCTTATAGAATTAATTATTCTTTGACTAAAATAAATAAATAAAAACAAAAAAATGAAAAATGATTTCCACAAAAGAACCCTTCGTTGTTCAGTTCATGAGACAATTATACAAGGTAGGACTGCCAGTTTTTTCGTTTTGCACCAACTGTCAAAAATAGTATAAATTAGAGAATGAAAAATAGTAGAAAAGAAAATAGAAAGTAAAATATACATGCAAATGACAGTCGGTGCAAAACACTCGTGAGAAAATAGCCAGTTGTCACTCCTACCTTGTGTAATTGTATTATGGTTCAGTCGATCATCTGACAGCGTTGAGCTTTTATATATTATTGTAAGCTCGCCAATATGAAGAAAAGAGATAGTAATAGGCGCTACATTAGATTCTTAGGTTTAGTTGTCAAATGCTGTTTCACACGGTTAAGTCAACTGTTTTGCTAAATTAATGCAGTAAAATTTCCACTGAAAAGAGAAGTAATTTCCTTAATTTTAGTCCAATTCGCACACAGCCTTAATATTTTAAAATTTTTCAAAAAATTCTTTAAATATAACAAACCTGCTTTTCAAATTTTTAAATGTCATGTAAGAATTTTTTCCAAATTTGACCCACTTCGCCTCAAACTGTTGTAGATTGACTTACATTTTACATGATTACATAGCTGAAAAAAATTTTATTGACGCGTTTCATATCAGGGCTATGACTTTTATTCGAAGTTTTTGAAATTCGAAGCATTCGAAGCTTCGTTTCAAAACTTCGAAGAGGAAAAAAACTTCGGATTTACGAAGCTTCGAAGCTTGACTATTCGTTCAACATAATAGGCAGTAAAAAAATTCGAAGCTTCGAAGTTTTTACTCAAAAATATTTCATAAATTTTTTGTGCGTGTGATACACTTCTGTATCGGTATGGAGCTATTATACTAAAAGTTCTAATGCTCAATCAGCGATTTGCAATGTATGCGAGCGAGTATTGCAGTCGCATGGATCTACGAGTTCACTTCGTGCGCATCTAAAGATGCATTCAATTTTTCCAGAAGAACTACAAAGAAAACGCCACCATGAAGAAAGATAAGTTCACGGTGGGATGCTGTAAGGCCAAAGGTTCTAAGGCCATATTGCCTTTATAACATTATTGTAATGATAAAAAATCAAAAATAATGTTTCATTTGCAGAAAGTCATTTTTGGCTTTATAACCGTAGCGCTGATTATTTTTTAGTTTTTCAAGTGAAAGCCAAAATTTGGCATTATTTCTTTTGGCCTTATAGTATCTCTCCTAAGTTAACATGTAGACAGTGAAGAAATAATGATTATTGGACAATGGGCGTAGCACGGAACATACATTTCAAATTTTTAATGTCAAATAGCTTTGGAACTAAATATCGCATAACAACGAAATTAAGTATGGAATTACTATTGAGTGATGTCCTTCTACTAGAAAACTGGGACGGCATTTTAAGAGGCATTTTAAGAATACAAGCTAAATTTTTAAGATGGAATAGCTTTGGAAGTAGAAGTAAATTGAATCTAAGAATGGAGCTTTTATTTGGTGACATCTTGCGTGTAGTAAAGCGTTTTATAGAAACCGTATCTTAGTACAGGGTTAAGTACATTTCAGAGAGCTTACGTTTATAAAACGCGTTCAATATCGCATTAAAAACTGACTGAAACAAGTAGTAGCATTTTTTCTGCATCTATGAATTACCCATTCAGAAAGCAATCAAAAATTGTTTGCCAAATTATGATATATAATTATAAATAAATATGTAGTAACACAATATGTATTTCAAACTGGGTATCATTCGAATACTCGAAGAATTGAATTCTTCGAAGTTTTTCCTATTCGAATAGTAACATTTGAAGCTTCGCCTTAAAAACTTCGAAGTTCCGAAGTTTGCTTCGAAGATTCGAATATTCGAATACTTCGAAGCTTCGAAAAAACCAAACATGAACAGCCCTATTTCATATTATTATTCTTATGGGAAATAAGATTACTTTTTCAATAGTGATATCAAATCTTAAGTTTGAAATTATTTTCTTTAAAAGAAATAAAATATAAAAAATGAAATTTTTTATTTTCGACATTTATTCTCATCTATTTTGGTTAAATCCGAATTGATATAAATTTATATCCTAATCAGTGTTGCCAGAAAATTTTTGTAAAAATTTTGTGTACATAAATAAAAACAACGAAAGGAATATATTTTCATATGCTAAGGTACATTTTGATCAGTAAAATACACTTTCAATATACTAATAATTTTTTAAAACGGTTATGTGTCAATTAAAACAAAAACTAATTACAAGAAAAAGGCCAAAAAGTCTAGTTTTAAATAAATACATAATATAATATTTATATGTAGGCACAGTTGTGTAGGGTATACAATCAGTTCAGATCTCAAATTCCATACTATCATTACTATTATATATCTTCATCTTTGTAAATATCTTCCCGTTCCATAAATTTTACGAGATCGTCATTTATAATGTAATCGTGACAACATTTGTTTATTTTTTAAGACATATCTTACCCCTTCATTCTGTATCACGAAATAGGCTTACTAACAATAAGCAAAACACGATAAGCAATATGTAGGTTTATATATAGAAGAAAGTAGTGCTGATCGTTTCTTTTTTGTCGTTCATGCCGTGTTTCGTGATACGAATGATGGGCTTAACATACTGTGGAATTTGACATTAACAATTTAATTGAATTTTTATAAGATTCATTATTGAACGTTATCTCTCTTTCAGCAACGAATTTAGTAAGATCAGAGAAAGAGTTTTCGTTTAAAGCACTTTTCCATTCTCTTACTTCTATCCAAAAATCAATAAAGGACGATACTTTAGTCTATGGATAAGTGTGAAGTTTTCTTAACCCATTAATGACAACGTATGATATATCATACGCGATGAAATTTTTTTAAGCATTTTTCGAAAATTCCTCAAAAATCCACCAAAAATGTAAAACTTTTGATTTCGACAGTGTGAGAAAGCTAAAAGTATGATTTTTTCAGAAAGCACTGAAGTTGACGCCAAAAGCTCTTTTGTTTACATTTTTCGCGCCATTTTTGTTCAGAATATGAGCCCATCAAGTGCTGGTGGTGAGTATTAATGAGTTAATTGGACTTCATCGTATGTATAAGTTAGAGAAGTCACAAAAACAAAAAAAAAAAAAAATATCGGTGGTAACAAGCGATCACGAAAATATTGCATTTTTTAACCAAAAAAAAGTAGTAGCTAAAAATAGCTAAACTCAAAAATTAAAAGCTGAAAAAGTAGCTAGGAGCTAAAACACAATTTTTGGAGCTAAGTGAGAAAAAAAGAAGCTAAATCTAGCTACAAAGTAGCTAAAATGGCAACACTGATCCTAATAGTTGAATCCATTTTGGATAGTTGAATGTAAATTGTATCGAGAACTTGTCGATATTCAGGACGTCACAGGATTTGTTTAGAAATTGTCGTTTCAAATATTGAGGGCGAGTTTTTCTTCAATTCTTAATCGAGAAATTAAGGTGGCTTTTAACGGGCAAAATTAGTCGAAAAACTGGCTGATGATGATTTTTTTATAGACCTATAGGCCAAAGGCTATAGTTGGCTCGATAACTGAACTGCGACATCGACTTAATAACATCCATAGTATTTTGTGTGTGCATTTTTCTCAACTTACAAAATGGTGTCATCAGCATGGACCATAAACTAGAAAACTTCTAAAAAATTGTAATATATCAAATACCCAAACCCTTATAATAATCCAATAATTGACGTTCAGTCAAAAAATCGAAATAATCACAGTTTACAAAAAAAGAAAAATATTTCAAATACACTCGCAACACCATTTCGGCTTGCCCCTGTTGAACCTGTTGCATATTTAAAATATTGAAGTGATTCAAAAATACAAATATTCAAAATCGAAAATCACTCAATTAATTAAAAAATAAAAACATTTCTTTAATTTTGAGATAAGCAGCTGCTTTGTCGGGTAATTAATTAAAAACGTATGTGTGTATGTAAATGCTATTAACACAAACAAACAAACCTATTAAAATCACAATGATTGCGCCCATCCACTAAAAATGAAAAATACAAAAATTATCGAATTCCATAACGTTGAGGAAATTAAAGTAAATGTAATACTGAAATCTTCATCTTTCATCTGCTCTCTCTCTCTCTCTCTCTCTCTCTCTCTCTCTTTACACTACAACACATATTCATTCTCTTGAAATGCTAACAAAACCAATATATTTTCTCTCACTTTCTGACTCTCTCACACTCTCTTTTGTCCATCACACAAATTTTAATATTTATTTCCAATACAGCGATTCGACTGCCACAAGCAGCGAGCTCAAAGACACTTTAGTCGCCAACGATGCCGATATCGATGTCATTGCGGCAGAAGCTGAAGCTTTGGTTAAACCTAGCATGGAAAAGTCCAAGAAATTCGGACGCAGCAAATCGAGCGATATCTTAAAAAAAGAATCTGTTGCCTTGCCTTATGATAAGGGAAAGAGCACCTTGACACGGCTCAATTCGTTGAAGCAATGGGGCCGCAATCGTTTTAGATTTATGCAACGCACTGAGGCTATAGCAGCGGCTAATGGTGAAGCTAGCAACAACTTGCAAACCAGCTCGTCAGAAACACGCGGCGAAGCAACTATTTCTAATGGCTTAAAATTAACCAAGTCCACCAACGGTGGCGGCACCGGTGATATCGATGATGAATGCGTCGTACACGATCTAATCGGCCAAAAGAGCGAAGGTCGGTTTTCGCACGAACGAAAACCTTCATATTCCTCCTCGGAGAAGAGCATGAGCGTCAGCAGCAGTGGTCACCTAAAGGGCAAACTACATCTGGCCACCTGTGGCAACAACGTTAAACTGCGCGATACCTCCTCGTTGAATCGTCAACGACGCAATGGTATCACAGCAAATGGTCTGGCCGGCAAGGATGAACAGCCGCACTCATCGAGTGGCAACTGGAGTGCTAGCTCCGAGTCCGGTCGTGCTTCCATTGGCAGTGAAATAACTATACAGCCCAAATCGAGTGCATCGAACACTTCGCTAAATGTCTCCAGCTTTCATCCTGGCAGTGGACCTCCTTCGTCCATGTTGAGTCGTCGTCGTTTCCTAAACACCTCGGCATCGAGTAGCGTCACCAGTGAAGGTACTGCCACACCCGATTTACAGGTGCCAGGTGATGCTTACAACAATCACCTGGATGACGAAACTAGCTCGGCCTACTCATGCGATACCGAGGGGTATTACACGTCGTTCCACATGGATAGCGGGCTGCGCACGCTAAAGGAAGAAGAACCACCAATGATGCCTCTGCAGCACGCTCAAACCAGCAGCTATTCCTTCGGTAGCCAGTCGAATCAGACAGTGCTAAGCGCCGAAAATGAGTATGAGCTCTATGGTCGTGGTTCCACCTCCACAACAACTAGTTCAGCGGGTACAGTTTGCACAACGCTGATGGCTAACGAGCACAACAGTCTTAATATTGCCTTGGGTCCTGATGTTCCTGAGCGTAGCAGCTCCTTGTTAAGTGGTGGTGGTAACGGCAAACTAAGTCGTAGCAGCCATAGTAACAGCGCCAGCACCAGCACCCTAGAGCGTAGCTACTCAAGCAGCACCATTGGCAGCACGCTGGAACGCACTGGTACCATTAAACGTAACGTCAATTCTTCCTCTCTTAAATTGGCGACAACAGAAGTCAGCGATGAAGCTAACGGGGCAATTGAGCGTCCGCTTGCAACCGAGACACCAGAATCACAAGAAGAAGAGTTCGACTTTGAGCAACGCGTGCGCAAGCGTGCCGCTCAACCACTTCCCACCAGCTCTGTAGTTGCTGAGCTAGAGTACTCCGAAAGCTCTGATTTGGAGGGTGTGGAACGTATTGAACGTATTAAGCAGAAAACAGCCATCAACGTCAAACGCATACCGTCCATGTGCATCATCACACCTAGCACCAGTGATGATGAGAATCAAACTAGAGATGTCGAAGCTTTCGATCCAAATCGTACTCTAACTAATGAAAGCTCACCGTCTACGAAAGCTGCCACAAAAGCGGAAACGTTGCTGCAATTAACGAATGTTAACGAAATAAGTGGCTATTGCACAATAGATGTGGGTGATGTTCCAATCACAACTAACACCACAGCACAACAGAAGGACCACAATCTGAATCTGCTAGCGAAACGTGGCTCTCAATATGGTTTCAATAATATGCTGGAAAAGCTCAAGGTAGTGCTACCTAATATCAAACGCTCTCCCAGCAAAAGCTCTGCTCAGTCATCCGCCGCCAACGTCGTAGTTGATGACGAATTGTACGATACAGCCGGTGAATACGTAACCATTGCCGACATTAGCAACAACAATCGTCACAATCGTCTCCCACAGCCGAAATCGACGAGTGGTCTCGGCATCTACTATTCCAATGACATAGTTCGACGCAAGCTCGCTATTGCCACTGCTGGTGAATCAGCATCGCAGGCTAACGAACCCAATAAAACCAGCGGCAACGAGAACAACAAACACGAACCTATACCCGAGTATATATCGCTCAATGAATTGCCGTATCATCTGCGTAAAATTGCAACTAACAATGGCACAGACAACAAAGAGGCAATCAATGCTGCCACCACGTCCTATCTGCCGAATGGATTGCGAGAGTGCGCAGACTCCAACTCCAGCCAAAGTATACCCATGTATGCTGAAATCACGGAGCAACGTGAAAGGCCACTCATCTCGCCCGTTACACAAAATAAGGGTGCACAACGCGTCAAGTTGAATGCACAGGGTAGAGTCATTTACGATTCCGACAGTCTGAAGCGACGCAAGGGCGCGCACACAACATTTGCACCTGGACCGTATGTTAAAGAAACCGAAAGTGCGTTGGTTGAAAGCACCAAAGCCGCAGTTAATGTCGAATTGAGTGCTCTGCATAATAATAGTGAAAGTGGACATAACGTAAAAACTAATAACGCCAAGTTGATTTTCCTCAATGGCGGCGGCGGACTAGCAGGTCCGACGCGTAAGATTGCCAACGTTAGACCGCTTGTCGCGAACAAGAAGAACACTGACGCGATGGCGTCGACACCAACATCGTCCGCTTTGCCTGGACAGAATACGCGTCTAGAACACACACCTGTCGTCTACAGTAGTGATGGCTATGTGGAGAACAAAAATCTGCTGGCCAATAATACAAATCCATTTTTCCAAGCTGGTGGCATGATGCCTTCGCCATCGACCAAATCAACATCATCGACAGGTTCATCTACGATATCAACGACTAATTCAACGCACACACACACCTCTACAGCTTCGTCATCATCGTCATCGTCACTGTCGAAATCATCGTCATCTACTATTTCCGCTAAGGATGAAGAAGGTAAGCTAGTTTTTTCTAATGCTTTTGCGAATTTTGATAGTTTTAAGCTAATGTCTAATGTAAATAACAACAACAACAACGAACAACACAATGACGACAACGACAAGACCAAGTATGACGGCAACAATTTAGACTGTACCCTACCTAATCCACTCCCAAAAACAACAACAATTAACAATAACAATTTAATTTTAACTGAGAATAACAACATTTTAGACACCACTGTACATATTGAAAAATCAAAAACTCCCCCAATGGGATTGGTTGCTAGCACCCATCGCCATCATCAAGCACTTCCCCCGCCATTGCCACCAAGGGGTGTCCAAATAAATGGCGTAGCAGCTGCTCGCAATGCAGTTGCTATTCTACCCAACACAACTAACATCTCCTCCTCGGCTTCCTTCGCCACCCCACCATCTGCACCTCGTAGTAACAGTGAAAAATCGATTGCTAGAGATGTTGACCCAAATAAAACAGTACCGTCGTTTTCCATTTCAAGCAATGCAATCGTAGTTGTAGAAACAGCTACGAAGGGCTCCACAACAACATCGTCAACCACCCTAAAACGCCCACTCAAACGCAATAACAGCTACAGGCTGGCTAACGATGCATTGAAATTGGAAGCGAACAAAGAGAACATTTTGCTTAATTGCGATGGCGTGAGTGGCGATGGAATGAATGACCCTGTTGCCTGTTCACCCTGCCTGTCTAATAACATACTGCAATCCTCTAAGCAGCCCAGTGAGAATGCATCGCATACTTTGCCACATTCGCACGCATCACAAATTAAACTTAAGACTGACTTCATGACTTCAACTCCACCCAAATCGACTAGTCAACGTATGATAGCCAAATCGTTCGAGCGGTTAGTCGATCAATTCTCACTGTCCATCAGCAATTCGACGTCAATGGATTCATCCTATTTGCGCAACAAGTCTTTGGAAAATTTCGATGATTCACCATCAAATGTTCACCTCTCTTCAAGTGTAGCATCCGATGACAGTGTTGCCATTGCTGATAGCTTAGAGGAAGGTGAGAATGATTCTGATTCTGATTTGGAATTTGATTCTGCGCCCCAAACTGCTTTCAAGTTGAACAAATCCTTTGTTGAAGGCATTCTATTGAAGCCTTTTAAAATTATCCTACCCAGCGATGAAAATGGTTCGCGCAGACAGAGAATATTGCAGAAATTTGATGTTACCGAAATTTGGTAGTGCAGCCAGTTTTTCTCAGAGTTGTAAAAACTCTCACTTGCTCCGAAAACATTCCAAAGCACTGCCAGACAATGCCGGATAGACCCAGAAATTCTTTGTCCTCCCTACGATACAAAGATTCTATTCTTTTTTTATGTCTCTCGCCCTATATGTAAGAATACAACTATTTTGTTTAGACGATACTTTTCTTTGCGTTAGAAAGTCGATATGGTGTTAAATGCAAAAGCCGACAATGTCATGCTCGCCAACGGCACTTGACCTTTTTGGCATTACGTTCAGCAGTTAATTTTTTTATTCATTCGCCTATCATATTCTTCTTTCTCCATACAAAATGTCAAGTTAGTTTATTCTTTCTTTATTAAAATTCATCTTTGTTACTTTTACGTGTAAAGTGTTTTTTTTCACTTGTGTATATGAAATCGTGATAAACTGCCTTCTTTAGATCCTATTTATGAAAGCAAAATGCTCTTCACATCGTTAAGATCTTCTTTATATTGTGTGTCTTTAGTATTTTTCAAATACCGTAGAAAACTTGTGCATGAGCGACAAATAAAAAGCAATTATTCTGTTTAAAAATGGTGTCCGCTTTTACTGCTTCGTAGGTAGTCTTAAGTCAAACTTTATGTCATGAGCTTGTATTAAGCTTGTATAAAATTTGTGATGGAATAAGTCATCATTGCATTATAATTAATAATTAATTGTTAACACCATAACTCTCTTTCTCCCAATCAGGAAATTATATTAGAACAACTTTTTCTTGGTTTTTCGAAGAAAAAAACCGAATTGGTCATTACAGTCTTTGAATGGACCTTAACCCAGCTTCATATGATCAATTGTGTTGGCAGTGGTATTGAATGTTGGTACACAAATGATCAAGAACTGAACCTACATAAGCTGAATCCGAACGGCTAAAGCTGAAGTAATGGTGACAGTCATGGAAAGTGGCGATGGTCGATCAGATAAATTTAAATACAAAAAAAAAATGTTCTGCGTCAGATGGGACTTGAACCCGTTGATAAACTTAGCGTGCAGTCCTCGCATCATGTTTGAACACTTTCGCCACTTTATTCAACATGGAGATCATTATATTCCATTGAAGTGCTACTTAGTCTATTGGAAAAAAATTGAAGTTTTTGAGGCAGGTATGGTTCTTGCTCTTAAAAGACAAAAAGTGTCTATTAAAAAAACAAAAACTTAAAACAGCCATATAAAGGGTGATTTTTTGCTACTTGTTTTTTCAGTGCACATTTTTTGACATCTCAAGCGTAATTCATTACATGTGGCAAGGCCAAAAATGTTCAGTAAGGTTTGCCATTTCACCATGAATAGACTAACAAACGAACAGCGCTTGCAAATCATTGAATGTTATTATCAATGTTACTATAAATTCGTGCTCTGTGAGAAATGTGTTTCGCAAATTACATCCATTTTATGGTCGTCATAATCGACCCACCGAACAGGCTATTTAAGATATTGTAACTAAATTTCCCACCAATTTTACTTTATTGGACATCAATCGATCAACCCGTAAGTGGAAAGTGCGTACCGAGGAGAATGTTGCTGCTGTATCGGTCAGAGCCTATGAAGAACGCGATATATCAATTCGCCGTCGTTCTCAACAATTGGGCTTGTGTTATTCGATTACCTGGAACATTTTACGTAAACCTCGGTATGAAACCATACAAAATACAGCTGGTGCAAGAACTGAAGCCGGATGACTTACCGCAACGTCGTTTGGTTGGTGAATGGGCCTTAGAAGAGTTGAATTAAAGTCCACTTTTTTATCGAAAAATTGTCTTCAGTTACGAAGCTAATTTTCGGCTCAATGGGTACGTCAACAAATACAATTGCCTATTTGGTCTGAAAAGTAGCCAATGCACCCTGATAAATGCACTGTTTGGTACGGTTTGTGGGTCGGCGGCATTATTAGACCGTTCGTTTTTAAAAAGAATGAGAATCGCAACGTTACAGCCAATGGTGCAAGGTCCCGTGCGATGATTATCGACTTTTTTTTGCCCAAAATGAAAAACTTGGACTTAGTTAACATGTGGTTTCAACAAGATGGTGCCACATGCCACACGGCACGCGATACCATGGATCTATTGAGGGGCGAGTTTAGTGTGCAATTAATCTCACGTTTTGGAGCAGTCCAATGGCCGCCAAGAACATGTGATTTCACCCCACTAGACTATTTTTGTGGGACTAAGTGAAGTTTCTCGTATACAGGGACAAGAGCCACAAGTGCAACCCTGGAAGACAACAACCGGCTGAAATGATGAAAAAATTATACCAAAATTGGAGCTTACGGTTGAATCACCTAATTTGTAGCCGCAGACAACATTTACATGAAATAATCTTTAAAAAATAAATGGCAGGCATTGATGTATCGCTCCAAATAAATATTTCATTCACTTTTGCAATTTTTCTGTTTTTTTTTTAAATTTTCAAAAACCAAACGCTAAAGAAATCACCCTTTACCGTATTTCAAACTTACCGTCCCACTCCTTTAAAGAATAATTTAATAGATGATTCACTGATCACGAAAAAAATATAGAATTAAATTTCGTTTACTACTCTCGAAAAAATACTACAAAGTAGTTTTTAAAGGACTCAGAGCTTGAGATACGAAAAAAAGGAACACAAGTATAACGTTGAAGCAATAAAGCCTATATCTATCGACATCGGTTTTCTAAAACAAGATGCAGTTACATAAACCCTTGTTTACTTGCTTTTATAATTTATATATTTTTTTGCATAGCATTTGCATTTATATATTTTTTTTTTAGTGGCGTCCGTGGCGTAGTTGGTTAAAGTGCGTGGCCGCTATGTCAAAGAACCTGGAGACCCAGGTTCGAACCCCAGCAGCGACAGAAAATTATTTCAATTAAAATAATTTTTCTGTACGGCCGCCACCTCTCTGCAGACAATGGCAAACCTCAGAGAGTAATAAAAATGCCATGTAAAGCTTCTTGAGAATAAGAACATTCCGTTCATCGCCGTTCGGAGTCGGCGTTAAGCATGTAGGTCCGGTTCTCGGCCAATTGTGTACAAACTTAATAACACGCACAACACAATTGATCATAAGAAGCTAGGTCAAAGTCCTTTCAAGGGCTGAAATGGCCAGTTATTTATTTTTTTATTTTATTTATATATTTTTGCATAAAATATTAAAGTTGTTATTTCAAAACAATGAGGGTTTTCACGATCCGGAGTTCTTTGTAGAGCTCTTGGACAAAAGAGTAAAAGTGCAACAAAAAAGAGCTCTGCAAAAACAAAATACACGTACTGTCAAAATTGTGCTATTTTGAACAAGAGCACTCGCGATACCCTGGAGTTATTTTGTTGTGGACTTGAACTCTTGAGTTCTTTGTGAATTTTTTACAGAAAATAAATAGTGATGGGTAATTGAGTGCGCTTCTCAATACCAACTTCTGTTAAATATATAAAGCAATAGACTAAACATATCCCGCCACACAGTGAATGTTAATAATTTCAGCGATATTTCTTTTTAACAGCAGAAATGTAAGAAACAAGCAATAAAATATCAAAACTAGCGTTGTTAATTCGGTTAGAGTTAACCGGTTAACCGTTTAATATGACTAACCGTATTCGACGGTTAATAAAAAATTACGAATAATAATCGTATCCGATAACCGGTTTTTTTTGGTAGGTTAACCGGAATTTCGGTTAATAAGCTCTAATACACAATAAAATGTTTTAAATAAAATGAATTTTTGACATTAAAAATTTTTTACTCCAATGTTGTGTGAAAGTTGCTTAAGAACACATCAAACCTTGATGTCTCATGTTAACATATATCATGCAACCCTGTTTTGTTATCGATAATATCATTCTGCTATTTACTCATCTCAGTTGACAGCTGTTCAAATAAATGTGGTTGTTCTAGCTTCAAATTTAGTAAGACAAATGTTTTCATGGATTTTGCTTAAAAATGAAAGAGTTTTTATTGTGAACGCTTTTTCTTAGCTGTGTGGTGAGCTTTGTGTGGAATTATTTAAAGAAAAATGAGAAGGATTTTTTCCAAGAACACTGAAATACGAGGGGTCCTCTACGTCTGCAATGGTCAACCATTTCAAATTAGTCCATAAAATCAACGTTGTCAAGAAATCTTCCTATTCCAATGTACCTGCTGAAGACGGCGCATTTATATCAAAAAAAAAACACTAACATCCCTCGGTGATGCACCAATTGCTAAATATGTTGAAGCCAAACAAAATGTTGCCAAATAAAATTTGTGTTTTTTAATTTATACATAACCGGTTAACCGGTTAATTTTTGGTAACCGTAACCGATAACCGGTTAATTAATTGTTTCGGTTAGTACTCTTAACCGATAACCGGTTACTTTAATATGTCAGTTAATTCACAACCCTCATCAAAACCCTTCGTAGATTTTTAAACATTACACAAATATTTGGTGCAAACGAGCGATGTTTACGAACTCAATTCCACATCACTAACTGTCAAAGCACTTTAATTTTATTAAGGGTATTCATGCAATGCGGCAAGCTTATATATTGGGCAATTAGTTATTTTTATCACGCAGGTTGCATGAACGTCCCCTAAAACCGTTGATGAATTTGTTGCTTATATGAAAGCTGTTTACCAAGTTTAACAAAAACAGTCAACCGTCTGCATTCCAGGATAATTAGAAATATGTTGTATTTACCTTCTGATTGAATAAAAATCGCCACTTTCTTTCAATAACACTTGGAATTAATAAGAACGAAAACAGCTGATTGCTGTTATAATTTTGCCACCTCGTTTACTCACCTAAATCGAAGAGCAAATATATCTGGTTTGTGCAAAAGCTTCTCTGTACAAATTTTGACAGTTCATTTATAAGGGGATAAAGTTATCTTGTTTATACCATTTATAAGGGCTTTTGTCCATTTACATGAATACCCTTATTATTTTGATCATAAAAGTGCCCACAAAAAATTTCACCAACAATTAAAGCAGAGAGAAAACGTGTAAAGTTTAGTGGCAGTAAGTTCAATTAAATATTAAGCAATTTTGAATTTTAACTTAATCCTATCGAACAAATAAAACTTGAATAAACAAAACACAGCTGACTGAACTTCACTTCGACTTCTAGATCTGTGTTTGTGGTGTGTTCACAGTTTGTTGTAATTTTTTGCTCTTTTGCACAAGAACACAACAAAGAGCTCCGGATCGTGAATACCCTCTTATGTACAACTGGCACAAAAACTTTTTTAATTTCACATGAGTTCTTCAAGTCAGCACATATTTGTTTTTATAAAAGTCAGCTTGCATAATCTTGCTAAAGTTTTTTTTCATGTAAATGCTGTAGATGAGTGCGTTAAAAAGTGTTTGGATCTATGCCAATTCAAAATAGGTTCGAACTCCAATTGAAACAGAAAATTTTTTCAATTCAAATTATTTTTCTGAAAGGCCGTCACCTTTCTGTACAGAATGGCAAACCTCGGAGAGTACAAAATGCCATGTAAAGCTTCTTGAGAACATGCACATTAGACATTCGAAGTCGGCATAAAACTAGTAGGTCCATTTCTCGATCATTTGTGCACAAACATTTAATATCATGTTCAGCACAAAATAGGGTGTATTTTGAAACGACGTAGCTCAGTCAATTTAAGTATCATTGGAAAGGATTTTAAGGGTATATTTTAAGGTCTATTTTAAGGGAAAAATATAAAACTTTTGGAAAAATTGCAGTAAGTTGGCCCATTCTTAATTTCAAAGTTTAATGCCATCCCAATAACAGACGCTATAATTTTTTTGTATTGAAAATTCTTTAACACTGCACGTTTTACGCCATAACTTCTGAACCCTTCAAGAGCACACCTTAATTTTATATCGTTGAAAAGGTATTGAAACGTACAAAAACCCAAAATAAAGAAAATGAAAAAACTTATAGCGTCTGTTGTTTTCATGGCATTAAACTTTGAAATTAAGAATGCGCCAACTTACTGCAATTTTTTCAAAAGTTTTATATTTTATCCTTAAAATAGAGGAGATAACTATTCCATTGATATCTTAGTTAATAAAATGTGATTTAAATTGACTGAGCTATGTTGTCTAAAAATAGGCCCTATTTTGGCATTCGAATGGCTGTGGCTCCGCAAAAAAAATTTTTTGAAACTTTAAACTCCGGAATTGGTTTTCTTAACAAAAAACCAACCTAAAAGCAAATTTTAAGTCAAATCGGGAATGGTCAGTGCGACTGTTAGATCACCTCAATCTGAATGGGCGATATAAATTATGAGAGATAAAGGTGCAATCGCGGCACCTTATTGTTTAGTAAAAATGTTTTAAAGCCGATATTTACGGGCAAATTTATGACGCAAGGATAAAAGTAATGCGAGAATATCATTTTCAAAGTATCAAGACGCGTCATAAGTTCGCAATCTCACATATTCGTATTTGCGCAAATTTGTATACGACTTTTCATGAACACACTCTGCAGGTAACGAGTATGTAAATCAGCTGTTGTCATACGAATCAAATCATATGAGGGTTACGAAGAGTGTTGCCAGATTTGTTTTCCAACAAAACGGGACAAATGCAATATATATAAAAAAAAAGGGGTTTTGGAAAATTTTACGGGACAATAAATAAACAGAAGGTTATTTTTAAAAAAATGTATTTCAGAGAAAACAATTTACTTAGGTACGCAGAATAAAATATTAATTTTAAATGTTGCGCTTCACATATATTTCGCATAGTTCTATGCATATTATGGTCGGCTTACACCTCTTTTCTGAATGCCTCAGTTCATGAGAATGCGTATTTGAAATCATAGACATTTAACAAAAAATGTCAAAAATACGGGACAAATTTTGTTCCGGCGGGACACTTAAAAAATCATGCAAAATACGGGACATATGACAACTTTATTTACGAACTAAATATATTTCGAAGTTAATTTTTTTTTTATGAAAAAAGAGAACAGCTGGTATACGCAGTAAAAACTTGCGAGGTTTACAAGTACGTGGTATACGAAGCATTTGCGAGCTTACATGAGGACCACTAATATGGTGGGTTTAACAGAATGTGACTAAATCAAAATTTTAGTTTAATTTGATTTGAAGTAACATCCTCAATTATGTCGAATAAAATAATTTGTTTTTTTTTCCTGATACGGATTTTCCCTGTTTTCAGAGACATGTCTTAAGTGAATAAGACCACATCTATTGATGACCGGGTTAATTGGTAAATTATTTCCCGCTTAATATAACTGGCTGTACTAGGCTCTAACAAACAAAATATTATTATTTGCTATTCAGACTTATGTCGAAATTCCCAAAAGCTACAAAACTGCTTTAGGTATCGTTCGCTACCAAAATCGATCATTACCAAATTAACTTGGAAAGCATAGTGACCGATATCGATAACGAATATTATTGTTAACTTTTTAGGAACTCCGTGACTGGAGCCCTGAAAATTTTACTTTTAAAAATTTACCGCTCTAGACTATGTATTTACCCTACACTTTTGAGTATTTTCCCTGGATAAGGAACAGTTTTCATTCCTAAACATATTTGCGCCTCATAACCATTGTTCAGGGACGTTAGTTAGTGCTGAGAGCGATACTCATAAAATCTTGAATTTGACAACCCTTTTAAAAGGCTTAACAAAATCACAACTCTCTGGCAACTAATTCAATATGTACGCTGGTAATGTTGTTAATTTTTTTTTAATATAAATAATTTTTTTTTTTCATTCTTAAAATTGGGAATATTTAAAAATTTTGTATTTTTGTAAATAACACAAATGTATGTTTTCATTATTGTTATTTAAAATTCTTAATTTAATATAAAATAACTGCCCAACATAATACTGAATGTTAGTTAAATTTCACAAAACATTTTTATATTTAATACTATTTCTTACACTTTAAATTAATTTGTGTTTGTCACTAATATTGTTTGTTGTATTATTATTATTGTATGTTCTTAAAGCACTTATCGTATAAAACTGATTAACTGCCATGTCTAAATGTAACACAAAATTGTAAAGTTTTTTGCACTTTTAAAGAATTTGCGTTAGGTTATTTGAATGTTAATTTTTTTATTATATACAATATATTGAATTTTCAGCTAATTATAGGATTAATTTAATTTGTTTTTTTATATCTAAATATTGATGTTTATTAAAAAACGAATATGAAATCTTATTTTTCAAAATTAAAAATACCGTTTTATTAAAAATTTAAAAAAAATTATATTTATAAAACTTACTTAGTTAAATTTGTTGTCACTTAATACATAATTTTATAAAATAAAGTGCAAAAAACTTCTATTACACCAATAATTTTGTGGACGTAGTAGACGATTTTTGACTTTAGTGATATGAGTCTTACATTTAATTAATCATGGTTTTTCTTACTTTTTTCTTTGCAAAATGAAACCATTCTAACCATATAAATACTTTTTTTCTCTCCTAGCTGATTACTGATTACTTTATTGCTTTCATGTAATGTGTTGTTTAATTTTTATGTTTTTTTTTTTTCTATAACTCTGGTTTGATTTTTATATTTAATATTTATGCTCACTCCAAGATTCTTTTGTAGTTTGAAAAATAAGATACTGTTCGTTTTTTATTTATTTTTTTTTTTTTTTATTAAGGTTTTATTTTTTAATTTCTATTTATGTTTGTTTTACTTATTCCTTAATTTAAAATATAAGCTCATTACTCCACACATTCCAAGTTAACAACAAAAACAACAAGTATGTAATTCTATAAGTTTAAATATATATTTTAATCCTAATAAAATGTAAGTTTTTATTTTAATGTGCCGTTTTTAGTTTTAAGAAAAAAATAAATCGTTGATGACATAATAAAGAATAAAATTTACATCCCATCCATAAAAAAAGCAACTATATGTCCATAGATTAAATTTTGTTACTTAAGCTTGGTACCACTTCATAACTGGGCTATTGGGCTATTGCCACTGATCATGACATATTATTTCTATTTGGGTTTTTGCATTTATGTCGGTGGTGGAGCTACAAGCACTTGCACAAAAAGTTAATTTTCCATTTGCCGATCATTTTAGAAACAAATCTGATTTTTGTTCTGGCCCTTTAAACATTTAAAGTCTTCCTTAAAGCTTTCTTCAAGCTATTTCTGCAGACGAAATTTAAAACAAAAGGCACGATTATTACTAGGTAGAGATCAATCAACTGGTTTTTTTCATTTTTTTGGATAGATTTATTTAGATATCATCAGAATTTTTTTTTTTGGTATGTCAGATTCTCAATTTATTGAAATTCATAACATAATGGCGAAGAGAGGTCGTTATCCTGTTGTAAAATGCAACAAACCGGGGTCTTTCAGAGTTTAGATAAGGATCGTCCATAAACCCCACCACCCCACATACTCATCTGTGACTTTTAATGCACTTCAAACACCCCCCCCCCCTACAAAGTAACCTAACATTATGAAATGAAGAAATTAATTGATTCCAACATCTTATGTATATATTAATACGCAAACATCGAATGTTGTCGTATACGTTTTCAATATTTATTTTAGAATAAGGACAATGAAACGTACATAATTCGAAAGGTACTGCACCATAGATGTGCCGAATTATGTTAGATTTTAAATTGATGACCTTTGACCCGAAATATTAACGTTGAAAGTTTATATTAATTTTAGTTAGGGATCTCAGAACTGGGAAGAGGTAGAATGAAGAATGAGGTATCGGATGAAAGGTCTGGCTGCACAATATGATTGAATATTAGATTGGTGACCTTTGACTTTAAATATGGGAGGAAAAAGAGCATTAATTAAAAAAAGGCTAAACTGTAAGAGATGGAAAAACATGATGTAAGAGAGAAATTTAGACATTCATAAGATGTGCAAAAAATACTTTGATATTTTTCACCATCGTTTATGGTTACCCTACAACAAGCACTTTTCCATGTAACAAGTGTCAATATATATTGTGATGGTAAAATTGCTTACAAATAGTAAATTTTGAAAAATTTTGAATTTGAAAATTCGTTGGTTGAGAAAAATGACGGTATACGAAAACTTTTTTGCTAATATTTTCTAATGTCATTTTTGCTAATGTCATTGCCTCAGAATGAGAAAAAAACAATTGATATTTCAAATTTTGATTTTGCAAGCAAATATCTCAGCCATTTTTCAATCGATTTTCATCAAATTTTCTTTGTCTGAAAGTTTAACTAAATGACTTTGGAGAAATAAGAAAAGATTGACCGTTATGTCACCAATTCAATTTCTTATGTTGTTTTCAAAAAAACTCTAAAATATTCAATTTTTGTTCAAAAATTACACCAGACATTCTTTTTTTGTATTTTTTTTTTTTTTCTATTTTCTTCTCTCACACTCTTTCATATAACATATCATTTATTTGCAAAAATTGCTTCATTTTTACACATAATTTAATTAAGTGTTTCTATCATCGAAAATCATGAGCTACCCCCTATGATTTTTTTTTTTTTTTTTGATGAAAATTACATTTTTCAAAATGTTGTTTTTGTATTTTTTACAAAGTTGTACAGCTTAAAAAATAATTTCTGTAAAAAAATTTTTCAAATATTTCAAACCACTCCAAAGTTGTATACACAAATCTATGTTTTAAGCCATTTCCTTATCTACGACGTTGCCTAGAATTATTACTTGGAGTGTACATACAGCCATGGACACATAAATAGCACAAATGTCAACTTATTTTTTAAGCGTTTCGTTTGAACCTAATAATGCATTCATTAACTGTAGTTATAATTTTTTGAGAACCAAGTGTGACGTTGTTTAAAACTCCGAGAGAGATGTACCGTTACTTACTTTTATTTGCTTAGGCCATCTCTTTCTGTATGGGCATGTACGATCTGCTGTGGTCATATAAATAGCACACATGTTAGTTGGTGAATAAAAGTTAACAAGATCGGGTGCTTGTAAAAATTTTAGAGTTGTCTTCAGTTAATTTCGCCGATTCTAAATAAAATGGGTCGTGGGAAACATTTTACTCCGGAAAAAAGGTATATAATTCACGAACTGAGTCGAAAAGGCAAAAAACCATCTGAAATCGCGGATATTCTCAAAATTTCGCGAAAAATGGTCTATAATGCAATCAAGCTGGTTAAATCAAATGGTTCAAATAATTTCGAGAATAAGCGTCGCAATCCTAGACCGCGTAAAACCACTGATAGACTTGCGCTTCTACTGATAGACTTATAGTTCGCAAAAGTAAGGCTGATCCTTTCGAATCAGCAAAGCAAATTATGAGGGAAATAAATGAAGAAAATAACCTTAATGTTTCAAGAAAACTAGTATATAGGAGACTACATGAAGCTAATATTTATGGACGCATTAGCCGAAGAAAGCCACTTTTAACAAAAAAAAAATTTAAAGGATCGTTTAGCGTTTGCAAGGGCCCATGTGAATAAAGAAGACCAATTTCGGAAGAACGTGCTCTGGACTGACGAAACTAAATTTAATAGGGTTGGACCAGATGGAAAAAGCTTTTGTTCGGCGCCCCAAACGACAAGAGTTGAATCCTTAGTATACAAAAAATTATTAAAGCATGGAGGAGGAAATTTAATGGCTTGGGGAGCTATTTCCTGGCACGGCGTTGGGCCAATTTTTCGTATACCAGGAATAATGGACAAAAATATGTATTTCGATATTCTTAATAACCAGATGAACCATTTGCATATGAGAACATGCCTATTAGGTGGACTTTTATGCACGATAATGATCCAAAACACACGGCAAAGGTTGTGATTGACTGGCTAAAAAAGGAAAAAATAAATATTTTGAATTGGCCGGCTCAAAGCCCAGACCTCAATCCCATAGTAAATTTATGTAATGATGTGAAGGTCAGCATAAGCCACCAAAATTTTCGAAATTTAAATGAGTTATGGAGTGGAATTGAGAAGGCTTGGTACTCTATTCCGAAGGATAAGGTCAGGAAGCTTGTGGAGAGTATGGAACGAAGATGTCGGGCTGTTTTGGACAATTCGGGATACAGTACCAAGTACTAGTAAGCATATTCGTAAGTTAATTGTAAAATAAAAATAAATTACTATGCCTTTTTTTCAGAATCCAAATTGTGCTATTTATATGTCCACCTCAGCTAAGGAGCAATTTCAGATTTTTGATTAATATTTTCATTTTTAATTCGTAATTAAAAAGTTACTAATGATTTGAAGTTTTTAGTGTTTAAACTCAAATACCATGAAATAAATTCTTGTTTTCCTCTATGTATTTTATTAAAATTCATGTGAAACACTCTACATGTATTTTTGTGCTATTTAGGTGTCCACGGCTGTATATGAGGCACAACAAATATGATAAAACAAAAACTATACTGTTAGAAAAAATTTAATTTTACAACAATAAAAAATGAATCATAGTGTCTCTAAGGGAACCCCTTAATTAAAGTAACCAGAATGCACTAAATGCAAAAGCAAAAAAAAAATTAAATTAAAATTAAAATAACGACAAGTATTAAGACAAGGATTATAATAAGGATAAGAAAAAGGATGAGAACAAAGATTTGGACAAAGATTAGGACCAGAAATAAGATAAGGAGTATGACACAGATTAGAGTATAGAATTGGACAAGTATTAGGACAAGAGTTCTGCCAAGAATTGGGAAGATGACTTCGACAAGGAAGATTGAGACATACCTAAAACAATATTTGGGGCAAGATTGGGAAAAGTATAATGACAAGAAATAGAACAAAGATTTAGAAAGGAAGTGGGACAAGGATTAGGAAAGGATTTGAACAAGAATAAGCTTTGGACATGGATTAAAACAAGGATTTGGACCGGAAGTGGGTCAATTATTAGAACACATATAAGAATAAGAATATAAATAAAGACAAGTTTGGAACGGATGCAAGGATAGGGACAAGAATAAAGATACGCTGTCACGTCAAAATCTACTGATGCGTCCACGATAAAGCCATCTTTCAACTTTGCCAAGCGTTTTTCAATAAAAAGAAAAAAACAAGAGAAAAATCGATATTGGTATGGTCGAATTTCGACCACAGGCAATACTAGTATAATATTATTACGCCTAGCTATGAGTTAATTTCACTAGTATTACTGACTAGTATAAACTAGAATCGGAAATATATTGAGGTGAATGAATCACAAATTCTACTCTCCTTCAAAAGTTAAAGAAGATATCGTTACCAAACTTGCACACAGTATAGATCATGGTAACACAAATGTTTCTGTGTAATTAACTCAATTTTCATGTTTTTTTGATAATGACGTTATTTCTTTTTTATATTGATTTTATTTTGGTATGTGATCTATAGGTATAAGACACCAGCCTGCATGTGCAATCAAGTGATTCTGCCAGTAGATTAACCGTGCTATGGGGTAAGGATAAGTACCGAAACAAAACAATCGATGTTTAGCATCGAAAAAAACATTTTTTGATGCCATCAATGGTAAGAAACCATCAGAGCAAAATCATGATGGTCAAACGAAAACCATCGATGCTCATTCCTCCTATACAGGCATGTTCTGAAATCCACCTCGGAATTGGAACGGAATCGGATTTCATTTCCGATTCCGATTTAAAAAGGTGTTCTAAATTCCGAGCGGAAAGCAATCAATGTAATCGGATTCGAACAAGCATTCGAACATGCTGCTTTCTGAACGCATCAACTAAATGACAGCAAATCTGACACTTGCTCATAAGAAAAAAAGTTCAATTGAAATAAAATTAATATTTTATAAATAAAAGTATTATAGTGATTGCTGCATTATTTCTTGAAATTTATTGTTGAAGAATTGTAATATCCTTTATAAATTTTGTAATCGCAACATATTTGAATAAAATGTATCATTTATAAAAATACTCACATTTTTAAAGATGGTTAAAAAGCCGCCAAATAAAAAAAAATAACATTAAAAAAGTAATGCCAAAACTCATGGTATAATAATACAAGGTAGCATTGACAGTTGCTTGGGAAAACATCTCTTGTCAAAAAATATACTCAAAAAAAGAGCCATTGAAAACACAAACAATGTTGAAAACGTTGAATTGAAAAAAACAACAACCACAACAGCTGCAGAAGTATTTCCACAAAAAGCTGTTTTTGACAGGAGATGTTTTCTTGTAGAAGAGAAAATAAGCAGTTGTCAATGCTACCTTGTATTATTATACCATGGCCAAAACTAAAACATTGCAGCAGTTCAGGAAATTAACACTTTCACTGCTTTTTTAATGAAAAATCATCGAATCATTTACAATCCGTCAACAAAATTTTGATCGGAATTGATTTCAATTTAATTCCGATAAATCGGATTACAGAACACCTACAATCCGCCAAAAAAACAAATATCGGATTCGAAGATCGGAATCGGATTGCAGAACACCTTTCATTCAAATGTCATCGGAAGTAAATCAGAGAGTCAATACTACCATGAGCTGAAGCTTCTTGAGAACATGCACATTAGCCTTTCGGAGACGTCAGAAAACTAGTAGGTCCCGGTTTCGATCAATTGTGTACAAACATTTAGAAACACGCACACCACAATTTGATTATAAGAAGTTGGGTCAAAATCCTTTCAAGGGCTGAAATGGCCAGTTTTTAAATATGAAAAAAAGAAATTTGTTCATACAAAATACGGAGTTCAAAGTTTACAAAACAAAATATATATATAGTACCTATATATATACATACATATATATGAGATTTCTTCTTACAAAATTTTAGAGTTCTCAAACATCGATTTTTTTAAGAACGATGTTGCATCCCTGGGGGAAATATAAAGATGTAAGGATAAAAATGTTTGGAAATGATGGGTGATATTAATAAGAATTTTTCGACATTTTTTTTTTCTTAATATTTGACCACATTTCAATATCTGAACCTCACCCCCTGCCTTTACTTATCGTAGTACATTTCAAAACCTCTCCTTCCCCATAAATTGGTAACGTAGTTTATGGACGATCCCTTAGACACTGACAATTTTATGTAATTTGTATACCGCTTTGTATTATATAGGTATTTATAATACTTAAATAATACTTAATTAATATTTAATGAATATTTAATATTTAAAAAAAAAATATAGAAAAAAACACAGTGTTGACTTTGTCGTAGCCCAATATGTAGAAATAAATTGGACCAAGTAAAAATTCAGACAATCATTTCTGTCGAAATTTTTTATTTCCGTGCATTTATCTGCCGATCCGCCGTTATTGAGTTAATAATGACAGAAATTCGATGGGCCTGTAATGTATAGCTCCACATCGGACTCAGTTCGCACAGCACATTTTCTTGCAAATGAAAGCATATTAACAGTTTCTTCATTCGAAATATAGTCGCGATAGTCTCGAGCTTTTTGGAGTTTTTTCGAGTAATCTCGTTTGGAGTCAATTATAATAGTATAAACTCGTTGAAAAAAGATATACTTCTGAGTTAATCTCATTCCCAATCTAATCTCATTCCCATAAGTTATATTTACCATATTAAAATCGTTAGGGAGCTATCCAAAAAGGGAAGACTGAAAGTCTCGCATTTTAGGTATAAGGTCGTCAGAAAGCAGTCTCAAAGATAAAACTGAAAAAGTCTCTAATTTTAGATAAAGGTCGCTTAAAAAAATATCGTCCGGAAGCAGTCTCAAAGAGTCTAAATAAAATCCTAAATTTGAGATCTATTATGGGTCGCCCAGGTTATATCACCTTGACTGATGTGTTAAGCCCTAAATGGACATACTTTGTAACAAAACATTTTGCGCCGTGGATTACAAAAACTTCAAAGCACTCAATGCGTCGTTATAAATTTGTCCTGTCATTAATTTGCAGTAGCCATTGTTTTAATAATTTCAACATCTTTTTTCGATCACTCATCATTACTTACAATAGAAATGGATTCTTTTGCGAAAAGCTCACCAAACCTTAGCAGCTCATTTTAACAAAATTTTCTTTTGACATCATATTTTTATTTTCACAATCTGAATCTATAATCGGTTCTGGAACTTTAAACTTGTATCGGTGCAATAGTTTAATGGTCCTTCTCTTACCTCATACCTCTTGCATTCCATAAGAGGTATTATTTTTTCGATACAATCGTCGGCTTAGTTAGACTTGTAGATTTGACAAGGAACCTTTTCTTATAATAAAATTCGAAGACTACGATTGATAAAAATTCGTTTCCTCGGTTTAACTTTGGGCTTATTTCATTTACCGATTAAAAGGCACTTTTTTTTTTAAAATAACTACACCTATGAACCTCATCAAGCTCCACACTTATGCACCCTTTGCTGTAAATATTTGCACATTGCTTAAGTCATTACACGAGCAGCCAAATCATTAATCATCAACGGATTCTAGCGTGTTTGTCATGCTTTTGACTGGGGGGTAAGTAATGCTTAATTTTCTAATTAAAGTATAAATAGCCAATTGCATCAATATTCGTAAATATATGTTGTATTTTCGTTGTGTAGTTCTAACTTAGTTTAGTAGAAAAGATAACTGAATTTTTCTGTTGAAACTAACCACCTCTATATTTTGTTTTCTTTTTTTTTTAATCTCAATAAAATCTGTTCATTGATGAAATTAATATCCTTAAACTAATCTTGTTCTTACCTTTCTCTCTTTCTGCTCTCTTCGCAGGTTATCAACTTTTATATAAGCCAAACGATCCACAGTCAGCATCTGGTGCTATGCCATTCCAGCGCAATGGGCCTGTTTATTGGACACTGCAGAACCGCAAGCAGCCCCGTAACGTGCTCCCGAATGCAACATGCCGCGATGATTTGTATGCCACGCCAATACGACGCTCGGAACGTACAGCTAGAGCGGCAGCCATCGCTGCAGCCGCTAATACAGCAGCCAGCATCTCACCGATTGTTCCGCGTAACCGCAGCAGCTCGGTAGGTTTCCTAACGTCCACGCCCACAAAATTCGATTCGCAGCTGCCGGCAGATGATATTCCTTCCAAACAACCTACGTCACGCAACGTGAACTGGAATGATGATTCGCCGGAGCGTCTGAACACATGCGCCGATCGCATAGGCCAGAGCAAAACGTCGCTAATGGACTTCAAGAAGTTGCTACTGGCAAAATCGGTAAAAAACAGTCCGGTTCAGAAGAAAGTCTCCGCCGTTGAATTGCTTAAGAAGACGAGTGCAGGAACAGCAATAGTTGCAAATAACAGCAATAGAAATGCGACAGAAAACAATGGCAGCTCGACGCCTCCCTTGCAAAATGCTAACGCACTCAACTCCAGCATGAAGGTGTTGGACCTCAGCGGTTCGCCTAAAACGTTTGCTAATCGACGCATGCTGCGCCACGGTCAATTTGGCTCACCATCAAAATCCTTTGCTCCAAAGCCAAGATCGTCACCTGGTGGCTGGCGCAGTAATGTAGTGCAACGCACTGATATTATGTCCACAACTATACCAGAGGTCAACAGCGAAGAGGATCAATCCAGTGCCAACTCAAGCAGCTCCAAGTCTCTGTCCGCCTCAGAGACGGGCGTAGATTTGGAGGAACGCCTGCAGATATCAGCAGCAGAAAAGTTTAACTTAAAGCGCAACTTCTTTCTGCAAACCGAGGAGAATAACTTTATGCGCGGCGAATTTAAGAAGCCCTTCACCAAAACGAATCTTATGTCGACCTCACTCGGGGCAACGCCGTTAGTAAATACCACCAACACGATGCCCGCACCTATGTTGGAAGCCGCAAACTATGGTGCTACTGCTGTAGCGGGCAGCTTGGCCGCGAATAGAAGTCGCGAGAGTCTTAGTAGTCCAATCGGGCGTTCCATGCCCGCTTTGGAGACGGCACTTTAAGGACCGTCACGTATTTCATTTGGTTTCATTAAAACGACGATGTAAATGCCAATTAATCAAAATCAATTTTATAATCAAATTCAAGCAATCGAAAGCAAAACGCATTTAAATTTAACTTAAAATTTCAATAATTATACAAGACGATTCTAAATTTAATATTCCTATACAAAACGATCTAAGCTAAAGTATTTAAATATTTAAGTTATTGCATGAAATTTAAATTGAATTTTTTTTTTTTTTGTTTTTAATTTTTCTAAAATACATTGTATACAAATTATTTTGCATTTATACATTTAAGTTGATTTGATTTGATTGCAAAATCTTAACTGTTATTTAAAAAAAGAAATGCTTTTTGTAAAATAAAAAAAAACAACTTATACACTACTTTAAGTCGCGTTTATTTATTTCAAACTTCTCAAATAAAGCATATCTTTTTATCTTGTAACTCTTAAGCCTTTATTTTTTAATTTGTTAATTTTAAATTTCTTAAATAAATATTTCGTCAAGCAAAATAAGCAAACCAATAAAAAATAAATAATTGAATAAGCTTAAAAATGGAGTTTTTTGCTCTTAATTTGGGTCTGTATTTTTCACAAAAGAGAAAAAAAATATAAGTATGTATTTTTTATGGTGTTTTATTTTTTTAAAAAGAATTACTACCACCCGAATAGATAAGTTACACCTTGTTGAACTTAGGTACACAAAAAACAAATGCTTAGCTTGGAAAACTAAAGTGATGAGCGCCAAAAAATATTTTTATATAAAATAGCTTGGTAAATATGTAGTTCAAATATATATATATATATATATATATATATACATATTATGTTTACATTTAAATTATATGTAAGTAAGCTAAACTGTATATTTTTTGTCGCATTATTCTTCACATAACAATATTGTTGTTTCTCAATGGCAATCATTTGCCCATTGTTGGAACTCGCTCAGTTCACTCACAGCCAAATTACGCGAGAGCGCCTTAACACGCAAGTTGCGATCAGTCGTGATGAGTACCAATTCAGTTTGTATAATACATTTGCCGCCTATTGAACAAAACAATTAACATTTACATAAGCTATAAGTAACACTCACCTCTACTGGTCTCGGTACTCATTGTTTTCGATAGCGCCAAAGCAGTGGCCAAGATTTTATCATCATTCGAAACATGCTCCTCTTCAACCAAAGCAAAAAGTGAAGCATTTATAATAGAACCTTTAGTGGTAGCGCACCTTGAAGCAAATTAAAAATTAAAGGGGATGCCTTAGAACAGGCAGATTATAAAATTAAGCATTTTATACAAACTTTATATTATTGTTGGTTGTTTTTATAAAATTCAAAGACTTCTTTGCGCGTGTTGAAACGTCATCAAAATGATGTATGCGATTTTTTTGCAAAGACTTTTCATAAGACTCGATTTTAACGCCTTTGGATAGACCATCCAGCTCTTTAACAACTGTAAAGATAAGAAGAAGCATTAGAGGCAATATTCATTGATATTTAAGACACTAACTAAAAAAAAAAAAAATGCTCGCAAAAGTAATACATTCTGGAGTGTAAAGTTTAAAAAACCTGTCCAAAACGGCGGTCTTTTTTTTGTAGTAAAAAATGTTAATAGTTATTTTTAGTAAAAAAATATTTATAAAATATAGCAATATTTTAATATTCGCAGTATTATGATATGTCTACACAGAGAGTTTAGTTTGAGTTTCCAGTACAAAGTTGAGTTTTGCCACTGAACGCAAAATAAATTCTTGAGTTCTCCAGAAACTCAACTAAACTCAACTTTGTTTTGTGTTTATCAAAACTCAATTTGAGAAATCCCTAAAAGTATGCTAATGTTCTTATAAAAATGCACGTTCAGATGCAACTTGTACAATTTTGTGGTAAGAAATGTCAAAGACAGCTGTTCTAAAATTTTTTTTTAATTAACTATTTGCAAAAAATTAACAAAAAAACGAACGAAAAATTATCGTTACTTTTTGAACAAACCTCGTACATATGAACGAGGTTTCACACGAAATAATTGAAAATCAAAAATTTATCACCACCTCTTAAAAGAAGTTCTCAGTCGAACTGTGATCCCAACACTGTTTACCCATAAAACGCCATGATATACATATTACCCCAAACCATTTTTGTTACTTGGGCTATACTTAAATATTGGGCTTGTATACCTGGGTTTCAACTCAGTTCTTATAGAGCGTCTTAGTTATGATCTACAATCCGATAATACTTTAAGTTGGTTCTTTTCTCAACCCTCAACGATTCAATAGCCGCTTTTCTATCAAAATCGATTTATTTCATTTTTCTTTGTCAAATAGTGCTTGTTGAACAGTCCAGTTCCACTCAAAGAACGTTTAGCTGTGTCGACAAAAATCGAAGCCGTTTTCGCTGAAAAATGATACTAATATCTGTTATGCTAGTTTTTAGAGACATTTTTCCAACAGACGACGAAAATACAATGACTTAACGTGTATCGGTTCTATGATAGTCATTTGCAATGTAGGTTATTTAAGTGTGCATCCAAAAACATTTTAATTAAATTATAATTTTCTGTAAATATTAAGATATACCAACAAAACTTTTAGCAAGGGTTTACTAAAAAATACGCCTTAGTGCGCTGGTTGTTAAAGTTTTTTTAAAGTAACTGTCAAAAATATGAAGAATTGAAGTAACATTTAAACATATACCTGTTAGTGGTATGATTAGAATATAACGCTTATGTTCCTGTACAAGCTTTTCAAAATCTTCCAAGCAATCAATAAAGCAATTTGTATCTGGTAGTAAGTATTTGGGACGAACTTCAATGTACCATTTTGTGTCGACAAATTTTAAAATTTCCTAAAAATTATAAACCAATTATAATACCAATATAAAGAATTAGAATAAAGAAAAGTATATATCGTACCTCTAATTTTGCAGAGTACATTTTTTTAACATTTGACTTTGCTTCCAACTCTTTTTTTAATTTGGATAACTGTGAAACTTGTGCATTTTCTGCAACCAAATTGGGCAAAGTTTGACTTTTTGTTTCTTTTAAAATATCACCGCTCATATGAAGGCCATTATTAACTATATTTACGCTATGATCGTCCTCTTCGCACTCAATTTTCACTGATGCTAGAACATTTTTCATTTGTGCGTTGAGATCTTCCAAGTAGAAGTTCGATTCATTCTTGTTTTCAAGGCAATCTTGATGTTGTCTGTACAATGAGTTGAACTTTGAAATTTTAGCAAGACGTGCATAAAATTTATCGTTTTCATTGAGTTTTTTGTTATCTTGCATGAAATTTGTGCTTGATTTAGAGGTTGGTGTAAAACCAATTAGATAAATATCTTCTTCTAAGGGTACGCTCGCAAAATCACTAAGATTGATTAAATTTAAGCCAAGAAAGTTGTCAACGTTGTTGAAAATTTGGTCCAATTCACACCAGGGATCAAGCAGAAAATGTCTGTAAGTTAGAAATTCAATTGTTAAAAATAATTTACAACGCTTAAAAAGTAAATTATAAGCCTACTCTTCAGATCTAAGTGGCTCCCAAATATGTGTATTATTTGACAACCAACCGCACCATATTTTGGCAAACTGCAATAGTATATTTAAATCCTGGAAGCTGTGTATTGCAATAAAATTGGTTAAAATATTTTGAAAAAGAATAATAATTCGTGTTCATACCTGGTCTGATCATTGTACAAACTTTCGACATATGCAGTGAACATTTCATTACATTTACGCAACAACAAACCAAAAATTTGATTGCAAAAAATAAAAGCATGATAACGAATTTCACGACGAGTATCTGCAAGACAAAAATAAACACAAATTATTTTTTTGTAAATTTTTTATATTTTTCTTAATTAAAACTATCAATAAGTATAACTTATATACTAACTACAACTATAAATGAAAAGTATAACTATGAAATAAAATAAGTGTTGAGATTATTCAGTATTGAGATTATTCATAATTATTTAGATTCATACTCGTAAGTATTCAGATTATAAGATATATTAAACATTGTCATAGCATTGCATGGATTGTAGCCCAATAAACCATTTTGTTAGTTATCAACTTGAGGTGCATTTGATATCAAATAGCTTTTTCAAATCTCCACCGCTAATTTTCAACATACGGATTATAGTGTTCTCAACTTTAAAGACACTTTTTTATATGGTGATTTTTTTAGTTCTCAAGTTGAGAAAAATGTAATTCTCAACTTGACATCAAAGGAATTTATCCAATTGGTCTCAAATGGAATATGTACATACATGAAAGTGCCATATCCAAAGAAATTGTAATTTAAATCAAATCAGGAAATAAAAGTGTACTTTTTTGTATTTTTTTTTTCAAATGATAAGGAATATTGAAACTCAACTTGAGAATCATAAATTTCTCAAAGTTAGAGAAATTTTTTTCTAGTGTTTGCTAGGAGGTTATTAATGTTATCAATGGCATTTTTAAGGTTAAAAAGAAGTGATACTGTTCTTTTGGATTAGTCTTAGCAATTGCGATGCAATAAGATTTTTATGAGAGCATTTACATAGGTTCTTTATTGTAGTGTATATTTTGTATAGAATTTGTACATTTTAGTGCATTGTATTCTTTCCAGTTCATGTTTTATTGATGATTCATCATAGTTAGATGTGAAGCGACCAAAAGATCGAATTAATCAAGATTTTTTTTTCTTTTATATATGTATCTGCGTATATATTTACTAGAGCTGCACAAAACACTATATTCATACTACTTGAATAGTGGGTCCGTGCAATAAAGCCATATGCAATAGCACCATATGGCATTATTTCTCTTTGAATTGAGCAATAACGTCATATGGCGTTATTACCACAGAGTGGTAATCAAAGCTATAGCAAAAATCTGCACACATGAGAAATAAAGCCATAAAGTCTTATTTTCATTCAAAAAGTAATTTTTGTCTTTTTTCGATCAGCAAAAGTTACAATTCGTTTTTCTTCATCATATTTGATTTTGATTTTATTCTATGAACAGAGGGTTCATGGATTTGCATTGTTCCCAGGATATAAACTTGCTTGTACGAAATGAGCAGAATATTCAAGGCCCATTTTAATTCAATGGATCATGCCTAGAAATCTATAGAAGCATTTCGTACAAGGAAAATACCAATTCTTTTCAAAATAAGTGTTTTTGGTAAGTAAAGAATTCCAAAAAGAAATAACGACAGCGGAGGAGTTGGGGCTTACGGATAACGCGAGCGATTCGCCGCGATAAGTGTGCTGCATAAAATGCATACACAAATTATCGAGCAGCCTTTCAGAAATTAACTAATTAATTATGTTACTCACCCTTTTCTTTATTGTGTTCCATAATAAAAATGTTCAATGCTACAATCTTCAGAAGACGATGCGATGAAATTATCAAAGGAGTACGTTTCAATATTACTGTTAATTGAATGAAAAGTTTTCTTTGATGTTCCTGTATGGTTTCCATTCTTTTAAACAAGAAAATTGCATATGTCAAATAAAAGAATTGGAAATATTTTAATTATTTACCCGATGCCCGTAAAAAGTTTACCGATTGTGTACAAATAGAGCGATGTAAATCTTCGCAGAAGCTGAAAAAGTTCAATATAAACCTAATGCTTTTTATTTTCAAAATAAAATTTAAGCTTACTTCTTCGGATGTCAGCCCGTTTAAACGATTTTCTTCGGACAAAGTTGAATTATTTTCATTGACATCATTGCGATGAAGACGCCGTACACCATCCGGGTGTATCCAAACCTCTTTTCGTAATGACTTTGATAACTTATCAGCGGTATTTGCTTTATTGTTGTGTATTGGTGATGTTTTCATTTCCGTTTCTTCGTACTGTGAAATGAAAAAAAAAATAGTTTTCATCTTGATCGGTCTTAAGGATCCAGATCCTACCTTCTTACGAATCTCGTCAAAAAGAACCTGTAGACTTTCTCTAGCTGAGTAAATTGCATTGGAAGACATCAAGCTACGCATGTGAAAATATATAGCATCGAACTTTTTGCGCTAGAAAACAATTCAGAACAAGACCCAAAATTAGAGCAAATTAAAAAATGACGCTATCATTTGTATACGCACATTGTATATCGCTAAAACAGCGAGTTGGTTGTAAGGAATACCATTGGTAGGTATTAGTTTTTGAGCGCGTTGATAGAAGTTGGAAGCAGTAGAGAAATCATTTAAATGCAACAGTTTGGACTTGTAACGACTCAGATCTCCGAGACAAATGAGAAGTTTTTGTGCTGAAACTTTTGCTATAAACTCGAATTTATGTTGTTGCAATTGCTGATGCGCCTCGCTGTTCAAAGCATACTTTTGAAAAAGTTGTTGCAACAAATCGTCGTAGAATTCTAAACCAATATCGATGATCATTACAGTTTGTGTGTTTGCTTTTGAGGAGTTAAAATGCTTTAGGTGTTCAATGACGTTATAAAAAAGCAACTTCCAAAAATAGGTCTCCACCTTCTGCTCACAGCAGAACTTCAACTGATTCAACAGCAATTCTAGAAATATTTTCTGGAGTTTTGAATGACACTCGCAAAAATTAATCCAATTCTGCAAAGTAGTAAATTATTTAAATAAATGAAAAATAAATTAATAAATTTAGTATGAACCTCTAGTACTAGCTTGTGATGCATCAAGTCGAGTAGATGATCGCTAAGCTGAGGCAGCTGCTGAACGTTGGATAAGTCCTTATGCAAAAGGTGCTTAAACCAAGGTGGATGAGCCCGCTTCGAGTTCTGCTGCGCCGCTGTAACACAACGTATTCCACGAGGTTTTTTGCCATTTTCACAAGTTATCACATTTCTACTGGAAGCCAAATTTACAGCATCCGAATTTTCACCAGTGTTCAATCGTAAAATGCCAGGAATTGAAACGATTTCAGCGCGGTCGCTGTTTTTATGAAGCGTTGAAGCTTTTACCTTAGGTGGTGTTTCAGCAATTTGCTCAAGCTCATTGCATACAGACGGTTCTGAGGTACTCATACGCAAAAACAAGTCTATTTTCGGTACATCCTTATTTCTCTCTGTTATATTAAGACATTGAACATAATCAATCATAACAAAGATAATCAATGATATTATTCAAATACCTTCTTTTAGCTTCCAGCTGGTTTGTGTTTCAACATTGCCAGCATTCTGTTCCTGTACTTCCTCGAAGCAGCAACGCGCGCCTGTCTCATCAGCAATTTTCTTTTGCAGTCGTTTTGGCAAATTCCCGATTATTATCGATATATCATTTTTTTGATCTCGTATTAATTTTCGATTCATATTTTATGAAATTCACCAGCAACTGCATTTATTCGGGTTTTGTTGTATTATTTTATTTGCTAAATTTTATGCAAAATTAACAATTTTCACGAAATTGTGAGTGGCACCACGCAAAAATTTCAATATAGTGTCAAAATGTCACTGCTGTCATCAAATTTGACATATCAACTGTTAAAGATGGTTGGCAATGCGAACAATGCTATTTCACACGATAGAAAATTCTGAACATGATAAAATAAATAAGGTAGACCACTGCTGAGAGCCAAGAGCATGGTACAATGAAAACAAGGGAGAATCATTTCAGAGATGCAGACTGCCGCAACTGTCAAAACGAAATTGACTGCCCATAGAAAATCTGAAAACGGTTATTTTTTTATTTATTTTTGTTTTTTTTCATTTTCAAATTACTATTGAAAGACAATTTTGGCTATGAGGAAGAGAGTGCAGTCTGAAATATGTCTACCACTGTCAGTCTACCATGGCCAAGAGTATGAATTTGAAAAAAAACAACGAGCGATAGCAAAAAGAAGCATACAATTATTTGTATTGAGTTTCGGCTCAGAGAGAGCGAGAAGATTTTCAGCTGCAAAACTACCTTATTTATTTAAGCATGATACTAAACTGTACACAATCTCAAACTGTTGAAATATAATTGCAATTATTGCTGTGCCAGATGGACAATGAAATTTTGACCACTAGAAATCTCGAAGTTTTTATTATCAGACGTGTTTTAGCTTTATTTTTCAATTTCATTTGCAAAGTTGTTCATAAATACTGATAATTAACAGGTATTCATCCGTATTCATTAAAATATTTTGAAACAGCTTTAAAATGTTTAATAGCTAAAAAGCTTTTTAATGTTAAAAAGTCTTTAAAATTTTGTTATTCATAAACATGTTGTAGCTACTTTGTAGTTAAAATAGGAACACGTTTGATTTGAAATGAAAAGAGTTTAAACAATGGTTTGTGTATTTGATAAATTCATTAACTTTTTACTTATTTGTCACAATTTCGTCAACATTTTGATATTGCACTGATAAAAATGCAATTTTACAATTCTTTTTTATAAATATTTTTAAATGTTTTGACAAATTTTCTTTTTTTTAATTTCTTTCCAAATGTTTGAAATATTTTCAATTATTTTTGACAATATTTGTGCTCAAATGAGAATAAATATTTTAAAAAATGCTTTATGGCACGTTTCAGCCATTTTTAAATCATCTCTTTTATAAACAAAAATTTTAAAATTTTTTTTAACATTTTGGTTGTTTTGGATATATTTTGAAATAATTTTATATATTTTTGACAAAATTTGTTCTCAAAATTTATATTTTTTTGACAAATGAGAACAAAAAAAAAACTGCTTTATCGAGGGTTTATTGAAGGTTTCTACCATTTTTAAAATTAGGCGTTTTTCGTTTTTATGTCAGACCACACATCTGAGTAGATACTGATCAAAACCGACCATGCCATGAGCTGACAATCTCAGATCAAACATAGATTGATCCGATTTGTCTATGAAACATTGTGGGTATCTTAATAAATCCAAATCCTAAAATATGTGATTTGTTGTTTTATTGAAAACGAGTTATTGAGCTCTAGGCCAATCATGTTGAGAACAAGACAACATGAAGAACAAAGAAGGCGACAGCCAACAACCAACAACAACAACAACAACGGCTCTGTATAGAGCCAATCACAACAGCTTTGACTATACAGACTGTTTCATTGGTACAGACTGTTTCATTATTTGTTGTTTTATATAAGCTAAATAAATTAATATCGTAGTGTCCGGCATTTGCTGAATTGTTTGTATATTTTTTTTTTCGCCTCTGATATTCCAAATGAAATAAAATGACAACCGATTGCCTAGTGATCAGAAAAAAAATTCTGAGCTCGTCGACAGCATCTGACAACAAATCAGACCTTGATCATATGGAAAAAAGAAACACAAATATTGAACACGGAAACGCAGATCAATTTTTGACAACTCATACTCAGCTCGGATGTAATAAAGAAAAATGCCTTATAATAATTCCACCATGGCTATGACTACAAAGCAACAATGAAACTATAAAAAAGGCATAGGTATAATGTCAACATACAATACATAGCGATAAAAATAAATTGATTACTGAATATTTGAGCTAAAGGCCTACCCAAAATAGACGATTTGCTCCGTAACGACTGAAGACGAAAATGTTCGCTTAAATGCATTTCAATGTTGTAACCCAAAATGAACAAACGTAAACTTATCGAAACTAAACGAAACGGTTTGACGAGACGTTCTGTTCCGTAACAACCGAACTTTTAGCGTCTCAACTCGTCAACAACAGCTGTGCAGGTAGTCTTCTTCTTTTTTCAGACGATTGGAGGAACTCGTTTCATTTTGGGTTAAATGTCAAAACAGACGTAACGAATGCAAACGTTCCACAAGTTGCAATCGTCTCGTTTCGTCTATTTTGGTTAGGGCTTTAAGTGGTCAAATAAAAATAATATAAAACGTTGTTTTATTTCCTTCGTTGAAAGCTAACATACAATGAATTCTGTATTATATCTTAAAACGACTCATTTTATTACATTTTTAGGGCTTATTCTTACATTATTCTACATAAAATATGGGTACTCATGTAATTTATGCGTTTAAAAGTAAATTCTACATTCCTATGGCTGAACTAACAAACGTTAATTCTCAAAAGTGACATTATATTTGCTTGCTTTTTTGTGTTTTTTGTCTCCAAATTGGGCCTTCCTTATAATTGTATCATGATAGAGGCCATACTGTATGCGAGGAAAACGCAACTTCCTTATCTCTTAGTTTTGTTTTATTCTCATATTCGTTTTTAATCAGCTGTTCGACCATTTTTATTTTATTTTTTTTTTGTTATTTCGCATATTCGTAATTTTTGTAGTGTTTTGTGGTGTGAAAAAATAATGGCTCAAGTGGCTTATATAGATAATTTATTAAAAGAATATCTGGTATTTCGAGGGTTCTCCAATACTCTGAAAACCCTAGACATCGAACAAAAAAATGAAAAAGATCAAAGCTTTCGTGCGGAAAAACTCCTTGAGCACTTTAACCAATCAATCAATACACATGATTTGCAGTCACTAAAGGCGCTATGGGCACATCTGGATAGTAACTTATTTAGCAAACTAGAACATTCCTACGCTGTGGGTAGGTACTAAATGGATGTAATTTTGAACGTTCTTTAAATACTGTTTAAATTGTAGCCGTCAAGAAGCTGGAAAATAGTTTGCTTAAACTATACTTGATTACTGCATACAACAACAATAAATCTGAAAAGATCTCAGAATTTTTTACTAAACTTGCGCCTGACTTACATCAGCAGAGTGAATGGAAGGATTGGTTTTGTACGTATCATTAACTAAAATAATTGTGTAAAGTAATTTTGTTTTAGATTTTCCATTCTGCAAAAATGCTGAGGAATCGCCCACATTTTCGCATTATTTTTCCAAACAATGGCAGGACACACTACAGATTTCATTGCGCAATTTTCTGACTACCGTTTATCAATGCATACCACAGCCCACATTTGTGCGCGCCGAACATGAAGCTGCTCTAATTAGACGCCTGCAAGACGAAAACGCCAGTTTAAAAACAAAACTACAGACATTGCAACAGCAACAGCAGCAGCTTGTTGCATCTAGTAGCACGCACAATCTTCACATTGCTGGAGGTGGTGACACGAACAATAGGCGTCGTTCAGTTAACAAAGCACAACAGAGTCTTAATGACATCACACCATTTGATATTAGTCCACCGGGTCACATAGTTGATGACTTTTACATAATTGCAACCGAGACGAATACAGTGGCTCAAGCAAGTGACGCACAAGCGCGTGGATTAAAATTGCTGATTCGTAATATTGGCTCGGGTAATAGTCCTGTTATGGTGCGCAAGGATGCAGCAGGCGGAGGGGAGAAATCTAGTAAAAGACGCTCCGGTAGTGTAGGAAGAAGTTGGATTTAGATTTAAGACTGGTTGTTTCCAAACTAAATTCATTCCTTTCGAATGTTTTTGCGTTAATTTGCGTAAGGGATCCCAAACAACAATGAATTAGAGAGTACATAACATCAACAGCACATAATAATAAAAATAGACTCATTTTATTCAAGCTTTTCGAACAGAAAATTACACTTATTTTCTAAAAACTATATTATTTAATAACTATGGTTAGAAAAGCATAAAGAATTTTTAAATAAAATGTGAAGTTGCAACAATTTGGAACTATAAATTTATTATATATATATATAATACAAATTTTAGTTGTTTTTTCAGTGATTTTTCATATCAAATATTTCTCTTAATAAAGGCTCAACTTGTGATGGATTAACATTTAAATAGACACCAATTATAAACTGATTCAGACGTTCAACATCTGAAACTTTTTGTATAAGTTTAATAAACGCCGATTTAGCCTCGCAACCGGGATAGACACTCTCCAAATATCTTCGGAGAAGATAATAATAGGAGTTCTAAATTGTCGAATATTAAAAAGAAGAGAGTATATTGTGATTAAATTTCTATTAATATCTCTCCACAAACTTACTTGTTCCAATCTTATCACATCGGAATGAATGATACGCGGCCTGCTCGGCGTAAACAATACAATGGCACACATTATTAAAATTATATTCTCATCCATACGCCACTTTTCATCGAATGTACGTATAAATTTCAAATGTTCCTCGTACACATTGCCTTTGGCTAGCTTAAGCACTTCAGCACGTATGTTTGACATGTCTTCTTTTGTATGCGGTATCTGTGCGATGCAGAAACAATAAAAAAACTAGGATAAATTCAAATAACAGCAGTTTTTAAATACTTACCTTCCAAGTATTTCTATTATCATCATATGTCATAACTGATCGCATTATCATCATCTCTGTGCAGCCTCCTTTAAGCAACGCTACCTGGTCTTCTTGGCACATGTCTCTGAAAGCGGTGATTTTTTTTGCCATTTTAATGAGACGTTTTATGGCTACCGCAGTAAGATTGATAACTTGCAAGAGTTTGGGATCTTGATGAGTGCCTTCGGGCTGCAAAAAATGCCAAATAAAATCAAATAACATGTTTAACATGCTTAAGTTTTCTAAACACAGACATTGAAAAACAGAATTATAGAAAATAAAAAATGTCCAAAGAACTTAATGTACTTTCCAAATGATAAAGTATAAGTATATTATTTTGTTATGATTATTTATTCGTTCCATAATAAGGTTGTGATAACTCTACACAGAATTTAATAATATGAGACTCAGCAATATCAAATTTTATTAACTCGCAAGTTACATCTGCTTAATATCTGCTAATGAAATCAATTTTCGTAATAAATAAAAAAAAAAATTGTTCTCGCTGCAACTGATAGCTTAATTCTTGATACATGATAACGTTTGATAGCAAATAACCATTTTATTGAGTTTCTTAAAAACAAGCATTAGATATAAAAAATATCCCTATTTTTACAGATTGTTTACTTGACAGTATTAAAGTAATTGTTGGAATCGTGGCCTAATTGAATGCAAAGATTGTTTATCATTCAAATAAATCAAGTGGGAGCTCTATAAAAAAAGTAAACACTAGAACAGGTTGAGTCACACCTAGAAAAAAGCTAGCTAAGAGCTGCAGGTGTTCAAAATATCAGAACTATATTTTAAGAGATAAGATAAATTTTTAGTTAATGAAACTCAATTTGAACAAACAAAAGTGGACAGCGAAAATTAACTAAGATATGTTACCGGATATGATTTATCCCAAAACTTTCCAAAAATTAAATCAAGTACCTTTATGCGCACATCATCAGCAACCAAGTCATGCAAGTCCTCATCAACTGGATAATAGAGGGCTTCGCTTGCAATTTTTAATTCACGCAGCTTTAGTATCTCAGCTTCATTCAAATCACGCCCCATGATAATACTAGAGGGCGAACAAGCAGGCTGCTGTAATTGTCTCTCCGTTGGCGATAATGCTTGTTGCTGTTGCTGTAAACAACTATGCTCTTGTTTAATACGTGGCTCTTGAGGCATTGCATTGAATGCCTCATATTCAATACGTATCACTTCAGTTAATACAGAATCTAATGAGTTTATGCTATCAGCACCGGCGATATGCTCCGGAAAAGTATTATGCATACATTTTGAAAAATCAAAACTTTCAGTAGTAAAGTCAGCAGCAGCTACCGTTGGAGGTGAAGTGGGCGCTATGCCGGCAGATGTGCTCGGCATTTCATACTGAATATCGGTAGCTGAATCATAGTGCAAATCGATCGGATGAACGACTGGGACGATTGGTGCTAATGATGATGGGACTGGCGGGGAGTAAATCGGTGCCGAAACTGGACTTCTGCTGAGCATAGAGTATATGAGCGCATTTGCTCCTTCTGATGGGGGTTGTAAATTTGCAGAGGTGTGGGTGGGACCTTGGTGCTTTGCATTATCCAATGTTGGAGCTTGTGCTGTATTGGTACCATTAACCATTTTGTTAATGATTTTTAAGGCTTCCGCAGGTGTGTTCATAAACTTATTCATTATATCTAGCGCGTCTTCAGGTGAATCCATAAGCTGTTTAATGAATGTCAGCACGTCCTGTGGTGAGCTGACAATTTTAGAAATAATTTCCAAAGCATCCGTAGGCGAGCTCATAAATTTCGTAAATACTGTGAGCGCATCAAAAGGCGAATTCATGATTTTGCTTATAATTTTTAAGGCATCACCTGCAGACAACAAAACAAAAGTCAAAAATTATCTTAAAATAATTGCAAATTCAAATCACCAGGATAAGATATCAAATGCGAGATCAGACGCAGCGCTGCTGACTGTGAATTGATTATTTTATCCAATGTTTCAAGTGCTTCTACAGGATTGCGCATTATAATGTTTATGGCTTGTGTTGCTTTGTCAGGATCTCCTACAATAAATTCAACAATGTCTGAACCTGTCATCTTATCTACAGAAACTTCTTCCGGAGTCGTCGTAGTACTTGATGTAGCTGCCGCAGCAGCAGTGTGCGTGTCTCCATTGCTACCAATGCCAGTTGTCACGCTTTCAAATGATCCACAGCTTTGTGAATCATATGATGCAGCATATGCATCATTTGCTGACAGCCCACTGCTATCTGCAGCTACTTTTCGCTCCAACTTTATTTGGCTAGAACAGTCTGGTGGTTGTACACTCTCTTTTCGTTTGGCCCGATTGTTTTCTATCTTACGTCGTTTAATAAGCTTGTCCTCTTCGGACATGATGTTTTCGCTCTTCATGCCAATGTCCATGCATTTCTTTAGTCGACATTTCTGGCAAAACCGTCGCGTTACCACTGTGATTTCGCAGTTTTGGTTGAAAGGGCAAGTGAACTGTTTTTTGACCAAAGCATTGCGACGAAAAAAGGCCTTGCAGCTCTCGCAAGTGACAGCGTTAAAATTGTAACCGAGCGCCTTATCACCACACACCATGCAACTCTTTGGTGGCGACATCGCATTTAATTGGCCGACTCCAAAAATCTATTCAATTATACGTCGTCAATGGGTCGATTTCAAAACTATGAAGTGATACACGAGAACACTAAAAATGTCCAGTTGCTTAAGTAAAATGGCTTTTCGGTTCCCACTCTTTATTTTTTTGACCTTCCGGCTTGTCACTAGTTAACATTTTATATACTGAACATCATTACAAAAAAATATAAACTTTTTTGGCACTTTAAACCTTAGATATTTTATAGAAGTAACACTAAACTTAAATAACAACAAAGCGTTAATTAATTTGACCAAACTCCAATCAGAAAATCTAGCTGAGAATCGTGTTGTCAAAACCATCTGACTTTCGATAAATATCGTTATTCTAGTAAGAGCCTGAACAGAATCAAAAATCGTTGCGGCCTCCGATCTTTGTTGTTGGAAAATACATGCAAAATGTAGAAAAAAACGCAGCTCTTTTTCCGCAACGATAAATCGCACAATTAGAATCTATTCTATTTCTTCTCTTGCGACCGACGATTCTCTCTCTGAGTGTTATTAGTGTTGCCATATTTTTTCTAGAAATGGGATATGTTCAAAGACATTTCCTTAGTTTTTATTATGTCTTGACGTTTCTTCTTTGTGTGTGTTGTATTCACACAATTGAAGAGACCAATACATTGAAATGAAATAGAAAAAATAAATAAAAAAATACTAAATAAAAGCAACTTTGAATCGTCAGTCGGAATCGCATCATTCTGGACACATTCTCTGCGATATACGACCAGAGAGGATCGGCGGTCGCAACGATATTTGATTCTGTTCGGGCTCTAACTCATCCCAGCTGGAAGTGGTGCTGCCATATTTTTCTTGTAGCACTAAAATTTGGCGTAGTGAAATAACTCCCATTGAAATAACTCCCAAAATAAAATTGAGATTACTTCCAACGAAATAACTCCCAATAGAAATGAAATAAGCCCCAAATCTAAAAAAATTAAATAACTCTCAATGAAAATGAAATAACTCCCAAACCAAAAATTAAATAAGTCTCAATTAAATAACCCCAAATGAAATAACTCAAAAAAAAAATTAAAATTAACGAAATAACTCCCAAGTAAAATTAAATAACTCCCAAGATAAATCAAATAACTCCCAAGAAAAATGAAATAATTCCCAAGAAAAATGGAACAACTCCCAAGAAAAATGAAATAATACCTAAAAGGAATAAAATAACTCCTTAAAGAATTTAAACAATTGAAAAAAAAAAACAAATAAAATAACTCTTAAAATAAATACAACTCTATAATGCGAATAAATATGTTTCGTCAATCGAAAATGCACCCTTAAAAAAATAGTTAAAAAAATAAAAAGATTTCAAATTTTACAGAAAGCTATTCTGAAAACAGAAATTTTCAAAACAAATGGGGCGTTATTTTATTGCGCAATTTTTCATAACGAAATAATGTCCTAAATTGCATATAAAAAATTTTTCAGAAATGCGCGATTTGTACTTTTAATGTATGTTTTTGTTATATTTTGAAACAATTTTCTGTAGCTTTATCAGAGAAAAAGCGCCATAGGCGAAAAATTGTTAAAAAAAATCACACGATTTTTAATAACAATTTTTAATTTTTTAATTATATTTTAAAACTATTTTCCGTTTTACGATTGCAATTAATTCTCTACAAGTAAAAGCCAACTGTGGGAATTCCCCTATTTGTGGGTAATTTCAAATTGTTTTGGTAGTATTTGAGCTTTTATGGGTTGCATTCAAGGCCGTTTTTAAATTCATTTGGGTCATACTTTTGCAATCTTTTTATGAGTAAATTATGGTAAATTAGAAATTTTTGCAAAAAATGTTATTAAAAATCGCGCGATTATTTATAATAATTTTTCGCTTGCGGCACTTTTTTCCCTATATAGCTACTGAAAATCGTTTTCAAATATAATTAAAAAAAAAAATAAAAATTAAAAGATATTTCACTTTTTTGGTAAAGTGACTTTGTATGCAAGGTAGGCGTCATTTTATTCGATTTGGTTAATTTTCATGCTCCGATAATTTTCATATTAAGGGGACATATAGGTTACAATTTAAAAAAAAATTTTTTCGGGAATTTTTTTTCATAGAAGGAAAAAATATCGTTTTCAAATTTTGCACACATATTTATTAACATTTAAAGAATAAAACAATTTTTTTCAGAATTTTTGAAGCGGTTTTTTGATTTTTTTTTAAAAATGCCAAAAAATTGACGGTGTGCAGGATATCACCAGTCTGGAACATCTGAGGAAAAAATAAAAAAACGAATAAATCCTTGTTTAAATGGCCACCGCCTGAACTAGGATAATTTTTATCCGCCGAAAAAAAAACAAAATGGCGGCCATTTGAAAAAAAAATCTTATTTCGAGGTTACAAAATCTGTCGCCATTTTGTTTTTTTTCGGCGGATAAAAATTATCCTAGTTCACGCGGTGGGCTCTTCAACAAGGACTCATTTGTTTTTTTTTTCCTCAGATGTTCAAGACTGGTGATATCCTGCACAATTTTAGAAGGAAATTGCTATCAAAATAGCAATTTTTTAGGAGTTATTTAAAATGAAATAACTCCCAAAAATGTACGAACAATTTTTGGGAGTTATTTAATTTTTATTTTTTGCGGAGTTATTTCATTGGGAGTTTTTTCACTGCGCCTAAAATTTTGTATAGTTTTGCATTAATAAGTTTTGGTTTTATATTAATTTAAACTTTGACAACACCGCGAAGAGTTGACAGCATCGAAATAAAATAAAAACAAACAAATAAACATAAAGACAGAAGGAACATTTAAATCTATCTTTATATTGGGTTATCTCATTCCTTACATAGCAAATTTTTACTTAAGGGGGGAAACGCAGCCAGAGGCCGAAAAAAAGGTCATGTTTGTGAATTTTTTTAAGGAAACCTATGGGTTTTTTTAAATGAAGGTTTTTATACCTAAAAATATACACATTCAAAAGTATTTTTAGTTTTTTTTTATTAAAAAAAAATAATATTAAGGTCGATACAGCATTTTTTGTAGAGCGCTCTGAAAAAAAGGTGAAATGCGGTGACCAAGATTGCTTCTCCTACTTTCATCAGAAACAAAAAATTAAATATACTATTAAACTAGATACTTAAAACTCGTACTTGTCATAGCCGTTTTTGAAAATATTGATTTTTCACATAATGGCGGACTTTCGAACGACCAAAAATTCGTTATAATTTTACCTATAAAAAATGAACGAAACTACAAAAAAAAAAAATCCTATGACAAGTACGAGATTATTATAAATAAAATAAGCCTGCAAAAAAATCAAAACGATCGGTTCACTGAGCTTCGAGAAATCTTGGTCACCGACTTTGAAAACATGGTTTCGAGAAAAACGAGTTAGATATTAAGTGCCAGCAGTGCGCGCTTTAGAAGGCGGTTCACTCACTAGGCTATAACTTTGTTATTTTTTGAGATATCGACTTAAAATTTTCACCACATATTCTTGAGACTTAAGGCTTTAAGAAAATGCAAGCCTGAAAAAAGGCCTGACTGTGTTTCCCTCCTTAAATTATAAAGATATTTACAAAATTCGGATAAAAGTAGCCATGAATTTTTAAATCAAAAAAATATATATGTTAATATTAATATAATATTAATATAAAATATTAAAATTTTTTCAAGTTTGTTGCACTTAATTTAACACTAAATACTGTAAATGGTGTGATTGGTGAATACTGATCGACTAATTATATATAAATATACTTTTTTTTATATAAAATAGTATATACATAAAAAATATCATATAATTGATATTTTGTATACAAAACACAAATACACAATAAAAAACAAACAGTGGGATTCTTACTTTAATGGTGGAGATATCACCTTTTCAATTTCGAATTTTTTCTTACTTTTAACAATAGTGGCAAGTTTTACGAATTTTGAGGTAGATAGTTTGAATCACACCTTGTATAAAAATAAAATAAATAAATAACTGGTCATTTTAGCCCTTGAAAGAACTTTGACCTAGCTTCTTATGAACAATTGTGTTGTGCGTGTTATTAAGTTTGTACACAATTGACCGAGAAATGGACCTACAGGCTTAACGCCAACTCCGAACGGCGATGAACGGGAGTTCTTATTCAAGAAGCTTTACATGGCATTTTGATTACTCTCTGAGGTTTGCCAGTGTCTGCAGAGAGGTGGCAACCGTACAGATAAATCATTTTAATTTAAATAATTTTTTGTCGCTGCTGGGATTCGAACCAGAGTCTCTAGGTTGACATAGAGGCCACGCACTTTAATCAACTACGCCACGGACGCCACACCTTATACAAAAATAAAAAAAACTGTACTGTACTGGCGGTGAAAAAGATAAATTCGTTACCTAAAAAGGTATTTTATTTATATTATTGTATATTGTATTTATATTGTATTTTAAAGTTTATACTCCAAACAAATATATCAAGCAAAATTTTATTCATCATCAGCTGTCGGCTCGGTACAGTCATAAGCACAAAAACAAGAAGAATCAACAACAACAACACAGCTATGAAAAAGCTCAAAATATATTTATTTTTCTCGTATATTATTCAATTCACAATCCTTGCAGCAATATCTATCAGAGAGCGATCGCTGTTTTTTGATGTTGTTCCAAGTACACTCTGTGACTTATGGTGTTTTCGTTTCTACCAAAAAATGTTACCTTTTCATTGCGCTCTTCTTTTTTCGCGTTCGATTGTTAAATAAGTGCAAACGGGTGAGAAAATCTGTGTTCGTTTCTTAAAATGTTACATTTATATAGGGCAAAAAATGCACATTTCTTGCCCTAGGAAACTTTTTGAGGGGAGAATGTTGCCCTGAAAATCAGCTGATTGCTTTAAACGAAAATATTATGAAATGCGTGTGTTAGACAAGGATAAATGTATGCATTCATAATTTGACACTTAAATAATATTTTTAATAAAGCACATTTTTTATTTTTGGCGCACACAAATATATCAGCTGATTGAGTAAGCAGGGCAGTGTTTTGTGTTCAAAACCTGCACTTTTTGAGGGTTGAGTGCAACACTTGAAAAATGTTGCACTGTGGTAGGGCAACATTTTTTTGTAGAAACGAAAACACCATTAATATAGCTTACCCCCTAGCCACACGTGCCAGTAACAGTTCGAAAAACTCTATACACTCTCACTTTTTCACTAATACACTCACACTTTGACATCGACAGCCAGTACCATGGTATATAATACAAGGTAGCATTGACAGTTGCTTGGGAAATCATCTACTGTCAAAAAATATACTCAAAAAGAGAGCGCTCACAATCCGCCATTGAAAACACAAGCAATGTTGAAAACGTTGAAGTGAAAAAAAAAACAACAACCACAGCAGTTGCTGATGTATTTCCACAAAAAGCTGTTTTTGACAGTTTATGTTTTCCTGTTGAAGAGAAAATAAGCAGTTGTCAATGCTACCATGTATTATTATACCATGGCCAGTACTGGCAGTCCACTGGCAACAACTTTTACAGAGACAGTGGATTTTGACAACCACTGCCAGTAAAGACAAAAGTAAGGAAAACAGTGTTGCGTTTTTTCCCTAAAATATTCGAACTTTAAGTATGCATTTTTCTTTCAGGTCTTGTAGTAAAATATATTTAATTTATTTAGTTGCTATTGCTTTAAAATTAAAATATGATATGAACAAGCTTAATTTCTTTTTAAAAAATATTGTGAAACACATTGACAACATAATTTGTTCCCTATTTTTCTCCCATTTAAGTTTGGTGCTTTGTTGGCATATAAAAGCAACACTAAAGCTGGATGTGAAACTAACACGGGAACTTTGATTGTTGCGAGATCCTTTGCCTATGAAGACATTTTGCAATGAACTTTTACTACCACGTGCGGCCACAGCAAACTTTCTGACTTATTTCGAAAGATTTTCGAAGTTAATACATACTTTCAACTGGCATGCCATTACTGTCACGTGTGGCTGCAGCGTTATAGAAGTTAAGCACTGCTTTGCCAGTAGCGCAAAGCTACTTCGATTATATATTACATATTGTCTTCGAAATCAGTTCGAAAGGCTTGCAAGCTGCTTCAGCGACCACATGTGCAAGTGCAAGTTCATTTACAAAATGTCATTGAATGCAAAGGTTATCGCTACAATTGTAGTATTGCGTGAGTTGGAAAAGCTACAAAGGCCGTGTGCTATTCGGAAACTTTTCACTCGTGGTAGGAGAGAATTTACTAAGTTGAATACAATTTCTGTCTGTTGAAATAAAATTGTAATTTTTGCTGTGCCAAAAGGACGATGAAATTTTGACAACTAGAAATTTTGACGTTTTAGATTTTGGTAGTGCATTAGCACAAGAATTTAATTTAATTTGCGAAATTGTGAATATATATTAAAAATTAGCAATTTTGGTTGTTATGCTGTCGGAAGCACATAATATTGAACTTCTTTACGACTCACAATCTCACAAGTGTTTTTTTTTTCATTTTTGATTGTGTCAATAATTCTCTTTCCTATTGTCAAAATTTATACTAGCCCCTGGGGCTACATGAATTTTTGACAATCATATTCACCTCACTAGTGCCAAATATTCTCTTTCAGACTGTCAAAATTTCATCATCCGAGTGAAAAGTTTCCGAATAGCACACAGCCAAAATGAAGAAAATTATGATAAACAAATTACCAGTGTGCTTGTTGCATAAAATTGTGAAAAATCTGGGTAAAATCTCCAAACGTGTCCTACACGTGTTTCACTTGATTGACCTTTCCTTCCCACTAATCTATCACCCCATTTCGAACTTCGAAAGGCAGACTTGACTGAATAGGTATTCCACCTGAAAATACCTTGGTTCAAAGCTAAAAAAATTTTTTTTTTTTGTAAAAAAGAAAGAGCCATGCTAACCCCATATGGAATTGATGAATGTTAGTAAGAAATAGGAATACATATTGGGCCTTACCAATAGTCAAGAGCTGATACTAAGAAAAAGCTGGTACTAATAAGTATAAGGTTTTAGTTGGTAGTCAACTTTTTATTTCTCCGTACCAATAAACGAAATCAGTATTTGCTTTCAAGGTATAAGCTTTAATCTATTGTGAATGTGCTTTGCCTTGTTTGACAGATAAAATTTGACATTCTACTAAAATACTTAGCATCAGCTGAAGCCGATACTAATTTAAAGTATAATACATGTCGATAATTTCTCGTTTATTGATATGAAATTTTTTAAACTATAAGCTTTAATTAGAAATGTCGACACTTTCTATGAAAGTAGCAAACTATTTGTAAGGCCCATTCTGTTTTTAAAACAAGAGATATCCCCTGTAATTTCATGTGATACAGTATCACTGATACTAAATAAAATAATAAATAAATAAACTGGCCATTTCAACCCTTGAAAGGACTATGACCGAACTTCTTATGATCAAGTTGTGTTGTGCGTATATATGTTTGAACACAATTGATCGAGAACTGGGCCTATTAGTTTTATACCGACTCCAAACGGCTAATGTGCATGATCTCAAGAAGCTTTACATGGCATTATTTACTCTCTGAGGTTTGCCATTGTCTGCAGAGAGGTGACAGCCGAACAGAAAAATGAATTTGATTGAAAACAAACTTTCTGTGTCAAATGGAATCAAACCATGGTTCTCTGGCGTAAGGGTCACGCGCTCTACCCACTGCGCCACGGCCGCTGATACAATGAGATCGAAAAGTTCAGCTTTTTGAATTTTTGCTATAAAAGTTTATCACTTGCTATAAATTTGACTGGCATCACTGCCAGCTCCTGTGCCTCCAGCATAACCCGTTTTACAGATTTGGCGCCTTTCTTCAGCACTAAACTCAGCTGTTTTACAGCTCAATCAACGGACATGTCCACACTAGAGATGGACCGCATCTTGTTGGAGCTGTATTTACTGTTGCTGCACACATGACAAACGTACTGCATCGGAGAGAGGAGGGTTATTTCGTGGCTGAAAAAACCAGCATAAAAACCTACCGCGAGGCTCCTTTTGGGGCTGCCGCGGTAGATGCACAATTTTATTTTATTTCAGCCACTTTTCTGGGCCCAAATTAGCTTTGTTCCATCTTATGTTCAGGCTGACGGAATATGTTGTTTTGGCTTCGTAAGTTTTTGGAAAACAAATAAATTTATGACTTGCTTTTAAATATTTCGAAATGTCAAACTTTTATAGCTAGAGTGACATATATATAACTCGCTCATTATAGCAATACTTTTTGATATGGGATAGGAGGTCGTAGATGATAGCATGGAAATGCGGTTTAAATCTTTTTCTATGAAATCATATTAACAAATTCTTAAAATTTTTTCTTTTTGTTACTCATTTAGCTCAATTTAGAAGTAATATTTCTTATTATCAAATTCGCTTATTATTGTAAAATAGATTGCAAATATGATTAAAAAAAAAAAAAAAAATTTGTTACTGTATCGAAAGTTACATTACTGTAGTGATGTACCCATTCATTATAAACTGTAACCATCTTTTATTAACGGCTAACATCACTGTAGAAATATTTCTGTTTTGTAAACAATCAAGACTTCGTTGATTAAAAAGAGTTGGTCGAGAATATAAAAATGCAACAGAATTTAATAGAAATACATGACGATTATGAACACGTGGATCCTACCTTGGAGTACGTCCTTGAAAATGTGCTGCAAGACAGTGATGAAAGCATCCGTCTGGAATACAAAAATCTACATAACCAATACAATTCGGTGCTGGTGAACAATTGCGAATGCTGTCACCCAGCCAAGTGCAACGACTTGGAATGTATCCATGGGGGTAACTACAAAAAAGTTTACAATACAACGGAGTTGGTATTGAATACAAAAGCTGAACTGAATACTATTTACGAATGTTCTGCGTTGTGTAAATGTGATAAAAATACTTGTGAGAATAGGCTAGTGCAGTATGGCCCACGCAAGAACCTGATTGTTATTGACTCGGAACGATATGGATCAAAAGGACTGATGACGACTGAAGACATTCCATCTGGTGGATTTATTTGCGAATATGCAGGTGAATTATTAACTCTGCAAGAGGCTAGCCGGCGCACTGCAGAAAATGAAAGCAATTCTAGAATGAACTATATACTGTTTTTGAACGAAATGAGCCAGCATAAGGAAGATAGTAAACTAACGACTATTGTCGATCCCAGCCGTCGTGGCAACATAGGTCGTTATCTTAACCATAGTTGTGACCCAAACTGCCAAATTTACAGTGTGCGCGTAGATTGTCCCGTTCCGAAAATAGGCAAGTTCAGTTAAGATAGCCAATTGATGCACAAACTAATTCAAAGTTGTAGGAATTTTTGCGAATCGTCGAATTCTGGCTGGAGAAGAGCTTTGCTTTCATTATGGAGGAGAAGAACATCATTACAAAATGTATAAAACAGATTCCTGGCAGAATGTCAAGGGAACAAGCTGTTTATGTGGGACGGGCAAGTGTGGCAAGATTTTACCGCATAAAGATTTTTTATAAGAATCGGGGAATAATAAGACACAAAAATAATCATAAAAAACAAGAAAAATTTCTTTACTTTATTCTGTTAATGACCATTCCTTAGAGCTAAAACTAAAAATATTTTAATTATTTTCTTTATTTTTACACGTTGTACAAAAAAGCCTGTAGTTTGTTCCCATTTTTATATCTTTTAAACATGAACCATTCCAGATTTCATGGAAGTTCATACTCTCTTTATCTAACACGCTCGCTTTAAAATCTTTGGTGTTAATTATGAGTTATATGTAGATAATAATCGAATTCGATAATCGTTGCTTCTTTAGCATACTACGCCGCCAGGAAGTTAATAGTCTCTTATAATTCCGTTATAATTTAAATAGTCGAAAATTCCGTAGAGCAAAATTAATTCAAATTTACCAGCCCAACACATTTTTAAAGTTTATTTTGCAGGTCACCCTCAAGAGATGGTAACTTCAGCTGAATCCACTCTTGTATATCTAACAACTCGCGTTTTTTAAGTTCATGCAGTGTGTTATTCAACGGATAAAATTCGCCTTTTACGCCTAAATTTTGTAGCTCTTTAAAACTTTCACTACCCCATTCCAGCGGCACTAGCGAATCTCTATCACCATGGTACATTTTTAATTCTGGTAATACCGTGCCCGGCTTTGTGCGATTCTTCAAGGATTCATAAACAATAGAATCTCGGTTAAGAAAGGAAGAACAAGCAAAAACACCACCGAGTTCGGTGTTTAAATGATAGCCAGTATGTATGGCTAATGCGCCACCCATTGAGAACCCTCCGACAATGATGCGTTTCGCCGGAACACCTTGCTGCATTTCTTCTTTAATCAACTCGTGCACATTTTCGTAAATTTTAGCCATGCTTTTGCGACTTTCCAATGAATCTATTTGTATAGACCGACGGTCGAACCATACATTAGAAAGTTCACCATTCATCGGAGTGTATGGTTGTACCGGCGCTGTCGGGTAGATAACTTTGATGTGTGGGAATTCCATGTTACGACCCAGAAGAAAACGAACCCATTCTATTAAGTTAGCCCCAGTGTCTCCTTTATAAGTAAAATTTTTGACATCATTTAAACATTCTATTTAACAAATCATACCCGATCCATGAAAGAATATTACGGAAGCACTGTGAGTCTTTCCCGTGGGATTGATGTTATTTACAATAAGTCTCATACTTAAGCAGAGTTGTGGCAAGCTAACAAGTCTAGACTCTAGAGGTTGTGGTGATTGTAAAAATATGACTTGATTCTTTCTTCGATTACATAGAAAGAACAGAAAAACTAAAACGCTAGGCGAAAAAAACAACTGTTTTCTGAGAGAATGTTGCCTACTAATTAAAGAAAAGATCACACTACAATAAGGGGAGCTTTTTAGTCAGTACTATGAGATAGACCAAAAATCAAATTTCTTTTATTAGCGATTTACACTAGAGTCTTGAGTTGGGTCGTTCCAAAAAATGCGAATTAATAAAATGAAAAAATGAAAAATTTCATAATAAAAAAAACAAAAACACAGGGTCGGTTCATATAACATATGAGAAAATCAATTTTATTTTTATTTTGGCTGATCTCAGTACCCATGATTGTCATAATCAATGCAAAGCAACAACAACTTCATCGGCCTTACATATCATCAATTTTCGCTTTCAGATTTTGTATGAGCTGTCAACTTCGATTTGACATTTATGGGAACTCGCTCTCACACATGCGGCAACCTTCTTTATTCAACCCATGGTGTAATAATAATAAGGTGTTAGTGAATTTGACACTTCTCTCTCAAAATGATAAAATTTTTCGCCCCGCTCCTGTCAAAAACAGCTGATGGTGAATTGGAATGAAAATAAAACAGCTAACGTGCAGTCGGTCGAAGCTCAATGCCATGTCCACTTCTTTTGATGGCTATTATTGTTGAGGTGGAGGTATTGAACATTCTTTCATGGCATTCGATCTTTTCTTGAAGGAGTCGATGTGAATGCAAGACATGTTGCATGCTGTCCAAAGCTTCATGTGTGTGGCACCTTCCAGCGCACGTTTTTGATAAAATGACAAAACCATTCAATGGCGAACCTGGCAAATGGGCGAAGACAACTGCAATAACTTTTTGTCAACACAACATGGCACAATTAATTGAATTAAATATTTATTTAAACTTTATTCGCACAATAACCTATAAAAACTATAACACATCATCATCTAGCAACTCAAACAAATAACACAATTTGACAACTATCAACGGCTCCTCTCTTTCGCGCTCAATTTTTTGACAGAAAGAAAGCTATTCTTGGTGTTGTCAAAAATTCACTAACACCTTATTATTATTACACCATGATTCAACCATGACACAAACAATGCTGAAAACGTTGAAGTGAAAAAAAAAACAACAACTTCAGCAGCTGCAGATGCATTTTCACAAACAGTGGTTTTTGACAGGAGATGTTTTCTTGTAGAAAAAAAAAAAGCAGTTGTCAATGCTACCTTGTATTATTATACCATGGTTGCGACCGACGATCCTCTCAGGTCGTCAATCGCAGAGAACACGTCCAGAATAAAACGATTGCGACTGACGATGCAAAGTTGCTTTTATTAAGTATTTTTTATTTATTTTTTCTATTTTATTTCAATGTATTGGTCTCCTCAATTGTGTTAATACAACACACACAAAGAAGAAACGTCAAGACATATTAAAAACCAGGGACCGTAACAGTTACGACTTTTTTCAAAAAGTCAGTAAATAATAGTTATTTTTTGACCGATTTTTTTTTGACAAAAATAAAGGTTAAAGTTTGACTTTTATTTGTTTGGTCAAAAAGAACAGTTAAAATTTGACTTTTATTTTTTCAGTCAAAAATAAAAGTTAAAATATGACTTATTTTTTCGGTCAAAAATATAAGTTAAATATAGGGTAGAGGTAGAAGTTAAATGGTGGCGTCCGTGGCGTAGTTGGTTAAAGTGCGTGGCCGCTATGTCAAAGAACTTTGGAAACCCAGGTTCGAACCCCAGCAGCGACAGATAATTATTTGAATTAAAATAATTTTTCTGTACGGCCGCCACCTCTCTGCAGACAATGGCAAACCTCAGAGAGTAATCAAAATGCCATGTAAAGCTTCTTGAGAACGAGAACTTTCCGTTCATCGCCGTTCGGAGTCGGCGTTAAGCCTGTAGGTCCATTTCTCGGTCAATTTTGTACAAACTTAATAATACGCACAACACAATTGATCATAAGAAGCTAGGTCAAAGTCCTTTCAAGGGCTGAAATGGCCAGTTATTTATTTTTTTTTTTTTTTATAGGGTAGAGAACAATAAGTAACTCGGGTATGATTTGAGGATAAAGGATAAAGTCATATAAATAAAAATCTTTTAAGATTGTTATTCCTTAGCTAACAAGCATCGCACTGCTTTATTTAAACATCGAAAAGACAAGTTTTTCCGCCTGACTTTTTGAATTGAAATTTCGGAAATAACAGTCATTTTCCCCTGTTGAAAACTAATGGCCAACTCACACGGGATTGCTTGATTGGCAATCGCATGATACAATAAGAAGGTAGGGTAAGGAGCTTTGACAAGACCTACTGCTTATGTCAAAAAGCATTTAAGCGATGCCACTTTTCTGTATATATCATAAATTTTGGATAAACACACGAAAAGAAATTTTATATAAGATAAATAAGAAAAATTTGAATCAATGTATCTATATTTGAAACAACGAATTTTTTTAGTTATTTTATAGCTTTATTTTCACTAATTTAATATTGCCCATAATTTTTTGTTTATCTTTTTTTATTCTTTATTTCTTGTTTAAAAATTTTATTCTAATGTGCATACGATATCTTAAAAAACTTTTTTAAGTCTTCTTAAGACATTGGAACCGTTGAACATAAATTAACTTTTTTTTAAAAGTTCCTCGATTATCAATATTTTCAGCAATACATTTTATATAAAACGCTTACCCACGGAAACCATGAAACATGGATTTGTCATGGGATTTTTTCTAAGATATGGTAGCACAGTATTTTATGGTTTTGACATTAGCAGTAGGTCTTGTCAAAGCTCCTTATCCCCAACTCACATGGTGATTGTCAATGCTACCATGTATTATTATACCATGATTGGCAATCAAACAAGCTAATCGTTTTGTTGTTGCTTTCAATAGGGGCTTTCAGACGAACGTACATGTCAGCCGACATTGTACGACGACCAACTAACGGGAATATTTTGTTTGAGCTTTCAAACGATCGGACATGTGCGACGACTTCATTTTTTGCAGACTCTCGAGCGTAACACATCGGTAAAAACCGAAGTAAAAAACCTTTTTCGCTTTGCATAAGCCGATGTTTACTCGATAAAAACTTTATAGAAATGATAAATGCAGCGAGTCGGACCGACATGCTTTCACACGTCGGACATGTCGGACCGACCAGCAGAAAAATCAAACATTTTTGATTTTCTTCCGACATGTCGGTCCGACCGTCTCATTTGCTTTCGAACGATCGTATATGTCGTCGGACATGCCCAAGTCGGATGACATGTACGTCCATGTGAAAGCCCCTAATGTGAAACCATCAAAAGGAGTGTTCACATTCATCAAATTATTGGTCAAACAGTTTGACAAACAAAAATATATATGGGATTTGACGACGATTTGATGATAATTTGATGTGTAAACACTCATCAAACTGTTTGTCAAATCGTTTGACGAAAATCAAAATATTTTGATTTTTCTGTTGTTTGACCAACAGTTTGACGAGAAATTTGACAATGTCAAATTTTGTCAACACTCGTCAAATTTTATAGTACAAATTTTGCCAGTTGAAAAAAGATTTCAACGTGAACACATCGCATAAACATGATAATAACAGAAGAATGTATCTGGAACAAATTTTTAAAATATTTTCGGACACATTCAGAGTTTGTTTGCTTCGTTTGGTTCATGTTTCAATAAAATATTAATAAAAATTGCTCCGTCATGGCAACGTTTTCACTTCGATGCGCAAGCAAATAATGAAATTTGACGAAAAATTTGAGAATGTGAACACTTGTGTGGTCAAACTGTTTGACCAACAATTTGATGAAAAATTTGACAATGTGAACACTCTTAAAAGCTCTGAGAGCCGAAGCGGATGAACACAGATTGCAGCAATCTAAATTTGTTCATTTTCAGATTGCTGTACATGTCGGCAATCAGCAATCTGAATAGTGTTGCTAGGTTACGAAATAAAATTTTCAAAGAAATGCATAATTATGATTGGCGTGTCGTGTGAGCTACCAACAATCAGCATCTGAAAGAGGGTAAGAAAGGTTCATTGATTGCCAATCAAGCAGTCCCGTGTGAGTTGGCCATAACCCTACCTTATTGTATCATGGGCAATCGATGAACTTTTCTTACTCTCTTTCACATTCTGATTTGTGGTAGCTCACACGTCTCACCAATCATAATTTGACATTTCTTTGACAATTTTATTTCGTCATTTCGCAACACTATTCAGATTGCTGATTGCCGACATGTACAGCCATAATAGGTCTGTTTCCGTACGCACACTGTGTAACTTGTGTGACACTATTTTCTGTTTCCGTACTTTCTGTGCTTAAAATGGGAGAAGAAGAACAAGCATAAAATCGCTCTCTCGAGCACACAAAGTGCACAGAGAGTGCTAGAACTCAAGACTTCGAGTAAAGTAAGAACAAGCATCAAGAAGAATAAGCATCAATAAGAAGCAAATGTCAAATTACATTTCATAATTGTTTATGTTTTGCGATTAATAAATTCACAATTTGTGTGCCTAAAAAGAAATTTACGTACAATAAATAAATAATAATAAATAAAAATTAAGTAATTGTTTAGTTTTGCATTAAAAATTGCTTTTAATAATTTGAGTGAAAGTGTTTTAAATTTTGTGCTGCCGTCTGCAGTCAAAATCAGCTGTTTTGTGCTTGAAACTTACTAGAAGCTGTTTCCGTACTTTTGCAACTATCCTCACATTTCGTTTTTACTCTCTTGCACACATCTTACACAAATCTTACACAGTGTAAAGTACGGAAACAGACCTAATACAATTACAATGTAAGCTCATATTAAGATGGCTGCTCAATTGAGAAATTTTGCAACAACAAAGCTGTAGAAGCTACAAATGTCAAACGACAAAAGCAACAAAAAAATTAAAAAAACTAAAACCAGCTGATTTTGACAACTAGCTCACCCTGCTCTCCAATATGAGCTTACCTTTTAATTGTATCATGTGTACAGCAATCTCAAAATTAACAAATTTTGATTGCTGCAATCTGTGTTCATCCGCTCTGGCTCTGAGTTTTTGACAGTTTCACATTGAAAGTAATAACAAAACGACTAGATTGTTTGATTGGCAATCACCGTGTGAGTTGGGGATAAGAAAATGGCTTTGAAAATATCCCAGATCTAGCAAAAATATGGCAACATAAATAGCACTCAGAGATAAAATCGTCGGTCGAAAGAGAAAAAATAGAATAGATTCTATTAGTACGTTTACATATGAATATTAAGAGAAAGAAGATTAGCCTAATCTCCTACTGTAATCTCAACTGTTAACACTATCTTTAAAGAGATTAACTTTGACATTTCGTTGCTTTGTTTTGTTTTATGTATTTACCTTCAGCCATGTATTTATGTATTTGTTGTTGCAGCCATTTTTCTTCTCAATACAATTATTTGCCATTTCATTTTATTACTTCTTTACAGTATTTGCTTTTTTTAAGGAATTATCGCTGTTCACAGCGTAGCAAACCTTTTCTGAGGAGATTAGCAAGTAGATTAATTTGTAATCTCGTTCTGAGGGAATTAAATCTCGTCAAATGCAACAAGATTAGCGAGTTAATCCCCTCAAAGCACTTAATCTCGATATGTAAACGTACTATTAGTGTGAACATAGTTTTAAAGTGTGTTCCTTTGTTTAATTCGGTGTAACATAAGAGTTTGTGAAGAAAAACCCCAGCTAGAACAGTAACTGTTAGCTAACTTGTTATTTAACGCGAGTCGTAACAGAAAATCTGTTAGGCCCATATAAAAATCTCCATACAAAACTCGTTATATTTGTTCAGGCGGTGGGAAAAATCTAACAAGTATTGTCCTATACGTGTGATCTTGCATTTCGTTCTGGCACCCATGGTTTGTTCATTTAAAAAGACTAAAGCTGCACTCCACACACCAATAGGATATTACATAAGAAAAATCATAACAAATGTAGGCTTTTTATTTAAAACACAGTTAGCAGCCGCCCGTCGCTTGCCCACCGTAGCGTAATGGTTAGAGCTCAGACCTTTAATGCCAACTTACTCTGTCCGAATCCATGGTATAATAATATAAGGTAGTATTGACAGTTGCTTGGGCAACGACCATCTGTCAAAAAAAATGTCTAGAAAGAGAGCGTTCAATTATTTCTTATGTTTTCGCCATTGTTTATGTTTCAGCGCTTGCAAATAACCAAACATTTTCTTACAAAATATTGCCTATTTTATTTAATCAATAGTGAGTTATTATTACTAGAACGAAAATAATTTGTAAACTTAATGTTATTAAGTGCAAACATAAAAAAAAAGGTTGAAAACGTTTAAGTGCAGCAACCTCAGCAGCTGCAGATGCATGTGGACGAAATTGAAGAAGTTTTCAATTAAAATTAAAACACCACGGCTGGAAAACGTTAAACACATATCACACATAATTTTTTCACAACTTTCATTATTATAATTGTGTATATAACGCACATATTTTGCGGAATTTATTTATTTTTACATTCGTTTAATTCTTGTTGCATGAACAACTGTTTTTGACAGATGGTCGTTGCCTTGTTGCTGAGAAAATCTATACTTGTCAATGCTACCTGTATAATTGTATCATGGTCCGAATCGCGAGTTCAAACCCTGGCTCAAACAGAAACACAAACTCTTTTTATTACTATTTTTTATTACTTTATTTCGATATTTTCCAAATAAATGTTAGAAAATACATATTTAAATATAATTTTACAATTTTTTCAATATTAAAGTAAAAATAATGCATGGACAAATTAAAATAAATATATTCGACACATAACATATTAATTTTAACTAAAAAAGGAAGCTAATGAAACTCAAAACAACAAAATAAAAACAGCAAAGCTTTTTCACACCACTTATATGCTATGTTATTTAATTTTTTTTTTTGTTAATTAACACAAATTTATTTTATTTTTTCGGAAACTTTTTTGCACCGCTCACTTTATTTTGACAGTTTTCAAATTTTTTCGATTATATTTTGATGGTAAAAGAGCAAGATATATAAGCACATCTAATTTTCCTTGTTTCACATAACATGACACCATATCAGAGCTGTAAAAGATTGAATCATTTTCAGTTTTCATTCTCTTGTTTAAAAATTCAAAAGCTGAACTCTTTTTTTGTAGCATTCAAAGTGTGAACTCTTTAGGCTTAAGTCTTTAGGCTGATTAAAATTGTTTTCAAGTCATGAATTGCAAAACGTAAAGAACGCACACTGAATTGAAATTTTAACGAGCAGCCACGATGGCTTCAACCATCGATAGTTGCAGCCGAATTGAAATTTTAGTGAATGCAGACGGCGATGGCTTCAGCCGCAAGGATTTGTTGTTGATGGGTTGCCATTGGCTTGATATCATGTATAGAAAAAGTATTATATACAACAAATTGTAGAAGTTAATTTTTATACATTTTGTTAATAATATTTATTGTTAATAAGCACTTTATTATTCCAGAAAATGTCAAAGGAAAGACAAAAGCATGTCACTAAGATCGGCCGTCGAAAACAAATGACAACAAAAATGCAAAATGCTGCTTTATATTTAGTAGTATTTCATGGTAGTAAATAAAATGTCCAGTGTTTCAGAGTTGAAAAGAATGATAAAACTGAGTGCATTCATCCTATTTCTTAAGCCTACAAGAATGGGATTGATATTTTTCATAAGTCCCATTCCTTATAAAGCATTGGGTGTGCATTCTTTTATCTTCAAAGAATGATGAATTGTGCATCTGTAATTCATTTACTCTACAGAAGCATAAGATTGCAATCTGGTTGATGCAGCTTTTGAATGATTTAAGAGTGTGTGCATTCCGAAATGATTCAATCTTTTACAGCTCTGCACCGTATGAATGTGTTAGTGTAAGTTAAGGAACAAAATATTTAATTATAATTGCATTTCATTATTTGCATTGCAAGCAAATAAGTCTTTTCTTTTGGGTTATTTTTAACAATTCTAGATTGCACAATATTTTTCATACTTACTTCATAATTTTCAGAATCATGTTGCAACAAATTTGCAATCGTTGTTTTATTTATTCAAACAATAACATAAATTGCTGACACATTAATTACATGTTTTTCTTTTTGGCTGAATAATAATTGCACACAGAAAAACATAAGCGTGTGCCAGAAGTGCTGACAATGCGTCTGGCGCGATGGTTCGCTAAGCTTTGCATGTGTTAGTGACACACGTAAAGCTTACCTTACCTTACCTTAGCTTAGCTAAGCTTAGCTTAGCTTAGTTCAGCTACCGAGTCTTTAGTCTTCATCAACGTGCTTAGTGGTTTGGTTTAACCATTCTCAATTAATAAATAATAGAATAAGTTTACATTAACTACCTTTATAAATAATTTAAATTAATAGTAAAATAAACCACAAATAAAAAACTCTTTTAATAAACTTGTTTTTATTGAAAAGAAAAGTGTTTGCTAAAAATAAACAAGCAAACGCCTAACTTGTACACAAAATATTGTTTCATTGTGTTCGTAATCTTGTTAGCGCTGTCTAGCAGGGACTTACTTTAGCCAAAAACTTCAGGCAACCAACACTGCAAGTAACTTTATTTTCACAAAACGTAGCCAACTTCATCTCAAAAGTGCCCGTTTCTAAACGTCAAATTGTTTTTTGCATAAAAATACTACAGATTTAATAAAGTTATTTTATTTCTGTGTATATGATTAAAACAAATGTGTTCCATTTAAGTCGTTCTCATATCTGAAAGTCGGCCATAAATGTAAGTACAAACAGTAATTTTCATTTCGTATGCAGATTGGAAACTACATTTCGACGCCTTTCAAGAAATCAATAAATCCAATATATTCGTGTAGTGTCGTAGAAATGGAATTAATAAAAGGGAAAACTGTAGTGGCCATTAGTTTTAGTGATCATATGAGCTCATGATCTGTTGCTTCATCATGCTGCAGCATTTTCTTTGGCTTTATTTACTGAATAGACAAAGCCGACCTCGTCTGTGTGCTCGATTGTTTTTTTTTTGCTGCAGCTGATTAGTTTTTATATTGTACTATTGAATGTTTTCATAGTTGTTTTGTTGTTTAGAGTAGTTGGAGTACTTGCGATGATCGCTGTGCAGCTCTTTATTTTGTGCCTTCTAGATGTGGCAAAAATAGAATGAATTTGCTACTTTTGTGTGTTATTTTGTTATCAGCTTACCTTAAACGTTTTTGTTTCTCGCGTTGCCTTTTGTACCCTAATTTTGAAAAAATCTATTCTATTAAGATAAGGTGATAAGGTTTAAATAAATGACGATTCATGGTTCCCAGATAAGCAATTATTTAAATATAATGGACTGGCACAATCTGACACACTCATCAAAACTTGAATTTGATGATTAACGTGAGTTTGAAGATATAATCTTTTCGTTTTACACGGAAAAGTTTTACCGCTAAATGACTCCAAGTTAGTTTCTAGCTTAAACTAGTTTCCAATTTTAACACTTTCAATAGAAAATCTGTTAAACCATTTCTTGAACTTAATAGGACTTTGAACTGTTTCGGTTCAATCAGAAAACGTTAAAGAAACCTTCAAATGTGATATAAAATAAAAGTTAAAAAATTTTTAATTTAGCGCTAATAATAGCAGCGTCGCCATACCCAAAATACATTTCTTATTATCTTTTAATTCAAACTGAAGATTACCAAATGTTTTGTGAGAGCTGGCAAAATTAATAAATGAAATTATAATATACTAATTAAAAAAGAGTATCTACTATAAAATTTCATTCTAAATTTTTTAACATTTTACAAAACAATGCAGCTTTTGATGTTAATTTTTTCATTATCGAACACATTACATGATCAGTCAGCGGTTGAAATTTTCAAATATTCTTTAATTCATTTGTTTTTCTTGACCCCCCAACACAATCAACAGGTAGTTCGTTTGATGGTATTAGTCTCCACTCGATGTATTATTACCTCGTTCATTTGTTTTGAAATGTTTTTTTTTACAGCTTGTTTAATGCGGTTAAAAACATTTATATCATTGTGTTGATTTTGTTTGTTCTCAAAGAAGTTATTTAACTTTGGTATTAATGACTCTTCTCTTGATATCAAGCGGTGACAGTTTTTGCTAGTCACAATGATTCGGCAAATTTAAAAAAAAAAACAGTTGCGTCTCATTACTTCTTTATATATTTCCACTTAATTCTCTTTGTTTTTGCTATGGTGTGGTATTTGTTGTGTAAGCAATTTTTGGAAGCACGTTCAAACATTTTGGAGTATAAAATGCAGACCAATCGAAACTTATTTCTCTTTCTGTTCTCTACTTGAGTTCATAGATTATAATTTTTCTATACATAACAGATGTTGCTTGAATTTCATCTTAGTTTACGTTTAAATCATATACAAAATTATGCATGGACAAAACTTCCTTTATTATCATTGCTTTTATTAGGTCGTAGTTTGATATTATTTTGATAGAACCAACGTTTTTAGTATTAGCAAACAAATACTTTCAAATTCTACTAAACCAGCCGTTTATTAGTCGGATACGGCCATATACCCGAATAGCCCAAAATTCTAAACATTTAAGGCCGTATAAAATTTATAATACTATAAATTGAAACACAAAAAATGTTCGTACCTATGGATTGTTCTACGAATAAACTACTTCGAAATACGATTTCTTGAGATATAAAGTAGATTCCTCGGTGATCGTGGCTTTTGCACATACACCTAAAAAGCACAATATATTTGAAACCATGTGCTTCCTCATATTGACTTCCTCAGGAGCATAATAACAAAAATTTGGGTACACAATTGTTTTTATTTCTATTTTTTGTGCGATGTGTACTTTCTTTTAGAAAAACTTCTTGGAAATATTTTTCAGCGTAATCATGTTTTCTGCAGATAAGATATGAATATTCTTATAACGAAATACCCTCGGTGAAGTCCCAATTCCAATATTTTGTTTGTTGATCTGATTTCAAATGTAATTTTTATATAAATATATTTTTTCTCAAAGAAAAATTGTCAAAATCCAAGTTTAACTTCCTTAAACTTACAATTCTGTGCTTCAATATAAACTTGCCTCACTGAGTTAAACAGAGGTCTCGAGATGAGTTACGAGTATCTCCAAAAAAGGAATTATAAATTTTGTTTAAGCTAACCTTTGTTTAAAATTGACATGAGCTAACGAGCCTAAAGAAAAGTAAAATTTCGAGTTGTGCCACTTAAGGTAAGAACATTCCAATCGATAATGTTCATGTACAATTTGAGTTGTCTAAATCTTCCTTCTGTTTTAAGATAAGAAAGATTTCTAAGCTTGTAGCTTGTGTTCTTCATAGTTTTTTTACAATAAACCGACATTTTACTTAATCCTTTATAAGCATATTGATTCAGTAACACGTGTCAGTCATAGCCGAGCGAGTTAAAATGTGTGGACAGTTCGATGCCAATTTTACGTACCGCGAGGTCCGAGTATCGAGTCCCAGCTGACACAGGAGGTCTTTCCATTTGAACATAATTTTTCTTATTGGCTGTCTGCCCTCTGCAGACAATGGCACACCTCATAGAGTAAATGTTGTAACGTAAAGTTTCTTGAAAATATGCAAAGTAGCCGTTCGGAGTTGACATAAAATTAGTAGGTCTAGTTATCGATCAGTTTGTGTACAAACATTATCATACACATAAAATATTTTGCCACAAATCTTCCCATAAACTTCTTATGCTATTTTAAATGATTCCGTATTTTGTTATCAAACACCCTCTTCCCCATTAAAATATCTTGATACGCTTCCGTTCCAAGTCTGGAATTAATGTTAAAAATAAAATAAATCAGACGCTAAGCATGCATTTTATAATAAAAAACAAAAAAAATAATAATTATCTTTTGCTTTTATTTTTTTTTTTTCATTATTTATATACAATCTGTCAGTAGATAGGTCTTTATGCAAAATTCGTCTCAATGATGTCTCCCAAATGTTCAATTGTTGAGAACGACGGTGAATTGATGTTGATGCCGCTTCTGCCACAGCAGCAATATTCTCGGGTGTACGCACTGTTTTTGGCTTTTCACGCTTTGGTTCATCGATGAGAATGCCAGTTGCTTTCACTTTTTTCACAAGATAACGAACATACGGAGCTGACGGTGCTTCTGTTCTTCTAAAATCCGTACGCAATTTTCGCACACATCCCATGATTTTCAAAGTAATGTCCCAATATTTCGCCCAAAAAAAAGCGCCCAATTGGCGATAAATCGCAACAGTGCAGTAGACAATAAGTACATTTGATATGAAGTAAAGTTAACATAATAGAGCACGGTATAAGGTCTGTTTCCGTACGCACTTCAAGTTACTTGAAGTTGCTTGAAGGCGTTTCTTTACACCATGGTGTAATAATAATAAGGTGTTAGTGAATTTTTGATAACACCAAGAATAGCTTTCTTTCTGTCAAAAAATTGAGAGCGAAAGAGAGGAGCCGTTGATAGTTGTCAAATTGTGTTATTTGCTTGAGTTGCTAGATGATGATGTGTTATAGTTTTTAAAGGTTATTGTGCGAATAAAGTTAAAATAAATATTTAATTCAATTAATTGTGCAGTGTTGAGTTAACAAAAAGTTTTTGCAGTTGTCTTCGCTCATTTGCCAAGTTCGCCATTGAATGGTTTTGGCATGTTTTGTCAACGTGCGCTGGAAGGTGCCACCGACATGAATCTTTGGCCAGCATGCAAATTGTCTTGCATTCACATCAGGCGTGGATCCAGGGGGAGGAGGGTTTGGGGGTTCAACCCCCCCCCCCCGAAATTCTAAAAGAACCTGTATTTAAATGTGATGTACTGAAGTTAATTATGTGGGCTAAGAGTACCAAAAAGAAAAACATTGGTTCTTTATAATTTACTTTAAATATTCACACCCCTATGCTGTAAACGTTTGTAGCTGTTTCTACACGTATTGCTAAAATACTGAATTCTGTTCCAGTTTTTGTTTGTTTTTGCGATATCGCGCCTGTAGCTGTAAACTATGTGACTATAAATCACAAAAACACCGCATTTTTTGGATAAAATATATCCAAATACCGCACAGTTTTAATTTAAAACCCACAGTTTCGATAGTATCGGAAGTGTAGACGTAAAATTCCTTTTTATACAGTAATGGAGAAAAATTCCGGTTTTTGTAGTTTTTATTTATTTTGATGTTGGTTTTATGTTGGCCTTTTAGATTTGTATTCGGGTCAAATAAAAAGAGAAATAACTTTTATTATTATAATTATCTTCACCCCAGCTCAGCTTGTGGTATTTAACACAAAAAAATAATCCTGAGCACCACACAATCATATGGAGTGAATATGGAGTGAAATGTGGATGGCTATTTTTTTCGTAGCAAAGTTTTTTCCAATAAGTGGAATAATTTTTTCACATATTGCAGCAAAACACAACAAATTATAACCTTCTTTTGAAAAACCAGAGGCTCGAAATAGATTTTAGACTAACGGTTTCTTGAGCAAAGTTGAATTTGCTCCGTAGAACATTATCCACGCCTACGATTTTTTGAAAAAAAAAATTAACCCGCTCTAATGTACACTCTAAACGATTTCTGTTGAATTTTACGACGATAATCGTCGGCAACGCTTTTTTGACTAATAGTGTCTAAATTTACACATGCACATTTTTAAACATTTTTTGTTGGATATTGCACAGAAAATGTTTAACAATTTACGCAACTTGTGTGTAAAAGTTGAAACTCTTCGTGTTTATTTTTCAACAAAAAATGTGTAAAAATATGCCCCTTCCTTCGTACCATTGCTCCATTTCATTACTCTTGCGTAAATAAAAGTAAGTAATAAGTAAGATATAGAATGTGTTTTTGTTTTATAATATATTTTTGTATTCAGTAGTATTAAATTCAAATTGTAGTTATGTGAAAACATATGTATGTTAACTCAGGTAGCTTATTATCACTTTAAGCTTTAATTAATTTAAGAAAATGATAATTAATTTTATAATTAATTTATGAAAAAATAATTGAAATAATGTAATCACTTCAAAGAAAATAAAAAAATAATAATAGAAATTGAAAACTTTTAAGTTAAACTTTCCAGCTTACTAATAATTGTATTGATTTGTTTTTATACTATTGATGTTTTTTTTTTTTGCCTCGAACTTCTTATTTTAAATCACGTTGATTTAGTTCATTGATACCAAATCTTCTTCCGTGAATGAAATTACACATTTCATGTTCACCATTAAACATTTTCGTGTAATTTTGCACATTTTTTGTCATATTTTAAATTTTTACACATTTTGAGTTTAACATTACAATTTTTTGTGTAGTAATTTAAACCTTTTTTGTGTAAATTTAAATTTTTCACAACTTTGTGTTTAAAAGTAAACAATTTCTGGTTATTTTCATTAAATGACACCAAAAGATAATAATTTTAGGCAACAACAGAAAATTCAACAAAAATTTACGATCATTTTGATAGTAAATTTCAACAAATAGTTTAGAATGTATATAAAGGGTGGTTAAATTTTAAGGGCCGATGTTGAATACAAACCACACCTAAATGTCAAGTTTTTTCTGCATTTCATTTGACATTTCTCAATTTCAGACTAACTCCATTTGAACTGTTAAAGTTATTCAGGCTTATTATGTAAATGGGCTTTCAAATCAAAACGCATATCGAGCACTTCGTGATTTTTTCGGTCAATTTAATCGTCAAAATGTGCGTACAATCGAAAAAATCGTGCAAAAATTTGAACAAACCAGGTCTGTAGGAGATGTGAAAACACCAGTACAAGCTCGTACTGCAGAAAATATTGCTGCTGTTCGCGATAGTGTGGCTGAAGAGTCGTCCACCTCAACTCGTCGTCGTGCCCAACAATTGCACCTCTCACGCTCGTCGTTGATGAACATTATGCATAAAGACTTGTATTTACACGTTCAGAATGGTGGCAAGAAATGGCAACAGTGGATGATCAATTTTCGAAGAAAATCATCTTCAGTGATGAGGCACATTTTCACCTCAGTGGATTCGTCAATAAGCCGAATTGCCGCATTTGGGCGAATGATAATTCAAGAGTGATTGTCGAAAAACCAATGCACCCACAAAGAGTGACTGTTTGGTGCGGTTTATGGGCTGGCGGCATCATTGGGCCGTATTTTTTCCAAAATGAGGCCGGTCAGATAGTAACTGCGAATGGTGTTCGCTATCGTGAGATGATAACGAACTTTTTATGGCCCGAATTGGAAGATATGGATGTGGACGATATGTGATTTCAACAGGACGATGCCACTTGCCACACAGCTAACGAAACAATGGCTCTTTTGCGCGACAAATTCAATGGCCGTGTTATCTCACGTGGTGGCGATGTCAATTGGCCGCCAATCATGTGATTTGACACTGTTGGACTTCTTTCTTTGGGGTTATTTGAAAGAAAAGGTGTACGTCGATAAGCCAACAACAATTCAAAAGCTAAAGGATGAGATGATTCGGCACATTTACGGCATAGAACCTCACTTATGCCTCGGCGTCATCGAAAATTTGGACCATCGGATGGAGGTGTGCCGCCGAGGTCTCGGCGGCCATTTAGACGATATTTTGTTCCAAGCATAATTGAACCATATCAATTTTATCATAATAAAAAGAAATGACAATAATTTCCTTAATAATTTGTGTTTTATTCAAAATCAACATCGGCCCTCAAAATTTAACTACCCTTTATATATGTATATAACGTACATAAATATTTTTGAAACCCCCCCCCCCCCCCCCCGAAATATATTCCTGGAACCGCCCCTGATTCACATCGAATGCTTCAAGAAAATATCGACTGAAAGAATGTTCAATACCTAAACTGATAATAGCCATCAAAAGAAGAGGACATGGCATTGAGCTTCGACCGACTGCAAGTTAGCTGATTTATTTTAATTCCAATTCACCATCAGCTGTTTTTGACAGGAACGGGGCGAAAAAATTTATCATTTTGAGAGAGAAGTGTCAAATTCACTGACACCTTATTATCATTACACCATGTACGGAAACAGAAAATAATGTCCCACAAGTTACACAGTGTGCGTACGGAAACAGACCTATTATGTATACATATGGGCATCTCCCAGTGGCACGGACGCGACATTCGCACGCTTTTAATAACGTCAAAAACAAGAAAGAAACAAAGAGCCGATACGTATTTTTAGTGTTCTAACGCGCTGAAAGAGTGCTACATTTTACAAATATATGGGCAAGATTTAGTATAAATAAGTACAAAGTTATTAGCAATTATACAATGAAACGGAAGCGACAAAAAATATAAATTTTTGAAGCGAAGCTTTTTACGCCTCGTTCTGCGATTTGCTAGAGTGAAATCAGAAAAAACGCCACTTTTTTCCGACACCTTTTTTCTTAGAATTGATATTGTTTCTTGCTTGCATCAATTGAACAAGAAAATGTTAAATTAAAAATAATTTCTTGCCCGCTGCAGGAATTGAACTCATGCCCGTTGACTGATAGTTTAAAGCTTAAGCCATCGAACCAAAACCCTTTCTTGCTAAATCTCGCTGATTTAATATTAAAAATTAACTAAAGCTATGTTGCAGTTGATTACAATAATCTATTTATAGAATTGTGTATGTATTGGCTACGTATCCTTCATATCTGACAATAACTATTAGCCAATACACAATATTCACTAAGGATTGTGTATTGGATGTTGTTTCTACTTACTACTAGAGGTCGTTGGGAACAGTGGGATTTAAGGGAGGGTCGGAGAGGGTAAATGTGTATGATCAACCCACATTTTTGCAAAAGGAACATTTTGTTAATTAGTTACATATGTTGTTGGTACATGGTGTTGTTTTTTTTTGTTTTTGCATAGCATGAAGGAAATTAACAATTAACCAAAAGTGCGTTGACAAGTGCGTTTTCTAAGTGACAGAAAAAAAATTATTAAGATATATAATAAAACTTACTGGTGTGAAAATAAACGTGTGTGTTTTTTAGTTTACTTTGTTATTTTAAATTATTAAATTTAAAAATTATTTTAATCGAAAAAAGCCCTTAAATTATCAAATCTATGATATTGCGAAAATGCTTCGCTTCTCTCGTGTGTCCAGTGACGCACCTGTGTTTTTTCAAGCTCTCATAGAAATATACAAAATTAAGCTATTTTTGACGAAGCAAAAAGAAGCAAACTCAAAAAACTTCCGTTATTCAAACTCCAATTTCTCTCACTTTTTGTAATGTATAAGATTTTTGTTAGTAGAAAACTTTTAAATTACAGCAACAATATAATATTACTTGAATAAGCTAAAAACACAAAGAAAAAATGTGGGTATAATTCGTCAAAAGGCTCAGAAAAACAACTTGTTTCTTTTAAAGTAGTATATTTCGGCCAAAAATTTAAAGAATTAATAATTTACATTTACCAAATTTAGTTATTTAAGCTTTATTATTGGATAATAAAAAGTTTTTCTGACCAGTTCGAATTTTTCACTAGTGGTGGACCTTTTTTGGGAGATGCCCATATACATTATTCTAGTAGTATTTTTTTAAAACCTTATTAACTTAATGGATAAAATTAATAATTATATAATATTAAGTTAATTTAAATTAATTAATTTATTAAGTTAAAACTTAATAAGTTAAATTAAGTTAATAATAAGTCAAGAGTCTTATCTAAACGGCAAATCAAGGATATGATATCTCTTCAGTCTTCTTGTTTCGTTGGTGTCATCTATCAAAAAACAGCCAGTGCATTGATGTGATTGCTGAGTCGATTCAGATACTTCTCACTAAATCAGAAAATTTCTTGTTTCACTTTTGGTACATTAAGATCCCTGTGAATTGCTTCATTTGTGACGAACCATGGTGCTTTTGCAATATTTCTAAAAGTTTTCGACTGGTAACGCTGCAATATCTCTATTTTTTAATTAATAAATAATTAATTCAGCTTTCTATTTTTATGAGTAAAAATTATTTTTATTATGATAAATTAAATAAATTATTTTATTTAATTATTTTTGTCTTAAAAAATAAACATAAAAAATTGCAGATTATTTTAAGCTTAAAAAATATCGGGCAAATTTTGTTTTTTATTTTTGGCATAAAAAATAAATAGTAGAAATAATTATTTATTGCTCAAAATTTTAAAAGTTATAATTTTAAAAGTCATAATTTTAAAAGTCATCATTTTAAAAGTCATAATTTTAAAAGTCATCATTTTAAAAGTCAATAAGAAATCATGCTCTACAATGTCGGTGGATTCTAAGTACCTTCAAAACGGTGGTTTAAAAATCTAAAAATAATTAATATTTACAGTCTCTGAAATAAATAACAAACATTATCGTAAACAATGACGTTAGCTTTTGTAATTCTTGTGCGCCAACCAACTGGTATGCATAAAAATCCACTCATAGTGAAATTTTACTCCAAGGATTATCTACAAATTATCTTTGTCATTATCAATAAATATGCCGAAGCAGCTCGTGTCACTATCAGCTGAGTTAAACTGGTCTGATTTCCAAAAATCTTTGATTGTATTTACTAGGAATTTTAAACATTTTTGTTTTGTCAGCAACAAACATTACACTCATATACATACACTCATAAAAGTTATATGTAGTTCTGCCAAAAGTGCTTACTATATAAATGTTATTAATTTTTTGGGCTTGTTTGTGGTTTGTATCGCGTAAAAGCGATGGAAGTGATTTCAGTTCAATTCGAACATTGCAACCGGGCATGTTTAGTTAGATCGCACCTTAACAATTGAATGGATTACAAGAAATTTCCAACACTACCGATGGATATTTGAAAAAATACAATATATATGAAAGCAATATACCGAATGGAATAAAATAATAAAGAGAAAATAGTTCATGCTAACTATTCGTTAATAAAAATTAACCCTTGAAAATAAAAACGTGTCGGCGCAATAACCCAAAAATATTCACAGATAAGCTTGGAACGTAAAAAAATATTTTTTTGTTATCAGTCAAAAAATACAATTCATCATCCTAAAATTAACACAATTTTTTTGTAATTGGGTTAGTTCAAAATTTGCTCTAAGCTAATTGTTTGTGAACTTAATAATATAGATTGTGAAGATTATAACATTAAACACTTTTATATGAGTATTTTACACACGCTAACCTAAAAGTGTGGCAGTCAATTATAATGCTACAAAAATACATTTCCTACGGTTTCACTTCAGCTAACCGTTAATAAACAATAAACAAATTTAATTGAGTTTTATAAAGTTACACATTTGTTTTTTGATAAAAAAAGTTTAAGGTAAGTGTAGTAACCTAAACCAGGTACTAAGCTTAATACGCGTCAGTGAGAATTCAAAATTAGTTCCTGTGCAAATAAGTGGATTCCGCAGCACGTCATCTGGTGAGGCGCAAAATGCCGCAACGTATTGAAAATAAGTTTATTGACCGACAGCTAACAACAGCTGACCAAATATTTCGACAACATGCTCCTGAACACAGTCTACAACAACAACGTATTAATACTCCATCTGTATTGAAACTACAAAACGAAGGTGCGTTTGATCGAGCTGATTTAACTGAGTTTTTCTCTATTTATTCGTCCAATATTTGTTATTCTAACGAACCTTACAACTGGATACAATTTGTATTAAGTTTCAAGGCCAAACACACAGACTTATCTTTCTATCTTCGTGACTTAGCAGTTTTTCTTTCGTACTCATTGAGCTTATAAAGTGAACAAGTTACAATCATTTATACATAGCTCTCTTCTAAACACATATGTATATACATACGAACCTCAGAAGTGCTCATGTATTTGTTGTTGCTGCTTAATTCGGCTATTAAGCAATATTCATAATTTTTTGTTAAGTCATCGTGTGAACCGTATTTATTTGTTTTTTTTTCATGTTCTTATCAGATTAATACATTTTATAATTTATTACTTAAAAACTGCAAAATAATTTGTTTAATAACAATTTGATTTTAATTCAACCTGTCATGGATTTTATTATTAACTGAATTATTATTTGTATATTTTCTTGTATTCTTGTAAGTAGAACTTAGCTTATACCGGCATAAAACAAGCTCCTCAGTATCATTATATCTATGTAAGTTTTATTTTGATAAGGTTTTTGTTGTGGTAGTCGCCAAGAGTGAATGGGTACAAAGAGTATAAAAATATGATTGAGTTGTCAATTTATAGAGCATTCCATGAAATATACCAACTGAAGATATTCGAGTTTTTTGAAACAGTGGCTAGATTTACAATATTTCTATACAATGCTTACCAACCGTTCTAAACCGGTGTCATTAGAATTTGTAGTAAACTTTTTTTATATATATATACTATAAAATGATTGCCATAATCATCCATCCGAGCGACTAATTGGATTAACCATGGATCGAGTTCGCATCACTTTACTATAAATTATAATACGCATCCGCAAAGATGTCGCACAATGGTTCCAAATAGAAAAAATACGGTGAAAACCTCAAGGAGTTGTATAATCTGCATAAAAATGTTTAGATATGTCTAGGTTTTTGGGGTCGCTGATTGATCATAAATCTGAAGTCAAAAATTCAAAATGCAAATAAAAAAATGGTTAAAAAAAAATTTTAGTTTCCGACACCATTTTAGTTTTTTTAAAATTTTCCTACAGTGGCACATTGACCTTAATATACCTTGATTAGGAATATATCGGTTTTACTCCCGTATACGCAGCTAAAGAAGTTTCACTTTAAAATTATCTCTCTAAAAAATCAATTGTTGAATGTATTAATTGATATGTCATGAATAAATTCCGTTTTATTTATTGTTATTTATAAACCGTTTTATTTATTGTTATGTATTAAATTTGTTGAATCACTGTTGCTTTTAATCTAGAACTATAAATTTTTTTCTGTGGTTTAATTTAATTTATAATTAAACTGGTAATTTAGTAACGTAAACTAATCAAAAATTAAATCTTATATTGGTGGTGTCACACGTAATTTTTCGATTTAGTCCCTATTTCCTGTAGCTATTCCTAACTTCCTTTTAAGATGTAAGAACAATAAAACCTACAAGCGTGTAGAAATTATAAAGACGGTGCCAGGAATTTTTCCGCTACCTCCAATATGTATAACTATAAATGATAAGTTATACGAGTAAGTTCTAATTTTGTTGGCCAGAATAACTCATTCGATGTGCAAGAGTTGTATGGTTGAAACCACTTCCTAATGTCCAATCCCGTTCATATTTTTTATATCAGAAGTACGCTCACATCAGCCCATATTTCCATTTATTTTCAAATTTCTATAGTAACCAATATGTTTTGGATAAAAAAAGGTGTGTACAACTCATTAGTGGGATTATAATTTCTGCCTTATAACCTTGTACTTAAGTCTGTGATTGTATCAAATTGACACAAAGTTATAAGAAAAAAATGTGCTAAAAGGTTCTACATATAACATCGCATAAAAAAATCACGTTACTTCAATTTGATGTTTCCCAGCTCATCTATTCCATATCCACGCCACTATATTTAAGCTACCTACCAACAAGTCGATAACTTGTTTGCTTAACTGAATAACAAGAGAATCCAATATATGTTTCTTTTTTATTTCTTTGTTATTGAGTTGAAACCTGCAAGTCATTGATTAATTATTAATTTACAGTCTAATCTTACGTTATCAAATGCTGCTGTTTATACTTTTTATATTTATTGAAACTAAAAAGTTTTCCACGACATCCTCTCCTACTCATTCTCTCTTTCACTTTTACAGATATCAAAATGGATATCTCATCCAAGTTTAGTTCATCTGCGTTAAATTGTCAAAGCTCGAACTATTCGTACGGTGGTGCCTGTTCATATGGCTCCTTATCCAGTCCGCTCGACGAACAGAATGATCTCAACGCCAAAGATGATGATATGACGTTTTGCATGTCCAACTATGCCAAAGAGGCACTTAAGATGATGTTCATGATGCGTTCCCACAACATGTTGACTGATGTTGTACTCGAGGTTAAACAGGAACTATTTCCTGCACACAAAGTTGTACTCTCAGCGGCAAGTCCCTATTTTAAGGCTATGTTTACTGGTGGTCTCAAGGAGTCAGAAATGTCACGTGTCCAGCTTCAAGGGGTATGTAGAAAGGCTCGTTGTCGTCCTCCTTTTGGTTGGACCAGATATTAATGGCATCGATAAATAGATGAAAAAGTTATCTTTTACTTGCAGGTCTGTCCTACTGCCATGGGGAGAATTATATACTTTATGTATACTGGCCATATACGTGTGACTGAGGTTACAGTTTGTCAGCTACTGCCAGCGGCTACAATGTTCCAGGTGCCAAATGTTATCAATGCCTGTTGTGCCTTTCTTGAGCGTCAGTTGGATCCGACAAATGCCATTGGCATAGCAAACTTTGCGGAGCAACACTGCTGCGAGGAGTTACAAAAGAAAGCAAATCATTTCATTGAGCGACACTTTACGCAGGTACCATGAATTACATAGAAAATCAACCCAAAAAACCAACTATTCTTTTTGCTCTACCTCAGGTGTGTCAAGAGGAGGAATTTTTGCAGCTTTCCGCCTATCAACTAATCGCCTTAATACGTCGCGATGAATTGAACGTACAGGAAGAGCGCGAAGTTTACAATGCCGTTTTAAAATGGGTAAAATACGATGAAGATAATCGTTATCCTAGAATGGAACACATATTGTATGCAGTGCGCTGCCAATTTTTAACACCAAATTTTCTGAAGGAACAAATGAAAAACTGTGATGTCTTGCGCAAAGTACCAGCTTGCCGCGAGTATTTAGCCAAAATTTTTAAAGATCTAACGCTGCATAAACTGCCAGTGGTAAAGGAACGCACGCCGAATACAACGCGCATGATTTTTGTTGCTGGTGGATTTTTCAGACAGTCGCTGGACATACTCGAAGCTTACAATGTAGATGATAAAACGTGGACAGCACTGCCTAATCTGCGCATACCGCGTTCGGGTCTAGGGGCTGCGTTTCTGAAGGGCACCTTCTATGCTGTGGGTGGTCGTAATAATTCGATTGGTTCCTCTTATGATTCAGATTGGGTGGATCGTTATAATGCAGTGACTGAACAGTGGCGTCCGTGCGCACCAATGTCTGTGCCAAGGCATCGAGTGGGTGTAGCGGTCATGGACGAACTCATGTATGCTGTAGGTGGTTCAGCCGGATCTGAGTATCACTGTACAGTTGAATAGTAAATAGAATTTTACTGGATTTCTAGTTGTGCATAAAGTTATCTCCGCCTATTTCAATCATTATATAAAAACTAATTTTTATGAAATGTGTGCTGTGACGTGCTTGTTGTGTCCTGAAATGTGCCGTGAAGAGATAAAAATTTATTTTCGCCTATTTAAAAAAAAAAAATACTCGAAACCATGATAAAAAAATAACAAACAAAAATTTTACGTTTTATAAATTTTTATTGAAAACTTTATCAACAATCGGAATATGTACTTTGGTTATGTCAAGGAGTCTATCCTCAGTTATAACAGTTGTATTACTCCACATTAATATTTGATGAAATGCTATAAAAATCCACTTCGAATGACACATAACAGCATATGCTGGGTAAATCTTAGCGATTACCGCACATTGCACCACATTGTAATAATAAATAAAAAAATGGAGGAGCTCACTTTATGCACATGTAGTCGTTCCTAATTGCTGTTTTTTTAGTTATGACCCTGAGCAAGATCGTTGGACATTAGTGCAACCTATGCATGAGAAACGCTTAGGTGTAGGAGTTGTTGTAGTCAACCGGTTGCTGTATGCTGTTGGCGGTTTTACTGGTACTGATCGGCTCGCGACTGTCGAGTGCTATCATCCCGAGAACAACGAATGGAATTTTGTGCCGCCTATGAAATGTGGACGCAGCGGAGCAGGTAATAAGTCGAGTATTTATACTCAGCAATAGTATTTAACACCTTTATCGTTTCTTAAAGGAGTTGCCGCCATCAATCAATATATTTATGTGGTTGGCGGCTTCGATGGCACCCGTCAACTATGCTCCGTTGAACGTTTTGACACGGAGAACCATGTGTGGGAACATGTGGCACCAGTGAAAATTGCACGCAGCGCTTTATCCCTCACCTCACTAGATGGTAAACTATACGCCATCGGAGGCTTTGACGGTAGCAATTTTCTCTCCATAGTTGAAGTCTACGATCCAGCAACAGATAAGTGGGAACAAGGCACACCACTCAACTCTGGACGTTCGGGACATGCTTCCGCTGTTATATATCAACCTTCTTGTGCGTCTAACTTTATGGATTGCATTGAAAGTGAAAACTTGAAGCCAGATGGTGGCAGTAGCGAGGATAAAAATAGCGACCAAGCTGGGTCAAGCAATTCAAAGTCGGATACTTCCGCGGTTGGGTCAAATTCCTACATGCAATTTCATACTTCCTTCGGCAGCAGTGGCTGTCGGAATTGTGAAAATGAACTCAGGTCACCTGGTGATGAGCCAGAAAACAGCAGTTGGCAAACGGAACTCATACCAATGTCTTCCTTAAGAAGTTTCCGAGAAAGCAAAGGAACAAACGAGTTGTGGCCACCAACAGATTATGAAGAATACAAGCCAGATGTTTCAGTGCTGGCTGTAGAGCAGCCTAATATAATGGACCCTATACCATTGGATACAATAAGGCAATTTCAAAATAGTTACTACAAAAACGAGCAACAACAGTCTTCATCTGAGGATGCCCACAACAATTCAGAGGAATTCATAGAAACAAAACCATTTGCTTCATTAAATCAAAACGAACTCAGGCCTGTTGCAGATTTTCCCAAATGTAGTTCAAGACTACAAGACTTTAATATTATGGAGCCTATACCATTAGCAACGTTACGCAAATTTCAAAATCGCTACTGTGGCAGTGAGCCCCAAACGGCTTCAGACAATGCAGAAAATTCCCTTGAAGGTAGACTAAAAAACCAAACTGATTATTTGGAAACTATACCGCTACCAGATGAGCCGGTATCAAGTTTGCCCAAGAGCAGTGATGTAGAATCAATACCCTTGTCAACATTGAGGATATTTCACAGCCACAACTGTGAAAAACAGAAAAGCCTGCCTCTCGACTGTGCAGAGAGCTCACAAAACTGCAATGTCATGGACTCTATACCCCTCTCAGCATTAAGAAATTTCCAGAACTTTCATTGCGCAAACGATCAGGACCACCATCTCCAAAGCAAAATATTTCCAAGCAACGATGTCATGGAAACAATACCGTTATCAACTTTAAAAAAATTTCAAGGAAGAAAACGTCGTTGTCGCTCTTATTTAGAAGAAAATAAAGTATTTTTAGATGACTTTAAAGTGAATTCGACAATGCATTTAGATGCACTGAGCACAGTAGATCGAAAGAAACCTTACAACGTGGCAGCGTTTAGTATAAAACCTCCTGGTGCTCCCAGGTGCTCTGCCACAACAGACAAAAAGAAATGCGCCACTATGGTGCAGCAATTTGTTAACTCGATCATTGACCGAAGAGGCAGTAAAGATATCGATGCAGAAACGTGATAGTGCATTCAAGGTTGAAGCTCCATGCAAATTTTAAGTTCGTACTAAGTGTTTCAATAAAATTTCCTAGTTGATATAAATTTGGTGGAGTCCAATGCCTTCAATTTCCACAATATAATTTAATTCGTAACATCATTCCGTGTTTAAGTTTTCTTAAACTGTATCATTTGTAATTAGTCATTATATCACGTCAAATAGTTTGTTATTAATTAAGTATTTCATTATTTTTAGGTAGCTGTAAAATTTATCAGTAATTCTGTTTGTATTAACATTTTTGATTTAATTTTAATCCATTTAATTATGTAGATAGTGAAATAGTCATTTAAAGTACCTTTATAAGTTTTAAGTGCTATATATTTTAATATTAAATATTTTTTTATGCAACATTTCAAATTTTATTTAATTAAAATATTTACAAACGTCTTTGTTTACGTGGACGTGGAGGATTCCATGAAACTGGTGTATTATCCGTTATAGAAACAATGTTAAGTCCACCCATTTGCAAGCCCTTTATTGCGGACTAAAAATACAAATTTGAAATTATTTGCCAAAAGTAAAAAATAAACAAAATATAAAAAGTAATACGTAACATGTTCACTCCAATAATGTCTAAATGAATGACTTACCATTCTACCTGGTCCTAGGCCACGCACTTTAACGCGAATTGTCTTCCAACCCAGCTCTATGGTACGCTATATACATTTATATAAAATAAATCTTTTCAATATAGAAAAACAATCAAACTTTTCGTCTTTTTTAACCTACCGCACTGATGGTTATGGCCGTTGCCTGTGCTGCGATATTTGTACCTTTTCGCGCATTCTTAAAGCCCTCGATACCACAAGAACGTATGAGACGTGGCACACCTGGAAATCAATATCATTATTTCAATCAACCTAAAACTTTACATTCGATGCACCTTTGTAGTCCGTCACACTGATTATGGTGTTGTTTGGCGATACGCGTATATTTACCACGGGTAGCTCATTGAATGGTATGCCGTTAAAGAGCTGCTGTGCCGTATTAGCATTTGGAAAGTAGTTTGCTTTTCTGAAAAAAATCATTTTATATCAGATGCTGGATGTTGAATTTAGCCAACTTACTTGCTTATCAGCGTATCAATGTCCACGGATCTTTCACCAGTAATGCCCTCATCCTTTGCTGGCAAAGAGGCTAACATCTGCTTTCGATCTTCCACTTTACGCAGTGTGATGCAGGTGTGTATTTTACATATTTGTTGAGCTGGTGCACACAGAGCAATCTTGGAGTTATTAAAAAAACTCAAAAACGTTTTCCGTAACATTTTTGTTAGCGGATATTAAAAATAAAATGCAAGTAGCTCTAACAGAAGAATACCATTTCCTTACGTCACGACAGCTGATTTTGACAGTAACCCATTTACTATAAAAATTTCTTGTACGCTACGTTCGGCTATAGTGGAGCAGATACACTATTATATTTCAGAATAATTAAGGTGCGTTTTCTTGGCATCGATACACCCTTAACAATATTTTTCATACAAAAATGCTTAGCTAGTTTTGCACGATAAATAGAACTTTAGGTATTTTTTGAGCTCTTGTGAGATGCTGCGGGATAAGGTAAAAATCAGCGCTTTATATGAGAATTTTACCACCGCGTTAAATTTAACCACATGTGCGATATTTCCTCGACGAGTGGAAAAAAAATATATCACAAAATACCGCAAAATATTACATACGACTGAAAAGTGATTTCTATAACGCGTGTTTTCATTTTCATTTTTATTATTAGTGTTATGTTAAGAGATTTAAATATTTCATTTATTATTGCATTCGACAAATAAACGATAATTTTTTTTTTTAACCCTAGAATACTAAACATAGCCTGTGAGGCGAAGCAAAAGACTTCTGTTTACCTCAGATCCAAATATGTGGCCTGCAAAAAAGCCTTTAGTATATGTAATGTATTTTAAAAAATGAATTGTTTTTGTTAATTTTTTTTACTTAATATGTAATAAACATGTTTTTGTCTTTGTTTTAATATATTTTTATTTTTTTTAAAGTAAAATATGGATTTTATATAAAAATCGCCTCCCAGGCGAAGTTTAACATTAGAGGACTAAAAAATATGTTTAGTATTCTAGGGTTAAATTTGTATAACCATGATAAACTAAAATATTATGAAAATTATTGTTTTATTAATTCATGTTAAAATATATTATAATAAAATATATCAATTAAGGTCTACTTTCGTTAAATTCTTTGAAACTCTGTTATAATCATAGCATAATGCGATATTTTAAGCTAGTTTGATTTATTTTGTAGTATTTTTTAAAGTATTATGCCACAAAACACCTAACGTCTTGCGAAGAACAGTCAACTTTTTCTGTCTCTGTTGGCATAATCTGATTTCTATTATTTTTGTATGACATACACCTTACGCCTTTGACGTTATATTCATATAAAATGCTCAAGAATGATATATTACCTTGTAAAATGCTCCATACAAATTACGTTATATTTGTTCTAGAGTAGTTAAAATCGAAGTGAAAAATCGAACGCCTTTTTGTCTATCCATGTCAAAAATAATAGAAATCAGATTCCGCCATCAGAGGCAGAAAAAGTTGCACCGTTCTGCGCAAGACGTTAGGTCTTTCGTGACGTAGATAGGAAAAGACTCTTTCTCTGTTCTTCTCACTGATTTTCTGTTCGTGCAAGAAAAGACGAAATATAGTGCGAAATAGTTCTGTGCTATTTTTTTTTTCAGCTACAGTTGTTTTTTTATGTTTTGTTCATTGAAAAACAGCTGATTTTGACAATGGGTCGATCGTGACGTAGGCAGACATGCGCATGTCATAATCTTGTATTTATTATTTTTGTATCCATGTGATCTGGCATCTCTGTCTGCCACACATGTTTTATCTATTAAAAAAAGCTATAGATGCTCTACTCACACTAATTACAAATTCCATAAAGAATTCAAAAACAAATTCATCTGTTCAATTTGGTCCACAGTTAGCGTCCCGCAGAGCTCTTCGACTATAGTCTACTGGTTAGAGCTCTGGCCTTTAACGCAAACATGCGCGGGTTTATATCCTCCACAAATAAAAATAAATTTTGTTTTCTTATAATTTTGTTTAGAAATGTTTTTGACGTAGAATACGTCATTCTCGGAGGTAAGTAGGGTGGTTGATAGTGATCAGGGGTCGATATTTATATAACTTTTTGAGCCTTTGGTGGGCCTAAAGTACTGACCGTACAATGTTGATGTTAGCACTTGTTGGTCTGCTTGATCCTCAATGCGACAAAAATTCATGTTAGAACTCTCTAACTTATATAAATTTTACACAATTACCATAAAATTTGTATGGGAGCCCCCTAAGGAGTGGTCAGAGGGAATAGGTGTCAAAGGCAAAAATGTTTCTTTTGCAAAAGTAATGGGGGTCAGTCATACATATTAACCCTCTCCGGCACTCTCTTAAAGGTCATATGCTCAGGTGTATGGAATAAATAAACAAAAACCATAAAATTTGTATGGGAGCCCCCCTAAGGAGTGGTCGGAGGGAATAGGTGTTAAAGGCAAAAATGCTCCTTTTGCAAAAGTAACGGGGGTCAGTGATACATATTAACCCTTTCCGGCACAAAAACTATAAAATTTGTATGGGATCCCGCCTAAGGAGTGGTCAGAGGGAATAGGTGTCTAAGGCAAAAATATTTCTTTTGCAAAAGTAATGGGGGTCAGTCATACCTATGAACCCTTTCCGGCACTCTCTTAAAGGTCATATGCTCAGGTGTATGGAATAAATATACAAAAACCGTAATATTTGTAAGGGAGCCCCCCTAAAGAGTGGTCGGAGGGAATAAGTATCAAAGGCAAAAATGTTCCTTTTGCAAAAGTAATGGGGGTCGGTCATACATATTAACCCTCTCCGGCACTCTTTTAAAGGTGATATGCTCAGGTGTATGGAATAAATATTTTGCTCAATAGTTTTTAAAAAAGATGTCATCAAAAGCGAATTGACTAATTCTACGTCTTGTGTTACGACAAAGTCGAAACTACTGTATCTTTTTTTTCTATTTTTATTATGGGTAAATTTTAAATATTTGTATTTATAAAGGATAAATTTAAGCAAAAGATTTAAAGAAAATTTTTAGATTAGCAAGGATAAATTTAATTGACTAATTCTTTATAGATGTATTTATAAAGGATAAATTTAAGCAAAAGATTTAAAGAAAATTTTTAGATTAGCAAGGAAACCCCCTGCTTTTTCTTTAGAAAGAAGATTATTTTAATTTATTCATTTTAAATGATCACTGTTTTTTCACATATTAATTGAGTTTCTATTAAATTCAACTGAAAAATTTTCAGTATCAGATGGAAATTAAACCGTCTTCTGGCTCACGGGACCCGCATTCTATCCTCTGTGCCGCGGCTACCATAGTTGACTTCATTTATTTTAGGCTAAAAGCGCTTAAAGTTTTTGTTCGCTACTTTTTTCACACCCTCAACTTGTTTGCTGAGTAAAAGAGCAAGCTATGTAAACACATACAACTTTCTTTGTTTAACATGGCATCAAAATGTAAGAGTGTGTTAGTGAACATAAAATTTTGTTGCCGTCTAGCTGGGTTATTACTGCGTTTCGAAGTAATTTATGGCAGATTGACATTTTCCACGTTAAGCTATATGGTCTATATAGGTATCAGTCTATAGCAAACAACGTCATAAGTGATTTTTGTGTTGTCGCAAAGTTCGACAAACGTTGTTTCTCTATGCTTGCAATCATGGTATAATAATACAAGGTAGCATTGACAGTTGCTTGGGAAATCATATACTGTCAAAAAATATACTCAAAAAGAGAGCGCTCACAATCCGCCATTGAAAACACAAGCAATGTTGAAAACGTTGAAGTGAAAAAAAAAACAACAACCACAGCAGCTGCTGATGTATTTCCACAAAAAGCTGTTTGACAGTTTATGTTTTCCTGTTGAAGAGAAAATAAGCAGTTGTCAATGCTACCATGTATTATTATACCATGCTTGCAATGATTTAATTAAATCTTGAAAATAACTGTGGACGAAGTAATAATATAGACCGAATAATATAGATGGAGTGGTAAAAATATTTAATAAAAATAATTTCATTATATATTTTTAAGCTTTGAGATCTATCCCATTTCAGAACGGTCAAAAATATTTAATATCACAATTTCACATAATAATTGAGTTCAACCGAAGCTGTTTATACAGATATACGTCTGCAAAATAGAGTTAAGTGGGACATTTCTTTGTGAAGTCATGTGTTCTCATATTTTCGTACCACAACCGTGACATCAATTCCACTTGAGGACAAGGCTGCAGCCATCTCTGCGTACACATGTGAGTTCTACCTTGCTCTGAGTAAATCGGAATTTTTATCGGCCCACATCGATATGAAGACCTCATCTTCTACATTTATCCAAGCTATTTTCTTTGATTTTTCTATTTCTTCCAAATAGTTAATTTCACAATTTTAGAAACAACTGTTTTTGACATTTCTCACCACAAAATCGGTCAATACCCAGGACGTACCTTGTCAACTAAAAATTTGCATCTGAACGTACCTTTTCACCTGAACATTAACAATTTTTTAGGCATTCCTCAAATTGAGTTTTGAAAAACTGTGAAAAGAAATGAGTTTCCGAACAGCACACGGCCTTAAGGCCTAACCACAATAGACGATTTGCTCCGTAACGAATGAAGACGAAAATGTTCGCTTAAATGCATTTCAATGTTGTAACCCTAAATGAACAAACGTAAACTTATCGAAACTAAACGAAACGGTTTGACGAGACGTTCTGTTCCGTAACAACCGAACTTTTAGCGTCTCAACTCGTCAACAACAACTGTGCAGGTAGTCTTCTTCTTTTTTCAGAAGATTAGAGGAACTCATTTCATTTTGAGTTAAATGTCAAAACAGACGTAACGAATGCAAACGTTTGGCAAGTTGCAATCGTCTCGTTCTGTCTATTTTGGTTAGGGCTTTAGAGCCAAGAATAGGAATTGTTATAACAAAACTTAATTTCTAATGTGACATGTAAAAAGTCACATATAAGAATTTTTCGGTAGTATGGCATCTCCGAAGTTACTATAAGGTGTGTTTCCGTACACAATGTCGAGTAAAAGTCGAGTAAAGTCCGAGCTGGGAGCGTAAAATGAAATTTGAGAATAGTGTCAAAAGTACGGAAACGACTTCTAGCTAGTTTCCAGCACAAAAACAGCTGATTGCCTATAAAACGTAAACAGTGCCAAATTTATTTACGCCAATTATCGATTATCAACTTTCAAATTAATTTATTATTAATTTATTTATATTTATTTGCAATTTGTATTTCACTATTTGTAAATTTATTTTCCGTCGCACCACATAAACAAGCAAAAAATATAAATTTGACATTTTCTTGTTCTTCTTGATGCTTGTTCTTATAATGCTCGAAGTAATTTCTTCCAGCACACTTCGAGCTACTTTCGAGCTCAAGAGAGCGCTTTTATGCTTGTTCTTCTTCTCTCTTTTGAGCTAGAAAAAGTACGGAAACACGTCCTAGCACATTGCAAGTTACTACAATCGAGTACGGAAACAGACCTATAATGTTGACGTTTCCTTTTGACAGCGCTGCGTATTATTTTTCACGTGTTTTTGCTGCTCTAAACTATTTTGGTTTTATTTCATTAATTAATATTGAAAAATGGCTTTAAAACGATTAAAAAGTTGGTTGTTTAATTAAAACTAAGAACGGTAAATAATTTATTTATATTTATAGCCAAAACATCGAAGCGTATGACTGGCAAGCAGAAGTATAAAATCGAGAAAAAAGTACGCGAACACAATCGTAAGGCACGCAAGGAGTCCAAAAAGCGCACTAAGAAGGGCAGTAAAAAGCAGAAGTTGGTGCAGATACCCAATATATGCCCCTTTAAGGAAGAGATTCTAAAGGAAGTCGAGGAAGCCAAGAAGCGACAGGAAGAAGACCGTTTAAAACGCCGGGAGGCATATAAATTTGAACGTGATCAAAACAAATTCAAGACTTTGAATTCTTTGGTCGATGATGCTGACATGCGTGAAACAGTACACACAATAATGCACGAGAATGATGTAGTAGATGAAGGCGGAGTAAGTATTTTGTTTTACTTGTAGAGCTTGAAATTAAATGCTGTTTAAATAGAAACAATACAAAAGCGCTGCCACCAAGGAACAGTCACTGAAGCAGTACTTTAAAGAATTTAAAAAAGTTTTAGAAAATGCCGACGTAGTGCTTGAGGTTGTCGACGCACGTGATCCGTTGGGCACACGATGTGCTGAAGTAGAACGTGCAGTTCGAGCTGCTCCCGGTAACAAGCGTTTAGTGCTCATTCTCAATAAAGCTGATTTGGTGCCCAAGGAAAATCTTAACAATTGGGTGCAATATTTTCGTAAAAAGGGTCCAGTCACTGCATTTAAGGCATCTACGCAAGATCAGGCGACTAAATTAGGTCGCCGCAAATTTCATCAGATGAAATCGGATAAAGCCATGCAAGGCTCAGTTTGTGTGGGCGCAGAACTACTGATGTCCATGTTGGGAAATTATTGTCGCAATAAAGGCATCAAAACTTCGATTCGAGTAGGTGTTGTTGGAATTCCAAATGTGGGCAAGAGTTCTATTATAAACTCGCTCACTCGTGGCAAAACATGCTCTGTAGGCTGCACGCCAGGGGTAACAAAGTAAGTTCCATTTATTACTATAACTTCTTATCTAATCTTGTTGCCTTTTGTGTTAAGAGCGATGCAGGAGGTTGAGTTGGACTCAAAAATAAAGCTGATCGATTGTCCCGGCATTGTTTTCACTAACGCCGGCAAAGACGACTCTATGCCAGCTGTTTTGAAGAATGCACAACGTGTTGGCGATGTCAAGGATCCGTTTACCATAGCAGAGAGTGTGTTGAAACGAGCAAGCAAAGAGTATTTTTGCAAATTGTATGATCTCACCGATTATGAGACGTTCGAAGAGTTTTTTGCAAAGAAAGCGGCGCGTATGGGTGAGTTGGTAGTCTTTATTTTTATTTTTATTTTTCACACTTACTAAATAAGTGGCTAACATCAGGACCTAGCGCCTAACGTCAGACATGTATAACGTTATTTTGGAGTTTTTTTTTCGAAGTAATCGAATAATCGATCCACGCCTACTTCTCCTACAGTCTTCAAAATAATAAAATTTTCATAAATTAAGCACTAACAAAAACAAAAATTGTTCTCTAATAATATTAATTAACTTTGAAATTAGGTGGAATACAAAGACAATAATTCTTCACTTAAATTCGCTCTATTCAACAATATTCTTATAGGTAAATTTCTAAAAAAGGGCGTACCTGATGTCGTAGCCGCGGCACGCAGCGTGCTCAATGATTGGAATACAGGAAAAATAAAATACTGTACACAACCACCAGAAATCGAGGAACGAGAAGATATACACATCAGTGCTTCGATTGTGCATGAAGAGGCCCGTGAATTTGATGTTGATAACTTTGAAGAAATGGAAACGGAAATTATGGCTAAATTCAATGTGAAGTCCGACGAAGTAATGGAAATAACATCGACAGGACCTGTTGACTATAAAGCTCCCAATGACGAAGACGATGAGGCAGAACAAAAAACCATCATCGATGAAAGTGAGCCTCCAGTGAAGAGTAAGAAACGAAAATTAGATTCGGATGAGCGCAAACCCAAAGTTGATCCCACAATGCTTCTAGAAGGTAAAATTAGATAGATAAACAACAATTTAAGCACGATAACATCAACATTTTGTTAGGTAACCAAACGCTGAATAGAAACCTCAAAGGACAACTAAAGAAAAAGAGAAAACAAGAAGCTCGCAATGAGAAAAAGGTGATCAAAATAGCAAATGAGCTGGATAGCGTCAGCCTGACTGCGACCACAAGCACAAGTGCGAACAATAAAGTCGATGACAAGTACGATTTTGATGAGGATTACGTTATTGAATAAGCTTCAACGTTAAGTTCAGAAGTTTTAGTTTTTAGTACTTTTATATTAGAGACAAGTTGTATATTTATATAAAGTTAGGCTTCTTAAATTGCCTCTGTTGAAGTTTGCTCTCAGTACACAGGTGGAAAAACGTACACAAAAAATATAAACATTAATCATAAATCATATAAATCAAATTATATATTTATAAACATATAAATAAAAAATGTTTTATTTTATAATCGAGCGTTTAAAGTCGGATATGGCTAACAACAGCCGCCCAATTTATTGTATACTGTTTGGGCGGCGGGAAAATAGTTTTAAGAAAACGCGCTACGCTGGCCGTTTGTTGTGTGGTTTCTTACTGGCTTTGTTTTATTGGCAGATAATCTTGTGGAACTTTTTGTTTTCCCTCAAGTGGCGCATGATAATTTTATTCTTGCTATTTGCTGTTTTTGGTAAGTCAAACCTTGCTTGTATCGAATTCCTCACGTTTTCTCTATTCACAGGACTTGGTTTTGTCTTCTCGACGCGAATAAAATGTGTGTCACTACTTATGCTTGTCGGCTTGGTTGGCAAGTCGGGACGCAGCTATTTGAGAGCGCTTAGTTTTGCTTTTATTATAGCTGGTAGATAGATATGCTGCGATCCGTAGTTTTGTCTCCAATAATCTTGTCTCACGATTCAGGACCCATCAGCAATCTAGCCAGCAATGCACAAGAAATAGTGCGCGTCTATTCGTGTACCGCAAAATTGCATGAAAACCTGACCAGAACACGTTTTGATTTAATGACAAAACCATTTCTTAAAACCTTAGCTGCCATGAAGGGTGACATTAAAGAGGTACAAGATACATTTGCTGATTTTAAAAGTGTTCTGGAGCCGCTACGAAATGAGGTTGAGAATGACGATCCTAAAAATGCAACATATAGTCCAGCTAAAAAACATCCCCATAGACGTTATCGGAAACCAGAAGCTGAAGCCAAGGCAGTTCAGCAGCGCTATAGTAAAAAGTTCGAGAAGCGCTGTCGGCTTCAGCTAGCCAAGGGGGAAGTTCGTTGCAAGGATGCTTTTAAGAATGCACGCGAAAATTGCATGGACAAATTTCCACGCCTCTTAAGGTCTCTACTTTGTTGGCCGTTTCGCGTGGACTTTATATGTGATTTTAATGTTTTGGGCGATCCTGAAACTATTTGCGACCCCAGTGAAGCGTTGCCAAGTGATTTTGGTCAGAACTATGTGGATTTGAAAAGAACCGAAGCTGAACTTGTTCAGAGTGGCAGCAATGTTTCAGTGAAGTATACTGTACACAAAATGAAGACTCCAGCCGAACTGAAGTAAGTGAATATAGTTGACAATTCTTGAAAAATAGTTCAATAAAGCCGTGTAGAGTAGCGCCCATCGAGTTTCCTATCCTTTTTAAACTATCCTATCCTTTTTAAAAATAATTTTTCAATATACCCTCAAATATAAAGAGAAGATGCAAACATTTCTAGGCCCGTGTAATTAAAAGCCTATTTTTGGGGGTATATCTTGGGCGTTGGTTAGACTTAAAAAAAAATTGTCATGACCCTGGTCAAGTTCCAGGTAATTTTTAAACAATCCTTTAAAATTGTTTCTTGTTCAGTAAGAAAGATCATGCGACCAGTCACTAGATCATTCACAGCCATGCAGTTTTAAAAGATCAAATAAGTTTTATTACTTTTGTACTTTCTTTATAACGGATCATTCATTGCACATTTTTTAAAACAATTTTCAGTACTTTTATTACTTCATCTCAGCGCTATAACTTTAAGAAAAGAGTGATTTTTTAAGTGCTACCTTAAATAACTTTTTTTTTAAAAAAAACGCATAAAATTTGCAAAATCTCATCGGTTCTTTATTTGAAACGTTAGATTGGTCCATGACATTTACTTTTTGAAGATAATTTCATTTAAATGTTGACCGCGGCTGCGTCTTAGGTGGTCCATTCGGAAAGTCCAATTTTGGGCAACTTTTTCGAGCATTTCGGCCGGAATAGCCCGAATTTCTTCGGAAATGTTGTCTTCCAAAGCTGGAATAGTTGCTGGCTTATTTCTGTAGACTTTAGACTTGACGTAGCCCCACAAAAAATAGTCTAAAGGCGTCAAATCGCATGATCTTGGTGGCCAACTTACCGGTCCATTTCTTGAGATTAATTGTTCTCCGAAGTTTTCCCTCAAAATGGCCATAGAATCGCGAGATGTGTGGCATGTAGCGCCATCTTGTTGAAACCACATGTCAACCAAGTTCAGTTCTTCCATTTTTGGCAACAAAAAGTTTGTTAGCATCGAACGATAGCGATCACCATTCACCGTAACGTTGCGTCCAACAGCATCTTTGAAAAAATACGGTCCAATGATTCCACCAGCGTACAAACCACACCAAACAGTGCATTTTTCGGGATGCATGGCCAGTTCTTGAACGGCTTCTGGTTGCTCTTCACTCCAAATGCGGCAATTTTGCTTATTTACGTAGCCATTCAACCAGAAATGAGCCTCATCGCTGAACAAAATTTGTCGATAAAACACATTTCGAACCGAACACTGATTTTGGTAATAAAATTCAATGATTTGCAAGCGTTGCTCGTTAGTAAGTCTATTCATGATGAAATGTCAAAGCATACTGAGCATCTTTCTCTTTGACACCATGTCTGAAATCCCACGTGATCTGTCAAATACTAATGCATGAAAATCATAACCTCAAAAAAATCACCCTTTATTTTAATTAAGTAAATATTTTTCTCTTTTCTTACTTTCACATAAGCGGGGAAACTTCCACAACCAAATTTAAAAATATTAACTCCGTCTTTTAAAAATAAAATAACATATAATCGAGTTGAGAAAAGTTATTTAGCAAGACGACTCTATGCCAGCTGTTTTGAAGAATGCACAACGTGTTGGCGATGTCAAGGATCCGTTTACCATAGCAGAGAGTGTGTTGAAACGAGCAAGCAAAGAGTATTTTTGCAAATTGTATGATCTCACCGATTATGAGACGTTCGAAGAGTTTTTTGCAAAGAAAGCGGCGCGTATGGGTGAGTTGGTAGTCTTTATTTTTATTTTTATTTTTCACACTTACTAAATAAGTGGCTAACATCAGGACCTAGCGCCTAACGTCAGACATGTATAACGTTATTTTGGAGTTTTTTTTTCGAAGTAATCGAATAATCGATCCACGCCTACTTCTCCTACAGTCTTCAAAATAATAAAATTTTCATAAATTAAGCACTAACAAAAACAAAAATTGTTCTCTAATAATATTAATTAACTTTGAAATTAGGTGGAATACAAAGACAATAATTCTTCACTTAAATTCGCTCTATTCAACAATATTCTTATAGGTAAATTTCTAAAAAAGGGCGTACCTGATGTCGTAGCCGCGGCACGCAGCGTGCTCAATGATTGGAATACAGGAAAAATAAAATACTGTACACAACCACCAGAAATCGAGGAACGAGAAGATATACACATCAGTGCTTCGATTGTGCATGAAGAGGCCCGTGAATTTGATGTTGATAACTTTGAAGAAATGGAAACGGAAATTATGGCTAAATTCAATGTGAAGTCCGACGAAGTAATGGAAATAACATCGACAGGACCTGTTGACTATAAAGCTCCCAATGACGAAGACGATGAGGCAGAACAAAAAACCATCATCGATGAAAGTGAGCCTCCAGTGAAGAGTAAGAAACGAAAATTAGATTCGGATGAGCGCAAACCCAAAGTTGATCCCACAATGCTTCTAGAAGGTAAAATTAGATAGATAAACAACAATTTAAGCACGATAACATCAACATTTTGTTAGGTAACCAAACGCTGAATAGAAACCTCAAAGGACAACTAAAGAAAAAGAGAAAACAAGAAGCTCGCAATGAGAAAAAGGTGATCAAAATAGCAAATGAGCTGGATAGCGTCAGCCTGACTGCGACCACAAGCACAAGTGCGAACAATAAAGTCGATGACAAGTACGATTTTGATGAGGATTACGTTATTGAATAAGCTTCAACGTTAAGTTCAGAAGTTTTAGTTTTTAGTACTTTTATATTAGAGACAAGTTGTATATTTATATAAAGTTAGGCTTCTTAAATTGCCTCTGTTGAAGTTTGCTCTCAGTACACAGGTGGAAAAACGTACACAAAAAATATAAACATTAATCATAAATCATATAAATCAAATTATATATTTATAAACATATAAATAAAAAATGTTTTATTTTATAATCGAGCGTTTAAAGTCGGATATGGCTAACAACAGCCGCCCAATTTATTGTATACTGTTTGGGCGGCGGGAAAATAGTTTTAAGAAAACGCGCTACGCTGGCCGTTTGTTGTGTGGTTTCTTACTGGCTTTGTTTTATTGGCAGATAATCTTGTGGAACTTTTTGTTTTCCCTCAAGTGGCGCATGATAATTTTATTCTTGCTATTTGCTGTTTTTGGTAAGTCAAACCTTGCTTGTATCGAATTCCTCACGTTTTCTCTATTCACAGGACTTGGTTTTGTCTTCTCGACGCGAATAAAATGTGTGTCACTACTTATGCTTGTCGGCTTGGTTGGCAAGTCGGGACGCAGCTATTTGAGAGCGCTTAGTTTTGCTTTTATTATAGCTGGTAGATAGATATGCTGCGATCCGTAGTTTTGTCTCCAATAATCTTGTCTCACGATTCAGGACCCATCAGCAATCTAGCCAGCAATGCACAAGAAATAGTGCGCGTCTATTCGTGTACCGCAAAATTGCATGAAAACCTGACCAGAACACGTTTTGATTTAATGACAAAACCATTTCTTAAAACCTTAGCTGCCATGAAGGGTGACATTAAAGAGGTACAAGATACATTTGCTGATTTTAAAAGTGTTCTGGAGCCGCTACGAAATGAGGTTGAGAATGACGATCCTAAAAATGCAACATATAGTCCAGCTAAAAAACATCCCCATAGACGTTATCGGAAACCAGAAGCTGAAGCCAAGGCAGTTCAGCAGCGCTATAGTAAAAAGTTCGAGAAGCGCTGTCGGCTTCAGCTAGCCAAGGGGGAAGTTCGTTGCAAGGATGCTTTTAAGAATGCACGCGAAAATTGCATGGACAAATTTCCACGCCTCTTAAGGTCTCTACTTTGTTGGCCGTTTCGCGTGGACTTTATATGTGATTTTAATGTTTTGGGCGATCCTGAAACTATTTGCGACCCCAGTGAAGCGTTGCCAAGTGATTTTGGTCAGAACTATGTGGATTTGAAAAGAACCGAAGCTGAACTTGTTCAGAGTGGCAGCAATGTTTCAGTGAAGTATACTGTACACAAAATGAAGACTCCAGCCGAACTGAAGTAAGTGAATATAGTTGACAATTCTTGAAAAATAGTTCAATAAAGCCGTGTAGAGTAGCGCCCATCGAGTTTCCTATCCTTTTTAAACTATCCTATCCTTTTTAAAAATAATTTTTCAATATACCCTCAAATATAAAGAGAAGATGCAAACATTTCTAGGCCCGTGTAATTAAAAGCCTATTTTTGGGGGTATATCTTGGGCGTTGGTTAGACTTAAAAAAAAATTGTCATGACCCTGGTCAAGTTCCAGGTAATTTTTAAACAATCCTTTAAAATTGTTTCTTGTTCAGTAAGAAAGATCATGCGACCAGTCACTAGATCATTCACAGCCATGCAGTTTTAAAAGATCAAATAAGTTTTATTACTTTTGTACTTTCTTTATAACGGATCATTCATTGCACATTTTTTAAAACAATTTTCAGTACTTTTATTACTTCATCTCAGCGCTATAACTTTAAGAAAAGAGTGATTTTTTAAGTGCTACCTTAAATAACTTTTTTTTTAAAAAAAACGCATAAAATTTGCAAAATCTCATCGGTTCTTTATTTGAAACGTTAGATTGGTCCATGACATTTACTTTTTGAAGATAATTTCATTTAAATGTTGACCGCGGCTGCGTCTTAGGTGGTCCATTCGGAAAGTCCAATTTTGGGCAACTTTTTCGAGCATTTCGGCCGGAATAGCCCGAATTTCTTCGGAAATGTTGTCTTCCAAAGCTGGAATAGTTGCTGGCTTATTTCTGTAGACTTTAGACTTGACGTAGCCCCACAAAAAATAGTCTAAAGGCGTCAAATCGCATGATCTTGGTGGCCAACTTACCGGTCCATTTCTTGAGATTAATTGTTCTCCGAAGTTTTCCCTCAAAATGGCCATAGAATCGCGAGATGTGTGGCATGTAGCGCCATCTTGTTGAAACCACATGTCAACCAAGTTCAGTTCTTCCATTTTTGGCAACAAAAAGTTTGTTAGCATCGAACGATAGCGATCACCATTCACCGTAACGTTGCGTCCAACAGCATCTTTGAAAAAATACGGTCCAATGATTCCACCAGCGTACAAACCACACCAAACAGTGCATTTTTCGGGATGCATGGCCAGTTCTTGAACGGCTTCTGGTTGCTCTTCACTCCAAATGCGGCAATTTTGCTTATTTACGTAGCCATTCAACCAGAAATGAGCCTCATCGCTGAACAAAATTTGTCGATAAAACACATTTCGAACCGAACACTGATTTTGGTAATAAAATTCAATGATTTGCAAGCGTTGCTCGTTAGTAAGTCTATTCATGATGAAATGTCAAAGCATACTGAGCATCTTTCTCTTTGACACCATGTCTGAAATCCCACGTGATCTGTCAAATACTAATGCATGAAAATCATAACCTCAAAAAAATCACCCTTTATTTTAATTAAGTAAATATTTTTCTCTTTTCTTACTTTAAGCGGGGAAACTTCCACAACCAAATTTAAAAATATTAACTCCGTCTTTTAAAAATAAAATAACATATAATCGAGTTGAGAAAAGTTATTTATAAATTATTTCAAAAGTTTCCTATTATCTAATATATTGCATTCTGTTTTATCGCAGGAAAGCTAATCAAACCGCTCAAATGGTTATGAGGGATTTTAAAGAAAAGAAAAGCATTTTCGACTTCATCATGAATATAATAGAGCGCTGTTTATCGCTTCTTTTGATACGCGTGGTAACAGGTTTGTGTCGGATAACTACTCACTGGACATTTTCAGATCACTGTACATAAAGGGTATTTACGAGATATTGTTTTTGTGATATATTTATCATTTGCGAAGAATTATTTTGACAACATTAAAAACTAAATTTAAAATTTGATATTTTTCAAATACAAAAGAGAAATTTACTATGAATTTTAGTAAATCTTATTCGTATTAAAACTCAAATCATGTTTTTTGAGAATGTCAAAAACCATGGTATAATAATACAAGGTAGCATTGACAGTTGCTTGAGAAAACATCTTCTGTCAAAAAATATACTCAAAAAAAGAGCGCTCACATTCCGCCATTGAAAACACAAACAATGTTGAAAACGTTGAAGTGAAAAAAAAACAACAACCACAGCAGCTGAAGATTGATTTACACAAAAAGCTGTTTTTGACAGGAGATGTTTTCTTGTAGAAGAGAAAATAAGCAGTTGTCAATGCTACCTTGTATTATTATACCATGGTCAAAAACTAATTACAAATATGAAATTAACGACAAATTCACAATACAAGACCAAATCCACCACACCGTGAATGCCTTACTTTTTTTGGTGTATTTTTACACTTCTGAGATATTTTGTACGTTACTTCGCATCCTGAAAAATACACTTGATATTTGCATTTGATATTTACACTTGATAAATATCATATCATATTTCTATTACACCTTAATATAGGTACATATAAAAAAAATTTAATTGAATTTTTTTGCTCAAAATGACCGCTTGGTAAACATCATGTCATATCGATACCAAGTCTTAACTTATGTCTTTAACTATACGCTTTCGCGTATATATACAGCTGTGTTCGATGAAATAGCAGTATTTGTTTTTCATAGTTGGATATTGTACAGTTTATCAAAATGATTTTGTCTTTTATTATATGCAAAAATATAGAATAATTACAATTTACGAATCTATAACAAATAAAAAAAAGAAGTTGGCTGTATCGTGGACACACCCGACCAATATATTCGACCAATAAATGTCTTTGTCCATGCTCTTGATTAAAACAATGCGCAAATTCCTGATTTTATCCTTGTTGAAATCCCTTTCCTAATCTTTGTCTCACTTCTTTTACCAATCTCAAATTCTATTTTTTTTTGTTTTTTTTTTTTTGTTGAAGTCACTATGAACACAGAAAAAAGCTCGACAAAAAAGCTAAAGTGGGGCTTTGCTAGGTTTGCCCCATTCTCACCGAACAAAGGATTCCGTTGATTGCGTGATTGAAATTATAAAACTTTTTCACGTATGGGAATATTTCATTTCTTTTTTTTTTCGTTTTCTTGAAAATCGATGTGCTTAAGAAAACAGAAAAAATATGTTCAGAAAATCGTAGGTGCCTTGGTAGGGTTGCCTGTAACTTATTTAAAAAATGTCAAAACTCATAGAATTCTCTTATTGCTTAATTGTTTGAAATTGTTGATATCATTTCTAACAGAATAAGAAAATTAAAATGCATTTAAATTTTTCTAATTTCTTAACCCATTGTTGCTCAAAGTACCTTTAAAAATACACCTTTAAAATATAAAGTGAAATTAGATGATTTAATTTAATAATTATCAATGTAAAATTTTATTTGAAATCCAAAAACCAAACTTTCATTTTTCTCGGCTATTTCATTCTAAGTTTAACCCAGAAGCTACCAAAACTTATATCTATATATATAAAAAAGGAGCTTATGTTTGTAACTATGCAAAAGACTCCTAAACTACTCATCCGATTAGCATGAAAATTTGTTTATAGAAGTTTTTTGGTACGGTGCGTGTTTGTGGGCTATAAATTCGGATCCACCTGGATCACCAGAGGGCGCTGTAGTACAAATTTTTTACAAAACTGCCTAAAGCTCCCAAACTGCTTATGCGATTAGAATGAAAAGTGGTATACAGTGGGTTTCATGTACGTTGAGTGTTTGATGCTATCTTTTTTGACCTATCTTGAACACCAGAGGGCGCTATAGTACAATTTTTTTGCAAAACCACCTTAAACTCACAAACCGCTCATCCGATTAGAATGAAAATTGGTATATAGTAGTTTTCAGGTACGATGAGTTTTTTAGCACTATCTTCTTTGAACCACCTTGGACACCAGATGGTGCTGTAGTACAAATTTTTTACAAAATCGCATATTTTTTAGTTCTTTTCTTAGGTTACAAAATATAAAATATTTCTTAAATTTAGTAAAATTAAAAAAATGTCCGTTATTTTGAGCTAATGCTATGTTCACACAGAGAGTTTAGTTTGAGTTTCCAGTACAAAGTAAACTCAACTTGTACTGAAAACTCAAACTAAACTCTCTGTGTGAACATAGCATAACATAGTTGAATAAATAAGGTTGTCTCGTGGCTGATCGTACTCTCTTCTCAGTACCCATAAATGTAAAATCAATGAAAAGCAACAACAACAACTTCAACGGCTTTTCATGTTATTAGTTTTCGTTTTCAGATTTTGTATGAGCTGTCAACTTCGATTTGACATTTATGGGAACTCGCTCTCACCCATGCGACAACCTTATTTATTCAACCATCCAAGTTAAAAAATAATTTTTTCAAAAAAAATGATCTTAATATCTCTTACCAATTAAAAGTTATAGCCGATAATCTATATATGCAAAGAGCAAAACGCTGTCTGTGTAATGGCTGGAAACTTCAAAATTACTGAGCCGATAGACCTGAAATTTTGGCAGTACATTTTTTTCAAGTACGAGATGGTTTAAATTTCTGGCACACCCTCTTTTACCGCCCATAAATCAGTAAAAATGTTATATTTCTTACGGTTTTCGTCGATTTGGCTACATTTTGGTAATTTAGTTTGTATGCTCACTGTCGGCAACTGTACTAAAACAGGGCAATGTCCATCTACTAGAAAACTGGGATGGGCATTATATAAGGGGGTGTGGCTCCGCCCATTCATTAAAATTTGTATTACCGAATAGCTTTGAAAGTAAAAGTAGCAGTATTAACATCCAAACTCAAAATGGAGTTACTATTTGGTGATCTCCTGCTACTAGGAAACTGTAACGGGCAGTGGAAAATGACAGTGGTGTTAAACTATGGGTCTAAGAAAAGTTTCGAATATAATTACACTGTGTGTAATTTTTTAAGTCATGGCAAAATAACCATATACGGACACCACTACGTGATAAAAGACTAAAAAAAAAGACTCGTGTCTCCCAATTTTTCCCAAAGTCATGCACTTTTTTGTTTATGGGCCGCCAAAGATTTGGGGCCTCGGTATCATTTTCGCAAAAAAGTGATCATTTTCTCGGGCTCATATCTTGCAAACCGTTCAGAATTTCGATTTACTCTCTGAGGCAAAGTTGTAGCTCTTGTCATAAAGAACAAAAATTGCGAACATATAAAATCAAAAAAACTTCACCTTCCAGATCAAAATCGCAAAAAACTTAAAAAAATTCGATTTTTGTTAACCTTTTTTCAGGTGTTCAGGTCCATAGGTAGCAAACCGTTCAAAATTCAAGGAAACAATCAACTACAAAAATTTACCTAAGATCTCAATAAACAAATTTCTAGAACATATAAACTTCCTGGGAATTATTCTTAACACCGTTTTTTAATTTCATTTGTTTTTTATTTACTTCAACATTGAGATACTATGCTATCTATTACAAAAATATTAAAAAAAAGTATTCGTATTATGTTTATAATGTTGATGGCCCTGGACTTGCGCTCTCTTAAGTTGTAGATCCAAATCGTCGTCCGAATCTGACTCTGATTCAGAACTTATGGTGTCCACAGGCACGTTGCTTCCAGACTGCCCTCCATCATCAGCTCTTTCTTCTTCAAATACTTCATTAACATCATACAGGGTGATCTTGTGACTCCACCTGCAAGCAATGCGTCGAGGTTTTTGCCTTTGTACCGTTTTTCCATGGGCATTGTGGTTTGGTGAAACCGTTCTCCTTGCTCATCGAATTTTGTTCTTCTCAGCATGTCGATTTAGACGACATGTGTAATTTACGCATGCATAGCAACTGGTTGCATCATGATCACCTGGGCGATTAATCCAGTTTACCGGCTTACAATACTTCATAGTACCTCTGCCTCCACTCAACCATGCCATGAGATTGTTATAACATTGGCGACACACTGTATTAGGTGTGTAATTTTCACCGGTCAAGTCCACTTCGTCGAAAACCAATGTATATGCTCTTTTGAATTCACTAGTTAAAAGATTATTTTCCTTCTGAAATCTTGTAGATGTTTTTTTCTGGTTTGATGACCGCAAACGTAGCAAAATCAATCAATTTTTTCACACTGCATACTGAAACTGTCAGTTGTCACTGTTGTGTACGAATTATGTTGTAGCACTTTATATAACTTTCACCGCGTCACTTTTTTCACTTTTGCGTGCTACCTAAACAGTGTTAAGAATCATCTCTAGGAAGTTTATATGTTCTAGAAATTTGTTTATTGAGATCTTAGGTAAATTTTTGTAGTTGATTGTTTCCTTGAATTTTTCACGGTTTGCTACCTATGGACCTGAACAGGAGAAAAAAGGTAAAAAAAATCAAATTAAAAAATTTTCGGCAAATTTTTCACTTTTGCGTGCTACCTAAACAGTGTTAAGAATCATCTCTAGGAAGTTTATATGTTCTAGAAATTTGTTTATGGAGATCTTAGGTAAATTTTTGTAGTTGATTGTTTCCTTGAATTTTGAACGGTTTGCTACCTATGGACCTGAACACGGGAAAAAAGGTAAAAAATAATCGAATTTTTTTAAGTTTTTTGCGATTTTGATCTGGAAGGTGAAGTTTTTTTGATTTTATATGTTCGCAATTTTTGTTCTTTATGACAAGAGCTACAACTTTGCCTCAGAGAGTAAATCGAAATTCTGAACGGTTTGCAAGATATGAGCCTGAGAAAATGATCACTTTTTTGCGAAAATGATACCGAGGCCCCAAATCTTTGGCGGCCCATAAACAAAAAAGTGCATGACTTTGGGAAAAATTGGGAGACACGGGTCTTTTGTTTTTTAGTCTTTTATCACGAAGTGGTGTCCGTATATGGTTATTTTTTTCGTGTTGCACTGTGTTATTATGTTGCGATATAATTGCTGGGTGCAGCAACGCGCGCCGGGAAAAAGCTAGTATATGAATAAAATAGAAATCAATAATGCATACATTAGTTTAATGTTCTGTTTTCCTCTATTACCAAATCAATTACTACAAAATACTTACAGGTAGAAAACAAGAATAAAACTCGATATGATATATATCTACTTTTTAATCAAGTCTTCTATTTCACCGAATATACCGTCATAATCTCCAGAATATGACATTTTGTCAATACTTCTAACCGATGTTATTAACGGATCTGACGAAATCATCAAATTTTTTGCAAACTTTTGCACGTACATTTTCCAGTATATCACATTCATTTAAATTTAAATTTCCTTCACTTGCTTTACTTTCTATGCAAATAAATGATATATCTTCAATAGAAATTGTTAAATTATTCATTTTTAATAAAAATGTGCCACAAACTCGCGCTTTTTTAAAGTTTCAATTTCAAAGTAAACAAACCAACTTTTTTTCAGCTAAAAATCAGCTGACTTTTGGCAAAACTAATCCAAAAGCATGAAATGAAAACCTACAGTAAACAATAACAACAACAACAAAACAAAACAGCGATATTAACCTATTAACAGCTGATTCTTCAATATTAGAAGTTTGCATTATTTTAGCAGAAATCTATTATATTCAATTAAAATTGACTAGCATCTCTGTTATTTGGAACAATATTTATGATTTTTTTTTTTTAAATGCAATGGTTATTAAGAATCTTAAAAAATATTTTGACTTAAGTCAACAACTGTCGTAAAGGAAGCATAATTATATGCTTTTAATTTAAAGTTAACTTGGCGCAATATCCATAGAAAATTGAAGATAATTGTAAAAAGTGGTGATAAAAATAATTTTTTTTTTTATATACCATAATTTCATATTGTCATATTTAGATTGTACAAAAAAAAAAAAAAAAAAGAAATAGTGCATAAAACTCTAAATTATACTATTTTGTTTAGTGCATAAGTAAATTATGAAAACACAATACATATCAGGAAACATCGTAATTTTTTCTTCAAATGACAAGTTTGTTCAACGTCCGGTAGAGTCCGGCAGAATATCATATATGGATGTAAAGAGGATACTCCAAGGACTCATTTTATGCATGTCATTCACAAATCTTTTGGAATCTATACTTTTTATCCTTAGCTAAACCTCAAAAATCGTGAAAAATAAGGGTTAACTGACTATAGATATTGTGGTCAAACAGTAAATGACTTGAAAATTTTAGTGATTTTCATCATTAGAGATTTTAATACCTATGTTCAAGAAAAAAACAGAAATTAAATATCTTTTTTTTCTTTTTTAATTCTTAAAAAACATATTTTTTAAGAATTATATTGTGAGCTTAATGCCAAATAATTCATGAAGCAACAGGTTGCTACAACAACAAAGTTCTTTGCAGAACTTAAACCAAGCTGACTAGACCATGGTTTCGTCGGACGCTACTCCGACTCATCAGTAGTCTCAGTGGTTCTAGCAGTCCACTAACTTTGACAAGCTAATAGGCGCAAGATCAATAAAACCAAAGAGGAATTATAGAAGCGCTATACTTTGTCAAAGCAATGTTTTTCTACTCTTTTGCTAGTCGCAAAATTTCAAAAAGTTGACTGCATTGATTCTGCAAAGATTTTGTTGTTGCGCTTTTTTGTTTACTTCTTTATCACGTATCAATCTAGGTTCCAACATTTTGTTGGTATTAAACCATAGAAGGCGTGAAGAAGGTTTTTTTTGAAAGCAGATGTTTATTATATGCGCAGACATATAATATTACATCATGTTTTCGTAGGTCGTGCTCGCACCAGTTTACATGAGTTATAAAATTGTGGCATATTTTAATAAGTTTTTTTCTTTTTTAATTCTAATTTTCTTTTAAATATCTTTAACCGTTTATTTACAGGACCATTTAAAATTTGAAAAAAATTCTGAATGTGAAAAATTTTCGCAAAGAACAAAAAAAATTTATACTTTCGACCCATATATCTAAAGAAGTTTTATAGATAAAAAAAAACGAGCACGAATTTGAAAAGTTCATTCAATTTTGACTTAGAATAAAAAAAAAAATTTTAAATTTTCAATTTTGTATTTTATAGTTTCGAGCGCTCAAACGGCAAATGGCGACACTGTGCGCCGTTGAATGATTGCAGCATTTTCGATATTGTAGCTGCTCTCTCCACGAAAGCATGACGTCATGCATTTTCTTTTAATTTCTTTCATGAGATCTATACTGGCCAGCCTATACTGGCCTATACCAGCCTATACTGGCGTATAATACTTTTTACAGTAAGACCTTTTAACAGGTGAGAAAGTACAAAATGCGTTTTAGTTCCATGTAACAAATTTAAAGTTTTGTTACCAAGGCATCTCCCTTCGCGTCCTAATGGGGTCTCTAATTTTTGTAATATTTTTATAAGGTCAAAGAATTAATCAATACTGCCGTGTCATTATTTTTAACATAACACTTGTACTCATTTAGTAACACCTCCATGTTACGCCGATACTTTTTAGAAAAGGGTTTTTTTTTCAATTTTTTTGGGAACCACACGTAACGTTGTCACGTCAAAATGTTTGCCGTTCTTTTTTATTTATTTATTGAAACTTACGCCCGAAAAGAAAAAAAGGCCAAAAAAAATCAGTCCATAGTATCGAATTTTGGAAAAAACGGCCAAATTTGAATTCAGCCCGAAAGAAGGAAATTACGCCCGAATGGTTTGAAAATGAAGCCCCAAATGGAAATGAAAAAATGGAAATCACGTCTGCAACTTTCACCATTTTTTTGGCCTTTATTTCCAAATTTTTCGGGCGTAATATCCGTGATCCAAATTCAATGTAAGGCTATCAAAATATAAAACAACAGATTTGAATAGTAAATAAATGTTCCTCTGTGAAAATATCTAAAGATTTCCTTAATTTTATTTTTTTTTATGTTATTACATGAACCAAGTGGTGTTTTTTTTTTTAAATTATGATAAAATGATTTATCCTTATACGGAATGTTGTGTTTTTTACCTTCTGTATAAGGGTAACTATTTTATCATAACGAGTTTGAACTTTCTGAATTTTTTTGGGAATAAACATGGAGAATTTCGGGCTTTTTACCATTTTTTTTTGGGGCGTAAGTTCATCGGGCGTTAGTTCCGGGAGCCAAGTAAGGTTTTATTTTTGAGTAGTTTTCAACCTAATATTAAAATTATTGCTTAAGGTTGCAATTAAATTATTGCAATTATTATTGCAAATAAGGTTGAATTTGAAAATATTGGACCAAATACGTTCCACGGAAACCATGTCCAAATTTTCATTTTTCCACCCCTTGCTAACGTTCTCTGGGGTCTTCGAACATATTTCCTAGTGCTACTTGAATCAAAAATTCTAATTTTGAACTTTTAAGCCTTTGCATAAGAATTTTGCTTAATTTTTACGAAAGTTAAACGATGTGTTCTCCCGTAAATTTTTACATGATAATAAGGAGTTTTTTTTTATAAACGAAAAAGGAATTTTCCTCGGACTTTGCACTGATAATAATATCTCAGTTATGGGGGTTTTTTCAGCAAAAGCACTTTTATCAAAATCTTAATCTTGCTTTCTCCATCTGTAGCTCACCAATGGTTCACGATACATTTTATGGTTCACGAAATATTAAAAAGGTGTTTTTATTCATTCATAAAAAACATCTTTAGCTTTGGTAAAAATTATATCGTTGTGAAAATTGTTTTACTTTAAAATCCGATTTACTCGAAATCCTGAAGTGATGAGGATATTTGGGTGACAAATTGGAGCCTCAATTGAATTCAAAACTGTTCTCAGTTCACCTACACTGCTATTACATCGAACACATCTGTAAATATGTACATGTAATAAGTAATTTATAATACATATATATTCGTCACAGCTTCGATAAAATATCATAAAAAGTACTTAAAGGAAAAAGGCTTTGATAATATTTATATCTCCAACTACTTTAAGTGCATTGATGAGCGTAGAAAAAATTGTGGTAAACAGCATTTGATGCCACTGAAAAAGGTACAAGTATCAATTTGATTTTGCATATCTTAATTTGTAACTTTTTAATTCATTAGTTTGAGAAAAAGAACCTAGTGGATGTGGAAAAGCCTTGCGAACTTTCTAAGGATGAGTCCAAGGATATAATCTTTCATGTTTTGCAGTTTTCATTGGAACTTATAACGGCGTTTTTCTTTTTGATGTTGGATTATATGATAGTCACCTTGCTAGATATCATTCATAATCGATCCGAAATATCCTACGTCCAGGATGGTGAGCACAATATTAATTTTCATGTTAGTATGGCTCGACAAAAAGAATCATTAGTGATTATTGTTGCAATTATTTAGATATTCAAGTTTAATTTTACAGATCAATGGTACGGGCTTAATGGCAAAATTAATGCGTTCCACTTTGAAGAACTTCAATATACACGAGAAAGTTCATACCTATTTGAGCAATGAAGCGTGCCTGCCAAAGGCAACAGCCTTACCTCAGAGGTAACACATCGTTCGTCAGTTAGCCAGTCAATACAATTGCTTAACATAGTTTTGCCCACTTTTAGCTATTACATTAAACTTGGCGCCATCTATTTGACCATAATCATACTTATCTACAAGAGCTCTGTTTTTCTGCGCATGCGCCACTTGATTTGCGCCTATTTCTATCGCAAACTGGAGAAGCAACGCATCCTTTATCTGTACAATAGTTTGCGCCGTCAAAGACGTTACTTGTTCGACGAGATGCTAAAGGTTGCTAAATTTAATATTGCTAAGCAAAAGGTGCGTCGGAAATATAATCTGATATTGGTAAGTCACTTTTAATTCCTACAAAAAGTTGAATATAAAAAATCAGACTTCAAAATATACTTTAAAATCCAAGTCAAAAATGGTTGTTTTAAGAGCTGAGCCCATTCTTATAATGAATAAATAAACTTTTTTGTAAATATTAATTGAAATGGTTTATTTTTAACAAGCATAATTATATACTTACAGAGGCTTCGTCTTAGCTGCCCCAAATATTGTAATTGGCTAAAAGTCTTCAAAGTGGCACGCCGAAAATGTTTGATTTGCGAAGGACTGGAAGGTAAATAATAATTTTTCAAAGATAAAAAAAGAGTTGTGCCGTGGACACACCCGTAGGTTTTGACGTGACGAAGTTTCTTGTTGTTGTTGTTAATGTTGATGTTGATGTTGATGTTGATGTTGATGTTGATGTTGATGTTGATGTTGATGTTGATGTTGATGTTGATGTTGATGTTGATGTTGGTCTTGAGCGGCTCTCTCAGATGAGCGGCTGATGTCAGAAATTTTTTGTCTAATTTTGTTGCGAGGGCTTCCAGAACGCTTTTATTGGCGTATCGTATTTTTAATCCTAGCACTAATACTCAGCGAGTAATAATTCCATGTAACAAATTTTCAGTTGCGTTGCTTACGCAGCTCCCACTACGTCCCTATGCCGTATTAAATTTTTTTTTTGTTTTTTTAATATAGGCAAAGAATTAACCTTTATGGTCATACTATTTTTTTAATCATAGCTCTTATACCCAGCTAATAACAATTCAATGAAACGCAGATGAATTTTTAAAAAATTCATTTTTCAACTTTTTTGGAAACTAGAGCAGTACAACGTAACTTCGTCACGTCAATATTTTAAGGATCAAGACAACTAACACATTATATTGAAAATAATATTACACATATATGTAATATTGAATATTGCATATAATATTGAAAATCCCCACTCTGCTAATATTTCATACAGGTACGTAAATTGGGTAGGGCAGGGGGGGCGAAGCGGGCATTTCCTCCCTAATTTTGAAATAATTTTCTTAAATTCAATTGAAAATAAAAATTAATTTTAAAATAAAAATTTAATTACATTTTGAAAACACTGGAGCCTGAACATCATTTTTAAACTTGTACTTGCATTGATCTGTCGCTTCTCTAGCGTTGGTTTTTATATTACCACTTTCAGTACCTAAGCTCTTTGACTTGATTAAGGACAACCTTTACCTTGGCGACCCAAAATTTATTGCCTAGCTAAAAATTAAATTGTGGCGGCCATGGCCGAGTGCGTGAACTGCTCGGTGCAAATTTTCGAGCCAAGAGGTTCGAGGTTCGAATCCTCCACCAGACACAGAAAATTTTTTCTGTGAAAAAAAAAATAGATGCAAATAAAAAATATTAAAAAATACAGGAACTTCATATAAGAGGTGTATAGTTTTTAATAGAAATTATTATTAGTACTTAGTAGCCGGTATATCATATTATATAGTATATACCATTATTTTTTAGTACTGCCTCGATTCTCTTGGGCATGGAGGTAATCAGCTTGCGACAAGTCTCTACTGGGATATTATAACAGGCTTTTTCAATATTTGTTTATAATTGAGCTTTATTTTTTCAAGGTTGCTTAAAAATTTGTCGTCTCAGCTCACCCCAAAGGTTCTCAATTGGGTTTAGGTCAGGGGATTGACTTGACCACTCAACATCGTTTAAATTTTGTTCTGTAAACCATGCGCTTACGAAGTTGGATGAATGTTTCGGATCATTATCCTGCTGAAATTTCCACAAAATAGGCTTGTTGTTCTCTTCAGCGTAAGGTAGCATGACACTCTCTAACAAATCCTTGTATATTGGACCTACCCCCTGCCACAAGAAGCAGCCCTATACCATTATGTCACCGCCTCCATGCTTCAATGTTTTTTTTTTGTAAATCTAACATGGAATTCTTTGCCTTTGAGTCGTCGAACATTCCTCTCAGGAATTATGTGACAAAGCAAAATTTTGCCTCTTCTTCAATTTTGCCATTCTTAGCAAAGGAACTTTTCGAGCTATCCTTCCGGGTAGTTTTGCACTCACCAATCTGCGACGCAATGTTCGGGATGTGACAATTTCAGCTGGAATTGACGACATGAAAGAATCTTGTTTAGCCAAAGTTACAATGCGTTTATCCGCGACTGCAGAGGTTTTCTTCGATGCTACACGCCGCTCAACCATGTTTTTAGGCTTTAGAGCAGAGGTGCCCAAGCCCTATGCACTTGGTGCACATTTGTTTTTGTAAAAGCTCTTCTACGTAGATTTTGTTGTTGTCTAATGTAGTATATACTACATATGCATATGCATATGCTTTCGTTTACGAAAGTTTGTAGGATTTTATATGTATTAGTTTTTGCACTTTCATAAGAAAGTTTTGGGCACCCCTGCTTTAGAGCATTTGTCACAAAGTTTTCAGATCTTCCTAATGATGTGACAATAAATTTGTAAGTGTGTCCTTGTTTGCGAAACTACTGCACAAGTCTTCTCTCTTCTGCGCTGCAGTGATGTCCACGACCCATCTATTATTTTTTTGTATAAACAAATTGCCTTAAACTAAAATTATTTTATTTAAAATACCATCAAATTGCCTTCAAGTTTACTTTTTAAAAGGCGATGCACCTATTTTATTGTCTACACAAATTTGCTAGCTAAACAAAGAAATTCAACGTATTTTTCGTGAGTTAGCATTTAAACTAACGGGAATTTTTGCATGAAAACAGTGATGCCAGATGTAGAAATAAGTAATTCTTCTTGTGGGCAATATCATATTTAACTTTCATTGTTATATTGGGATTTTTTTCAAACCTATTTTACTGTCCACATGTGTATGGCCTTTTTTTTTTAACTACCAGACCAGCAAATATTTTTACAACAAACTCGACTTTTAGAGGCCATTTCAAATCATTGCAGCTCACGGATGACAATAGCTAGAGTCGAAATATTTGGGAAATCATCATAACATAAACAAAAGATTATTTTCAGGAACCGACCTGAACAACATTTTTTTTTCTATGAAGCGTGAGACACCTTAGTGTGCATATGGCGAATTTCGTGACATCACGAAAAAAAAATCTAAAAAAAAATCACTCGGTAGATTTGCTTGACATTTTCACAGTATGTTCACAACACTATGTGAGTCCATACTATAAGCAAAAAAAAATTTCCAAATGTAAAAGGTGGTCTTGCTAGACGTTCTAAGCCCAATTTTCAGAATTAAGTTTCTTGAGTTGATTAAAATATATTTTATTTTTGGAAGCCCAATAATAAAGAAACATTGGGTCTGGTAATTTTGAACCGAGAAACATTGAACGAAATTTAACCTTCATTGGTCCCTTATTTCTAGAAACGAAAAAGTTCCTTTTGTGTAAATTTTACACACTTTTTCAAGAGCCATATTTTCATCGATGAATGAAATGAATGCGATCTAGTCGTTAAAAATGATTATGATGATATTATTCATTATTTAAAAAAAAAAATAACTGGTCATTTCAGCCCTTGAAAGGACTTTGACCTAGCTTCTTATGATCAATTGTGTTGTGCGTGTTATTAAGTTTGTACACAATTGGCCGAGAAACGGACCTACAGGCTTAACGTCGACTCCGAACGGCGATGAACGAAATGTTCTTATTCTTAAGAAGCTTTACATGGCATTTTGATTACTCTCTGAGGTTTGCTATTGTCTGCAGAGAGGTGGCGACCGTACAGAAAAATCATTTTAATTCAAAAAATTTTTCTGTCGCTGCTGGGATTCGAACCCGGGTCTCCAGGTTCGTTGACATAGCGGCCACGCACTTTTACCAACTACGCCACGGACGCCACATTCATTATTTTACTTATTAAAAAAAAAAAAAAAAAATTAAAACCAGCCAAAATTCTATATCGATGTGATGAACTTATATTAAAGAAATATCAGCTTGAAGTTGAAAAGTGTGTGTAAAATTTAAACAAGGGACCGATAAAGGTTAAAACTGACCAATACACAGTAACTTGTTATAATATTTTTAAATTTTGCATTTAATGCAGTGTCGGCCGACACCTATGCACGCGTGCTTCGTGAAACTTCGTATTTTTACATCGCCATAAAACTGGCTGTCGTGCTTTTACACCGACGCTGCCGATTATTCGTAGCAAGAGCGCTCAGTCGATGTCAGAGATAATGAGATGGGAAACTTCGTTTCTATTGTGAATTCTGTTGATTTTGACAGCTAAAAATGCTTCTTCTCCAATTTTTTATGCAATCACGTATTGTATGTATATGTGAGTTCACCTCATATTTGTCAAAAATAGGTCCTAAACCCAAAAAAGTCTTGCATATTTAAAAGAAAATTGTTTTTAGCTGACCAAGAATATTGTTAATAATCTATTATCTATTATATTATATAAAATGAAAGTGAAAATTTTTTTGTGTCCGCAAAACTCCAAAAGTACTGGTCCGATTTTTTTGAAATAAGTTTTAAAATATCACATTTGTGCTACAAAAGGTTCATTGGTTATTATATTTACGAAATTTCAATAATTAGTATCTTTTATTAAGGTGTTAAGTTTTTTAAAAAATCATCCACAATGCCATGCATTGCTTGATCGTTAGCTTTTCATGCGTTTGTGCTGCGAGAGCCTCAATAAACTGCATGTTGCTCTGTACTATACTCTTTTTGTTCTCAGCAAGCACAAAAAAACAAAATAAACAAACAAATACATATACATACATACTTTGCTGCCACAGTAGTTGCTGCTCCATCTTTTGAGGAGGCCACAGCGAAAGGACGCCATCGTAATAAAAACGACAGGCGCAGCTTCCTATGCGGATATCCTCAGACAGGTGAAGGCTGAACCCCAATTAAAAGAGCTAAGCCAAAATGTCTGCGGCGTAAGAAAAACGGCCAAGGGAGAGCTCCTACTTCTCCTAGAGAAAACCTCGGACCCTGCTTCCGGAAATTTCCAAAACGCAGTACAAACGGTGCTCGGAACCAATGCTGAAGTCAAAATCCTTACCGAAGTTATCCAAATAGAGATAAAAGATATCGATGAGGTCACAACGAAAGAGGAAGTGCTTGAGGCACTAAAACACCAATTTGCTGAAATAAAGGTGTCACCATCCAACATACTCAGCCTACGCAGAGCATATGGAGGCACCCAAACAGCAACAATTAGTTTGCCACCCGAAAGCGCCTCAAAGCTGACTAAAGCAGGCAAAATTAGAATAGGATGGGTTGTGTGCCGCATAAGGCCTAAAATACAACCCATGAGATGCTTTAAATGCATGGACTTCGGCCATGCTGCATCAAAGTGCAAGAGCGAAGAAGACTGCTCAAAGTCCTGCTTTAGGTGTGGCAGCTTGGGCCATCGAGCCAAAGCATGCGAAAACGCAGCAATATGCAGACTCTGCGTAAGACATAAGAAGTCTGACACAAAGCACGCGACAACGAGCATCAAATGTCCGTTTTACCAGAAGGCTTTGCGAGAGACTAAAGCACGATAAGGTTTTATCAGCTTAATCTCAACCACTGCGAAGTTGCACATGATCTCTTGAAGCAAAACGTACGGGATGTAAACGCCGATGTTGCCATCCTCAGCGAACCCTATCGTACTAGGAACTCCGGCGACCAGATCAGTGATAGATCTGGGAAAACATCCATATGGTACTGTGGCCAACGACAGCAGCAAATTAGAGACACAAAATCTATGAACTACTTCGTGAGGGCTAGACTGGGTGGACTCTATGTCTATAGCTGCTACCTACCCCCAAGCCTTACTCTACAAGAAGCCACGAATGTTCTAGAAGAAATAGCAGATGACGCTGTCGGAAGACACCCAATAGTTATCGCCGGTGACTTCAATGCATGGTCAACGGACTGGGGTTGCCCAAGATCAAATTCGAGAGGTCAAGCACTTCTGGAGGCGTTTGCGATCTTAGATATCGTCACGCTGAACTCTGGACAGCAAAACACATTTGAAAGAGCTGGGATGGGTTCCATAATTGACCTTACTTTTGTGAGTAGCAGCCTATTGCCAAAAACTGCCTGGCAAGTAAGCGAACACTACACTGGAAGCGATCATCACGCAATCATATTCAGCACGGGAGACTCCGTCATAAGAAGGGTGTGCAAAAACCAGAGGAGATACAAAGAAAGCACTCTGGATACCGGCGTTCTAGAGGTGATGCTCGCAGGTATGTCTGCAACTGGCTATGCTAGAGACAAGGCCTCGCAAGTGATGAAGACCGTAATAAGAGCATGCGACGCCGCGATGGTTAGAAAAGGTAGAGGCAACAATCACCCGGCGCCAGCCTACTGGTGGACTGATGAAATTTCAAGCCTAAGAAGGTGCTGCATAAGAGCGAGACGTACATACTATCGCTCGAGAGGCACAGATGAATTTCTACCAAACCAGTGGCGTTTCAAAGCCGCAAGAACCCAACTTAGAAAGGCAATAAAAATGAGTAAATCCCATTGTTTCAACCAAATCTGCAACGACGCTGAACAGCAGCCCTGGGGCTTTGCATATAAGCTCGTTATGAAGAAGCTCTCTTCGTTTAGGCAACCAACACCTACGTGTCCCATACTGTTGAGGAACATAGTCCACACACTATTTCCACAACAACCCGACACGCCAGCACTAAACAGAGAAGTTGAAGCAGAGTTACAAAATTTTCAAAATGTAACCAATGAGGAGCTCCTAAAAATAGCCAAAGGAGTTGAAGACAATAAAGCCCCCGGACCTGACGGAGTCCCAAATAAGGTGCTCAAGATTGCGATAGAGCAGAAAATAGAGGTTTTCGTTGACCTCTACAACACATGCCTAAAAGATGGCGTCTTCCCACCAATGTGGAAGCGACAAAGACTTGTGTTGATCCCGAAGAATACTAGTTCCATAGAGGATCCATCGGCCTATCGTCCACTTTGTATGCTCGATACTGCCGGCAAAATCCTAGAACGATTGATAAGCAATAGACTGGGTGCGTCAATAGAAGATGCCGGAGATCTTTCCAACCAACAGTATGGTTTCCGCAAAGCTCGGTCCACAATAGATGCAATTGGAGCGGTGAAAAAAATTGCACTCCAGGCAATCTCAGGAACTCGGTGGTTGTACGGTGACAAAGAGTACTGTCTAGTTACAACACTCGACATAAAAAACGCATTCAATTCTGCGAATTGGACCAGAATACTGGAAGCTCTTGCGCGCTTTAGCGTTCCCTTCTACCTTCGTAGAATCATTCGAGATTACCTCGAGAATAGAATTCTCTACTACGAAACAGAAGGGGGTACTGAAAAGTATAAAGTTACTGGCGGAGTCCCACAAGGATCAGTGTTGGGCCCAGTCCTATGGAACATAATGTATGACGGAGTACTACGTCTACAGCTGCCAGAGAGGGCTCATATTATCGGGTTCGCAGATGATATTGCCCTCATAGTAGTAGCAAAGCATTTGCACGAAGTTGAAGACAAGTGCAACCAAGCGGTTATAGCAGTGCGGCAGTGGCTGAATACAGCGGGTCTCAGTTTGGCCGAGCACAAAACCGAGGCAGTGCTAATAAGCAGCCGAAAAGTCGTTGAGACCGCTAGAATATCGGTTGGTGAACATACAATTGTATCGAAACCATTCGTTAAATACCTTGGCGTTATGATAGATCATAGGCTTAACTTTAAGCAACATCTTTTATACGCAAGTGGAAAAGCGGGAAGCGCAGCTGCAGCGCTAACAAGAATTTTGTCGAATACCAGAGGTCCTAGACAAACCCGTAGAAAGATCATAGTCACTGTCGTCAGATCAATACTTTTGTACGCAGCCCCCATATGGGCCGAGGCAACCAGATTCAGCTCCTACTTACGAAGCATGGAATCGGTGTATCGTATCTGTGCACTTAGAGTATGTAGTGCGTTTCGAACTGTCTCCTCGGATGCAGCGCTGGTTATTGCGGGTTCTCCCCCTATAGACCTTCTGGTGAACGAGAACGTGACATACGATTCGCTTCCACTCGAACTGCCTAAATCCTCCAAACGTAGGATAGCGCGTGACCGCAGTGTAGCAGTGTGGCAGACGCGCTGGGAGGCATCACAGAATGGACGATGGACGCACCGCCTAATTCCAAATTTGGAACCGTGGCTTAACAGGCGTCATGGTGAGGTAGATTACTACCTCACCCAAATACTAACTGGTCATGGGTGCTTTAAGTCGTACCTTCATAGATTCAAGCACGACGAAAATCCGTTTTGCAGTTTCTGTGCTGGAAGTGTTATTGAAGACGCCGAACATGTCTTCTTCGTCTGTCCGAAATTTAACGCCGAAAGACTAGAGCTAAGCAATAACCTAGGGAGGTCACCAACAGTGGAAACTCTCGTGGGCATTATGCTTAACTCTGAAGAAAACTGGATCTCAGTAGGCAATATGGCATGCGCCATAACCAAAGAACTGCGTCGTGTAGAAAGACTCCGCAGATCAAATGCAGACTCTATGCTATAGACAAAGTTGGTAGGCCGCACCGTGCAGATTTGCTGAAGATCAGAGGTTAGGGGGTGATGAAGCCCTGCGCTCATCTTGGAAGGTATTGCAGTCGATTGTACCTTGCGTCTTCGTCTAGGGATTCATATGCCCGAAGTGATGCCATTCCAAGAAAAGGCCGCTGTCGATAGCACCGTCAGCGTCTTCGTCAAGGGACCATTTCCCGAAGCGGCCTCCCCTCCCCCCGAAATCCCCTCTCCAAGAAGAGACCGCAGTCGTTAGCACCGTCAGCGTCTTCGGCTAGGGACCATTTCCCGAGGCGGTCTCCATCTGATGCATCATCATCACGATGAGCCTACAACGCGTCATTGCATATTAAGCACAGCACATCATCGCTTTGGAATATAAACAAGCATGATCTGCAAAACGTTTCCTTGTTAAGAAGAAGCGTAGAATCGTAGATGAGTAAACATACGCAATCCTGCCCTACGAAGTAATGCCTCGATTGGTGGTTCCGTAGGGTCTTGCAGGAGGAGAGAAAAGTAAGGAGTGGTTAAGTCAGTATACCATACCAGGGACTCTGACACTATTTGGAAGTACGGGCTTCCATTTGTCTATAAAAGATTCCCTCCTGTCGTCTTTAACAAAAAAAAAAAAAAATAAAAAAAAACATACTTTGCTGCGCTTAAAGCTAATTGGATCGAAGTACATTCTAATATGTTCAAAGTAGTTTTGATGTGGAGAATTAATCTAACACAGTTTTGTTAAAAGGGGATTCACTGGCCACCTTTAGCATGTTGAGGATTTTTTTGATGAAAATGAGATTCAATCCGACTTGATATATGTATGTACGTATGTTTATTTGTTTCGCTGCATGCAACTTTTCTACACATGTTTTGACGGTGGTTTTCCTGTAATTTATAAATGAACAAAAGGAACAAACGGCTGACTTTTTACTTAATAGAATTGACATTGTGTGATTCAAAAGGTTTTTTTATAAATAAACAAGAGAACTGGGACGGGAATAGGAAAAGGGGTTATGGCTTCGACCACACAAGTCAAATTTTTGATATTGAATAGTTTTGGAACTAAACGTCGCATGACAATAAAACTCAGTATGTAGTTACTAATTGCCAAAGTCTTTCTACTGGAAAACTGGTTTGTGCATTGGAAAAGGGGGTGTGGCCCGATTCTCTATACAGAATAGCTATGGAAGCTTAAATCACAGGACATTGAAACTCATAATAGAATTGTCTCCTGGGAGTGATGTTCTACTACTGGGAAACTGTAACGGGCAGTGGAACATGAGCGTGGTGTCAGACTAAGGGACTAATAAAAGTTTTGAATTTACTTATCATTTCCAATATACTTGCTGGGTGCAGCAACGCGCGCCGGGTATCGCTAGTAGTCAATAAAGATCTTTTGTTAATATAGAAATGTCAGTAATGTCAATATAATTTATGGAGTTGCTTTGATAATACATAAAAATATTTTTGATAGAAAAAAATTGAATTTAAAATAAAAACACTTGTTCTATTTACAAGTGCTGTTGTTAGCAGAAAAACATAATTCAATTTCTTTCAAGAACAGCTATATCTTTGTTTTAAAAACTCTGTTCTAATTTTTAAATGCATGAATTTGTTTGAACAAACATTGTAAGCTAGTTTTTCCCTATGTGTACACTGGTGGTTAAGCTGTCGAAAGTGAGATATTCACCAGCGCTCATGTCCATCCAGAGGGGTGAATTCATCGAGAATCCATCGAGAGGGGTGAGTTTGCCATGAAATTTTACTAACACATTTATAATATTTGCATTAGTATTGACTGCATTTTAGCATACGGCTATCTATTTTTTGCTGAATTTTCCAATCTCTTTATCTCTGGTCGATGTTTCGCTTTTGGCAAGTTAACACCACGCTTCTATGCGCGCAATTTATTACGTAATTTTAAAAGCTTACACTAAAAAAATTGTTTAACCAAATGTGGGAATTAGCATATTTTTTTCTTTAAAAACTGTTTTGGGGAAGCTAAAACTGAATTTGTCAGAAGAAATTAGGGTGCGCTACCAGTGCTTTTTTTATTTTGAACTAATGCGCAATATAAATAATATTTGTACTTTTAGGAGTCGGTAAAATGTTATTAGTAAAAGATTACTTTCCAAATAAATATGTAATAAATATAAATATAAATATGTAATATGTAATGTTGATATTAATAATTAATATATGCATTAGGGTGGCCCTTAACTGTATGCGCAATTTTTTTTTTTATAAATTGAATATGTGCGGTGCCCTCGTTTGTTTCTTATCATGCCAAAATTATATTCTGAAAATTTCAGGAAAAAAGATTAATATTTAGAGGTGCCGCAAAACGAAATACACATTCATATAGGAAAAAATTGTTTTTTTTTCAACAATAATTAAAATTAAGACAATTTTGTGTGATTTTATAATCAACGACACATAATATCGCATTAGGCATATAATTTATTTTTCCAACGTGCTATCATTCGTCGAAAACGGTTGACTAATACGAAAATTACAACATTTTTATTGTTTTAAGAAATATTTTTTCCGAAAACAAATGAAATTAATGTAATCATTTTTTTTCCAATCTTTTATTGGCGTATGAGTATAAACATTTCTTTCCAAAGAGATATTATGTGTCGAAATCGGGTAAAAAATGCGGAAACTCAAAATTTTTTGTGGAGCATAAAAACTTTTTTAAAAAAATACTTTTTTCGAAAATACATATGTGAAATTAATTATTTTGAAAAAAGTTTATGTTTCCAATTATAAATTGTATAAAGTTTGTACGTTCCTAACACAACAATAACAACAAAAAATAAAATCTTAATCAATAGATTTGTTTTTTTTTTATTTTTTTTTTTTTTTTATTTAAATTTAACACCGTTTATTATTCATAATTGTTTTTACTTTAGTTATTGCTCGTAGGGCCGAAATAAAATTTCACGACTGTATCCTGGATCTTTCTTACGATAGTCCCGAATAATCTACATTTAAAAAAGTAAAATCTTTAAATTCTCAATCAAACAATCAGAAATACATATATACTTTTAGGAGATAATCCCGTTAGTTAATGTTTTTAGTTAGAAGGCTATTAAAATCAGTTATTAATTCAACCGCATGTTAAGCTGTGTCGTTCAGTACTATTAGAGAAGTAACGATTTTCAGAACATCAGTGTAGTCATTTTGAGATTTCCAATCTTCCGAATGTACTTAAAGAAAATCTGTTCCAATTTTGAAACGTTGGGAAAGTTTCATCGATGGTGGTGATAAAAAGTCGACGATATTTTTATTAATAAATGTTTGTATATCTTCTTTGGATAAAAATACTTTCTTTCTGCTATCACTTTCAAACTGGTCATCTTCCTGGATTTATTTAGCCATGTCAACTTTAATTTCTGTTGTTTCGTCGAACAACACAAAAGGAGGAGAAAAGGTACATTTGTCTATCTGGGTAGTACTAATACTCATGGAAACTGTAATTCATATGATATTTTTCCTGTGCTCTTTCTACATTATAATACTCGTAAGATCTTAAATAACAAAGCTAAACCAATTTTTTATTATTATACAAATCATACTTCTTTCCCGCTTCTTCTCCTCGAGTTTGCGCTTCCTATGTTTTTCTTTTTTTTTCCGATTACGTTTGAGCTTCTGCCATGCTCTTCAGGCGTCATCAACGTCAATCATGCAACCGGGTCTTCCATTTTCTCTATGGAGTAGTAAGAACTGGCTGTCTTCCTCTATTCGGATTAGGTGCAGAACGTCCCTGTGTGAAATATCAAATAGATTGTCCAATTTATCGCAGAATAAAGTTTTTTCTGTTGTGCATTTCTGACTTCTTTGTAAATTTTTCGAACATTTGTGCAAATCTAACAACTTTTGAACACATCGATGGGGGAACTCGCAGGTATGCTTGGCTTTTTCCAAAAATCTATGCAAGTTAAGATCACCTTTTATTCAATAAGTAAATTGTAAATGTAAACAAAATTGTATCTTAAAGATTCAAGAATGGTTTTGTCTTAAGATTCTTTTTTTAAGCTTAAAATTTGTTATGTCAGCAAATATTCTGGCTGATGCAATATTTCATTTTGTCATGAAATACTTTTGTTTATAATAACGCAATCAAGCCATCCTCACTTTTGTTTATATTAAAAGCCTTTTAATAAGAGAAGAACTGATTTTTACAGATAGGTTTTTAGTCCAGCTCAGCCACTTGAGTTCATAGAGTGTTTAAGTGAAGTGAATAAAAAATAATAAACTTTTTTAAAAACACAGAAAGTACAAGTGTTTAATTAATTTGCATTCTTCTATAGTAAGACTTGCACTTGAATTCAAAGATAATTTCACTGTTTTTATTTTAAAAAATAATACTTGAAGGACATATATGTTAGAAGGTAACCAGTGTTTTCACTTTTAATAGATTCAATTACATATATTTTTTGTTTTAAATGTAATAAGTTGATCTGTAAAACATAATTGTAGAACGTTAGTTAAAATAATTTTCGAAAAAAATTAAATTTTTTTTTTCGCTCGACAAAATAGTTGTAGTTTTCTCACTTTGTAGCCAATTTCAACGGATGATAGATCGTTTGTGAGATAATGTTATGTTAAATACGATATTATGTTGAGTAGACTAGAAAAGAACATTAAATTGTCTTAATTTTAATTATTGTTGAAAAAAAAACAGTTTTTTCTAATATAAAGGCATATTTTGAATGAAGTTTCGCTTTGCGGCACGTCTAAATATTAATATTTTTTCTTGAAATTTTCACAATATACTTTTGATATGATAAGAAATAAACGAGAGCACCGCACATGTTCAATTTCTAAAAAAAAAAATTAAGGGCCACTCTAATATGCATATTGATATTATTAATAAAATATTAATGTTATTATTAATCATTATTAATAACGCGGTCCCTAGACAATAAATAATATTGCACATTATTTACCTAGTAAGAAATTTATTTAATTTCAGTTCACTTTCATATACCTGCATTCATTTAGAATGCCGCTTAATGTTAATAATAAAAAATTTCTTCAAGCCTCCTGCGAAGTAAAATTTTCACAGTGTAAGCCAAAGAGAGATTCTTTGCTCTCACTTGGACGCACACTACTACAAAATTGAAATAACTGTGTATGTATTTTTTTGGCCGACACTGATTTAATGCAATTTTGCGTTAATTTCAAAGTAGGCAACGAGTAGGTAAATTAACGATTTTGCGTAAAATATAAATTGAATTAAACGTTTTCTAACGAAATGATTCAATCATTATTATTGTTATCCAGATATTGATTAATGATTTTGGTCGTTTAAAGATATCATTTTTTATGTTGGTATCTTTGTTAATAAATGATCTCTTCTGTAATAAAATATGATCTCTTATTTATGATATATAATTTTGTGTTTTAATTATAAGTAATTTTTCCGCCCCTTCCTCATGGTTGAAAAATAATTTACGTCTCTGATTGAATAGTTTTAACCAGTGTTGCCAACAATTCCAAGCCGAAAAGCACCAATTTGAAAAGCAAAACGCGTAATTTTGAGTAAAAAGCACTAAAAAAGAAATCCTTTATAAAAGTAGAATTTTTAGGTGAATTTATAATTTTTATTTTGAATTTTCATACAAAATACAATTTCCTTAAGTAATCTTGTTTTACCTCGATATTAGTTTAATAAGATATTGTTTAGGGAAAACGAAGAAAAGATCCCTAGCAAGTACATACAGAAAAATTTCTTTGTTGTATTATTCAAGTTTTGTAGGCTTCAACCAAATTTTCAGACTAAGCTGACTTATAAACTTTTAAATGTTTTTTGTTTAGTGTATTCAGTGCTTTATGAATCTGCAAAAGGCATTTTGACACGCTACAAAACTATGCGTTCCTTAAATGATTTTTTTAACAAAAAATTAAATAAAACATTTTATGTAAAATTTTTTCAAAGATATTCTTATTTATAACGCATGGTTTTTAATAAACATTATTTTTAAAACAAAACTGAAAAAATATTAAAAAATTTTCATTTCATTTTTTGAAAAATATTTAAGCATTTAGTTTCTAAAAAAAAACAAAAAAAAAAAAAACAAACAAAAGAAGAATGAACACAAATCCTACTTATTTTTTTTTAATTAATCAAAGAATACAGTATTTCTGCTTCATCATAACCAGCTGAATCATCACCTGACCAAAGTTTAGATTCTTTGGTATATAATAATCTGACTTTTTAGTTTTAGTAGAATTAATTTTACAAAGAATTTCATCAGGTATATTAAGAGAATCACAACACATCTAGTGTTTAGTAATAAACCATATTTCGAAAATATGGGTTCGGAAATTTATATTCATATCTTAATTCAGGGCAAAAAAATTCCTAGGTTAACAATCAAAATGCACTAAATTCAAAATGAAAATGCACTAATGTTGGTGCTTTTTCATTTAGTTCTTTAAAAAAAAAAAAAAAACGCGTATTGGAACATCAAAAAGCACTAGATCTAGTGCTAAAAGCACTGACTTGGCAACACTGGTTTTAACAACTACTCAGTTGTACGAGAAAGCATTTCATGATACTTTTTGGGCCTGTCATAGAAAGCTTTCTTTTCATATAAATGAGAATACTTTGGATGCATACTTAAAGTTTTGACCTTTCTTAAGATTGTGAGGTTTAAAATTTCGTAGGTTTCAGCGTCACTCACGTTTTCCTGGTCCGACAGTAAAATAACACATGGTCCAATAAGTCCTGAGACTAACTACTAGGTGGCACCTCTAACGAAATATCGATATAATATTTCGATAGTTCCAACCTTCAAATAATACGAGTAAAAATTTCATGACAATCTAACTTTTAGTTCAGAAGGTGCAGTGATTTAAGTGACTCTACTGTTGATATTTTCAAAATAATGGATTCAAAGCAATTCCGTTTTTTATGGGAAAAAATACCGTCCAAGCTGAGCAATGGCTTCGAAAGTGTTATTTGGACTCTGCTGCGTCAAAAGCAACCATTTGCCGATGGTATGCTGAGTTTAAACTTGGTCGTACAGACACAAATGATGCTGAACGTTCAGGATGCCCAAATGAGGCAGTTGTTCCACAAAACATAACAAAAGTACACAAAATGGTATTGGCCGACTGTAAAGTGAAGGTGCGCGAGCTAGCTGAGGCTCTGAAGATATCCAAAGGAAGTGTTGGAACAATATTACAGGAGCATTTGTCGATGAGAAAGCTGCTTTCCAAATAAGTGCCGCATTTTCTCACACCGGACCAAAAACAACAACGTGTCGATAATTCGGAGAACTGTTTGGCACTGTTTATAAAGAATAAACATGAATTTTTGCGTCGGTATGTGACAATGGATGAAACATGGATCCACCATTACACACCGGAATCAAAACGGTCGTCAGCTGAGTGGAGAGCAACCGATGAAAGCAGGCCAAAGTGACCAAAAAAACGCAACTCGGAAAGGGGAAAAGATATCTCGAAAAGGAAAAAACAATCAACAGCGATTATTATATAGCGTTGTTGGAGTGTTTGAAGGATGAAATCGCGAAAAATCGGCCCCATTTCAAGAAGAAAAAAATCTTTTTCACCAAGAAAATGCACCGTGTCACAAATCGATGAAAACGATGACGAAAATCCACGAATTGGGCTTCGAATTGCTTCCTCATCCACCATATTCTCCAGATTTGGCCCCCAGCGACTACTGGCTCTTTGATGACCTCAAAAAAATGCTTGCCGACAAGAGATTTGGCTCCAATGAAGAGGTGATGGCTGAAACTGAAGCGTATTTTGAGGCGAAGCACAAATCGTTCTACAAAACCGGTATTGAAAAGTTAGAAAAGCGGTGGAATGAATGTATTGCTCTTGAAGGAACCTATGTTGATGAATAAAGAAGAATACAGTACACTCTCACAAAGTAGAACTCTCACAAATTCGAACTGTCCAGAAATTAGAACCTGCCATTTCAATATTGAACGCTCTGAAATTATAACCTGTGGAACCTGTGGTTTTAATTTCTGGACGTTTCTTTATTTATTAAATTCATAAGTGATCTCTGGTCATTGATATAAATACGAAAAGGGGAATTATATGAGTTTATGTTAAAAAAAAACATTAGATATTATTAAATAAAAAAAATAATAATAAATTTTTTAACAAGTTTCATTCTTTTCTTTTAAATTTCTATGAAAGAAAAAACTTCCAGAAATTAGAACATTTCAGAAATTAGAACCACCCGTTGAACAAAGTGGTTCTAATTTGTGGGAGTCTACTGTATTTGCAAAAAAAAAAGTTTTTATATTACTTAGTCTCAGGACTTATTGGACCATGGGTTAGTTTTATAGTCATTTAATTTTAATACATTTTCAGTGGTGGATCTAGAATTCGTTAGAGGGAGAGGAGGGGTCTAATTTAAAAAAATAGAAAAATAAAACTAAAATTAGTTTATTTTTATTGCTTACACTTATTCGACGGTAAGGCCGAACACGTTTTTAATTTTATATAAAAACAACATAAAGTAAAAAAAGGTTTATTTTTAAAATTTTCAGATGATGCGTTCATTGTGTGCAGCAATGAGTCTTGCGGTTCTGTCTACTGTGAGGATTGCTGGCATGACATCGATGCATATTGTGTTTATTGCAATCAGCAAATAAAGATATACAACATATTAAATTTCCAGGATTTCTTCGAGGAGTATATTGAAAAATAAGTTGCAAGGGTTGTATAACGCTATATTTAAATAAATGTTTTATAATAACTTAAATCGAAAATTTAAGGAAATGTTAAAGATTTTTAAAAAAAAAAAATTTGATTGTCCTGAACTATTGGACGTCATTACAGCGTAGTATTGATAACCATTTTTAAAAAAGAGCACATTCCTCGAGTTCCAGTAGATTTTTTGCTCTTATTCATCTTCAGAAGTGTCAAAAGCACTGAGTGTACCATAATCAGTGCATAAAACCGATAAAATTTACAGTTTAAAACATGTTTGTTTGAAAAACCTGGATAACGCACCGCAATTGGCGAAATAACAGAATTCAGAAATAAAGGAAAAAATTTCAAATTGTTTTTAACATTTTGCGACTTCAAGAAGTTTATTGTTGGTATGTATAAAAATTCTTATAATTAGCAATAGAAATATACATAATATATATATATATATACATATATATATATTACATAAGAAATTTGATTTAATTAATTTAAACTACATAAACTTAAAATATAGATATCTATATATATATTTTATTATTTTGGAATTCAAATCTTTTCGTTTTGCATGGTTAGAGCTGCTCTACATGAGTGAGTTAAAAACATTTTAATAAATAACGATAGATAATAATATCGGATGTATACAAAGATACATCAGATACATTTGACATAACTTTGCTATATAGTATGTATAAATTTTCAAACAATCAATGCAAAAAGTACTCGAACATTTACATTTATTTCCAAAAAACTGCTCAGTGTGAATGGCTGAGTGTACATTTAGTTTCAAGTATCAGGCTAAGCCAAATTAAAAATCTGTTGTGCTTCTTTTTCGTTTATATTATCGTTAATCGAAATTTCTTTAAGCAAAAATTATCTCTTTCTGGCTTTTCCATATCGCAGAAATGTCAGTGAGTTTTCACGTCAGGACCATTAAGAGTTTAATCACATTTCGCTGAACAACAAGGGTTAATGACTAGAATATTTTGATAAAAAATAAAAAAAAGAAACAAAAAAACAAAAATGAAAAAAAAAAAAATATAAAATAAACACGCTGGCTTAAAATGTACGAAATGCAATATACGACGCAGTATGTGAATACCTAAAAAATACAAAAGTAATCATAACAACATAACATAGAATTGAAAAATGTTCGCATATGATTTGGAATTGGAATGGTTTTAAGAAATTTTCTTCAGAAATAATAACACAACAGCAAGCACAACAGTTTAATAGAAGCTTCCTACTGATGCTTTTCTATGATCGGTGTTTAAAAGAAATCTTCACAATTATTTTTTATATTCTTTAGAACTCTTTACAGATTCTCACTAGAGTTCAATTATTGATCTGTGAAGTGATAAAATAAAACTTTTATTTTGTTTTACGGTTTTTTCGAATCACATTTTTTTCAAAATATTCGAAGCACAGTGATAACCTGTGTCATTTTCATTTTTTATATCATTATGTAATAGACACATGAAAACGCCTATCAAAAGCTTCAATTAAATATGATTCAAAATAACTTCATAAAAATTTGTACTGTCTGCTTTTCATCTTAATTATACAAAAACATATTTTAAAGCACACTCAGCCATCGACATGAGTCGTATTTTTTCAATAAACCAACATCTACTCCGCCTCCCGCCCACTTTTTGTCAAGTTTGTTAACATTTTTCTTCATATAGCCAGTCAATCTATCGGTAACAGAACATATACATATCTCTCAAATATTGAAAAGAATCGCTAAGTTGTAATGTTGTTGAATTTTAAAAATCGTTTTCGAATCACAGGATATCAGTTCAGGATACATTTACAACCACGTGCGTGTTAGAAGTCAGCGCTACACCAACTAAGTGAAGCTACCACCACGCATCCATTTGTTGCGATTCTTGCTGCGCGCTGGTATTTTGCGTGCCTTCCAGCAGAGTTTAACGAGGCGAGCAAGTGTTGCGTGCATTTTATCCAGCAGCTGACGATGTTTTTGCGCGTGTTGCGTTGAGTTGGACCAACAAATGGTAGCGTCAAGCCTGTGTGAATGCATCTGGTTGTTATTGTTGATGTTTTGGATACTGCTTAGTTTTGGTGTTTGCCCATCTGTTGTTGTTGTTATTAAGTAACATGTTGTTGATGCTTTTGTTGATGAAGCTAGATGCTTGCAATTGCTGTTGTTGCCATTTCCCATGCCACTGCAAAACGACCAACAGCCACATTGACTGCATTGCTGCGAAGCTGTAGATTCACACAAACAACAAAAACAATTGCCAAAGCAATGCTTTTTGTTGTTGTTTTTGCCACTGCTGTCTGGAACTGTCTGGAGTCCGTTGTTACTGTTGCTGCCCAGTTGCACAGTTGCATTAGCTGTTGTTTGGAACAGCATGTTTTCCGCGCTATGCTGACCATCACTGCCATTAAGAAATTGTCACCGTCTGGTGAAGAGCACTTCGAGCCAGCAAGGACAAGCGGTTATATCCTGGCGACAGTACTTGGATCCCCAACCTTTGGCGAAACTTATGCGCATGCTGAAGCAGTCGATGGGACCGGTTTGAGCGCCAGCTAGTTGCGGTTGACACACCAGGAACTGTTCACGAGCCCTGGAAAATAAGAGAGAATAAAAATCGGTTAAAAATCAAATACTTTTAAGATATACGCTACAAGATTTGAAGTAAAGATATAGAGTTAAGATATCAAATACAGGGTTATCTTAAATGTAGTCTTAGAACCAGTTGATAACTGTCAATCATAAATGTAAGAAATAAGTTAAGCTGGGCAGCCTTAAGATGTTTTTAAAAATTTAAATACTCTTGCACGTAAAGTATCCCATATTTTTGTTGGAATATGGAGAGTATTAAATATGCTTTGAAATTTTTTCTATTTCCTTGCAAAACCTTCAGTCATCTAATTTGGACGAACACACTTTTTTTGAGAAGTTATTTGTAAAAACAGTGGCCTGTTAAGAGAGGAGTTAAGATTTTCAGGTCTGATTGTTCAGAATATTTCTTCAATTGCAACTGTCCATTAATACTTTTCCAGAATTACCGGATCTTTTTCGTCTACCCACATCCGAATATTTTCCGCAGTAAATGTGCGCCAAAAGTATTACTGTAGAACCATTTCTAGAAAATGGTAGACTGCAGCCCTTTGGAAGGATCCTTAAGAATTTGAGATCGCTAATCCCTGCTCTTATTTCACCGTTTTAAAGTCGTCAACATACCTTATATATCTTGAAAGCTTAGTTAAAAGTATAGCATTCCTTTACACCTAGCTACGTTATTATTCGGGAACATTAAAGTATTCTCAAAGAAATTTGTCTTTGATAGCATCCTATAAGGTATTCCTAAAAAAAATCGTCTTGGAAGATGACAAAATGGCGAAAGGTCTTGGTATCTATTTATGTAAAGAGGAATTTTATCTACGTTAAAAATTAAGTTAGGACACCAGGAAGATGCTATCTATATTGATTTTAGTATAGCCTAAGGAAGTGACCTTGGTCCACTGCTCTTCAATATCTTCATGACTGACATCAGTCTTAATTGCAGACTGATTTACACTCCCCAATATTCAAAGTTCCGGTGCAATTTCTTTGAAATCAAATAGCGATCCATCCTAAAAGTGCAATAGCCCGCCCAGTGGAATCCAGTTTTTGACCCTAGCAGCAAAAGTTAAGAATCTATTCAAAAGCAATTCTTGCGATGTGAGATAAAGATTCTTGATTTTATTGAAGCCTACAGTCTAACAAACTTAGAAATATTTTTATATTAAACAAATGTTGCTCTTGATCCAAGAAAATTTAAAAGTAAGCCTCATTTGCTCAAATCAAGAACAAAAAACTTAAATTAAGAAAAATTAATTTATAAAAAGCATTTATTTCTAAGCTTAAATAAAATAAATTATTGCTTGAAATAAGAATAAAATACTTGATTCTAGGAACCTGGAACAAGACTTGAATCAAGAAAATATTTTCTTAATTTAAACAATCGCAGAGAGTTATTTAAATTTTCAGCAAATTGGTTACTTGAATTAAGCAAAGTTTTCTCACTTAAACTTATATTGACATGCTTATAATTCACAACATGTTTACATGAAAAAATGTTTAAGATGGGGCGGATTGACAAACTATGGCATGGTTCGAAGGTGCAGTGTCTTATCTGTTACTTTATTTGGAAACATGTAAGCATCTACAAGATATATTTAGTATATTCGAGTAGTGTTTTTACGATCGGTTATCCTACATCCTACATCTTTGCTGGAGGATTTTCATTATAGTAAGAAAATCAAGTTTCTAGTATCAAGAAAAATATTCTAGTATTAAGAAAATTGTTTACTTAAATCAAGCAAATTATTCTAATTTCAGTCAATTCTTTACTTGAATCAAGCAAATTGTTCTCAGTTTAAGGAAAATCAATTTCTCAAATCAAGCAAATTATTCTAATTTTCAGCAAATTCTTACTTGAATCAAGTTAATTTTTCACACTTCAAGCAAATATTAGTCTTGGATATAGAAAATATATTCTTGAGTTTTAAGCAAATGTTTCTTGAATCAAGCAATTTTTTCTTAACAGCATGTGTTTTAAATTTGCTCAATTCTAGCAAAATAATGCTTGAGTTGAGACATTTACGCTTGAGTGTAAACTGACAACCTATTTGCTTGATTCAAGCATAGAATGCTTGATTTTTTCTCTCTGTGTAGACTTAGCCTCCTAACTTGAATGCCACTAACATTAAAACTTCAAAACCTTAGGTTTAAAATTCATGATATACGATATCAGAGAAAAGATAATGTTTTGAGATACGTTTTTTAAATTACCTATTATTATCGAAGGCTTTTACACAGTACCCGGGCATCACTTTGCAGACATGCAACCAACATTCGTTCAGCGTTGGCGAATGCAAAAATATCGGTGCTATCGAACGATTGTATAACCAAACGCCGTCAGCTTCCTGACTTAATGTAACGCCTGAGAAAAACAAAAAAAGAAGAGCATATAACGGTTGAATTTTAATTTTATCCAAGAAAAAAACTCACCTAAGCCAATTTTTTGTCGAGTCTTTTGTACGGATGCCGGTGTTGGAGTGGATTTCTTGTCTACCAAGTCCTTCAGACACATGCCTGCACTTGTGCTGTCCGCTCTTGGACCCTCTGAATAAATATTAATTAAGGATTTTTCAGCTAAGTAACGATCGCCAACACGTTGCGCGAGCTCCCAGTAGGCAACTTCACACCACACCGTCGAGGTACACGATCTGCGTCCTGAAATTGAAAAATGAAAAAAAATAGAAAAATGAGTTTAGATTGAGGTTTCATCAATTGGAGTACAGTTATGGATAAAAATATATTTTATACAATTAGATAAAAGTATCATTACTCGGCCAAAATAAAAAGAGTGAAGGAATAAAAGTGCCAATTAAATCAGGGAACTCTGAGCATATTTAAAAAAAAAATAAATAAATAAATAACTGGCCATTTCAGCCCTTGAAAGGACTTTGACCTAGCTTCTTATGATCAATTGTGTTGTGCGTGTTATTAAGTTTGTACACAATTGACCGAGAACCGGACCTACATGTTTAACGCCGACTCCGAACGGCGATGAACGGAATGTTCTTTTTCTCAAGAAGCTTTACATGGCATTTTGAATACTCTCTGAGGTTTGCCATTGTCTGCAGAGAGGTGGCGGCCGTACAGAAAAATTATTTTAATTCAAATAATTTTCTGTCGCTGCTGGGGTTCGAACCTGGGTCTCCAAGTTCGTTGACATAGAGGCCACGCACTTTAACCAACTACGCCACGGACGCCACATATTGAGCATATTTTAATGAGAGCATTATTTGGACCAAAAGGCCAACATAGCGCTCATACTTAGCATTACGATTGCATACGAGGGGTACTTTTTATATCTCGGGAATAGCAAATAGTAACAAACATTTTTAAATGAAAATGGCTTTATTGTTTTTCAAAATATTCCCCTTGATGATCAATAAACTTTTGCTTTCGTTCAAACCATTTGTCATATCAGTTTTTCCATTCCTCTTGAGACCCCTCCAAAACATGATTTCTGAACGCTTCAACTGCTTCTGCGGAGCTTGTAAATAGTTGACCACGCAGTTTACCTTTGGTATTAGGGAACAAGAAGAAGTCATTGGGAGCCGAATCAGGACTGTATGGAGGATGAGTCGTCAATTCGACGTTTTGACTTCTCAAAAATCCACATGTTTGACGAGATGTGTGAGAGCTCACATTGTCATGATGGAGAATGATTCGTCTTTTGCGGTTGGTTTTGCGAATTTCTCCGAAGACTTCCGGCAAACAAATGGTCGTGTACCATTCAGAATTGACCGTTCCAGCAGAACAGTGACCATATGACCCATTCGATGGAAGAAACAGGCGACCATTTGCTTCGTAGTGCTTCGTGCGCGAACAACTTTTGTTGGATTTGACTCGTTTTGGAATACCCACACGGTCGATTGCTGTTTTGTTTCCGGCTTATATGCACACGCAAATAAATTTTTCGTTTACCACAACTGAAAAATTCACTAACTATACTTCGTTTGCGAGTTGTATTTGCCGCAAACGAATATTTAGTTGTCATCAACTTAAAAATATATCTTACATATATATACCGCAAGCTATTTCGATCATTATTATTTATTATATTTATTATCTTTCTCCCTATATCCGTCCGTTTTCTTATGGATTGCACTCATCGCACCTCTGTTCCTATCTTCGTCCGCGTATTAAGCAAATTACCAAATTGCTTATGTAGCAACAATTTGCCCAAAAATTAAATCTGAACTATAAGCGTTGTGTTTATACAAAGAAGGGAAAAACAAACGAAGTTTTTAGTTTGGAATAAACAAAGTTTTTGGTTGATGCAATTTAAAAATCTCTCGCGTTTATGAAAAACGAACTTAATTTCCTGCAACTAAATCACGCGTTTCTCACAACTGACCATTATTATGACAACTGTTGAAACGTTTGCAAATAACGATTTCAAGCACGACAAACGAAATTCGTTTGCGGCAAACTGGCGATAAACGTTTTTTTTCTTTGCGTGCATATATCCATGATTCGTCACCTGTAACGATTTTATACACTTCTTTTAAAGCACCACGATTGAACTTTTTAATCATTTCCTTAAAGCAATCGACGCGAGACTTTTTTTGAGCGATTGATAAATTATGAGGTATCCAACGAGAACAAATTTTTTTACAGATAAGTGTTCATGCAAAATCGAATTTATTGAAGTGGACCTAATGTGCAAGGATGCCTCTATCTCACGATATGTCACATGACGATCTTGCATTATTAGTTCACGTACTGCATCGATATTTTGTGGCACAACAACCGATTTTGGACAACCTTCACGGAATTCGTCGGCGACCGAGCTACGACCCGATTGAATTCACCATACCAGCAATATACTGTGCTTTTTGATGGTGCTTTTTCGTCATACAAAGAACTGAGTTCATCGACACATTCGTGTTCAGATAATCCACGTCGAAAGTTGTGAAAAATAATCCAACGAAAACTTTCTCTTCAAATTTCCATTTTTTGAACAAATTGATTTTCTTACTGTAAACAAAACAAATAGCACTTTTACATCAAAACGTTGTGAGTACATTTATGCTAAAAAATGTCAAACTTTGTTATGGTGATGCCAGATTTTAGCTATTTACATTAGTGTTGCCAGTTCCCGAAATATAAATAGTACCCCTCGTATTGTTAAATATTCTTTCTCCAACTTTTTGATTTGATCGCTACGGAAGGTAAGAAGTTCACAAATTTTTTTTTGCTTAAAATCGGAGTGTGATTACTTAAAAAAAAACCCCATCTATCTATCCAGTGAATAGTATTTCGCCAAACCCAACCTTGTTGATCGTTTGCTGATGCTATTTATTAATTTGTATATTTTTTTTAAGCAATAAGGCATTTGCCAAACCCTGTCTTGATGTCATTCATTCACTCACTCACTCATTCATTCATTCATGCATTCATATTAGTGGGACGAACGCGAACTCATTCATCGTGTCGTGTCTTTTAAAGTAAGGCCGTCCAGTAGCAGTGGCGTCAATTGGACGCCTCTGCCAGACGCGACGCGGCTTTGGCTTTGCTTCGTTTGCTTCGCTAATTTGGTTTATTCCTCAAATTAAAGTGTTTTTGCACTTTAAACTGACAAACGGACACCGACAAATGAACACACATATACACAGACAAATAAACACATGTACAAGTACATAAATACGACGCCTTGTTTATTTGCCATAAAAACAAACTTATAAGAAATAAGTTTTGTTGCTGTTTATTTTTTTTTTTCTTCTATTTTATACGCGTTCATGTATGAAGGTGTACACATTCATAAACACACATACGCCACCCAGACACACTTGTTCAATAAAATGGTAATAATTTTGGCGCCACCAAGTTACGTAAAAAGCGGCCGCGCCGCCGAACAAGTGTTGAGTTCTTTTAAATTGTGTAGTTTTTATTTTGTTTTGTTTTTTTCTTTCTTTCTGGGTTCAACTTTATTAACTTATAAGTTTATGTTAAGTAGAATGTTGTTTCGATTCTGGCTGAAGTTTCTATTTCTGTTTTTTTTGTCAGACATTTAATTAATGAGTGATATGAATAATTTAAGTCAATAAGAAAATGTGAGTTGTGCTAACATTTCGCCCACCCTGTTATAGTTTTTATATGAGAAGAACACACAAACGAATAATTAATACTACTATTGATTTTATAGAATTATTGCTAAGAATTAGGTTTGCGGCATGTGTAGGCTAAATGATTGCTGACCTTAACTTCAACGATTTGTTTTTCTTAATTTTGGGGGCATTTCCTTGGCAGTTAGAAAAAGAATAATGATAGTGCGGATATTTTTACCAATAAAGTAGGGGGTTGGAGAATATGTATTCGACGTTTTTTAGTAAAAATATTGTTTTTTTGTTTTTATTATAAAAAGTATTGATCCAAATATTGCCCATTCTTTTCAACTACCTTCTGCCATGATTTCTTTATTGTAAAAAAATTTGGGGAACATTTTTCCCCAATAAGAGTGTATCGAGAGATCGAAACAAATGATCGGTAGGTGTAATGTCAGGACTATATCGCTTGCATCAAAATTTCCCAGCCAAATGCTCTTAGTTTTTGCCGTGTCAACAAAGATCCTAGCGTTGTCATGATGAAATGCAAAGCCTTTCATGATGATCAATTGCGGCCGCTTTTTTCAATTTCTCGCTTCAACCCCATTAATTGCTGGCACTAGCGATTCAAATCAAACTTTTTCCCAATTGAACCTAGCGTGAGCGTGTTCCCCGGCAGTTTTGCGCTGTGTAAATTTAAATAAAATCTTCAACGACACTACGCCATCCTTTTACCTTCCAACGTTCACCAGTCTTCCGAATCAGAGCCCGAACAGAATCACAGCTATTGGCGATTCTCTCTTCTCGCCAATGCGACCACCACCAGCCATGCCACTCAATTAAGTTTTAACTTGACAACATTATGTTTTAGAGCCCGAACAGAACCAAAGCGGCTGTCGGTTGGCGGACCACTCTCGAAGAAATCCGCTGAGAACACGTCCAGAATAGGAGCGGTTGTCGGTTGTCGGATCAGCGTTGGTTTTCGGTGTTTGAAATGGTACAAATGCAACACACACACACAAAACGAAACGTCAGCTCATGGAATGCAACACACTCACACAAAACAAAACGTCAGCTCATGGTAAAAACTAAGAAAATAGCACTAAACACAGCCAATTCTTAGCTAATATATGGCAACACTTACGCCACACTTACGCCACCATTTAATTTTTGGCGGCTGTATTGATTTCCATGTATTTTGTTGTACAGCGCACACGACAACAGACAGCCGCTTTGATTCTGTTCGGGCTTTAAGTCTGCGATTTATCGTTGCGGAAAACGAGCTGCGGTTTTTTCTACATTTTGCATGTATTTTCCAACAACAAAGATCGTCGGCCTCAACGATTTTCAGGCTCTAAGTTTTAACTTGACAACATTATGTTTTAGGTCCCGAACAGAACCAAAGCGGCTATCGGTTGGCGGTCCTCTCTCGTAGAAATCCGTTGAGAACATGATACTATTATACAAGGTAGGAGTGACAACTGACTATTTTCTCACGAGTGTCTTGCACCGACTGTCATTTGCCAATATATTCTACTTTCTATTTTCTTGTGTACTTTTTTCGTTCTCTAATTTATACTATTTTTGACAGTTGGTGCAAGACGAAAGAACTGCCCCACTCCTACCTTGTATAATTTTATCATGGTTGAGAACACGTCCAGAATAGGAGCGGTTGTCGGATCAGCGTTGCTTTTCGGTGCTTGAAATGGTACAAATGCAACACACACACACACAAAACGAAACGTCAGCTCATGGAATGCAACACACACACGCAACACAAAACGTCAGCTCATGTTAAAAACTAAGAAAATAGCACTGAACGCAGCCTATTCTTAGCTAAAATATGGTAACACTTACGCCACTCAAAGAGAGATCCGCCAGCCGTCGTAGAAAAAATTGAATTGATTCTATTGACATTTTTTCGTCGCGAATTTCTACGGCCATTTATTTACGGTATTTTGTTGCACAGTGTGCTTGACAACCGACAGCCGCTTTGGTTCTGTTCGGGCTATTACCGTGCAGGTTTTCAAAAAAGTTGAAAACGGGATTTTTTTTTTAAATCCTTCGGCGTTGCATGGTATTGTTACTCGCTGGGCATAAGTGATATGACAAAAATAATGATACGTCATAAAAGCTTAACTCTTTGACTTTATGACAAAAATAATATCAAAATTAAAAACGTCACCGCGTCCCGGCAGAACTTATTTAAGCAAAGCAACTGAAAATTTGTTACATCGAACACGCCCTATATGGTCGCTAAATTAAAAATTATTATATCAGTAAAAGCTAGTTCTAGCCCCTACGACAAAAATAGACGAACAATAAGGCTGCGAAGAGAGTCAATCAATGATAGAAAATTCAGCTATCATGCAACGGCGTTGCATGGAATTATTACTCGTTCATTACTATATGCGCTACGGTACATTTTACAAAACCTAAATGAAAAATTTGCACTTAGCCGTTTGATAAAAAAAAAAATAAAAAAAAATTATGACCTCGCAGACATAGAAATTTATGCAAGAAAAACGCAATATTGTTGCATGAAATTATAACTTGCTGAGAGGAAGTGCAACTTAAAGTTTTATTTTACTTCAGCAAAAAATGGTTATTTGACCTCATAATAAAAACAAAACAAAAAAATTATTTTGGAGCCATGACACCACGTTGACAAGCGAGGAATACAGTAAAAATGCAACAACAATAAAAAAACGTTGCATCGGATTATAGCTCCGTGACTATAGGCGCTACGGTCAATTTTATGGAACGACAGTAAAACTTTCGATAAGTTTACTAAACCCGGTTTACGACCACATGATAAAAATAAAACAAAAATTAACGGATTCATGAAGCCTTTCAGGGAACGGCTTAAAATAACCTAAATACTCCATTGTTGCATGGATATATTCCATGATGTTAAGACAAGACTCATAGCCCACAAAAGTAAAAACAAAAATATAAAATATGGATATGGATATGGATAAGGATATGGACAAGGACAAAGATTAAAAAAAGGATAAGGGCAAGGATTGTAACAAAGATTAAGATCAAGAATAACGAAGAGTAGGGCAAAGACTTGGACATAGATTAAGGTTTGGAATTAAACAAATATAAGGACAATGTATCAGACAAGGATTGAGAAAAGGACTTCGACAATGATTAGGACAAAGATTTAGGCACACTTAAAATTTTAGCTATATTTATGGCAAGACTGAAACAAGAATGAGGTCAAGAATTGGCATAAGGAACAAAACAAGATTGAAACAAGAATGAGGTCAAGGATTGGCATAAGGAACAGAACAAGGATTTGAGCACACTAAGAATAAGATTAGGGTCAAAGATTGAGAAAATATGAGGGACAAGGATAAGGAAAGTGATTCGAAGAAGAAATGCATCAGGAATTTTACGTTAGGTTAAAACAACAATTTGGACAAGGATAAGGACAATTATTAGGTCAAATATAAAAACAAGGATAGGGATGAGGACATGTTTGAGGACAAGTTTGTGAAGAAAGGATACGCTGTAATGTCAAAATCGATAGGTGTGTCCACGACCAACTTCTTTTTCCCTTTATCAAACAAACACTTGGTTATTGCTGATACTAAAGCTGAGTAAGCCGCGCTTAAGATATTGAAAACAGCGAGAGTGCGATGCGAGACAATGCGTTGTTGCAACGTGAGAATCTCGCTCGTGTTGTCAATTTATTTTCTTAAGCAGAGTTGTTATGTAGTAATCCACAATGTTTTGCGATCAAATTACTTCCCATCATATTCTTGCAAGTATCAATATTAAAATTTAACTAAATTATAAATAAAATGACATGCAATAAAATTATAAATTAAAACTCTACAGGAAAATTTAAAGTTAAACATTTGCATCGCATTCTCGCAACGCATTCTCGCTCTATTGTATTTCAGGCTCGAATACTTATTGTTTGCACTTTCAAACAATTATTCGAACAGCCTTTGTATATATTTACCCCAAAACTAAAATATAAAAAAAAAATCAACAAAATATTTTTATACATTCTTAGTGCCCAAAATGAAATTGGCCTAAATACGTACAAAATGTAAATAAGCCTAAATATGTAGGCAAAAAAAAAATAAAAAAAAAAAAAATAATAAACAGCATTATTTGGCAATGAACTGGGTTGAAGCCTTTATCGGTTGGCGCCAGTTTATGACGCTGCACGGAACACCGCTGCGATGGCTGGCAGCTGGTCGTGCGACGGTCGGTCACTTTGGCAATTTACGTTGTTTTTCTTTATAAACGTGCGCGAACAGTAGGCGCCACCAATGAGAATAAATAAAACAACAACAACAGCAACACCTTCGCGCCAGTGCAAAACCAAATAAATAATCGAGAGCTTTGCATTAAATTATTACGTCCGACCCGTGGCATGCGGGTGGCGCCTTAAGTTGTTAACTTAATTGGGACGAACGTGTTTACATTACAAGTTTATACAGTTCACTCGATGTGTATGAAATAAAAATAAAATAAAAATAAAAAATAATAATGAATCAAGCAATTTATTTAGGAGATTTATTTAAAATGTAAGCTCATTTTTGTGACAGAAGTTGCAAAAATATTTTTACAGCATATACATGGAGAGAAAAAAAAATAGAGCATTCTATGCTTGAATCAAGCAAATTGGCTATCAGTTTACACTCAAGCGTAAAATTTTCAATTTAAGAATTATTTTGCAAGAATTGAGAAAATTTGAAAACACATGATATTAAGAAAAAATTACTTGATTCAAAAAACTTTTGCTTAAAACTCAAGAATATTTTATCTATATTCAAGATTAATATTTGTTTCAAGTGAGAAAAAAATTGCTTGATTCAAGGTAAGAATTGACTGAAAACTAGAATAATTTGGTGGATTCAAGTCAAGAATGATAGAAACAAGATTATGCGTTCCGCAAATGAGAGAGAGAGAGTATGACGTCACATGCGATATTGTCAGAATTTTTTTTCTTATTTTTATAATAAGTATATAGACCTCCTTAACCTATTGGTGTAATTTGTAAAAATCTTGAAAGTTCAAAAAATTCATATTTTTCGTATACGAAAATATTCATATTTTTATATAGAAGAGTTAGGCTTGCCATAATTTTTTGAAAACAAGTCCGGACACTTTTTGAGTTTTTTTTTTTTTTTTGTGGAGGGGGGGGGGTATGAGTAGATGACATCCACAATTTTGCTGCACTTGTACAATTCATGTTTTTTACGATAAAGCTTGCAGCAAGAATTCTTAACTTAATTATGTAAGAAGCTGTTTTTTTTCTTATCTTCTTTGATACCTTTGATGCTTTCAAATTAGTAGGAATATAAAACAATTAGGAAGTATGTAATTCATTTATATTTAACGAAATATTTAAAAATAAACAAGTTCTTTAGAAAATAATAAACTTAGAATGAATATGAAAACGTTTCAACAAATCTACAATAAATAATTATATGAAAATAAAATTAAAATAAAAACTAAAATGAATTTTGCACTAAAAATGTATCAAATGTGGGGCTACTTAGTACAAAGTAGTACTAAAACACCTACAAAAACAAATCGCAAAATTTCGCAAATCAAGAAGGGTCAAAACAAATTAATACTTACTGCAAACAACAATCGTAAATATAACAACGATATGATTAACAGTTCATTAAATTATTTTATTAGTTTCTTACACAGGGTTTTTCAGCTACTTTCAAATGAGGCTTAATTTTAAATTTTCTTAGACTAAGCAAAATATTTCCTTAATATAAGAATATTATTTCTCTCCGTGTACTACATAGTGTTGCCAGTTCGAGGCAAACAACCCTATTTTAGGAAATTAATTCAAGTTTATTGATAAACACTCCAATATTCAAAGTGGATAAACACCCCAATATCACCCTTGTACAGTGTTGCGCAAAAGAATAGCAACAATGCACATAAATAAAAAAAAAGCCAGCGAAGAACAGTGTGTAACGGTACTTGTTGACTTGTTTTTCTTTGTACACTTTAAAAAATAAAAGTTTTCTGAAAACTGAACATTCATTTGACAATGGATGGAGACAAATTCGAAAATAAATTAAAAACGAACATAATAAATGATTAATTAAATGAAAAATAAATAACGAAAATAAATTAAATTAAAATTTTTAATATTAACAGCTCTTGTGTTTGTCGACTAATTAAAAAGTATGAAGTAATAGGAAAAGTCACTACATTACACCTCGGTGGTAGACCACGAAAAACTTCAGAAAGACTTGTAATTTAATCAAAAAGAAACTCATTTTCATATTCTCCAAAGAAATTGTCATAACACTTAACTTGGATACTCATCAGCTACTTGGAAAGAAGCTAATTCTTACAAGGAATCATTTAAATAAAAGGTTAATACACAAAAAAAAAAAAAATAAAAATGTCGGGACATTACAATTTTATCCCTTCTTCGATTATGCTTGATTTTGCAAGAGCACTTAATCCGCAGAACTGCAAAGCATGGTGGAGGCACTTTGGTGATTTGGAACAATTTGTCTGATTATGGCGATGGCTCTTTTACTCCATTAGGAGGAATAATGGATAGCTTTAAATATAAAGTTCAGCTTCCCCATGCTGAGCAGAATATGTCTCTTCGATGGGTGTTTTAAAAGGATAATGATCTGTTAAGTGATAATAGGATTCAAGTTCTTGATTGGTCTGCAAAATCATCAGACTTGAATCCCATTAGGGGCTTTCAGACGAACGTACATGTCAGCCAACATTGTACGACGACCAACTAACGGGAATATTTTGTTTGAGCTTTCAAACGATCGGACATGTGCGACGACTTCATTTTTTGCAGACTCTCGAGCGTAACACATCTGTAAAAACCGAAGTAAAAAACCTTTTTCGCTTTGCATATGCCGATGTTTACTCGATGAAAACTTTATAGAAATTATAAATGCAGCCAGTCGGACCGACATGCTTTCACACGTCAGACATGTCGGACCGACCAGCAGAAAAATCAAAAATTTTTGATTTTCTTCCGACATGTCGGTCCGACCGTCTCATTTGCTTTCGAACGATCGTACATGTCGTCGGACATGCCCAAGTCGGATGACATGTACGTCCATGTGAAAGCCCCTATTGAAATTTTGTTTGGAATCCTAAAAAAATAAGTAGAGTTTTAAAAATAACAACGAATTATTCCAAGAGTTCAAAAATTATGGATTGAGATGCCAAATGATATATAAGATGATGTTATCAATTCAATGCCAAAAATATGCCCCGAAGTTGTAAAGAAGAAGGGCGGCTAACTAATTGTATTTTGTTTTTGGTGAATGTTAATTATTCACTATTTAAATACGAGATGTGTTCAAAAAGGAACGAGAATTTTTATGGAGACTTTATTTTTTAGAAAGAATATTATTTATTCATCTGTAACCCTCTATCTATAACATCATCATTACCCTTCAAAGTAGTCTCCATTGGATAGTATGCACTTATGCCAGCACTTCTTCCAATCCCCAAAACACTTCTCTTTGAGCAATTCCCTTTTAATCTCATCTAGGCTTTGTAAAGCGATGGCGATTTATAGTTCCTTTTATTTTTGGGAACAGGAAAAACTAACACTTGACCATGGAGGCTGTGGCATAACAACAGTGTTCTTTCTTGTCAAAAATTCATGAGATTTTTGGTCGAAATTGAACACTTTTGGAACAAAGTTTTCTGTTACACGTTTCATACCCAAAACATAAAAAAAATTCATTGATATGCCAACATTATGCGCAACTTCTATAAATGTGATTCATGGCGATCATTCATAATAAATTCTTTTACTTTTTTCGCGTTTTCATCGGTTGTTGTTATTCTCGCCATCTTTAAAGTCTTCACGGTCATCTTGGTAACGCTTATACCACTCATAAGCACTTGTTTTACTCATGGCAGATTCACCGAAACCAATATTTAACATTTCTATAGTTATTAAATGCAAATTCTCCGATCCAATTTTTATAAAAAATTTGAAATTTCCAACAGTATTAAAACAAGTTTTATTCTTTCAACAGCTGACAAAAATGTTAACAACCAATATGGCTGAACGTACAAAAATATTTCATTTCTGGATATGCTTGCCGATACAACAACAAAAAATCATGTCAATTGGACGCACACATCCAACGAAATTTCAAAATTCCCATTAATTTTTTAACACACCTTGCATATCAAATTTATCACAAATATACAATACAAGACCAAATGTGAAAACCCCTAATGCATTTTGTTTTTGTGAATGCCAAAATTTGTATTTAAATGTATGTGAAATACACACCACAAAACAAATATACTAAATCGTGAATACCCCTTAAAAATTTTCGGAGTTTATTCTAAAATTAAATTTATAAACGTAATGATTTTCAAACTTGATTTGATACAAGATCAAATAAAAGAAATATTTTTAATTCTGGAAATCAAATAATATGGCAACACTGTAGACGCCAGTAGAGCTGCTTACAAAAAGTAATAAAAAAAACACAAACAACAAACATATAAATAATTTATGCATTGTGACCATCTCTGAGTTCTGACCGACACACACACTCGCACTCACATACCGCTGTTGAATAGAGTCGCGGGCTCGACATCATCTTTAAATATAGATTCTTTTTATCTATGCATAGTTGGCGCTAGTTCCCCTTCAAGTTTCAAACACACATACTCACACACCGACGACCTACTACTCCACCAAAGCAGCGGTGGGCAATCCACAAAACGTTTTTGATAAACAATATGTATATTTTTTGTTTTTGTTTTTTTTTTTTTTAGTTACATGCTATATTTTAATATTTTCTTTGCTCTTGTATTTGAAATGAAGTATTTTTGAATTTCGGCATATTTTGTTTTTTTTTTTATATTTAAACATATTTAAAATGAAATTAAATGCTAAAATACGTTGGCGGCATCCAAATGTTGTTGAATCTGTTGTGCGATAATTGTGCGCAACTCTGAGGCTTTCAGCTGTGATAAATGCGTACTAATGGTGGAGAATATTTATAACATATTCTTTTGTGAAATATTCGCTTATTATTCTCAAGTATATTTTGACATGCTGACAGCTCACAAAAGAACGCTGTCGCCAAAAAATTGTCATTCTCTGGGGATTTCGATGTCGCTGTTGTCGTTATAGCTTCTTTAACTTATTATTAAAATCTATTTGAATAGGTCTAGCTTGTAAACAGTTGTGAATTTAAGTTTATTTTAAGCTTTGAAACATGTAAATTAAATTTGTAGGAACTCTTTTGAATAACAAACATTTTTAGTATTTCTTAACCCTCCGTCGCTCGGATGGTTCTGGCCAGACCTTTTTCAATTTTTATTGTATTTTAAATGCGAAAGCATTCGAAAACAAGAAAGAACCGAAACTATAAACATACATGATTGGGAATCACGTATGAATTTGACACCAATAACGCTATTTTTCCATATAAATACACGTAAATGTATAGGGTTCTGGCCAGACCCCATCTGACCTTCCAAAGGTTATCGGACCATCCGATCGACGGAGGGTTAAAGATATTTATGACATGTACCATAGCACAATTTAAGAACGAAAACCATAGATAACCTTGGATTAAGGCAACATTTCCATGGTTTGTACCACTAGGCTTAGACCCGATTAAGGTTTCAATTCAAATCCAGTTTTACTCAAAAAGTTCATTTAATATCATGTGAAAAAAGAGTACCAAGTTTGGCGCGTCAAATGCCAAGATTGGAACTAGAAGTCACAAAAAAATCATTAAACCATTAAAAGGAGGCAACGTAACGGTTTGGGGAGTTTTTCCTGGCCTAGCGTTAGCTATTTTGTCGTATACCCGAAATAATGAACAAAAATATGTACTTAGATATAGTTATTAAGGAACCAAATCCCAACCAACACCGAAAACTTGTAAATACATTGGGTATTTTTCAGTAATTCTTTTTTTTCCTTCAATAATGAAGCCTTAATTCGCATCACTTTGAAATTTAATAGGTTAAGTGCCTCCTACAAGAGCTAGCAAACAATTTGAAAATGTGTGCTAGAGCGTTTTCTGGAACATTTGATTTTCATTAGTTGACGAATATAATTTATAACGATAAAAAAAGAGTTGGCTGTGTCTTGGACACACCCGTAGGTTTTGATGTAACAGCGTATCCTTTGTTCCCAACATAATTTTTATCCGTGTTCTTATATTTGTCTTCGAAATTATTCTTATCCTTGTCCAAATTGTTGTTTTAGCCCAATTCCTGCTATTCCTTGTTCGCATCGCTTTCTTTATCCGTGGCCTATATATTTTCTAATCTTTGTATAAACCTTGTCCTAAGCGTGTCCAAATATTTGTTCTTTTCCTTATCACAATTCTTGTCCTCTTTCTTTTATGAATTTATAAAAAAAACCTTTCTTCAGTTTAAATCCCTAAATATGGCTTTAAGTGTGCATAAGTCTTTGCCTAGTAGAAGTATAGTTCTTCCCCCAATCTTTGTCTGAATCATTGTCCAATGCCATGTCCTAATCTAATGGCATTGATCTTAATCTTTGTCCAAATCGTTGATCTCATCCTCTTTCCATTCTTTGTCCTCATCCATATGCAAATTTTTGTCCTAATACTTGTCCTAATTTTAATTTTATTTTTATTTTTATTTTTAATTTATATTTTTGTTTTTGCTTTTGTGTGCTACATTTAAATTTACCTAAGCGTCATGCAATAAATCCATGCAACAATGGCGTAATTAGGTTAATTTAAGCCGTTCTCTGAAAGGCCTCATGACGCCTTTAATTTTTGTTTTATTTTTATCACTTGGTCGAAAACCTCAGCTTTACTGTAGTTCCATAAAATTTACCTTAGTGCTTATAGTCACGGAGTTATAATTCCATGCAACGTTTTTTTGTTGGTGTTGCATTTTTACTGTATTAAACGGTTGCCAACGTGGTGTCTAGGATCCAACATTTTTTTTTTTTAATTTTCGTTCTGAGGTTAAAGAACCATTTTTTGCTGTAGTAAAAAACAATTTCTACTCAGCAAGTAATAATTTCATGCAACAATTCTGCATTTTTGTTGCATAAGCTTCTAGCTCAACGACCAGACGACGCAAGATTTTTTTTTTATTTTTATCGTGGGCTAAGTACAAATTCTTTATTTGCGTTTTTAAAATTTACCGTAGCGCATATACGCGACAAATAATAATGCCATACAAAGCCGTTGCTATACCAAAGCCATGATAACTGCATTTTCTATTTTTGATCAGCTCTCTTCGCGGTCTTATGACGTCATGCATTTTTTCGTCTATTTTTGTCGTAAGAGCTAAGAACTAATCTTTACTGACGTATAATAATTTTTACCTTAGCATCCATATAAAGCGTATTATAATTCCATGTTGAAAAGTTTCAGTTGCATTGCTTAAGCAGCGTCCCTAAGACGTCTTTAATTTTGTCAATAAGTCAACCTTTTTTGTCGTACCATTCTTTTTGTCATAGCACCTATACTCAGCGAGTAATAATTTCATGCAACGTCATGTCTTTTTTTTTTGCTTTGTTGTTGCGTTTGGTGTTGCTACATAAGATTTTGCTCCCAATTTCTCACAGCTAGCTCCGAAGCCTGCTCCGTTCCCATAGCTGTACATTTGGCATAGACTATATTTGGTTGATATATGTATGTGAAAAATAAAAAGAAATACAAATTTCGTTTTCATCTAGCGAATATTTAACCCTGGATGGTTATACTCGGGTATGGGCACCATTACATTTAAAGCTTCTGTGTTGTTTCTGTGTTTGTTTTTTGTCTTTGATTTGTTGTTGCGTTTTGTGTTGCTACATAAGCCATTGCTCTCAATTCTTACCCTCAGCGCTCCAAGAGCGCTCTCTGCCCATAGCCGGTTATACTTCGTCGAATCGACGACGCCACCTCATACATTCTAATATGTATGTAAAATAAGTATAACCTTATAGGGTTAATATAGTTAAACTAAACCCGTTTTCTTTCATAAATTCTTCTCGAATTATACCTACCTAATTGGGCTCATTTAGAGCCTCTTTAAGAGAGAGCAAAACGCAGTTTAATGCAGAGTTTAAATGGGCAGTTTACAATTTTTGTATTATATGCTATTTATAGTCGATGACCTAAATCATCCTCACGGTTCAGGGTCTTCGTTTTGATTTTGAAATGAAGAATACATATCTCTCTCTCTCTCTCTCTCTTTCTCTCTGTTCTATTTCTATTGAACTTATTTAAATCAAAAATGAATATTTTCTTATAATTAATGAGAGCTCGGGTTCAAAGTTCTCAAGTAAATGCAATCAAAATATAATATAATTTCAACATTTCTATTGTAATTAAAATTGCAAACTCGACAGCAAAACATTTTCTAGATTGCAAACAACCACTGCCCGGCTTCTAGGCTTTTTATTTCGTGTTTATCAGCACGTTTGCACTAAAAGGCACAAAAAATAATATTTGTTTATTTGCTTTTGAAATATCATTAAAGAAAATGCCGCCATCTCATGTGCTCAAATACAAATTGATTGGTTAAAGTGTTGTTAAGATGTTAGAATAGTCACAAAACTTTTATGTGCCAAATAGAATGAAAATAGGCATGCAACAATTATTTAGAAGAAGTTGATACATTTTTAAAGAAAATCATTTTTTATTTAAATCAAAAAGTTAGCTGTCTGTTATTTTAATTAAAAGAAAAAAATATCAGTAACTACAACTAACTGTTTAAATACGAGGGTAATTCAATAATTCGTTAGAAAGTCCAAGAGATGACGCTCTTAGTATCGAAAATGAATTTTTCCCGGTAAGCAACACTGTTAACTAGTGAAAAAACCCCGGCAAGATGTGTGTCACATTTGGCTCACAGTGTACAATAAACACAATCGTGTAGTCGGCTATAAGGCTGTTTGGCACTTTTTCGTCGTAATCCCTGAGAATTTTCTGCGTCGATACAAAGCAGTTGTTTTTTGAAGATGAACGGGCTCCGAAGAAGGTGAAGACGGTGAAATAAGCCAGCAAGGTTATGGCCGGGTTACGGTCTTTTGGGATGCACGCGGAATCATCTACATCGATTACTTGGAAAAGTGAACAGCGATAACAGGACAGTATTATCCGTTGTTATTGGATCAGTTGAGCTAAGAAATCAAGGAAAATCATCCTCATTCGAAACGGAAAAAGATCCTCACAACTGCGCAGTTGCGATGACTAAAATTATGAATTTAAAGTTCCAATTATTACACCGTCTATCGTAATCGCAAGACTTGGCCCCCAGTGAATTCCAAACCAGTGAAATTCTCAGTGAATTCTTATTTCCAAACTTGAAGAAATGGCTTGGCGGATAACGATTTACGTCTTACGAGGAGGTCAACGCCCAAACAAATGCCTATTTTGAGGAGCTACCGAAATCCTACTTTTTGGAGGGCTTAAAAAATTTGGTAAAACGCTAAAAATGTATAGAGCTCAAAGGAGATTATGTTTAAAAAAAAAATTTACTCAAACAAATTTTTTTTCTATTTTTTTCTAAAGACTTATTTAATCATCCATCATAGCTACAGCCTTCACAGTTCGATGATATACATATAAAGAAAAAATCAAATGAAAATAGAAGAAATCAGACGATATCAGTAAAAAATCTTATCTAATGAAATTGGAAAAAATACAAGTTTAAATTTCATTCTTTATTCGATGCTATGCTGGGTCAAGCCCACGAGAAGTTCGCGTCACATCTGCTGCAGTGACGCACGCAACCATGGCGTCAAAACGTGAACAGAAAACGACGCAAACGAGTTAAACAAATTGGGCTAAATGCATCGGTTCCCAAATCTACACTTCCTATCTTGGACTCTATCCTATGTCCAAGAAAAAATAACAAACTTTTTAAATCTTATACTAAGTATGGAGAAAAAGTAGCCCGTAGGGCATTATAAGAGTCAACTATGCCGGAAAAATAAATTAATCTTAATATGAGCGCCCATCTAGCGCCACAAAGGCGTCAGTTGTAGCAACACCTTAAAAATATTAACGCGCTCTCTCGCGCGCGCCTCTGCTGTTGTGACGCGCGACTTCGGCGGAGAATTTTGTTATTGTTGTTGTTGTTGTTTTTGCTGATATTAAGAAACCTCGTTTTGACAAAATATATATACGTAGAAAAGTAAAAAATATTATTGTATTAGTGTAAGAAAATTACTGATAACGCGAATTACGAATCCGACGACTTTTGACGAGTATTTGCAGCGGTCTTAACGAATTTGAGACAAGCTACTAGAAAATAATTTTATAGGACATACCTACATATGTGCATGAAATGAATCAAGATTATGTGCAGAGTCACAGCTATTTAATCAATTGGGAATTAAAGGTGATCAAACTGAATGCGACTGAAAAATGTTCGAAAAGAGGATGGAATAATAATTACAAGGTAGCAATGACAATTGCTTATTTTCTTTTTTACAAGAAAACATCTCCTGTCAAAAAAATCTATTTTTGAAAATGCATCTGCATCTGCTGGGGTTGTTATTTTTCTCACTTCAACGTTTTTAACATTGTTTGTGTCATGATATAATTACAAGGTAGGCTCATATTGGAGAGTAGGGTGCGCTAGTTGTCAAAATCAGCTGGTAGTTTTTAGTTTTTCTAATTGTTGTTGTTGCTTTTGTCGTTTGACGTTTGTAGATCCTACAGCTTTGTGCTTGCAAAATTTCTCAGTTGAGCAGCCATCTTCAAATAAGCTTACCTTACGTAATTTTATCAAAGCACTCTCTTTTTGAGTATATTTGTTGTCAGAAGATGTTTTCCCAGGCAACTGTCAATGCTACCTTGTAATTATTATACCATGGAAAAGAGTTCTATCTGTAGTCGAAGTGATTTGTTGTGTTGAAGATAAGAACGTGAGCATGGTAGAATTACAAGCAGCCATGGGCAGAGAGGAGCACTCTGGGAGCTTATGTAGCAACAACTAATTAAAGACAAAAGACAAACACAGAAACAATACAGAAGCTTTAAATGAAGTGGTGCCCATACCCGATTATCGGGTAGAGCCGACTCGTTTAGTGCCCTCACGCGTCAACGAAGAGTGGAAAATAAAATAAACTTGGCTAAGATGTCAAAATAACAAAGTTCGTAGAAACGTCAAATGAAATTAAAATGTTATGTTTCAAGTTGTAAACAGTGCGAATACGTGTGTTAAGTTTGTGTTAATTTGAGTGAAAATATTATAAAAACAGTGTAAATAAAACTATAAAATGCCGAAGAAGTGTTCAATTTGCAAAAAAGCCTGTAATAAGTTTAGTCTAAAATCAACTGCGAAACATGAACATAAGGAAACTCGAGATGAACAGCTGATTTTGACAACTAGCTCGCTTTTCTCTGCTTTCTGCTTCATTCCTCTCCGAGTCGGCCCTACCTTATAATTCTATCATGAAAGTGAGACTTTGACGAAGCTAGGACTCAAACTTGAATTCTCTTTGAGCACTGTAAAGAGCTAAGAACTACGACAATAGTCCAAACATGGAAAACTAAAGAAGGTAGATGGAAGGGAGAGATCGTCGACTCAGAACTGTCAAATCGAAATTATTTCAATTTAAATTATTTTTATGTATCTTTTGCTTTCTTTCGCTATTTCGACATCTACCTTGTTTATTCTACCATGAGTCCAAATAATTTATTTCTTTTTTCTTATGTCTAGGAGTCAACACAAGATGACAAAAACAAAGGGCTTTTGTTATCAAAATAAACCCTTATAAAATATTGCATTTTCAATATTCTGTTTAAAAAAGGTATGTACAAACATTCTTCAAAAGTTTAAAACAATCTCTAGATGAATTGGGAAAACAGAATTTTTTAGGCTTACAGAGGAGGCCAAATTATTTTGACGATGTACTACATATTCAGTTTAAAAATTAAACTGAAATTAAATACTTTTTGTAATCCTTCTGTAAACTTAACTTTGAAGATTAATTTTTTATGAAGAAATTGATATTAAATACAATTACAAAATTTTCAGAGACACAAACTTTTTAAATATCGATTTAATAAAAACTATGTTTTTTGACTTAGTGATTTCTGCTTTTGAACCAACGATATCAACTTAGTAGATAGTGTTTTTGAAGTATGTATTTATAGCTTTGGAGTTACGCCCACTTTTAGTTTTGTTTTGATTTGATCTTGATAAATTGAAGACATACATGGGCAAGAAAAACCTACGCATATATACGAGATTTGTAATTTATTTGAAAAAGGAAAAATATAAAAAAACAAATTTTTATAAATGTAGTTATATAAAAACGTTATATTGAGTAGATTAAACAAAAGATATTTAAAGATATTCAAAACTTCTTTTCTTTTAAGCGGGACATCATTAGTAAAAAAATGGTATTTTTTCAACTTTCTTCAAAACTGAGCAGAAAATAGAGAAGAAGAAGAAGAAGTTTTTAAAAATTTTGGCTTCTTTTGTAATATTGAAAATATTGAACGATAGTGCCAAATAAGTACACACCCCTTTGTGACGTAGGGTATAAACATGCCACAGTCCATTTCACAAATATTTTTTTTTTATATTTTTATCTTGATTGCTGTTGGGTGTTTTCAATTTTTTTTTTCTTTAATAAATAAGTTTTTTTTTTGTTCTTTTTATTCTCTTGATGTTTAGCTATGCTTGTTGTAGCGTTTCGTCTTAAAAAATATTTCTTTACTTTACCCTCAAAACACGATGGCGCTCAGAGCTCAAGCAGCGCTACTCACTCACTCTCAAAGCAGTAAATCGTTACTCTACGATTACAGCATTCGCTATTTTTAGAATACTAGCGGCGCTATATTTTAATCTAGCAAACCTTGCGACGCGGCACAACAGAACGCGACGCGACTCGACGCGTAGTTCTGTCAGAGAAGGTGGCGCTGAAGAATCAGCGTCAGCAAGCTCGGGCGTAAATAGTATAATACTAGCGAAAACAGGAAAGTAAATATATGTACATTTATTTAAGTATGTAGATAAATATACAATACATACGCGTATATACTATATATTATATTAAAAATATAATTTTTATTTTTTAATTTTAATTCTTTAAAATCTGTGCTTCTAAATGCATAATTTTAAATAAATTTTTAAACAACTCCAAATTAAAATGCAAACATATACAGAAAAAAAAGGACCACCCATATTTCATAGTGCGTTTGGGATGGATACACACCCTTTTGACTCAGGTTTATGTGCGACTGTTTAACTCTATCCAGCAGTGAATTCTGGGTCTATATTTTAACTAAAATATACATGGAATATATGGTTTAATATGGTGTCTATTGATTATATGATTAATTTTTTATGAGTGTTTTATGAATTTTATAAGTCAAACTGGCCTTTCATGATTATTAACTTGGGTCGAGAGTTAGCGGACGAATAGAACTGGTAAGTTATATTGATTTTTTCTAATTTGCATCTGGGTTTAGGGTCAAAAACCCATGCTTTAGTTGGTGTTACCATATATTACTACATATATGTTCCATTGCTGGATAAACATTCGAAACACCAATTTATTTGAATGTCGAAGAAAAGCCTTTTGCAATGATGTATTGCTTAAAGGTAAACAAAAAAAAATTGTTCGAGCCAGAAGCACTGCGAAGGAAATAGTCGTCTGTTTTTTCTAAAAAACTGGTCATGTGACCACGGTACCACTTGAGACATGTACAACGGTCAATTCGGGATGGTACATAAACAATAGACTAAAGCCAGAACAACGCTAACAAATTGTACAGATTAATTTAAACTAGTAAGAAATGATCTTCGACTGGGCCGAAGTTAAAATACCCGCACGTCCGAACTGAAGTATATTCAAAGTCTTAAGCCTTCAATAAAATGTTTATTTGTAAAAACATTTTCGTTATACATACTTTTAACAGATAATATTCGCTTTCATTTTTTATAAAATCACTTTGTATGGGAGGTGGGTATGGTTTTCACTCGATTTGGTTGAATTTTATACACAAAGTGCATGTTATATATTGAACTGACAGAAAAATAGATGGCATAATAAAAAAGATAAGCTCAATGCATAGCTTCAAAAGTGCTGTTTCTATACGGAGAAAACTGGAAACACACTACGAAGCCAAAATAAGTGTGGTAAAAGTTCGTAGAAGATTGTCAGAAACCGGTTTGTACTGAAGATGTTCTGCCAAAAAGCCGATGCTAACCAAAAAAAATTAAAAAAAATTGAATTTGCTTTCATGGAGAGCTTAAAAGGAAACAGTGTATTGTGAAACCATCAAGTACCCTCAAAGCCAGATGAGCTGGGGATGCTTTTCGTATTACATCCGTGGTCCTTTGCACTTTCTAGATGGTACAGTGAAGCCTCAAAAATATGGGCAAGTTATGAAGGCCTTTTTGGGCCCGGATCTCGAAGAGAATATTTCTTACACTATGGACGCAATTTTTCAAGATGTCACCGAGCTAAATGTGTAAGTAACGGTTTATATAGATTGTGTCATATCCAACCATAAAATTACAAACAAAACATTAATAAAAATTATTTTTTTTTTTTTACAGCTGGATAAAAAAAATTTTTTCTTACAGTTTGAAGAACTCGGAATTTCACGCTTGACTTGGCCGGGAAATTCCCCCAACCTAAACCCAATCGAGCACTTATGGCCCGTTATGAGACGTAAAGTAGCAGAACAAAAACCCCATAACAAGAAAGAGCTAATTTTATCTTTGGAAAACGTTCGGCATAATGTTCTTAACGAGGAAACACTTATGGAACTTGTTCATGATTTCAATGATAGTGGCAAGGATTGGGTCAAAAATCAAAGGTAAGTATTTTTCCGGAATAAATTTTTTACTCAGCTACCTCCCTAATGAATAATCCTAATATTAAATAAAAAAAAATTAAGTTTTTGTTTTTTAATTTAAATCTGTACCATTACAGAATTTAATGATGTTTTGAAGTGGCGCGATTTTCATGACCGCCAGTGTATGTGGCTCTGAAAATCCCCAAGTGATTGTGGAGAAGCTCTTGCATTCACAAAAAGTGACTGTCTTGCATTATGGGGTGCATTATGGTCTACTGGTGTCATTGGTCCGTATTTTTTTTAAAAACGATCAAGGAGCAACTGTTATAACAAATTCTGAGTGCTATGGTCAGATGTTTATAGAATTTTTTGGCCCAAAGTTAAAGATATGGATCTGGACGTTATGTGGTTTCAACAAGATGGGGCGTGTTTTCTATTTTGTACAATTTTAAAAATGGATTTAATTTGCGTTAAAAACGGTTTCAATGGTGCGATGATATTGCAAATGTTAGAAAAGTGTTTCGGCAACGATACTTTGAAGAAAACAGTCGTTTATCAGTGGCACTAACGTTTCAGAAGTGGCCGTGAGTCCGTAAACGATGATGAACGTAGTGGCAGGCCATCGACATCGCAAACCGATGAAAACTCCAAAAAAATCAAAGAATGGATGACCGTAGACCGCAAATTGACCATTAGAAAGATGGCAGAGAAGTTGGGCATTGCTTTTGGATCCGTTAGAGACATTTTGGTTAATGATTTGGGCCTCAGACGTGTCGCTGCAAACCTGGTGCCGAAAGACCTGAATTTCCTGAAAAAAAGGACCTACCCAACATTCATCAAATGGATCATTACTGGAGACGAAATGTGGATTTATGAGTATAACACGCAATCCAGACATCAAGCGAGTGAATGGCGTGCCCCGAATGAGCCGCGACCGAAAAAACCACTTCGTTTTCAGTCGAAAAAGAAGGCGATGCTCACAGTTTTCATGGATTATAAGGGTGTTGTGTATCATGAATTCCTTCCGTAAGGCCAAACAGTCAACAAGGAGCATTATTTGGGCGTTATGAGATGTTTGCATGAGACGTGAAGCAATTCGTCAAAAAAGACTAGATTGTGGGCAAACCACTCGTGGATCTTGCACCACGATAACGCACCGTCGCATAATGCCATCGTTATCCGTGAACATTGGCCTAAAAACGAAACGAATATCATTCAATAACCACCGAATTCACCTGATTTGGCTCCCTGCGACTTTTTCCTATTCGGTCAACTCAAGAAATCGCGGAACGCGTTTCAGCGCGATGGGATCATTGAAAAGTCAAAGATGGCTCTGATGGCCATACCGTAAACTGAATATAAAAAATGTTTCGAGGATTCGATCAAGCGCTGGTATAAGTGCGTCGCAGTCGATGGGGAGTACTTTGAAGGGGACAGAATCGATTTTGATGTATAGTCTTGTACATATTTTTAATTTCCTGAATAAATTCCGGGAACTTTTTGATCAAGGCGGTATGAAATGTATTGACAAATGTCCATTAGTTATGTCCGTTCCTCGCTTAGATTAAACTTAAAGTAAAAATATGAAAAATTGCAATTTAAAAATCAATTTGCAATGATAATTGATTTATAGCTCAGGCAGATTAGGAATTATCTGTCTCTTATATAATCTGCATGAAAATAATGATTGAAAAATATTTATTGACAATACTATGGCTTTAATATTCATCAAATAAACGAGTACTTCAAGAACCGTCGCAATAATAAACTGAACAGTAGAATAAATAAGCAAATATTTACCAAATCACGACCATATTTCTTTTAAGCTTAAATAAAAATTATATTGCGCAAATACGCAGGCGCGCCCACTGTGCGACTCGACTTAAACAGGTGGCGCCACACCTGTTTGTCACTGCTTGTGCCTGACTGACTGACTGCCTGCAATCTTTAACTTTGTAAAAATGTCCAACTTAATGGGCTGCAAATAAAATGAAGCTGCTTATTTTATAGGTTTTCAGCTTTAACTAGCTGAAAGTGCGCAGTAGGCAGGTTTGAAGTATTTAAAAAAAAAAAAATAAAAACACAAGCGACCATATCTTGATTTGTACTGTCAAATACATAAAATAAACAAATAAAAACTGAATTTTTATGCCTCTGTATGTTTTATGTATGTCGAAAATGTCGAGAAGAATCGAACAATAAAGCGAAATTTAGAGTTCTTGCACGTTCGGCTCGTTTGGCGAAATAATTTAATTTATTTTTTTGTATATATCTCGAATTTTGCATTCAAAGAACTACTTGCTTGGTTTTTGAATTTTTATTTTGGCCAATATAAAAAAGTTAATGAGCGTTCCAGTGTGTTAATCATAAGTTGCTAACATAAAAATAAGCAGTTAAATGAACAAGAAAAAAAAACAAAATAAAATAAAACAAGAAAGAATAAAAACAACGGCTTTGTTTGTCGAAACAAGTTTTTCTGTTCATATTTATGTTAATTTCATGCATACGAACAATAGATCGATCCGATCGGTCCACACAAAAATACATATATAAGAAAACAAACAAAAATATTTTGGTTGTATTTTTTTTCTTCAGTCCCTCTACGCGCATGGCAAGTACAAATCTGCCTTATTTGTTGGACTTTCTTGTTTGTTTTGTTTTGGTTCACCCACGAAAAAACCAATAGTTTAAGCGTATATATCTTCATTCATAACTAAATGATGTGAAGGCAACACCTTAATTTTTGTCATCTGAAAAATTACTTGTATTTTGGTATTTTTTTTCTTCCTGTTCGTAAGAATGTTAGGAAACACGTTAAATATAAGTTAATGAGTATATTTAAGAAGATATGTTTCAAGTTTTGTCGAAATTTTACGCTATTTTCTTCATTTTCTTTTCACTTTTTTTACATATGGCAACATGAATCTTACCATATGGCTAAGTACTCTCGATTGAGCAAACGAGTTTCTTTTTTTAATCTTCAAATCTGTTTAATCTTCAAAGTGTAAGGAACCTGATAAAATTAAAATGTTTTGAGTTTCCAAAAAAGTTGGAAAAGGCATTTTTCCATAATGTATGGGCGTTGCATGGAATTGTTACTGAATGAGAATAGGTGCCAGAACATAAATAAGTTCAGACATAAAATCTCAGTCATAATTTTAATCAAATCTGAAAAAATGAAAAGCCGAATAAGAATTGAACTTCCAACAGATTCTGTTTTCGAGATTTCCACCTCAAAATAACTTCTAAGTCACTTGTGTATACAAGTGGAAAATTTTCTCCTTCCGTAATAAAATAGAGCAGTGGTGATCAACGCATGGTTCAAACAATAATAAAGAGAGCGTTCCGAGTGATGAGCTTTATACTGAAACAAAAAATTGTTAAAAGCTCTCACATCGCTCAAAGCATATTGACTGAAAATTTAAAGCACAGCAGAAAAAACAAAATTTTATGCAGTGTACAAACACTGCGAGCCGATTGCTAATTCGTGAGCAAAAGCTCAACAACACCCGCGAGCTATAGGAAACCATGTAGTGACCACCACTGCTCTAGTATACTTAGTACTTTTGAAGGCAATTTTCCAATTTTGGTGATCTAGCTTGTATTGCTTGCTTCTCGAGAAGCTCTTACGAAGTATCTTATCAAGGTCGTGAAATTATAACTTTATAAATCCTCTCAAATGCCTCTGAGACGATGCTGACAAAAGAGTCTCTCCGAACTTGTGAGCGAAAGTATTTTTCTCACAAAATTAAAAAACTATTATAGTACGAAATGATCTTAGACTGGGTCGAAGTTAAAATACCCCCACGACTAAACCAAAGTACGGGTGGGCCATCTAGCGGTTTCTTTTTAAATAATATGTTATTTTGACACTGTTAGCTGTTTTCCGCTCGAAATCTTGACATAAAGTCACTATCATGCCTCCGCAGAAAGAAATGAGTCGCTCTATGCTTGAATAATGTTGGAAAATATTGGAAACTTATTTTCAAAGTGAGTACTGAGTAGCCCCCAAACAGTGTGAAAATAAGTTTTGGCCAAAATGAAGCACCCACCGCGCCTGCTGTAAGTTTGTGCAAAAAGTTCGTGAGACTGGTTTGCTAGTGGACAACACTCATGGTCCCCGTCGTCGTACAGTGCGCACAGACGACAATGTGGCTGCTATAGCCGAGAGTGTGAGACTCAATTCACGAACATCAACTCGCCATCAATGTCAATAGTGGGCGTTACAGAGCCATGTAAACCGACTTTTTTTACGGAGATTGGACACTTGAATTTGGACGAGCTCTGGTTCATGCAGGATGGCAAGCCTTGCCACACAGCCCATGCCACAATCGCACCATCTTTTGCGCACCAAATTCCCAAATTGTGTTATTATCGGTCTTGGCGTTTTAAATTGGCCGCCTCGGAGCTGTGATTTGACCCCTTTGGGCTTTTTTTTTGAGGGGAACCGTGAAGGACCGATGTTATGTCAACAATTCGGAAACGATTCAAGCACTTAAGACCAAAATCATCCAAGCAATCCATGAGCTACAGCCCGAAACTATCTACTAGGTCTTGGAAAATTGGAGTGACAGAATGCGCTACTGCGAAGCCAACTGAGGCAACCACTTGAACGACGTTGTGTTCCATAATTAATGGGAATGTTTGCTCTTACGAATAAAGCTATAATATGTGGAAAAAATTAAATTTTGTTCATTTTATTGCATTTAAACAAAAAATTTTAAACGTGGGGGTATAAAAATTCCGAATTTCGTATTTTGTTAAGCGAGCTTGTTCAATGCACCATAACAAGGCTATTTCCAGCATGAATTGCGACGAAGCGTGTGTTCAAACCCCAGTGAAACCCAGTGATAAATGTGATTTTCAATAAACCAAAAGTATTGTAATTATTAGTTTCTTTTTAGAATTCAATATTTATGATTTACGAAAGTACTCATGCTAGGACGTGCATCATAATTAATTAACTATGTATGATCTCTCTAAAAATAATTCCCAACCATAACAGTTTTTCAGTCCATATTCGATTTTTAATGTTCAAAAAAGAAATTACAACTAACATAAATCAGTAGATAAGCGAATTCTATTCCAAATAAAATACTTCGGTCAAATCCTATCTCTGAAAACCAGCAATCAATAAGTGCACTTCTATCAACGATCTCGATATCGATTGTAATCATATATTCCTGAATAGGTCAGTATTTTTAAAAAGTAAAAAATTGCTGGAACATATAAAATACTGCTTAATTCCAAAGAGGTTCTTTGCTTATAAATAACGATGGAACTCATGGCTTGCAAGAAAATATTGTTATGTGCAAACGCCAGTTGCTACATATCAACATGCTTATCGCTCAATCACCTAGCAACATTCAAAGCAAAAATGCAATATTTATACAGGGTGTTTGCAAGCACTTGAAAAGCCCTGACTGGCTCTTGCGTTCAGAGGTATTCGGAGTGAGTTGAGGGAATTTGAAGGCCGTCTTAGTAAATGAATTTTTTTCTTTTATTGTCGTTATTTATTAAGTCTAGTCTTAATGTCGCATATTTGATTGCTTTTATGCAACCCTCTCTCCTTCTCCCCCTTTTATAGTACCTATTCATACCGTAAGGCGCACTTAAAATGCGGTTTTCTTGCTTTTTGTTACGAGTATTGCCGTAAATATTATTTGTATTTGTTGTATGTTATCAACTTAAAAAAAAAAATTAATAAAAAATAAAACATAAATAAATATTAAAAGCCTACCATTGCTCACATTTTATAAAAAAAACTCTAGCTCTTAACGCGAACTAGTTAACAGTAAAAAATAATCAAAATGTGATAATCAGCGTTCTTTTTTTTAGTGTCGGTTCTTGCTTCAATTAATTAATTTCAATTTCAGTAACATAAATACTTTATCTGAATAAAAACAAAAACAAAAACAAATAAAAAAATGGTTCGCTGTTAATGTCGGAAAGTTTGCGCCAACAAGTAGTCACTTTTTATTTATATTGTTTCTCAAGGCAAAGGCGCCAGTCAGCCGCATAAAAACGTCACTCTATTTATCGGTAAATGTGTTTGTTAAAGACATATACATGTGGATATTTATGAGTTTCTATATGAAAAACAAATTTCGTAGAAGAGAAAGATAACGAATTAAGAATCGACAACGAGAGCGGGAAAAATGGTTTTATCTGATTATTAATTAAATGTCGAATAAAAGAGGTGTAGGAGCATAAAAAAGATATTATTATCATGTTCTATATGGGAATTTCTCTTTTAATGTAACCTAAAAAGTAGTTTTAACCTAAATCCCGAAGTCAATTTCAATTTTTCAATTTTCTGGAGATTACAAATTTTAACTATACAGTATCAGTATCACTATATTATCAGTATCAATATCAATATCAATATCAGTATCAGTATCAGTATCAGTATCAGTATCAGTATCAGTATCAGTATCAGTATCAGTATCAGTATCAGTATCAGTATCAGTATCAGTATCAGTATCAGTATCAGTATCAGTATCAGTATCAGTATCAGTATCAGTATCAGTATCAGTATCAGTATCAGTATCAGTATCAGTATCAGTATCAGTATCAGTATCAGTATCAGTATCAGTATCAGTATCAGTATCAGTATCAGTATCAGTATCAGTATCAGTATCAGTATCAGTATCAGTATCAGTATCAGTATCAGTATCAGTATCAGTATCAGTATCAGTATCAGTATCAGTATCAGTATCAGTATCAGTATCAGTATCAGTATCAGTATCAGTATCAGCATCGGTATAATAAGAAAATATCAGAAAGTGCGAACTTTCAACGACTGCCAGTTGAATGAAAGAAGGAATTAAGAGATTTTGTTCCACACAAAATGTGGAACAAGAATTCTGTCTTTATTAGATTCAATAACGTACAAATTGAAGCCTTACCTTCGCCATCAGTAGTAAAAGATTCTGGAATTTTAACACGAAGACCCGATTTTAAATCGTTGCTGGAGTTGTTTGGTTTGTGGCCGTGCATACTTGCGGTCATGGAGTTTCCTTCGTTTTGTGAACTTTCGCTTGTGGCACGATCTGAAAGAAAAGAAATGCCAATAGTACAGAAAATTTTATAGAAGGTTTGTTTTTTTTTTTTTAATGTAATGGAACAATTTTGACTTAAACTTCATTGGATATTTGCAGTTGATTTACCAGGAAGAAAAGCATTTGAATTTTTTGTTGTATTGTTAATACGGATGGATTTTCAAAGTAGTGTAAAGTGTCTAAAATGTGCAAAAAATACTCTACAAAAAGCAGGGTTTGTGAGCCCAAAATGCCCCGTGAGATGTGTCATAGCTTAATTCGATATTAAATAACATTTTTATTCATTTTTTTTCATTTCAATTTGCACTTTTTTATTTCAGTTTATTTTCATACTGAAACTTTTCTTTCAGTTTTATTTCAGTTTATTTTCATACTGAAACTTTTCTTTCCAAATATTGAAAAACTGAACCATTTTTACGTCATTATGCAATAAATGGCATGGAAGATAATTTGAAAAATCATCTTCAAAACTTCAATTAGTTAGTTTATTTAATCGGGTTAAGTAGTGGTTTCAAAAAATAGGCAAAAGCTTAAAGAAGGCTTAAAATATGAAAAGTTAACTTAAAGGTATTTGTTGGTAAGGCTGTCATTATCTTATCTTCTTATAAGCAGATTATTAGAGTTTATTTTTGTTTTGTTTTGTTGTTGTTCATTACAAAAAGCTTATAAGAGCTTTGCAAAAAAAAGTTTTATTATTTACCCGTTGTTATTTAGAACAATGATCTGTTCAACATTAAAACTTAATGTACGAAAAATTGCCCCGATGGATGTCTAAACATAATAATAAGTGTTACTACTTACTAGAAATTTTTAAAGAGGGACATGTTGTGAGTCCATTGCAACTGTTTTAATTCGTTTTTAAAGTGTTCGAATTTTGTCGTTCTATAGTTAGTTTTATATTTTTCAAAGATCTATATTGCAACATGTACCTCATCATACACTGACCTTTCAATGTCATCACAATTGTTTTAATTCGTTTTTAAAGTGTTCGAATTTTGTCGTTCTATAGTTAGTTTTATATTTTTCAAAGATCTATATTGCAACATGTACCTCATCATACACTGAATCAAACAATTGCACAAACAGCAGTTCATTTTCCATTTAAAGATATATTTTTTACAAAATACGTTTTAAATATCGAAAACTTTTATTAATATTTATTGGATGGTATTATTACATTCAAAAACCAATTTATTACATTTTCTGAAAATTACACTTCATTTATGAAAATTATTTGAAAAAGTAATCTAATTAACTTGAACTCAAAAAATTGTACATACATACATTGCTCAAATATATTAATTTAAGTATTTTATAAAGAACTTAATAGCTAGTATGGTATCCATTTGCATTAATGACCTCTCGTAAACGGTGTTTCGTCGATTCCACCAATTTGGATGTATCGTCCGGCGATATTTTATTCCACTCCTCTAGGATAACTGTTTTAAGCTGCTCGGTTATCTCATGTACGACAGCATCGGTTTACGCTCGAGCAAATCCCAAAGATGCTCAATAGGATTGTGGTCCGGTGATTGAGGGGGATGGGGCAAGTATCGATTTGCAGTTGTAGACAAGCCAAGTTCTGATTAGTAGTGAATTATACTTGGTGTTATTATCTTGGACTAGTATGAAATCACGACCGAGTTCTAATTTTTCAGCACTGGCTTTTAAATTATTGTTTAAAATTGATAAATATTGAAATTTTTCCATTGTAGTTTCAACGAAAGCTAAGTTTCCAACACCGTTAGCTGCCATGGCACCCCATACCATAACATTTCCACCTCCATGTTTTACGGTTGGCGTTAAATTTTCTTTGTTAAGAGAAGTATTAGGTCTTCGCCAAACGAAACGACGTCCATCTCCATCTGAGCTACAAATATTAAATTTGCTTTTATCAACAAAAACAACTTTTTCAAGAACTCTTCAGGCTTATTTATATATCCTTTTGCATATGCTACGCGTTTAAGAGCATTATTTTTAGATATAAACGGTTTCTTGCGGGACACGCAACCTTTGTAACCATGTGAATGTAAACAATTTCTTATTACGGATGGACCTCCATGTTCTGTAAGGCTTGCCGCAATTTTTGGGGCACCAATTTTCGGGTCCGCTTTTCCCATTCGTTCAATTAATCGCTCCTCTGGTATCGACAATATTTTTTGCCTACACTAAGGGAAATAATGCATATTAACATTATCCACGCCCGAGTATCAATTTTATTTAAATATTTACGTGGATAAATCAAATATTTTCCTTACAACTCGTTTTTTTCCCGTATTTGAATTTTATTTATACCACACACGTACACACATATTTCATACAAGCAAGCAGCAACAGCATCGCACACTTACACACATACTCCGACAAGCAGCAACAGCATCGCACTTTGTTCCTGAGTTTATTTCTTGCATTTGCAGTTCTTACAGTTCTCATTTAGTTATTGTTGCAAGAGCAATATATTGTGCATGTTTGGCAAAGAAATTAAATTATATAGGGTGGAGTGGCAACTCGGTATTTTCAAGAATATCTTGGACCGGTTGTCATTTACCTGCATAATTTGCTTCTGCCTAAACATATGTTGTACATTACTTTTTCGTTCTGTAATTTATACTATGTTTGACAGTTGGTGCAATATTAGTGCACCAACTGTCAAAAATAGTATAAATTAGAGAACGAAAAAAGTGAAGCGATAATAAATTATACAGGCAATGGCATTTGATGAACGCAATAAGAAGAAAATAATACCATAAAACCATTAATAACATATTCAATTTAAATATGTTTTTTTTTTTAAATTCAATATTTTTATTCAAATTTTCTTTAAATGCGATAGTTTATTTTCAAATAGTAAATATTTGAAAGATATTTTAAAAAAATTCGTGCATAATTTTAATATATTTTTTATTAATTCTGTTTAAATATTTAAATATTTAATTAAATTAAAAAAGTATTCAAATAAATTTTAAATATTTACGTAGTCGATTTATTCAAATGCGTTATTGGTGCAAAAATGACTCGCTTTTTGGATAAATTAAAAAAGTTTTTGGATAAATTTAATATTTTTTTCCCTTAGTGTACCTCTTCCAGATGCAATATCATATGATTTATTTCGTTTAAAATTGTTTACAAGAGATTGGATTGTTGAACGAGGTCTATCAACAATTTTACTTATTTCTAAATAACTTTTTCCTTAATTTTTTAACTTAACGATTAATTTTTTTACGTCTATAGGCACTTTTTTGTGTGTTAAATTTATTTTTAAAAAATTTTAATAATATTTCGTAGAGAGCTTTTAAGCACGACTAATTCCTTTCACAAAACGAAATTCCGTTATTAATTTGGCGTAACAGTTAACATTTTTGATGCAGTGTATTTTCTTTCCAATGAGCTAAAGATGACCAAAATCTGTTGAGATTTGACGAAATGGGAGCAAAGCACTTTAACAAACATACATGGGAATCAGTGTTTGACGACGAAAAAACAAAACGTTGAAATTGTCGCCACTTAGTGAACTTTCAACCGATATTGATGGTTTTGGATTCAATAAAAGGTTATTTTACGTGCAATGAATTTGGAGGACGATCCTCACAAGGCAACGCGTGAGGGTCAAGGGGGCGATCTTCACATGGCAACGTGTCTGACTGCCTCAACCTGGTGAGGCCAGCATTATCCATGTCGAACTCGTCTCAAGTCGACTCAAACCTCTGCGTGGTGTCCTCTAGAAACGGCAAACTTTAGTTTGACGGCTAATGTGAGCGGCGGGCTCCCCCTGCCTTTAAAGGGTTGTGCGTTGGGTTTGAAGCCCACCACGTAAAAACAAAATTTCAATGAAACGCATAAGAAATAAGATAAAAATGATCCCCAAATCTGATGACGACTATCGCAAACGAAAAACTGACAATGATTTACGGATATGCACCTGGAACGTCCGAACCCTTAATTGGGATGGTGCCTCTATCCAACTGATAGATATCTTAGAAAGATACAAAGCTGATATCACTGCAATCCAAGAAATGCGATGGAAGGGACAGGGTTGCTTACGGCAAGCATCCTGTGATATCTACTACAGCGGCCATGCGGAGAAGCACGAATTTGGATGCGGATTCGTAGTTGGCAAGCGACTACGGCATCATGTCCTGCGATTCACACCTGTGAACGAACGACTTGCCATAATCCGTGTCAAGGCAAGATTCTTCAATATAAGCCTGATTTGTGCGCACGCTCCGACAGAAGACAAGGACGATGAGACCAAAGACAGCTTCTACGAGCGCCTTCAAGAGGCCTATGAGCGCAGCCCCCGCCACGACATAAAAATCGTGCTTGGTGACTTCAACGCCAAGGTGGGAAAAGAAAATATCTTTGGTCCAACAGTCGGAAAGTTCAGCCTCCACGACAATACCTCCGATAACGGAATGAGGCTGATTGACTTTGCCGCAGCGCGAAACATGGTCGTTAGTAGCACTAGATTCAAGCATCTCGATATTCACAAAGCAACTAGGCTGTCTCCTGATCAAAAGACGCGTAACCAAATTGATCACGTTTTGATTGACGGAAGGCACTCTTCCAGTGTTTTAGATGTACGCACGATCCGTGGTGCCAATATAGACTCGGATCATTATCTTGTCGCAGCCAAGATCCGTACACGCCTGTGCGCAACGAAGAATGCGCGCAATCCAGCACAGAGAAAGCTAGACGTCGAAAAGCTGCAATCAAAACAAACAGCCGAAGACTTCGCTACTCGACTCTCACTCCTGCTTCAAGAAAGCACTCCTCCGATCGACGATATATGCGCGCAGTGGAATCACATTTCCCACTCTATGCGTACGGCTGCCGAAGAAGTGATAGGCTATCACCGCCCTCGCCGAAACCAGTGGCACGACCAAGAGTGTCGCGACGCCACTGCAGAAAAAGACGCCGCCTACAAAGCCACCCTGCAGTCGGTTGTAACGCGTGCTGCTAAAGAGCGATACAAAGAGAAGAGGAGGGAAGAGAGACGCATTTTCAGGCGAAAGAAAAGGGAAGCAGAAATGTGTGAGTGCGAGAAAATTGAGATGCATGGTGACAGGAATGAGGTCCGAAAATTTTTCGAAAAAATAAGACGCCTGGCCGATGGTTTCAAGACCGGGGCCTCTTCCTGCAAGGATGAAAATGGGAATCTAGTGACAGATATCCAGAGTACACTGATGATGTGGAGGGAACACTTCTCTAGGCTTCTGAATGGTGACGACGACAACAATCCCGCCAATAGAGATGATATCCCGGAAATCCCAATTGTGGACGACAGCGTTGAAGTTCCGCTGCCCGACCATAGTGAAGTCTTGAAAGCTATAGCTCGGCTTAAAAACAACAAAGCCGCAGGAGCCGGTGGCTTACCGGCTGAGCTCTTCAAGAATGGAGGCGAAGCTCTATTTAAATGCATTCATGAGCTTCTATGCAGAATATGGTCGGAAGAATGCATTCCAAACGATTGGAACCTCAGTGTGCTCTGCCCAATCCACAAGAAAGGCGATCCCACAATTTGCGCCAACTACCGTGGGATAAGCCTTCTGAATATCGCATATAAGGTCCTGTCGAGCGTACTATGTGAAAGACTAAAGCCCATCGTAAACCAGCTGATTGGACCTTATCAGTGTGGCTTCAGAGCTGGTAAATCCACCATAGACCAGATATTTACGCTACGACAAATCTTGGAGAAGACCCTAGAAAAACAGATCGACACACACCATCTTTTTGTCGATTATAAAGCCGCCTTCGACAGTCCTATAAGGAATTATCTATACTCCGCCATGTCTGAATTTGGTATTCCTGCAAAGCTCATCCGTCTTTGCAGAATGACACTGAGCAACACCAGCAGCACAGTTAAGATCGGGAAGGATCTCACTCCTCCATTCGATACCAAACGAGGTTTCAGACAAGGTGATTCCTTATCGTGCGACTTTTTCAACCTGATGATGGAGAAGATCATCCGAGCTGCTGATTTGAGACGCAGCGGCACGATATTCTACAAAAGTATTATGCTGCTGGCGTATGCTGATGATATCGATATCATTGGCCATAATACGCGCGAAGTCAGTGCAGCATTCTCCAGATTAGCGAAAGAGTCGAGTCGAATGGGTCTTGCAGTGAACGCAGATAAGACGAAATACCTAGTGTCAAAAAATAAACAGTCCCAGCGTCTTGGAAACCACGTCACTGTTGACAACATCTCCTTCGAGGTTGTTAAGGACTTCGTCTACCTGGGATCCAGCATTAACTCTTTCAATGATATTAGTATTGAGATAAAACGAAGGATAACTCTTGCCAACAGGTGTTACTTCGGGCAGAGTAGGCAATTGAGAAGCAGAGCCCTCTCTCGACGAACAAAACTCACGCTCTATAAGTCACTAATCATGCCCGTCCTATTATATGCAGCACAAACCTGGACGTTGAGCAGTTCTGATGAAAAGACTCTGGGAGCCTTCGAGAGAAAGATCCTTCGTAAAATCTTCGGTCCAATCTGCGTCAATGGCGAGTACCGAATTCGATGGAACCACGAGCTGTATGAGCTGTACGCTGACATCGACATAGTTAAGCGCATTAAAATCGAGCGGCTCCGCTGGCTAGGTCATGTTGAGCGAATGGAAAACGACGCTCCAGCGAAAAAAATATTCGATTCGGTGCCCGGTGGTGGTCAACGCAGAAGAGGACGCCCACATCTTCGTTGGAAGGATCAGGTGTTGGATAACCTGACCACGCTTGGTGTTTCCAACTGGCGCCAGCAAGCGCAGAACAGAAATGGCTGGCGCAATTTCTTATACGAGGCCAAAACCGACTTACGGTTGTAAGCGCCAGATAAGTAAGTAAGTAAGAATTTTTGCGAAAAAAATATCTCTTTCGTACAGCACTTTATTATTAAAATTCATAGAAACAGCATTTTTTTTTTGTGAAATTAAAGAAAAATAAAAGAGTTTGCTTCGCTATATGCTTAATTTTGTATTTTAAGGGATTTATTTTTATACAGTCTTATTCTACGCGAAATTGTACTGCGAAGAAGTGGAATTTGTTTTTCATTTCCAACAAGGCAAATAGCTGCTAAAATTCAATGAATGTCGGCACAACAAAATTCGATCACTGCAACTTTAAAAACGAATTAAAAAAAAATTGTGACGACATTGAGAGGTCAGACCAGGTACGACGGACACACAACATGTCGCTCTTTAAGAATTTCTATAAAGTTTGGTTGTGCTTTTTTTAGTCGTCACTCGGTGTTTCAATAAATTAACATCTCAGCACAGAACTAACACCTTAGTTAGTCCATTAAATTGTCCTTCGATTATCTGCTCTATTCTGTTCAGCCGCTAGACATCTCTTACTCTGTTTATTTGACGCACCTTTAACTATGCACTGTTTGTTTGTTTGTCACATTTTGCTGTTGTTTGCTTAAAGGTAGCAAGCAACGTGTTAAATTCAAGCAAAGTGCTGCCTGTAACAAACCCCATACCTCCCCCTGTCCACACTATCAAGTTAATAAATCAGCAGGAAGGCCGCATCAGTGCGAAAAAAAATTTTTTTTCTTCATTGCCCAGACGCAACAAGAGCAAAAAGCAACAAAAATAATAAAATCAATAAAAATTAACGCCGAGAAGTGGTGTGGCGCTTTGGCCGCAGCAGCAGAAGCAGCAGAAGCAGCAGCGGCGGCAGCAGCTGTTTATTTGCTTAAATGTCGGCGCCAGCATTCTTGGCGAATTAAATAAATGGATCTGAGTTGGTTGTTTTGTTGTTTTGTTTATTTTATATAATGTGTGTTCACTGTTTGTCGTTGTTGTTGTTGCATTTATTTGAAATTTGCACTCAAGTCACGGCAGCAGATCGTTATGGTAATTGTTATTATTTTGTTGTTGTTGGCTGAAATGTGGAATCCAAAAAAAAAAAACAAAAAAGTAAAAAATTAATATAAGGCATTTATTATAAAAGAATATTGCTTTAAACAGGGTGTTTAGTAGAACCAGATGTCTCAGAACCAAAATTTTTATTTTATTTTCAGATTGAAAAATAAGGAAATCGTTTTTTTACGAACAACGGAAATTGACTGATAATCAAAAGTTTCTTTCCGAATTAAGATTGAGTATTTTTATAAACTGTGGCGTCCGTGGCGTAGTTGGTTAAAGTGCGTGGCCGCTATGTCAACGAACTTTGGAGACCCAGGTTCGAACCCCAGCAGCGACAGAAAATGATTTGAATTAAAATAGTTTTTCTGTACTGCCGCCACCTCTCTGCAGACAATGGCAAACCTCAGAGAGTAATCAAAATGCCATGTAAAGCTTCTTGAGAACGAGAACATTCCGTTCATCGCCGTTCGGAGTCGGCGTTAAGCATGTAGGTCCGGTTCTCGGTCAATTGTGTACAAACTTAATAACACGCACAACACAATTGATCATAAGAAGCTAGGTCAAAGTCCTTTCAAGGGCTGAAATGGCCAGTCATTTATTTTTTTATTTTTATTTTTATAAACTAAGGTGCGTTTCATATTTATAGCCCACCCAATATTCTTTTGTGATTTCTTTTATAAAAATAAAGAAATCAGTTTCCGATTAATTAAGAACAAAATAGTTAGCACTGTTAGGCTAGTAGTTGACTATGACAGCCCTGTTTAGTCATGCTCTTCGAACTCCCGTTATATTTAAACAAAACGTGTGATTTGTTATTTTAAGGTGGTTTCATAATTATAACCCAGTCGCAGTTTTTTCCTAATAAAAAAGAGGTTTGTACAGGGTTTTCCAGTGGGGACTTGACAACTTTGAATTAAATTTGTGAACACACCCTTCAGCTGTCACTGTCAATTTATTCAGTAAACTCAAAATTTTCATCATGGTAAAGAACACGAACGAACAACGTCTGCAAAGTATAAAAATGTAGTACCGAAATTCGGAGTCGGTGATGGCAACTTTAAGAGCGTTAACTGCAATTTTCGGTCGTAATTCTCACCCTAGTGGACAGACAATAACAAGTTTGGTGCAAAAATTTTAGTCTACATATTCGTTGTGTGATGTTGCCGTGCCAGTGAGACAAAGGGTTGGTCGAAGTGTTGAAAATATCGCTGCCGTTCAGGCGTCCGTAGCAAACGATCAATTCCACGGCGTTCTTAAGAATTGGACATCGCCCAGACCACTCTATGGCGAATTTTGCGTAAGGATCTTGGTTTACACCCATACAAGATCAAGCTGACTCGAGAATTGAAGCCGATGAACTATTTATAGCTACGTATGTTCTCCGATTGGGCTCTGGAAAAGATGCACCAAGATGATGAATTCCATCGCAAAATCATCTTCAGTGACGAAGCTCATTTTCGGCTCAATGGTTTCGTCAATAAGCAAAATATGCACTATTGTTCGGGTGAAAATCCACATGTGCTTCATGAATCACCACTTCATCCACAAAAAATAGATTTTTTTTGCTGTTTGCATGCCATCGGCGTCATTGGACCATATTTTTTCGTCGACGATAACGATCGTAACGTTACTGTGAATGGTCATCGTTATCGCGCCATGATTACCATTATTTTTGGCCCAAATTAATATGGACTTTGACGACATGTGGTTTCAACAGGATGGTGCCACAAGCCACATCACAGCAGTTCCAGTCGATTTATTGAAGAGTAAGTTTGATGAGCGTGTTATCTCAAGAAATGGGCCAGTGGACTGGCCGCCTCGTTCGTATGACTTAACCCCTCTAGACTATTTTCTTTGGCCAAGTCATTGCTCTATGCCAACGAGCCGACGACGTTGGAAGAGCTTAGAGCCAACATTGAACGCGAAATAGCGGCCGTTTCGGCCGAAATGAGTGGCCGAGTCATCGAAAATTGGGTCCAACGAATCGACCGCTGCATACGTGCTCGCGGTGGCCATTCCATTCATAAATGTTCTGATTGTACTTCCAGCCGATAATACAGTTTTTGAAATATCTTATATGGTTTGCGTTTTATTTAAAAAAAAAGTTCTCGACTCCTTAATAGAAAACCCTTTATTATGTAACATTTTTCTTAGAATTACAACTAATAGTGTTATATCTGACCTAGATATGCCGCGTGGTAAAACTTTGTCTGAATTAGAAAAAGGCAAAATTTTGGCTCGGGCTTCTGAAAACATTTCAGTTAGGGAAATTTCAAGAAAACTTGAACGCAGCTGACTCGTGATCGCTAATTTTCTTAAAAATACGAAAGAATATGGTAAAAAAAGCGACCCCGACGTAAGAGAAGGATATGCAAGAGGGAGGAGCGTGCAAGCATATGTGAGGCAAGTAACTGGACATCCAGTTGTTCTCGTCTGGCAAGAAGTTGCAACACCAAAGTGTCAAAAACAACAGTTTGGCGTGTGTTGTAACGATGCCCTGATATTTGTCGAGCTAAAATTAAAGAAATTCCAAGGCTCCATAAACGGCATAAAACCGCGAGACTGGAATTTGGTGAACAAGATATGGATACTGATTGGTCCTCTATAAGTGAAATGAATTACAGAAGTGTTATTTGCATAAAATTTACGTTTCTGCTTGCAGGTCATATTTTCTGATGGAAAAAAATAGAACCTTGATGGACCAGACGGCTCACACTTTTAATGGCAAGATTTGCAAAAAGAACCTCGCTATTTCTTAAAGCGGAACTTTGCTGGTGGGTCAGTAAAGGTCTAGGGTGCGTTTTCAGCGCAAGGAATTCCGGAAATCCAGTTTACGTCATCTAGGATGAATAGTGCCGAGTACATCACTGTGTTACAAAGCAGTTTACTACAATTTTTACGACAAAATCATTATCAAAACTGGATTTTCCAGCATGACAATGCCCGAATACACACTAGCTCGGAAACAACTGCTTGGCTCGCGCAAAAAAAAATTAAAACATTGCAGTGCCCAGCATGCTCCCTAGACCTAAGCCCAATAGAAAACCTATGGGGAATAGTGGTTCGTCACATTTATGCTGAAAATCACCAAAAACAACAACGTTGGTAAGTTACGAAATGCCTGGAAGAATTTGGACGCCGATATTTTACAGAATTTAATTTCTTCCATGCGTAAAAGAGTTTTTGAAGTAATAAAGGCTAAAGGGAGCCATATTCACTTGTAAATGCTGGTTTTTTATTTTGAAAAGTTTTAAAATTCAAAGAAATGAAGCCTGGCTATATATATGAAACGCTTCATAATAAGATATTTAAATTTAATTGGTCTCGATTTTAAATATATTCAGTTATTATGATCTAAATACTGAATTTATCTTTTTCTCTATTTATTTTAATTAGAATAGAACAATTCTGAAACGTTGGAGTGAAATATATCAACATTATCGGGCTGGGTTATAAATATGAAACGCACCTTACTTTCTGCCTTAAGTAATCGTAACTTTTATATAAAAATTAATGGGGAAATTTCAAACTTATGTTCAATTAATGCTGATGTCCTGTAAGGTAGCGTTTTGGGGCCAGTTGTCAAGACTATTTTCACAGCCGACTTGCCAGTAAGCGATGATATCCACATAGCAACTTATGCAGATGACACGGCCATTATAGCAATTAACAGAGCTGTGAAAGTGTGAATTAATTTTCACTTTTCATTTTCTTATATAAATTTTCAAAAGTTAAAATCCATTTTTGTAGCATTCAGAGTGTGAACTTTAGGCTGATTAAAATTGTTTTCAAGACATGAATTGGAAAACGTAAGGAATTCACACTAAATTGAAATTTTAATGAATGCAGTCATCGATGGGTGCAGCCGAATTGAAATTTTAATGAATGCAGCCGCAGCCATCGCAGCCTTAAAGATTTGTTGTTGCGTCTGAAGTTGTTTTGTGTGTATGTGTATGTGTGTGTGACTGTCGGGCCTGACTGTGATGGGTTGCCATTGGCTTATATCATATATAGAAAATGTATTATACAGGGTGTCCGGACTTGAGATGCTAATCCGGTAAGGGGTGATTCCTTGGCTTATTTTAAGCAAAAAATTGTATGGTAGGCAATAGCAACAGCGGATAGAGGCAGCAGCTGAGCAAATCAGAGAGGAGTTAGCTAATATTAATATTTCACAAACTATTGAGAAACGGGCATTTGCCTGTATTCAATCTAATGGAGGATATTTTGAACAATTATTGTAACTTCCAATTATTATTTAATTATTTTTATTGTAATTTTTAATGTTAATATTATTTAGAAATAGTATTATTAAAGAGAATTAAAAAATATGTTTATTTCATTAATTAGTACATAAAAATTTATTAGTAAAAAAAAAATTAAATAGGGAATATTTTTGAAAAAAAATCATTTAAATAAGACGTCACATGAAAAAAAAGTAAAAACTTTGTATGGAAACTTTGTAGGAGATACTTCAAGGGTGTCAGTAAAAATAAAAAAGTAAAAAAATAATGGGGCAAATTTTTGATAAAAAAAATGTTTAAAAATTAAAAAAATTTTGACTTTGCAGAGACATATCTCCACACCCTATTTTCAATTTCCAACTATTATGGTACCGAAATGTGGCGTCCGTGGCGTAGTTGGTTAAAGTGCGTGGCCGCTATGTCAACGGACTTGGAAACCCGGGTTCGAACCCCAGCAGCGACAGAAAATTATTTGAATTAAATAATTTTTCTGTACGGCCGCCACCTCTCTGCAGACAATGGCAAACCTCAGAGAGTAATAAAAATGCCATGTAAAGCTTCTTAAGAATAAGAACATTCCGTTCATCGCCGTTCGGAGTCGGCGTTAAGCCTGTAGGTCCATTTCTCGGTCAATTTTGTACAAACTTAATAACACGCACAACACAATTGATCATAAGAAGCTAGGTCAAAGTCCTTTCAAGGGCTGAAATGGCCAGTTAATTATTATAATTATTAAATTATGGTACCGAAAGAAAGCCAGATTAATATCATATCCAACAACCATATCAAGACTATCGTAGGTCTGATATTTTGGAGGCTATGGTATTATCTTTGGTAGCACCTATTTTACCGAACACATTTTTTTAAACACGCTGTATCTCAGTGGATGTTCAAAATAGATCCCCCCCACCATACAATTTTTTGTTTAAAATAAGCCAAGGAATCACCCCTTGCCGGATTAGGATCTCAAGTCCGGACACTCTGTATAAAAGAAATTGTAGAAGTTAATTTTTATAAGTTTTGTTAATAATATTTATTGTTAATAAGCACTTTATTATTCAAGAAAATGCCAAAAGAAAGACAAAAACATGTCACCCAGATCGGCTTTGGAAACCAAATGACAACATAAATGCAAAATGCTGCTTTATAGTTAGTAGTATCTCATGGTAATAAATAAAATTTCCAGTGTTTCAGAGTTGAAAAGAATGATAATACTGAATGCATTCATCATATTTTTTAAGCCTTAAAGTATGGGATTGATATTTCCATAAGCCCCATTTCTTACAGATCATTGGGTGTGCATTATTTTATCTTTAAGGCCCTTTTTAAAAAAATTCTTATTTGAAAACGCAAAGAATAATTGAAAACTTTTTTTATTTATTGTATTACAAAAGGTTCAAAGTAAATAAAAAAATTTTGTTTGCCTCGATACGTGGGCTGTTCAAAAAGTAATGAGACTTCAAAGTTGGTGGTGAAAAAAAAGGTGTCGTCACGGCGGCCACGATTCCGGGTCTCCGGAGCGATTGAAATGAAAAAAAAAACGGGGTTATAATCAGTATAGATGTAATTTTCGGGTGAACCTCAAACTTAGTTTTGTGATTTTTTTTGACAAAATGGCGGCCATTCAAAAAAAAAATTTCAATTTCGGGTTTTTTTTTGTAGTTTAGTGTAAAAAAAAAAATAGTAAAAAATTTTTTAAAATTATGGTCGAGGTTCACCCGAGAATGGTGACAATTCTGCGTCGATTTTACTTTGTTTCATGAAAATCGGTTCAGTTGAACTGGAGATATCATGGCCGCCAGTTCGAAAAACGTGGGTTCGAGATAAACGCGTTTAAAGTTTGAAGTAATTTTTTTGGGACAAAAAAAAAAAAAATCAAAAATGTTTAAATGCAGTTTTAAAGAGCTGACAATTCTCCGTCGAATTCACTTTGTATCATCAAAATATGTGTGCAAACACGTTTTTACCTAACAATAAACATTTTCAACGGAATTCGGTGGTTACTTTATGCCGCTTCGTTCGAAAATGAGTCGAAAAATATAGCTCATTTTGACGAAGATCTTGCTTCACAAAAAAGGCCGTATCTTCTAAAGTATTTCGAATTTCTAAAAATCCTTTTAGGGGCATATTCACAACTACCCAAGCTATAAATAAATGCAAAAAACAAAAGTCGAAAAAAAAAAGTTGCTCAATGAGAAGACCGCCTTAAAGAATGATGATTTGTTTGTCTGTAATTCATTAACTCAATAGAAGCATACGATTGCAATCTGGTTGATGCAGCTTTTGAATCCATTAAGGGTGTGTGAGTTTCGAAATGATTCAACCCTTTTACAGCTCTGGCAATTAGTAATATACCAGGAGAGGCATCTTCCCAAATGCCTTCAAAATTTCTATATTTTATAAAATTCTATTTGTATTTACCTTCGTTTCTCAGTCTGTCCATTGCTAGAGGCTGGTAGGGCGGTGGAGCAGTTTCTAAAAAAAAAGAATTAATAGAAAAAATTGGTTATTACGAGAGAAAATTTGTGACATCTTAACAAGAAATAACAATAAGTATTCGAACATGTTGAAATACTGATAAATTATTAAGAGCGCTCATATATATGACTCTTAAAAATGGCCGAAAAGTTTAACGAGAAGAAAAATCAACTGAAATTTGTTAAAAAAAAACAGTATTTTAACAAATTAAGCTATTTTAACCACAGTTGAGAGCACAGCTGAGATGGTAATAAAACTCCTGCGTGACAAAATTCTTTCTAAAATAAAAAAAAGCGTCATAAAAGTCACAATGAAATAAACTATATTGGCAATCGAAGTCAGCCTTCGGATTGGCAGAATTTAAAGAAAAACTAACAGCTATTTCAATCAGTAACTCAGAAAAAAAAGCAACCATACAAATGAAAGCGAGCTGGTACAGCTCGTATGAATATAATTTATTTCAGTACCATATTGTCCCAAAGCTGGTCCATAAAAATCATTAAACGCATCCCACTTAAAAATTTCTATGAATGATATCCAACCATACCAGAAAATCATGCTTAAGGCTCCACAAAGGTATCTACAAGTTTAACATTCTTTGTGTTTTGTTTTTGTTTTTGTTTTTTTTTAATCTTATGAAATTTTTAAAAGCTCCAAATCACATCATCGTGTAACCGTTAGTGAGCTGTTTTTATTCATGGCTACTGCCAAATACACAAGACGGTGTCATGTCCAGAAAAAAAAAAAGAAAAAAAACCTAAGCATAAAAAACAACGTTATTCTCCATATGAATGTGTTTTTTTTTCTTTCAACTTTTCAATGTTTGTATGTAGTAGGTATGTATGTCGGCAGCACTACTTCAGGCTCTGGTTTCATTCAATAATGTTATTCATTCATAACTGGCGATGGCCGGTTGCTTTAAATAATGCCATGTTTATTATTTTTTATTTTGATTTTTTTTTTTTTTTTTGTTAAGAAAACTACGCGTGTTTCCGCTCACCTGATACTTAAAACAAATTATTTATGTTTTCTTATGGATTTGATATACAAACGTATAGATTTACATGCTTGAAAAATATATGTATATCCAAAAGCAACTAAATCAAAACAACAACAAAGCTGAAACCAAATTTCAAGCTTGTTGACAAAACTGGCATTGATCATCATCATCAAGATTATCATCATCACCATCGTTTCTATTGATTCAGCGTATAAAACAGGGTTCGAAGATATAACTCTAGCCACGCGCTAATCTCTGAACGCCTTTGATCAAAAGCTTCAATAAAGACCAAATACAGTGTTGTGCAAAATCGAAGCAACTATTCCTTGATATTTAAATAAAGTCATTAATTCATGTTTATGACCGCTAAGTTTATTAAGAACACGTTTTGCTTTGAAGTTTAAGTAGTTTTTATCTATTCTATAGTAACATGGATAAAAAAATCGAAACATTTATTCTTCTTTAAAGTAGAATAATAAAAACAGTGCTCGTAATATGCTCTAAAAGAAGCAAATTTACTTAATCGACTTCAAGTTTAAAAATTACAGTTAAACTATAAAATAAAATACAATAAAAAAAACTAGTAAGAAATGATCTTCGACTGGGCCGAAGTTAAAATACCCCCTCGGCCGAACCAAAGTATATTCGAAGTCTTAAGGGGGGAAATATACCCAGAGGCCGAAAAAAGGTCATGTTTGTGAATTTCTTTAAGGTAACCTAGGGGATATTTTTAAATGAAGGCTTAATACCTTAAAATATACACACTCAAGAGTATGTTTAGTTTTTTTTTATTAAAAAAATTTAATATTAAGGTAGATACAGCACTTTTTATAGAGCACTCTGAAAAAAAGTTGAAATGCGGTGACCAAGATTGCTCCTCCAAAATTCAACTGAAACAAAAAAATTAAATATATTATTAAACTAGATACTTAAAACTCATACTTATCATAGAAGATTTTAAAAAAATATTGATTTTTCACAAAATGGCGGACTTCCGAACGTAAATTAACGATTTTCGACCAAAAATTCATCAATATTTTGCCTATAAAAAATGAACGAAGCTACGAAAAAAAAGTCCTATGACAAGTACGAAATTATTATAAGTAAAAGAAGCCTGCAAAAAAATCAAAACGATCGGTTCACTGAGTTTCAAGAAATCTTGGTCACCGACTTTGAAAACATGGTTTTGAGAAAAACGCATTTGAAAATAATAAAAATTTAAAAATTTGAAAATAATAAAAATTTTTGTATATTTTTCCATACACCTGAACATATGACCTTTAAGGGAGTGCCGAAGAGGGTTAATATGTATCACCGACCCCCATTACTTTTTCAAAAGCAAAATTTTTGCCTTTGACACCTATTCTCTCCGACCACTTCTTACGGGGGCTCCCATACAAAAACGTATCAAATTTCCTTTTTCGTGTGATTTTTTCGTTTCATCGAGTTTCAAATCACAACGGTGCTAAAGAAGTTTCACTTCAAAAGTACGTCTAACTAATGAGCGGAAAGATCGTTAACTTATCTCTGAGTATCTCAAGAACCGTAAGCATTCCTCTTCTACCCTCGATGTTGTCCTGTCGGATGAAATTGGTAAAAGCGTTAGCGTTCGACAGTCAGAAGAAATCTCATGGAAGCAGGTTTGAAAGGACAAAAGACCCAAAAGAATCCGTGGCTTTTAGAAAAAATTACAAAAAATGTTTTGAATGGGCTCTCCGGTACCAACACTTCATAGAAGATTGGTCGAATGTTCTGTGGTCCGATGAATATAATTTCGAGTTGAGCTTAAATGCATTATTTTTAAAGTAACAATAGTCACTACTTCTTACCAAAGTACGATTTTAAAAATGTGTTGGTATTTCTTTCCTACAGGTATTTGGAACACCTAATGTGACATTATAGAGGTGACGCGTTGGTGAGGAAACCACCCAGATTGCGTGGTTATCATCCAGATTGAATAAGAATTAGGATTAGGAAAGGGATGAGTGTTAGGATTTGAAAGTAGTGTCGGCCGTGGGGCAGTGGGTAGAGTGTGTGATCCATACGCCAGAGAACCCTGCCTCAATTCCATCTGACACAGAAAGTTTTTTCAATTGTATTAATTTTTCTGTTCTCTGAAAAGTTCGGTCAAAGTCCTTTCAAGGGCTGAAATATCCAGTTTGTTTTTACTTATTTTTTTAAGGCTTTAAACACAGATTAGGACCAGGAATAATATAAGGAGTAGGACAAAGATTTGGACAAAAAATTAGAGCATGGAATCGGAGAAGGATTAGGACAATAAGTCAGATAAGTATTGGGACTAGGATAAGGATAAAGATTTAGACACACCAAAGGCAATACTTATCACAAGATTGGGAAAAAGGGTAAGGTCCAGAAACGGGACAAGGAATAAAACAACAATACTGCATAACACAAAAAAAAAACAAGGTTCCGACAACGGATTCTGGCAGAAGAAACAAAAAAAAACCTGTGTATCGGCGTTTGGACAGTTTACGTCTGAAATTTATTTTAGGGGGAGGGGGGGGGGGGCAATAGTAATAGCAACACCTGCACTTTAGCTGATAAGATCCGTGACGTTACAACAAAAAAATTATGAAAATCAACATCAAAACAAAAATCAAATTTAATACCAGGTCCGTCGCTCCCTTATATGTGGTTTTTTTGAAGCTTTGAACCAAGGATTTCAGGTGGAATACCTATTCAGTCAAGTCTGTCTGCCTTGATTCGAAATGGGGTGATAGATTAGTGGGAGGGAAGGAGCAATCAAGTGAAACATGTGTAGAATGTTCTAAGTATGGCGGAAAGCCGTAGAAACATGTAAATTTGAATCTGAGGCAAGTGTTATGCCTTCACCTCAGTCAATTCAAGTCATAAGGCAATCTCATCCACAAACTTTTCTACAACAAACTACAACTTCAAGTCGTAAATATTGATGAGTTTTTAATTTCAATTGATCAGAAATCAGGTTAGGAAATAGCAAATTCGAAAGGTTAAACCATAGGACCATGATCTGGTTGGAATTCGAACCCGGGACCTCTGGGGTGGCAGTCGAGCACGCTACCTACTCGACTACCGAGGCCGCAATAAAAATCAGGTTTGAGCTGAAATATGCTGGACATTGTTTCGATAACGATATACCTAGAATTGCCTAAAGAGCTAAAGAAAAATGTACTAAATAAAAGCTTAGGTACTTAAATTCACAAATTTGTACTGATATCCTCATTAATAGAATTTTAGTTTTTATGGTAACTTATGGTAAAATTTTACGTAACACATTTTTTCATACAAACTTACCCCATAAAATTCGATTTGTGGGACAATTTAGCACCAATTCTGACACATTTTAAGTTTTGATTTATTTCTGGAGTACAAGTTGAATTTTGAGCTTCGATGTATTTGGGGACTTATAGTAGAATTTTATGACAAATATTTTTGTTGGACATTTTAAGCGGTTATATTCCAGTTTTATGGGGATTTATTGTCATTTTTCACAAAAGGGACAAAAAAGACCCATACATGATGAATTAGAGGGTTAAAATATTACAAAAACTTTTCCTCGTAGTATTTTACATAAATCTACTCTACACATCCCATACCTAAAATGTAAGGAGGGTCACTTGGTTTCCTATACCGATTCAAAATTAGAATGTACAAAAGGGGAGAAATTTTAACCCCCCCTAAAATAATACTCTGAAGTAAGCTTTCAAAACGTCGATATACGTATACTTTGTTTTTTGTCCCCTTTGCCAGAATCCGTTGTCGAGACCTTGTTATTTTTGAAAAAGTTGCATTTTGTTGAACAGTGCAATTTGGTACACTAAGAACAATATTTAGAACAAAAAATGTAAAAAGAAGTCGGGCAAGAATTAGGAAAAGAATTGGAACATGGAAAAGGTCACAAATTCGGACATTAATTAAATCAAAAATTTTAGACAAGAACTATGACAATAATTAGGAAATATTAGGGGTACCCATAAGTAATCAATTATTTTTAGTTGGCAACATTTTCCTCAATCTAATTCAAGCTTTTAACGTGTAAAGATATGTATGTTTAATTGTGCAATTGCATAACGAATTGTTGGTAAAACGGCCAGTTTGGTCAACAGAAAGGAAGTCATTTTGCAACATGATAATGCCAGACCCCATCCAGCAAAATAAACTCAAGAAAAATAAAGCAACTGGGCTGGGAAGTTTTACCACATCCCCCGTATTCTACCGATATAGCACCATCCGATTTTTCTTTATTCCGATCCATGGAACATTCTCTTAGAAATAAAAATTTTAGAGTTATAGGTGATGTGTGAGCTCACCTGGAATCTTTTTTTCATCAAAGACAACTGAATTTTACAAAAAGGGAATTGAGACTCTTTCAGCAAAATGGCAAAAGGTCATAGATAACGACGGAGATTATATCATTGACTTAATGTATAATTAAATAGAAAGTAAATTAGTTTCTTTGGTTTCCACTAACTAATTGACTACTTATGGGTACCCCTAATATATAAGAATAAGAATCAGGATGAGAACAAGTTTGGCTAAAAATCAAAAGAATGGGACTAGAATAAGGACAAGGAAAAAGATACGATATCAAGTCAAAACCTTCGGCTGGGTCAACGATATACTGTTACTGTAGGAAAATGTTTCGTTGATTCATATTTGTTAAAAACTTTAATGAAAGCTTTTTAATATTACAATAACTATAAAAGCTTTAATGTTAAATCATTTTTTCTTTTATTTCTGCGCTTTTAAAGAACAATCGACACTTTATTCAAATAGTAAAAACGAGTTACTTTTATATTTTGCACAATACTGTAAAAAATACCGATACAGCTACAGTCGAAGATGCTATTAAAATCTATTGCATTGCTTTTGTTTTGTGTGTTTGTGGATTTGTTGATCCATCAGAAAAAAAAGAAACAAAAAGCCAAAAAACAATATGGCTTCTTTTGTAAACTTAATAAATGTCAAGCGGTTTTTTTTTTAATGAACCTCCTAAGGTGTGCCCACATTTAAGTATTAACGATTGCTTTAATGGATTTCAGTTTTTTTATTATATTAAATGTTTTAAAACGTTATCATTTTTTAAAATTATGCGGATTTTGCAGAGCAGAATGCAAATAAGAGATGAAGCATATTAAAATAACATTAATATTTAAGGCATAATAAAAATTAGTTAACAAATATTTATAAATTTAAGCCAATTATTATGTTAAAGTTGCCATTTAAATTTTTATTTATTCTTGAAAGATAGAACAAAATAATCAAGAGAAAGAGTAAAATATATGCATAGAAGCAGCTCTATGCTGCCGATGTGTTTCCCGATATAATTTGCAGCAAATTTTCAAGATTAATGTTCTTATAACAAAGCGGCCCAAAAAGTTTACTAATGACCTTTGCTAATTTGGAACCAGGCGTGGATTTGGTTTTAATCAACGGGGAGGTATTTATGTGTGTATGAATTTCTTAAATTTTTTTAATGGTACATATTTTCTAGAAAACTGTGGTAAAAGTATTCATTTACAATAGAAAAATAATCTACAATGAGCGTTATGCGAATGTATTGTTGCATTTAAGTGATGAAATCAAGAGAAAACTTCTGCATTTGGCAGAAAATCAAGTTGTTTTCACTATAATAATGCATCAATTCATACATCCGTTATATCGATCTATCGCTCAAACTCAATGAGCAAAGTTCGTATTTACGAGTATTTTACACGCAGCCTCCTCATCATATCTAATCCCCTGAGACTATTTCCTGTTGACAAATTTTGGATAAATGTCACGGTGACTATTTGACCACAATCATGTCGTTGCTGTGTCGGCAGGCAGAGCGCTGGCAGAGACAATAAAAACCTTATGGGAGAAAATTGTGGCAGACTCACACGGTTATTGCCAATCAAGCAATCTAATCTAATCATTTTGTTGTTGCTTTCAATGTGAAACTGTCAAAAAGTCTGAGAGCCAGAGCGGATGAACACCGATTGCAGCAATCAAATCAAGTAATTATCAGTGTAGTAAAAAGAAATCCATTATTTTTGCATGAAGTTGAAGGCTTTATTTATCGTAGTTTTCCGATAACGATGACGTAATGATCCGATTTACCTCAAATATGCACCGTTTTGATCGACAACTTGTTGCCATTTTGAAGGTAATTTCATTATGCCTCTCTCATAAAAACCCTCGACTTTATTGGCAAAGAACTGGGAGAGTCGATTTTCACATGCTTTTCTTGAGACGAAGTTCTCACCAGCAAAATCATTCGCCATAGACAGGGACAGGTGGTAATCACTTGGTGCCAGGTCCGGACTATAGGGTCGACGCATAAGAACCTCCCAACCAAGCTCCCTTAGCTTCTGGCGAGTCACTATTGATGTTTGTGGCCTGGCGTTGTCCTGTTGGAACACAATTCCTCTCCTATTGGCCAAAGCTGGCCTCTTCTGGACGATTGCTTTCTTCAGACGGTCGAATTGTTGACAGTGCAGGTCCAAATTAAGAGTTTGGCCGTAAGGTGAGCAGCTCATAGTAGATAACTCCTTGCCAATCCCACCAAACACACAGCAAAATCTTTCTGGTCGTCAATCCGGCCTTGGCCACCGTTTGCGCCGGTTCACCGTGATTCGACCACAACCATTTTTGCTTGACGTTGTCGTAAGTGACCCAATTTTCATCACCAGTCACCATTCGCTTCAGAAATGGGCCGATGTTGTTGCGATTCAGCAGTGATTCGCAGATGAAAATTCGGTGCAAGAGGTTTTTTTGCCTTAACTCGTGTGTTACCCAGACATTGAGCTTCTTTTTGTATCCAGCCTTAATCAAGTGGTTCCAAACGGTTTTTTGTGCAATGTTTAGCTCCCGGGCAATCGAAACCGTGCTTATATGACGGTTGGACTCGATGATTTGCATGATTTTATTGACATTTTCGACAGTAAGCTTTCCAGACCGTGGTGCATCTTTAGCATCCAAATAACCGGAACGGAATCGATGAAACTCAAATTGAGCTTCACACAATTCGTACCTTTTACAATGCAGAAGAGCTTTTCGTCTTCGCCGCCCTGGTATAATAAAGAGCTTCAATCTTTGGGGCATACATTTAATTTCTAGGTCTTCTGCAGGCCCCGCGAGATAACTTCTCTTATCTTTATTAACATCTTTATGAATCCTATCTAGCCCATATCGAAACCAAACTTATCACTGATCCAAAAAAGTTTTACCAGTTCATTCATATTAAGAGGAAATCAGACAACTATCCGTCCACCTTTAAATTGACAGATAAATCTTCTGACGATCCTGAAATAATTGCAAATCTTTTCGAGATGTAAAAGAAAAGTTACGATATTTAAAGGACCATTACTCCTGCTATTGTGTAAAAAAAACTCGTAAATACTTTAGAGCATCCCCTTTTAGCTCTTTTCCAGCTCTATGTCTCAAACAATTTTTCTTAAGTTCTGGAAGAATTCGTACATTATACCTCTGCACAAAAAAGGGCAATAAATTATATCTCAAACTATAGACCTATCGCAAAACTATCATGCACACCCAAAATATTTGAAATTATACTCTACGACATTATGTTTTTCACTCCCCTATGTATATCTTTTCCCCAAATCAACATGGCTTTCTCAAGGAATTATCGACTACTACCAACATGGCAGAACTTGTTTCAAATACTCAATGTCGTTTGGAAAGTGGTTATAAAGTTGATGTAGTCTCTACTGACTTTAGCAAAGAGTTCGACAAAATCTCCCACACAGTCATCCTTCTTAAGCTAAAAGCTTTCAGCTTTCAACCCTCATTTATTGCTTGGATTAAATCTTACCTTGAAGAACGCCCGTGTCAGAGATTTGCGCAAGCCCAATCGTCATTTTTTGCCACTCGAATAACAATCGTCGTCAGCCACAATCGTTCACAAAAGCTCGAGTTCGTAAACAACGATTGGTGCTAAGCACAGTTTGTAACGATTGCGAATACATACAAGGGCACCATCCAGACAATGCAGACATTCGGATGCTTCGCTAAACACTCGAGTGTCTGTTGCTGCATGAATTCTTTTTTTTTGCTTTCGTTCTTTCCAACAAATACGCATTCTCCCGTTACTTTGAGAATGAGTGTTAGAAGAGTTGGGCATTTTTTTGTTCTCTGTTGTACTGCTTAATCTAAAAAACATTGCAAAAGGCTTGCGGCAACTCCAAAATATATTTTTTCTATTTTTTATAACAGAACTTGTTATCCCATAGCCATGCGTGTACGGCTCAAATCGATTTTTTTTTCACAAGAGATTTTTTCGTATGCAAAAAAATCAACACTGCAGACTGAGGTTAACATTTTTTCCTTGGTGCGAATGGACATAAAAGCATGAATTTTCCTTGTTTTTGGCGAATGTTGCTCATGTCTCGCTTCGTTGGATATTCTTGATTCGCAGGCATTCGTAATCGCGACCACTCGTACTCTATGGTATTCGTATCCTCAGCGATTGCTGCATGTATTCGCGCATTAATTTTAAATTCGGTGCTCGTATATTGAGGATACTTTCGAAACGCCATTTGAATGCAATCAACTTGTTCTCTGGTCCATATAATGTCATCTTTAGATTTTCAAAATCCGAGTTTTTTACAGAAACTTCTGGTGTACCTCAAGGCAGCCACCTTGGTTCTCTGTTATTCGTCTTAACAATAACCGATGTCGACGATGTCATCAAATTCTCAAATCAAAATTAATGGCAACAATGACTCTTGTCGCCTTCAAGATGACTTCATCAGTTTTTCTATTTAGTGCCAATAAAACTTCCTTGAACTCAATATCAGTAAATGCCAAGCAATCACATACTCCCGGAAGAGACTCCAATATCTATCACGTAGTTACTTAATAGGTTTTTGGCGAGCCTGTTCCCTCAGTAAATTCTTTGCAGGATTTGAGAGTATAATTTGCGATAAGGAACTCCCATATTGATAATGTCATTAGCAGAGCCAATTCTACACTTGGTTTTATAAAATAATGGTCTAACGAGTTCTCCAACCCATACGTTACAAAATCCCTCTACCTAACCTTTGTTAGGCATATACTTGAATAGCCATGTTAAAGCCAAGTTAGGTCACATCCCTATGTCTCTCATTCGTTGCCTATCGAAGCTGTGCAATATAGATTCTTTCTATCCACTTTACGTGACCTTCCTGGTTCCGATAGCTTCAATTTACCTCCTTATGCTGATCGTATGATATTGATTAACATGCAAATTCTTGAAAAACACAGGGTAGTTCTCTTTATTCATAAACTATTAGGCGGAACCATTAACTGTTCTACTCTACTTCACTACTAGTACTCTACTATCCCACACAACCTCAGGTCTGTACCTCTCTTCCATCTCAGCTTTTATTGCACCGGCTATAGATGCGGTGAAGCTATAACTAGGATGGTTCGTTTGACCAATAGCATAATCAATGAATTCAACTTTCATCTCAACAGATCCGAACTCCGAAATTACCTTCTTAGCTCCAACCCCACTTCCTCCCTCTTTAGATTCTGCAGATATAATTAGGACTTGGTATCTTCTTAAAAATAAATTTAAGATATGTTTTCATATGTAAGAGGATAGGGATAACCCTAAAAAATATCCTGGAATTAAGAAATTAATGTCATGTCATAATCTGCTACATACAACATTGGGTCTTGCTTGAATTTAACTTAACTGTCCTATTAGGAAGGCCTCACTCGAAAATTTATTTTTCAGGTCAGTGGGTAATGTGTCATTCATATTTTTTTTTTTCGCTTTGCTTTTTGACACACCCTGTCAAATGTTGCTTTAAAATATCTAAAGCAACAATCATGCTCTCACCGTACCACCGAACACCATAAGATCACAAGTAGAGAGGGACCTACGGATACCATATTGGCGGTCACTGCGCATTTCGTTATGTTTCAGATAATTTATATGGTCGAAATTGATAACACTTTCCATATCTTCGGAGCATACCGCAGAGGATTGGTAGTTGGCAGGGTTTGTGGCATCGCACTTCTTCAATTGCACCAAGTTAAAGGTAGATTATGCAGAGAAATGAGGACATTTCCCCCTATTTTGTACATGTTTTCTTTCTTAATTTCTGTTACCCTCCTGGTAAAGGGTCAAAAGATAACTGGACCCTTCGTATACATGCACATTAGACCGTACCTCGAAAAAAGTGCGCCGTATACCAGCGAATATGACGCATTTTTTCAAGACAATTACGAAAATTTTTTTTTTTTATTTTTACCAAACGTAGGGGTCACTCATTGACATATTTCTTCATAACTCTGGTGTTTACAGTCGGATTTTAAAGTTTGGTATATCAATGTTTTTGTCTCAAAGAGACCAATATGTCTTTTATAAAAGTCATTGACCTCAGGTGCACCGTTCTAGTACTTACCCTCAAGATCTCAGTTCCTACCATCCTAATGTGTCACTTTCATATCAAAAAAATAAAGCTCTTAAAATATCATTAATCTTTTGCTCAGGAAGTATATCGATATTTCCAGCAGAAATATTTTTAAAAAATTTTTGAAAATTTTTTGCCGAACGTAGGGCTAACTTTTTTCATTTTCATCATATCTTCGGTATTAAAAGTCTGATCATATTGAATGACATGTCGATGTTTTTGTCTGAAAGAGACCAATTATTTTTTCTCCAAAAAAAAAAACAAAAAAAAAATATTCCTGCCAGTCCTTGGAAGGCCTTAAATTGATTTTGAGGAATTTTAAAGCTCGTAAAAGAATAACATTGATATACCAAACTTTAAAATCCGACTGTAAACACCAGAGATCTGAAGAAATATGTCAATGCGCGACCCCTACGTTCGGTCAAAAAAAAATATTTTTTTTCGTAATTGTCTTGCAAAAATGCGTCATATTCGCTGGTATACGGCGCACTTCTAATGAACACTTGAACACAAATTGTATTGGGGAAAAAATGGTATTTCGACTGTCACAAAACAATAATTGCCACAAAATTGTAAGTATAATATTTAGAAAAAACTGACGGGAGACAGCTGAATTGACACTGCTATACGAGCCCCAATATGCAATTCGGCTGACATAGGTCAGACAGAGGAGCACAGAAGCTCTTTACTTTAGTAAAATATTTCTAAAAGAAAAGATGTTACTGTTACGTTTGAATTCATTCAGAATAATTCAAACATAAGTTATATCCAATGTGAGCTTAAGATAAAAAACTGTATGGACTCGAGAGTTTAAATATGTACATCAAGTTGTTAGAAAGAATTCGTCTAATAATTTTTCAAATAGTTCTCTTAACATTTTCTCAAAAAATCGACCTTTTATCCGTTTAAATTCTTAAATATAGTGCCAAGCAAATTGTTTTTTTTTGTTTTTATTATAAACTCAATTAAATCCTCTACAAAAAGTATTCAATTAAAAATATGCCTTAGCATATATATTAGCGTTTTGAAGCACTGCCCATGGCAGAGTAACTAATTTAAAGAAAAACAAACAATATCGGCATGCACGAGCTTGGGCGCTCCAGTATTAATATGACCGACCAACCGATCGACCGACAAACTGAAACAACGTCTGTTTATTTTTTTTTTGTTTTGTATATTTTTGTATTCATGCTTTTATTATTGTCTGTAGTGTTTTGCTCTGCTCTGCTCTGCACTGGAATCGGTTCTTGGGATCACAAACTAGCAAACTGACTAAAGTAAGCCACAAGGCGCAACGAAAAGCACGATGATGATCAATGGGAGTGATGTTCTGTTTAAAAATATATCTCGACATATACTATATATATGAGTGAGTATACAAAATATGTGTATATATCAGAATATAAATAAATATGTAGGCATATAAAGGAACACCATGCTTGCTGCTAGCTCGTTAGCTTGAAATACACCCTACAATCAACAGTCGGTACTTGCTCACCTGACCAACATCAGAAGACCATTCACTATAAACATGCAGAAAGCCGAAGAAATTCCTGTGGAGTTGGCAAAGAACATTCAGCAACCTTCAGTCTTTGTAACTCTGTGTGTGACAGAGTACAAGAGGTGTACGTAGAAGTTACATGAAATGATTTTGTTTTTCCCTCTTAATTTTTCATTTAACCACAACACGAATTCTTAACTTGTCCACCACGAAATTCCTGAGGCAAGAAGACATAGCCATTGTGTTTGGTGCAAGGTTTTTTGTTTTTTGATGTTCGTGTAGGGCGAGGAGGATTGCAACAACTTGAGGTTTGGTGCTTATTATGGCAATTTTTGCGTCTTGGGTGGGACTTGGAAGAATACGAGTCTTAATCTTTAATGCTTTATAGCGCTGGAAAACAGTTTTTGGGATGTCGAAATTACTATAAAGCAAATGAATAATTGAGTTCTTAGAAGATGAAAGAGAGTCATGAACGTTTTGGGCTAGATGGGGGCTGTGCTTTTGTGCGGAGTTTTTTTTTTTTTTTTGATTAAAAAAAATTCTTGTCTCAATTGCTTTTTTAGTTATACTTAAAATAGCTGAGCAAGGAGGCAATATTTATCTTTATCATTTCTTTCGAGTTGTGTTTTTTTTTCGAAATGTTGAAGATTTTATCTCGAGAAATACTTAACTGATTTTAATGAAATTTGCAACACAAACTATTAACAATACGTTCAAACGACGGTCATATCAAAAGTTTTGAATTTTTTAATCTAACCCATAGATCGGTTCATAGCAAAATTTGTAATTTTTCAAAATAATTCGAAGAATACATCGAATAAGAAAAATTATGAAAAAATTTAGATGATATCTTAAAACTATGACTATTGTATGAATTTTTCCCAAAAAAGTACCGTGTGTTCTAATCCAAAAATTGAAATTTTTAGGAAAGTGTAAATTTTAAGCATTTTAAATAAAATGCGCCAACATTTTAACTTATATCATCTCATTCATAGTAAAAAAAATTTCAAATCACTCATTGTTTAAGTTAATATCCAAAATATTGGCCATTATTATTAATTAATTTTTTATTGTTATGGTTATTTCTTTAAGCAAATTATTCCATGTTTGTTTTTCTCATGCGGTTAAAATCTTTTTACAGCACGTTGCTGAAACCTAATTACCTTTAATATTATCTTCCTTATCGTTTTGTATTTTTTTTTGTTTTTCGTAACCATCTTTCTTCATGCCAATTTTAAATACCAACTGCGAAGAATTGATTGACTTGCAACCAGTCAAGAGGAAACAACAACAACAACAACCTAATAAAAGAGCTACCCAACAAGAACAATGCAGACAGTATTTTATATATTTTTTTTTATATGTTTTCAACATATTTTTTGTGTGGCGCCGAACCCATTTAACCGAGCGATAATGCTGGCTCCAACCACATGCTGCAGTTCCTGGAATTATTTTCACAACGAGCTCAAATAAAAAACAAAAAAAAAATAAAACACCACAAACCGCAGATTGAATATAAGCAACAACAAGTTCAGGCGACCACGATCACGGCGACGACGATGACGACGACGACGACATTGAACAAAGTCAGCGCAACGAAGCCATGCTTTAGTGCAACTGATGGGATCTGTGGTCTTGTGTTGTGGGCCTTTGTCGAGAACATGCCGAACTTTATCGACTTTAATGGCTGAATCGAGCATCAATTTAATTCACAGCAAAGAATGTTGTTGATGAAAAGATTTCTGCGAAATAGGTGCAGAAGCAACAACTTTTCGGAAAATATCAGAAATTAGAAAAAGGTAGAATAAATAAAAAAAAAAAAAAAAAAATATAGAGAATTCGTATAAATATTTGGGTTTTTGCAACATATGAAGGCAGGCAGCAAATAATCAAGTCCTTCAGGAACAAACAAATTGTTTTAAGCTTAATTACGTCAACTCCATGTCTACGGAAACGAATACTTTTTAAAATGACATCATAGCATATCAAGATAAAGGCATTTCTCAAAAGAGAAATGTGTTTAAATAAGAACGGGAAGTTTTAATTTTTTTGGGAGAATTTTATTTATTCATCTACATTAGGGCGTATGGAAAAATTTAGATGGTATTCTAAGAGGTCTCAAAAGTTGCATGAGGTTGTCAAGATCACCCAAAAACATTTTTTGGAAAAAAAAGGATGAAACCTCAATCCTGAACGACCTCAAGAAAAAAGATGTTTTTTGAGAAAAGCAGTAGAAAATAACGATCTCAAAATGCTTTGATTTTTTTAAAACAAAACTACATAATAATGGGTGTTTTTTTTAGGGGTTTGTTTTTCGAATAGAGATAAAACTGGCATTTTGTGGTCAAATCTGGCACTCTAATGTCATTTATGTTCAGTTTGGTTTGCCATTTCATCATGAACAGGTTGACAAAAGAACAACGCTTGCAAATCGTGCAAATTTATTTCGAAAATAATGGTTCAGTTCGCGAAGTTTACCGCAAGCTCCGTCCATTTTATGGTCGACATAATCGTCCATCAGAGCAATTAATTCGGTTAACCATGGGTCGTTTTCGCACTACGTTTACTCTATGTGATAATACGCATCCGCAGAGACGTCGAACAGTGCGCACCGAAGAAACAATTGCCGCTGTGGAGCAAAATGTTGAAGAGGACCCGAATGAATCGATTCGCCACCGTGCACAGCAATTGGAGCTTTGTCCATTAACTTTATGGAAGATTTTGCGCAAAGATCTTGGCTTGCGACCTTACAAGATCCAGCTTGTGCAAGAATTAAAGCCGCGAGACCATGCAATGCGTCGTGATTTTGGTGTATGGACCGAAAATGAGATTGATCTCGATGCTGATTTTCATCGCAAAATTTTGTTCAGTGAAGAGGCTCATTTTTGGTTGAATGGCTACGTCAACAAGCAAAATTGCCGCATTTGGAGTGAAGAGAATCCACATGAGATCCTTGAGACGCCATTACATCCACAAAAACTGACTGTTTGGTGTGCTCTATAGGCTGGTGGAGTCATTGGGCCATACTTCTTCCGAAATAATGCTGGAGAGACAGTTACCGTTAATGGAGACCGGTATAGAGCCATGATAACCGACTATTTTGTTCCCGAATTGGATGGCATGAATGTGGATGAGTTGTGGTTCCAACAAGACGGCGCTACATGCCACACAGCGCACGTCACAATCGATTTATTGAAGGAAACATTCGATGAGCGCATAATTTCGCGGAATGGACCTGTCAATTGGCCACCAAGATCGTGTGATTTGACACCATTGGATTATTTTCTTTGGGGATATGTGAAGTCGCTCGTCTACGCCAACATTCGTGGCGTTATTGCCGACATACGGCCCCATATGCTCGAAAAAGTGGTTGAAAATTGGACCTGTAGAATTGGCTTTATTCGAGCCAGCCGCGGCGGCCACATGCCCGAAATCATATTTAAACATTAATGGCATAAAATTATCCTTCCAATAAAGCCAAATTGATGGACATTAAAACGATTTTCTTGTGTTTAATTTCAATTCGAAGTTCTATACCTCTAAAAAAAACACCCTGTATATCTTAAAGCAAAAGTAAGTATAGGCTTAAACTAACAAGGTCTTGCCAAACACGATGCCACTCACGATTTTTATCCACAGTGACCTGTGTGATGGATATTCGAAGCTAAAGTTAGAATCGAGATAGCACAGAACTTTTGATTGTTACCTAATAGTCTGCATTTCGGGTGGTATTGATTAAAGTGCTAACGTCTTCTTTAATTGCAATTTCCTATTTTTGAAAAATTTAAAAAAAAAAAGAAATGTATGTAAGATTTTCTATCTTGGGTATTCATTTCTGACACCGAAGATTTCATATATTTCTGAACAAAAAAAAAAAAATAAAAACATAAAAAAAATAAATAACTGGTCATTTCAGCCCTTGAAAGGTCATTTCAGACCTAGCTTCTTATGATCAATTGCGTTGTGCGTGTTATTAAATTTGTACACAATTGACCGAGAACCGGACCTACAAGTTTAACGCCGACTCCGAACTGCGATGAACGGAATGTTCTCGTTCTCAAGAAGCTTTACATGGCCTTTTGATTACTCTCTGAGGTTTGCCATTGTCTGCAAAGAGGTGGCGGCCATACAGAAAAATTATTTTAGTTCAAATAGTTTTCTGTCGCTGCTGGGGTTCGAACCCGGGTCTCCAGGTTCGTTGACATAGAGGCCACGCACTTTAACCAACTACGCCACGGACGCCACATTTCTGAACAAAACCCTGTCTAAAAGTATTTATTTACAATATCAGCTTAAGCCCACGATATTTTTGTATATTTTGGGCTTTGAATAATGGCTCAAATAATCCTTAAAATACCTGAAAACTGTTAGAAAAAAAAAAATGGTCTACACCGCCGCTGCGGTACCTTTCTCTCACGAAATCTTGGCAGAAACCGTGGCTTAAAACGCACAAATGTGCAGGGTTATTAATTTCAGGTTTCGGTAAGTGCAGCCCTGGCATTTGGCAGCTGTCAAATGTTCATATCATCCAATCTGTAGCTAAAAATCATTTTACAATGGGTACTATTTATATTTCGGGAACTGGCAACACTAATATCAATAGTTAAAATCTGGCATTACCATAATAAAGTTTGACATTTGTTAGCATAAATTTACTAACAACGTTGTGATGCATACAACGTTTGACAAATAGCATTTGTTTTGTTTACAGTGAGTTAAGAAAATCAATTTGTTAAAAAAATGGAAATTTCAAGAGAAGGTTTTCGTTGGATTATTTTTCACAACTTTCGACGTGGATTATCTCACCAAGAATGTGTCGATAAACTCAGTTCTTTGTATGACGATAAAGCACCATCAAAAAGCACAGTATATCGCTGTTATAGTGAATTCAATCGGGTCGTAGCTCAGTCGCCGATGAATTCCAAAACCGGTTGTTGTGTCACAAAACATCGATGCAGTACGTGAACTAATAATGCAAGATCGTCATGTGACATATCGTGCGATAGAGGCATCCTTGCACATTAGTTCCACTTCAATACATTCGATTTTGCATGAACACTTAACTGTAAAAAAATTTGGTCTCTTTGAATACCCCATAATTTATCAATTGCTCAAAAAAAGTCTCGCGTCGATTAAAAAGTAAATGATTAAAAAGTTCAATCGTGGTGCTGCAAAAGATGTGTATAAAATCGTGAGAGGTGATGAATCATGGATATATGCGAATGAGCCGGAAACAAAACAGCAATCGACCGTGTGGGTATTCCAAGACGAGGCAAATTCAACAAAACTTGTTCGCGCACGAAGCACTGCGAAGCAAATGGTCGCCTGTTTCTTCCACCGAATGGGTCATGTGGCCACTGTTCCGCTTGAGCAACGTAGAACGGTCAATTCTGAATGGTACACGACCATTTGTTTGCCGGAAGCCTTCGGAGAAATTCGCAAAACGAACCGCCGAAGACGTATCATTCTCCATCATGACAATGCGAGCTCTCACACATCTCGTCAAACATGTGCATTTTTGAGCAGTCAAAACGTCAAATTGATGACTCATCCTCCATACAGTCCTGATTTGGCACCCAATGACTTCTTCTTGTTCCCGAATATCAAAGGTAAACTACGTGGTTAACGATTTATGAGCGCCGCAGAAGCAGTTGAAGCGTTCAGAAACCATGTTTTAGAGGTGTCTCAAGAGGAATGGAAAAACTGCTATGACAAATGGGTTCAACGAATGCAAAAGTGTAATGATCATCAAGGGGAGGGATATTTTGAAAAACAATAAAACCATTTTCATTTAAAAATGTTTGTTATTATTTGCTATTCCCGAAGTATAAATAGCAAATATAACCTCGAAATATAACCTCGTACAATATCAAAAGTTTTACCACCGAACAATGCACTAAAATTGTTAAATTGTTCTGAAAACTAGTTAGAAATGATCTTCGACTGGGCTGAAGTTAAAATACCCACACGCCCGAACCAAAGTATATTCATAGACATAAGTAATCAATAAAATGTTTATCTGTAAAAACGTTTTCGTTATAGTTTTAAAAGAAAATATTCGCTTTTGTTTTTTGATAAAGTCACTTTGTATGGCAGGTAGGCGTGGTTTTCATCCGATTTGGCTCATTTTCGAAATTGGCCTTTATTTTTCAGATAAAAGCTTAAATATTGAATTTCGTGATGATAGCTTTAAATTACGGCTGTAATCGCGATCACAGACAGACGGACAGACAGACGGACATGGCTAAATCGACTCGGGTGGTGATGCTGATCAAGAATATATACTTTTCTATACCTACCTCGCCTCCTTATGGGCGATACAAACGGAGTGATAAAGTTAATATACCCCCATTTACGTTTTTTAAACGTGGGGGCATAAAAATCTTTTCGAAGCAAATTTTCTTCAGCGAAGAGGCCCATTTCGCACTAGTTGTATAGTGTACGTGAATAAGCAAAATTGCCATATATGGGGCTCTGAAAATCCCCAAGCGATTGTGAAGAAGCCATTGCATCCGCAAAAAGTGGTTGTTTGGTGTGCATTATGGTATGGTTGTGTCATTGGTCCATTTATTTTTTAAAACGACCAAGGAACAATTGTTGCAGTCACTTTTGGGCGTTATGATCGTATGTTAACCGATTTTATAGATCTGGACAGATATGGGGTTTCAACAAGATGAGTCAACAAGCCATACAACACCACAAATTAGGGCTTTGTTGCAACAGAAATTTCCAGAACGACTTATTTGGAGATTTGTCAATTGGCCTCCGAGATCGTGCGATTTGACGTCTCTGGGTTTTTGTTTTTTGTGGGGACCTCAAACTCTTGAGAAATTAAAAATCAACATTCGTCACATCATGACCGAGCTAGTGACCGAGTTGTGCACAAAAATCATCGAAAATTACCGCAAAAGGATTGAGTCTTGCAAAAACTACCGTTAAGAACATTTGAGTGATATTGTATTTCACTATAATGGCAAAGTCCAAACATTATAACCAAGTACAAATTTTATCGATATCTGCATTTTACTTTATTTCCTGACGTTAAAATGGATAACCGGTTAGGTCACCGGTGATCTACACAGCGCCAACATATAAGATTGTTTCCAGTACGGTAATCGTTGCTCTACACAAAATTCAACGGGATATTTAGAACTCAATCAAGAACTCTATCTAGCTAATTCATACTTGTCGAATACTAGTAGTTATTAGCGGACTCTATTACGTTACTCGTTATAATTGACAACGAGTTACATTTATTTTAAAACAACAACTTTATAGCTTAATGATGAACGAGTTGAGAGCACAACATTACAATTGCTCAACACAAAAGTCAACTTGCGCAGCAGTTAAAAATTTTTTAATACCTTTTATCAAACTAGACTTTTAGCCTTTTAGAGCGACAGACGGTTCCAACACTGGAACGTATACCGTGTATTTTTGGTGCGCACGATCATGATGATGATGATAATGACGAACTATCATCGTAGCATGTTTAGAGCGCCCATTATTTATGTTTGTTAACCCAGCCTGAGGCAACTCAACAGTTAATAATGATGCTGACGATGATCGTGAGATCATGATGATCATGATTATGATGATTGTGGTGAGCATTACTCTGTTTCCATTTATTTTGTGTTTTTTTTTTTTTTTTTTGTTTTGTTTTCTGAGGAATTTCAGCGCCAGGCAATAATTTTGGTTTTTCGAAAAAGTCGACTTGTTGTGGACTGGCAACAGTTGGCGCTGTTGTTGCCATTGCTGTTGTTGTTGTTGTTTGTCGTTGATGTTTTCGTGTGGCCAGCATTCTTGTTCGACTGCGTGCATTTTCATCATTATTGTTCGCATGGTAGTCATTTTGATTATTTAAAAAAAAAAAAAAAATACTGAAGACACGTAAAACAAGAACAGAGAAGAAGATCAGGAAAAAAAAACTCAATCAGCAGCGCTTCTAAGACCTCCAACAACAAATCCTATTCATGCATTTTTATGGCCAACTAATTCAGGCTGGCTGGCTGACTTTAGTCAGAGGAGGCTTGCTCTGCAGATGGCTCTGTGTTGTGGCGTCATGCTATTCTCTGGCTAAACGTAGGCTTGCCCGTTCGTTCGTCTGTCCTGTCAGTCCGTCTGTCTGCTGCACATGCTGTGGGCTTTGATGCGCTTACTGCATTCTTCTGTTATGGACAAATTGTCCCTAGTCTGTGTTGGTCAGTTGCTTTAGTGAGGTTTTTTTTTTGTTTTTTGTTTTTTTTATGTTTTTTTTGTTTTTTGTTGTTGCTGTTTTTGGTTGGTCCCTGTTGTGCTCTGCTATTGACTGCTTTTTGTCGCCGGTTGTTGGAATTTTTTTTTTCTCAATGTAGACACAAGGTTCTTAAATTACCATCAATATATCGCGTCGCTCCCCTCTTCGTTCATTGTGCTTGCTTATCTGCCTGTCTGCCCTATGCCTGCCTGCATGGCACGCTGTTAACTCGTTTGGAGCTTTGCACAGCGGTTGTTGCTTGTTTGATGGCTTTGTTGAGCAGTAGTTTCTGACAATCTGTTACGATTTCCTGTTGTTGTTGTTGTTGGTATTGTTGTTGTTGTTGTTGTTGTTGTTGTTGTTGTTGTTGTTGTTGTTGTTGTTGTTGTTGTTGTTGCTTTGTTTTCGGTTTTTGCGGTTTCGATATCATTTTTAAATAACTTTAATTAGCTGGGTTTTTTTCCATATAAAAATGTTGAATATGAGCCAGCATCAAAGGTGGCGCCAAGTCGCTGCTATGCGGATAGCTCTGTGCAGGCGTCTTTTTATTTCGTCTAATTATTTCGGCTAAAGCTTGATTCACAATTAGTATTGCCAGGTAGCCGGAGTTAGGCTGGAGTGCAAGATTAGTGCACTGATTAGAGTTCTGTCGGGCGATTGAAACATGTGGTTGTAAAAATTAATGTAATTTTTAATTAAATTTTTTCAATAAAAGACTAGCATAGATTTGTACTTTCCAAGTCTGGCAACCCTATTAGGTAACATGCCTCAAAATGAAATGGGTAAAAGTTATCTATATTACTTATAGTGCAGCGGTGCCCAACATAATAAATTAATGAGCAAAAGCTTGAACACAGCCTTAACCACAATATATTGCATATTATGGATAATATGAAAAAATCGTCAAATTTGATTGGCATACAATAAATTTCATAAAACTTGTCCAATTTAGCCGCTAAGTGGGTATATTTGGTTGACAGAAAATAAGTTATTTTTAAAACTAAACCAATTGAGTCACTAGCTGGGCACTACGGTCTTATAGCAAAAGTGTAGAAATTACTTAAATTTATTTTCTTAAATTGTTTAATTGTAAATTTAATTGCTTAATTGATTGTAAGCCCATTAGTTTATTTTTCCAAATTTGTAAATTTGTTTGTTTTTCAACTTTTGGCTAAAATTTTTTTAAAAAAATTAAAAGTAATTTCAATCAGTCATAAAAATCAATTTTAATCCGTCCAACTGATACACCTGAGGCACTTATGAAATATAAATGTTGATGGCGATATATTTGTATTCTCGCTTGCTTACTGTGTAAGCGGTATATTTAGCTTATCACTCCATTTGAAGCCCATATGAACGCCCATATGAAGGTGTGGTAAGTATAAAAAAGGGCGTATGTTCTTGATTCGTATCACCACCTGAGTGTAATTAACCATATCCGTTTGACCAGCGTCACGATTACAATTGTAATTTTGAACGTAAATAAAAGAATATAAAGTACGGAAATGAGCTAAATCGAATAAAAAACCACGCCTACAATTCGTTTAAGGCCTACTCTCTTAAATTCTTAAAATTACACAAAACCAAATGGGATTTAGAAAAACTTAAACAAGCGATTGAAATTTTTCACATAATCTTTGATTCTACCTACCTTCCATATACAGTGACGTCATCGAAATGGTACAATCTCTAAAAATTTCACAAAAATTAATAGAAAAGCTTGTTTTTTGCCCAAATGCATTGATTATATATACGCACTATCTGAAATTTTTCAAAATCTAGTGATAACCATGCCTCATACGAACTGACGTCATCAAAACAATAAAACCTTCATAACTTTGTATATTACATAATCAACACGAGTGTGTGGATATTTTAACTGCAATCAAGCCAACTCATTCCTAAAAAGTTTTTCTTTTTTAATTTATACCCAAATTTTGATTTACAAAAAATAGTTATTTTAAAACTTTAAAACCAATTGTATCAATATTTGGACAAATATTAAGGTTGATGGCGAAATCGTTTTTTTTTTTTAATATATTTCCAAATTTTGGGTGACACGAAAAATTTTTTGTAAAAGTCACCCAGTTTCACTCAATTTAGCTTACAAACCCACTAGCTGGGTACTATTTGTTCCGTGAAAAAAGTGTACATTTTTCGTGAAAAGTGTGCAAATTCGTAAAAATTATTTAAGAATTTATTTTTGAATGAGTTTTTAAGTTGGTTGGAAACTTTTGTTTAATTTAGTCAAATTTCGATATATGTATCTACATATATATATTATAATAATTCTCTGTTTGTTTGACCCGAATACAAATCCAAACGGCTAAAAGGATTTTTCTCAAATTTGACACGCATATAACTTGTATCCTAGATTAGGTTTTTGCATACTTAGCTTTGACCACGCCTCTTCCGCCCCTTTACAAATGTTGGAAATCTTCCTATTAAAATTAATTTGAAAAAAAAATTCTGTTATTTTGACATTAAAAACACTCATATATCTTCAAAATTGTATAAGTTCTTAGTACAACGACTTTTTCGAATAACATCGTTTCCTCAGAAAGACAAAAAACTGTCAGAAATTCGTATTTTTTACTTTCAATGTAAACAACTCCTTTGTTTTTGAATATATTTCATTAATTTTAAGGATGACGTATAAATTGACGTATATATTTTTAATCCATTTTTTCATAAAAGGTCAAAATATAAGCTTTTTACTTGAAAAATGGCACCAAACCCGGTTTTTCTTGTTAAAATAATAAAAACTCAAAATTGCATTTCTGACTACCTTTCACATGACTATTATTCAATAGCAAAAATGGTTTCAGTTTTACAAAAATATTTTATTAAGTGTTTCTGTCATCAAACAATGAGACTACCTCCAGTTATTTTTTAAAGAAATTAATTGTAACCTTAATATTTTGAATATTTTGAATACGACCTTTCATTATTTATATTGAAAACAATTTTGAGTTTTAGGCCAAGTATGTTGACAACAAGACAACATGAAGACAATGAAGGCAACAACCAACAAAAACAAAAACGGCTCTGTATAGAGCAAATCACACAGCTTGACTATACAGACTGTTTCGTTGGCCGCTATACCAACTCATCAGTAGTCTTGCATGACTTTTAACTGTGATCCACTCAAGCTACTTGGGTAGCTCTACTACTACTTATATTCTACTTAGATTCTACTTATGCTGCCAACTATGCCGAGAAAGTTACCCGGAATTTATTTTGACACAGAGAACGCTTAATAGTGACTGAGTTGTTGTCAACATACTTGACCTGAAGCTCAAATTTGTTTTAAATTGAAATTAATTTTATTCAAAAATTGTTTTTATTCAAAAATTGTTTTTATTCTTTTTATAGAATAGTCCAATAATTGTTTATATGAAAAAATTATACAAATACCTCTTTCCCATCAAAAGTTATAGCTATAAATCTATTTTCTCGGCCCCTCGCAAGTCTTTATTTTCAATCGATAGAAAAAACATGGACCCTTTAGTATGAACTTTAAAGTAAATTATTAATCACTTAAGTGCAGATAAATAATCATTATTTAAATTTTTAAAAATATTAAAATGAGGACTGAACATCAACATTTTTTTCAGTTTTTCACCCGAGTAACACCGGTTATATCAGCTAGTATTATATAAATTCTACCAAATTTGATCTTTAGAATGTAACTTTTTTTTTTAACTGATCCAATAAAGCTAATTGAGCCACCAGCTGGGCACTACGGTACGGGAAAAATTCTTTAAATTTACTCACTTAAGTTGTTATTGCATTTATGTTTTTTATTTTCTTATTCATATTTTTCTAAAAGGTTGAGATGTCATCTATTTCTGGTAACAATAGATGCAACAGCAGTTCACTTTTCTTTTATACGTTCATTTTTTCCATCTAATTTTGACCAGTGTAATGCTTTGTGCTACATGCAGTCAAGGTAGCAGCAAAAAGTTTTGCTTCTCTTTAAGTCCATTAAATAAAACTCTCCGCTTCCACCACCAACCGTGCCGCTTGTTAAATAAACGCATTCCATACCTAAAGCGCAAACATAACAATATCACGACGTTGCCTGAAAAAAAAAACAAAAAAAAAACCATAACATCACCCAACAAAAACAGCATCACTAATAATAAGACCAACAAAATATTTTCATGCCAAAACCGCATAAAATCCGCAGGGAATACGACGACAACCTCCAGCCAGCAATCGAGCAGTTTCAGCAACAGTAACATCAACAGCAACAGCAGCAACAACGGAGGATGCGCTCCCCAACCCAGCAGCTATGAATTGGAAGCCAAGATCATACGTTCAACATCAAGCAAATCAACGTTAAGACAAGACTACAAAACACAACAAAGCAAAATCAGCCAAAGAAAAAAACCAATACAAGGAACCAAAAACAACAACAACAACAACAACAACAACAACAACAACAACAACAACAACAGCAACAAATACGTTGTTCAAGCTAACTCTGGCTCTTAATGATGGTTGTTTTTCAATTCGTGGTTGTTGAAAAGCTGATTTCAGCGGCGTCTACAGGCTTATGAGTGTCGCTTGTGTGTGTGTGTGTGTGTGTGTGTGTCTGTCCGTCTAGATGTTCAGATGAGAACATGTCGATATTCTGGTACCGCCATGTTTAAGTAGGCAGTGGAGATGAGGCGCTGTGGATGCCGTTGTTGCGCATCGATGAGGGCGCTGATGATTCTGATGATACATCGTTATATCTAGTTGTGACTTGTCTGCATTTTAGCCAGCAGCAATCATTGGACTTACCTTTTGTTGTATAGTGTATGTGTAAGTATGGAGTTACCTTGGGACAGACTACATTTTACCAAATTGATTTTAAGAATCTTTGCCATAGAGAAGGGTGCAACTTCTTATACCCTGTGGTCTTGTTCGATATTTGTATTTGGGTAAGTTTGACAGAGATGAGACTGAAATATGCTCGGAGCGAAATTTTGTTTAATATTGGCTATAATTTTAAGCGAAATATTTGGTAGAGAACAAAATACTTCCTACAGACAATAGAACGGCAGACCACTTCATTCAAATTTTATTAGAAGCTAGTGCAAAAAATACGTGAAAATAACAATTTTTCACGTAGATTTTTAAAAAAAAACAAATGTTACACTAGAATTTCAAAATTTTAAATCTTAAAAAACAAAACAGAACTATATAAACCGTCAAACGTGCAACCAACTTTTTGGAGGCATGAAAAAAAAAAACAACGTTCCCAAATGAACAATAAACAATAAAACAGCCTGTTCTTTCAAAATCTGATATTCGTTTTGACCCACAACAACTCTAAATGGCCGAGAATGGGATGCAAAAGGGATCTTTTCGACAATTTTAATATGTTTGGCCAAACATAATAAGTTTTCTTTGTCTTTTGTTTAAAAGTGAACCTAAATACTTCGTCTGAATTTGAGTCCGAATTTTATATTCCATTCATAAATAAAAGGGGATAAAATGACTTTTGACTTTATTTTTTTTAAATGAATGAGGTCCCAAATAAGCGTTCTCGTAAGCCATGGACGTGGTGTAACATTTTGTAATGAATCAGATGAAAAAAATTTCAATTTCGCTCAAAAGCAATCCTAAAACCATAGAATTCACTTAATGAAAAGTGTGGGACACGCAGGAAGCTGCTTAAGCTACGTAACAGAAAACTTAAAACAAATATTATACTCCAGTAAAGACTGGTTCATGATAAAAATAGAAAAAAATTAATGGCTTCATAAGGACTCGGAGAAAGCTGCTCGAAGTTGGAAATTACAACAATCATGCAACGACGTTGCATGAAATTTTAACTCGGTAAGTACACGTGCTACGATAAGAGTTATAAAAAGGAAATTAAGAAGTATTACTTGGGCTTAAAACAAACAAAAAAAAAAGATACAGTAGTTTCAACTATGTCGTAACACAAGCCGTAGAATTATTCAATTCGCTTTTGATGACATCTTTTTTAACAACTATTTAGCAAAATATTTATTCCATACACCTGAGCATATGACCTTTAAGAGAGTGCCGGAGAGGGTTAATATGTATATGCACCGACCCCCATTACTTTTGCAAAAGGAACATTTTTGCCTTTGACACCTATTCCCTCCGACCACTCCTTAGGGGGGCTCCCTTACAAATATTATGGTTTTTGTATATTTATTCCATACACCTCAGCATATGACCTTTAAGAGAGTGCCGGAAAGGGTTAGTGTGTATCACCGACCCGCATTACTTTTGCAAAAGGAACATTTTTGCGACACCTATTCCCTCCAACCACTCCTTAGGGGGGCTCCTATACAAATGTTATGGTTTTTGTATATTTATGCCATACACCTGAGCATATGACCTTTAAGAGAGTGCCAGAGAGGGTTAATATGTATTACCGACCTCCATTATTTTTGCAAAAGGAACATTTTTGCCTTTGACACCTATTCTCTCCGACCACTCTTTAGAGGGGCTCTTATACAAATCTTATGATTTTTGTATATTTATTCCATACACCTGAGCATATGACCTTCAAGAGAGTGCCGGAGAGGGTTAATATATGTGACCAACCCCCATTACTTTTGCAAAATGAACATTTTTGCCTTTGACACCTTTTCCCTCCGATCACTCCTTAGGGGGGCTCCCATACAAATTTTATGGTTTTGTCAATAAAACCGGAAACTGTAGATAAATAGGTAGCAAGTTTAAGCAAACAAAAACATCAAATGTTTCATCAACATTGTACAATCAGTACTTTAGGCACACCAAATGCTCAAAATGGGCCCTAAAAACGCTATCAACCGCCGCTTGTAATTAAACGTCAAAACGACTTAATGCAAGCATACTATGTTTTACACATTCATTTATTCCAAACACTCATGTTTTCCAGCGATATAAATTTGGGAATAGCGTTGTACAAGGTGGCGCAAAAATAACCTTCCGATGTTTTTTGGCTGTAATTTAAAAATAAAATGAAAAACTTTGATTTTCTTGTGGATTATTTTTATTTGGTCTTTTAGTTTTTTTTACATCAAGTCGAGAATATGATGTCATGTAAATGGCCGCCGCCACAGTTGATTGTCATTTGAGTCCTTTTTATGGCATTTTCCATCACTTCGGCCAAAACTTCCGGCGATAGGTCCTCACATTCTTGACGGATATTGTCTTTAAGAGCTGCAAGAGTCTGAGGCTTGTTGACATAAACCCGCGACTTCAAAAAGCCCCACAAAAAGAAGTCTGGAGCGGTCAAATCAGGCGATCTTGCTGGCCAGTGCAAATCGCCAAATCGGGAGATTAGGCGCCCGGGAAATGCATCCTTCAGCATATCGGTTGTGGCACGTGTGCCGTTGCACCGTCCTGTTGGAACCACATGTTTTCCAATCCCAATTCATCAAGTTGCGGCAAAAAGAACTCGTAGATCATTGCTCTGTAGCGCTCACCATTCACAGTAACCGTCTTCGAAGAAAAAAGGTCCGATGACTCCTCCAGCGAAAACAGCACACCATACACTGACTTTGAGCGGGTGTAATGGCTCTTTGTGGGTTACACGCGGATTTTCAGTGCCTCAGAAGCGTAAATTTTGCTTATTTACGTACCCGCTAAGATGGAAATGGGCCTCATCACTCATGATTAATTTTGATGAAAAATCATCTTCCTCTTATATTCCGCGTTCTGGAGCAGTGTAGCGTAACATTGTTTATTAACGTGTATTTCGCATGTATTTACTACACAAATGTCAAAACAGAACTGACATTAGGGGCCAATCGCAAAATTTATAGCATTTTCTGATAGGAGGATTACTTTTGCGCCACCTTGTATGTTTTCTGGATGTAATGAAAGAAATGCTACTAGTCGAAAAGGCGTAGCTTTGACACATAGCTCTTCCTTAAAATACTTCAACTTACGTCAAATTAAAGCTCAGTGGCACGTTTAAAGTATCTATTTCATAGCTTTTAAAAATGAACATCATGGCGTATGAGTAACATCTATTTTAATTAAAATAATTTAATAAAAAGCCATTCATGTGAAAATAAAGATTAAATTTAATTTTTTCGAGAAGTTTAGCAGTACCTTTCTAAAATGTCCATATCATAGAAACTTGCAATTTAAAAACTGCTTTTAGCCATAAAAATGCCATAAAAAATCAACATTCAACTCAGAGAACAACAAAAAACCAAATATTGTAAATTAAGTTTTTGCAAAGATAAGAATTATTAATTATTTGCAATTTTATATTTATTATAGACTTACAATACTCATTATGCATTAATAGCTTAAAGGATTAAACATTTTGTAGAGCTTCGGAATAGCTCCCGTGCATTATACTCCCGTGATCTGATTCGTGCCTCAATTTTTTCATTCTGATAAAAACAGCATTCAAGTTAATGAATCAACTTCATAATTCAATTAAATACAGAGTGTTGTTTCTTATTTAAACTTTCCTTTAGGGAAATTAATTTAATTAGCAAAGACCTCATAGAATTTATGATGCTAAAAAAAACACACAAATAACAAATCTTTGCCTTATAAAATAAACTAACGCATAACATAACGACAAATATATCAACACACATACACACACACACACAGGCGCACAAACACTATTCATTTCAAAATCGCGAACGGCGCGTAGATTATTTCCTGGCGCCAGTTGCTGAATTTACGCAAATAATTTCAAAAGTATTTCGCCGCCATCGCCAACGAAGCACGTCGCGGCGTCGTTGTCGACAATCGAAAAACAAATAAAACACTAACAACGCACAAACAAACAAACAAGCCTACCTAGATACTACAAATTAAAAAAAAAAAACAAAAAATATACAACACAGCTAAAAATTCTAATCATGCTGCTGCTGCAAAAGCTTGCAAAGTTCGTGTGAGACAAAAAAAAAAAAATGTTGAAATAAAACAAACACACTGTTATATTGGCCAATAGCGTATCTATGAGATATGCGAGCGAGTGATGCACGTCAACGTCAAGGTGCAACTTTTTGGCGGATACCCGCCACTGCAACTCTTAAATATTCGCATAAATTGCGTCAAAGACGTCGTCTTAGTTGCACACCGTCTGTCTACAAGCTACATACTATTGCAGCTATAGCTAGCCCGCGTAAATATATCGACATTCGCAACGGCACAGTTTAACGTGCACCACGGATTTGGCCTAAAATGTGTTCAAATTGTGGCGAATTAATTCAAGCTGTTCGTTTTTCATTTTTCTTAATTCAATGGAAATTCTTTATTTCATTGCTATTTATGAGTTGGTCGACGAGTACGCAAGCATATGAAAAAGAAAAAATAAATAAAGAAAATAAACACACACACACATACACACACACATATACATACATACAGCATTTGAACGACTGCAAACAGCCGATGCGTCGACAGCGCTTTAATTCATTCGAATTTTAATGCAAATAATATAAATTTTGTACCTAATCACCGTCGGTCGACGTTGGCGCTAGGCGCTAGACGCTCAACCTCTGCGTGTTTATGCACAAACTTAGCTAAAATAGCTCCAAATGCTATAAAAACGATCTAGATACAATAAAACTTAATAGCGTACGGCGGCGACGGTGGCGGCGGCACACAACGCGCGGCCGGCGCCTCTTTGCTTGGCGCCACACGGTGACGGTGACGATGATGTTTATGTTGTTGTTCTGTGTGACTACACGGTTGAGAGCACACACAGTCTCACACACGCACATGTAGCCGGTCGTTACTGCGGTCGTATTAGGTGTCGTTATGTCGGGGTATTCAGACAGAAACTACTATTCAACGCTATCTGTTATCAAAGTTTTGCTTTATTCTTGCGGAACTTTTGAAGGATTTCCAACACGATTTTTTTTTTTTTTGTTTTTTTTTCGCTATTATTATATGCGGTATGACAGTAATAAATGTTCCTTTCATTTCAAGGGCTGAATAGTCTGAGGGTGTCAAAAGTATACTTAAGACACATTTGTTAAAATATCTATTAGATAGCTTAAGTTCTTAGGTCATCACATCGAAACCAAATCCATATACATAAGTAATGAAGTATAACTTAGGACCATGACTTTTTACTATAGGCCGGTATATTGATTAGATTGCATTTTCACCAGATATTAATCATAAACAACTGTTTTAAATGTTATAAATCAGTTGCTTAACACTCTAGCTTTCCAGACCGTCTACAGACAACCTATAAAAATTCAATTAAAAGATCTGTAAAAACCATTTCATTTCACAATTCATAATTTTTTATTGATTTTTAAGTGAAATGAAAATTTTATGTGACATTGACTAGAATAAGATGAAGTGGAAAATGGTGAAGTTTAAAAAACAAAAAACTAGTGAGGATTTATTCTCGTATTGGCGGATTTTAAAATAACCCCACAGCTATGCTGGAGTATAGTCTTACACTGGGAAAACTGAACGCCTAAGAATACAAGGAAAAAAGTTCTTGTAAAACTGTAACCAAAATATCATTGTTACACGCAAAGAAATTTTTCGTTTACGAGTTGCATTTGTCGCAAACGAATATTCAGTTGTCATCAACTTAAAATAAATCTTATTAATATTAATAATCTCTTATTAATCTCTTATAAATATATACTGCAAGCTATTTCGGTCATTATTATTTATTATATTAATTATCTTTCTCCCAAAGTCCCTCCGTCTTCTTATGGATTGTACTCATCGCTATTGCAATCTCCTTCCGCGTATTAAACAAATTACCAATTCTCTTCTTTGTCAATTTGTCAATCAAACAATTTGTCAAAAAAGTAACTCTGAACCATAAGCGTTGTGTTTATGCAATGAAGAGAAAAACAAACGAAGTTTTCAGTTGGGAAAAACAAATTTTGCAATTTAAAAATCACTCGCGTCTATTATTATGACAAATTTTGTCATAATACAAGAAAAAGATCGTTGCATTAATGATTTATTTCTTGACTTAGCAAGGGCTGCATCTTCAAACCAAATGACCTGAAGTTCTTTGAAGATAAATCAAAGTCAAAAATCTTTGCCGTAATAATAAAATATTTACTAAAACGATTTAATTCTTTGTTAACAAGTGATTGAAAAAGTATGTAAAAACAACAATCTTTGCAGTCAACTTTTTGAAATTTTGCGACTAGCAAAAGAGTAGAAAAACACTGCTTTGATAAAGTGAATAGAGCTTCTATAATTCCGCTTTGGTTTTATTGCTGTTGCGCTTTTTAGCTTTTCAAAGTTAGTGGACTGCTAAAACCACAGAGACTACTGATGAGTCGGAGTAGCGTTCGACGAAACCATGGTCTAGTCTGCTCGGTTTGTTCTGCAAAGAACTTTTATTGTTGTAGCAACCTGTTGCTTCATGAATTATTTGGCATAAAGCTTAAAATATAAATAAAAAATCTTTATAAATAAAATTAAATAATCTTTGTTTGTTTTTTTGAACATATGCATCTTTGTTACAAAGACAAAGTCTCTAACTTTAAAGAATTTCTTCTACAAAATCATATTTCTCTTAAAAATACACGCTTATAGTTCGCAGTTACTTTGTGGGCAATATGTCCTCTATAAGGCAATTGATAGGATGCATAAGTTATAATTTACACAAGATTATATCAAAAAGGGAGGGGGGAGGAAGGGAAAGGCGGGGTGGGTAATAAAAAAAAGGCGGACATAGAAAGATACTTATAAGGATACACATTTTTTTTTTAATTTTGAGTCTTTGCCATAAGAACTTTAGTCTTCGATTTTAAGTAGATCTTTCATGGAAATTTCACAACCTTTGTGCCTTTGCCGTAACGATTTTTATCTTTGGGCACAATTTTACCAATAAAATTTTTTGCGGCAAATTGTATTTTCTTTGGTTTTAGATTTTTTTTTTTCGCTCGGTGTAGTTACGAATTTTTCTTATTTGGATGACGTCACTTCGTGTGAGGAATAGACCTGTTCCTCATACAATTATTTTAAGGGTTAAACCTGTCCAGCCATCAACATGTATGTCCAGCAAGTCTAAATAAGTATGTCTTAAAATGATTGTGTCTTACGTTCATAGTAATAGCAGGGCTACAAAATTGTAAAACATTTGGCATGTTTTTAATGTGGAATTTTTAAAGTATTTACACAAAAATACTTTAAATGTCTTCATTTATAATTACAAAAATCTTTAATCCTGCGTATAAAAAGTTCTTTTAAGAAAGAAACAATAAAAAAACTATAAACATTTTTAATTTGTAAGATTTATGTACAAGCGCCATCCCTAAAAGTAATAGCTTCTGACTCGTTTCCTTTTTTCTTCTCACTGTTCATTATAAGTAACGAGCTGTCAAAAAACGCAAAGAATTACATTTTTCCAGTGTTACGCACGTAGGAATTACGACGAAAAATAACTCAAGAAAAGTGGAAATATTTTCTACTTTTCTTGCGTTAATTACATTTTTCCAACGTTACGCACGTAGGAATACGACGGCATAAAGCTGGAAGTTCATTCACTGCATTTGTATATGCGTCCGTCTACACGCTGGCGCAATTTATGCAAGAAAATTATGGCAGAGTTCAATGATTGCATTTTACATTCAGAATAATCAGGGCTACAAAATTATAAAACATTTGGTATGTTCTTAGTGTTGAGTTTTTATCGTATTTACACAAACGTACTTAAAATGTCTTTAGTTATAATTTCAAAAATCTTAAATCCTGAGTATACAGAAGTTCTTTTAAGAAATTAACAATTAAAAAAATTAAATAAATTTTTAATTTCTAACATTTATCTATAAGAACCATCCCTGAAAGTAATGTGCTTCTAACTCGTTTCTTTTATTTCTTCTCGGTGTTTGCTATAAGTAACGAGCTGTCAAAAAACGCAAATTACACAAGAAAAGTAGAAAATATTTCAACTGGCGTAAATAGCATTTTTCCAAATTTACGCACGTAGGAATACGAAGGCATAAAACTCTCCCTCATAAGCTTCACACATTTCTATTGCATTGCGTTCAGCGAGTAGACGGACGCTTATGCCAATGCAGTGAATGAACTTCCCGCTTAAAACCGGGAGTAGAATGATTGCGTTTGCGCCCTCCTACTCGCTGGCGCAACTAGATGTGAAATACACGAAAGCTTATGGGACCGAGTAGAATGCTGACGCGAGCAAATTTTGTCAACGCAATTTACGCAAGAAAAGTAGAAAATATTTTATTCTTCTTGCGTAAATTGCATTTTTTGGCAGCTCGTTACAAATACCGAACACCAAGAACAAAGAAAAGAATTCATTCTTTGAAATTTTCAGGGATGACTCTTTACCATGAATTTTAATAAATATTAAGAAATTCATGATAAAGTTTCATGCAACAATCGTTTTTAACGAACTGTGAGTAGTATGAATGCATTAATTTTTGTGTGCGATTGTGGCTGCCGACGAATGTTATTCGAGTGGCAAAAAATGACAAATGGTTTCATTTGTGAAATATGTGCAGGATGTTCTAAGCGTGGTGGAAGGCCCTAAAACATATGAATTTGTATCTAAAGATATAAGGCAATGGCCTATATTACACGGTGCTCGTTTCCTCGGCGTGCAAATAATTTTGTTGTTGTTTCCAATGCGAAACTGTCAAAAATCAGTGAGAGTGTGAGAGGATGAACACTTTGTAGACCGAGCAAAATATGTTCGTTTTTGCTCGGTGTACTTGGCAGTGAGCACCGTGCAACAGTGTTGCTGGGTAGTGAAATTAACGATTTGGGCGTTTAAGTAGCTAAAAAGTACATTTTGTGAAGAAAAGTGCTATTATTGTGCTATAATAGTATGAAGAAAATAGTTGTAGGAAACCCTTGTTGGAATAAAGTGTAGGAGAAAAAGCAAGGAACGAGCATATTTCTTTCGTGTGACCTAGCAACGTGCAAATTGAGAAAAGAGAATAAAAGTGTTCATTGCACGCCGAGCAAACGAGCACCGTGAAATATGGGCCAATCTCAGTCACAAACTTCTTTTCCACCAACTACAGTCTCAAATCGTAAATATTGATGTTTTTCCATTTCTATTGATTAGAAATAGAAATGAGAATTGAAAATGTAGAATGATTAAAGTGTAGGACCATAGCCTAGCCGGGATTCGAACCTGCGACCTCCAACCCATTGAATGAACCCATTTAGACTGTTAACATTCAAGTTTTAAAGTTAAATGTACCCGTTCTGAAAAAGAAAAACTGATCTCTCATAAAGTCTCTCTCTCTTCAGTATCTTCTCAAAATATACATAATTTTTGAAACCTCTCAATCCAAACGTAATCTCTCGATTCGACAAAATTTCATCGATTTTAGTTCATGAACCAAGAAATCGCCTCAAATGGATCAAAAATAAAATTTAAATTAAAGTCATGAAATCATAAGTAGAACATGTGTATTTCTAAAATTAAAATCGAAACATATTTCGTAGAATTTATTTCCATTTCTATGTGTGTGTGTGCTTTTTGCATTTTATGAAATTTTACTTCTTCAAAGTTGTAGAATCATCGTTTCTATTGAACATAAACAAATGTTTTCTGTTTACTAACGTTTCGCCAGAAATTTTAAATCATGCTCGAGTTGAACATGATCGGGGGGTGTTAGAAGTGGCAAGGGTGAAGTTTTGAAAAATTCTTTGGATTAATGAAAAAATAGAACATACCAAATGCTAAGATGCTCGCTCTAGTGAAGCAAACATTCACCGGAAATGTGCAATCATCCGCATACTATTGCTGTATGACACTTACCTGGCATTAGAATGCGGGACCAGTGTAGCGGATTGCAACAGATGTAAATCGGATCGCGTGCATTCGTACAGATGGGCAAGCGTTTTAGTTCGTCGGGACTCAGCAAGTCGTACCACAAGAAAAGCCGACATACGATCATATAGGGGTCTTCGCCTAGAATTAGGCCACGTTTCAATAGAATGCAATTCAAATGCTGACTGCCGGCACCATGATTCGAAGCATTGGTAACTAAGGCGGCTGGGTCGCGCAAACTCTTCACCGCTTGCAGCAATGATGTCAGCTGACGAGCCTTTAGTTTCTTCATTAGGCAGGAGAAATATTGCTGCTTGACGGTAGTGCTGTTGTAGTTGATGGTGGTGGTGGTGGTGTTGTTGTTGTTGGTGTTGCTGTTGCTGCTGCCTGTTTGATTGGAATTTGCTGGATGTGCTATGAGCGCGTGTTGTTGCTGTTGTTGTTGTTGATGTTGCATCATTGTTGTGGCCTGTTCGTAGCAAGCGCTGCTGATCGGGGTGGTTTGGATATGGTTGAGGGTGGCATTGGTTGAGCCTAGGCTGGATTCGGTTGACAAACAGCCGGCGCGACAGCAATTCCGAAAAACATTCGCTGCTGTTGCCGCAAATGAGCTCATGGGTGGCGTTGACATTGGTGTTGCCGGTGCTAGTGGTAATCGGTGAATGTCTATTGCTGCTCGTAGCTGCTTCGGCGCCTTGGCTGTGCTGGTGCTGCTGTTGTTGCTGTCGTTCGACTGTTCGTAGTCGTCGACGACCATAGTGTCGCCATAGTTTCCGTAACAGCAGCCACTTTTGCTGTAATCGTCCGACGTTTCCGTGCTCATCGCATACGTCAGACAACGTTTTTGCTGGTGGTGCTGTTGCTGTTGCTGCAGCTGTTGTGCGTACATCAGATTGGTTGGGGGTTCGACATTTGTCGCTGCTCGTATCGTCAGGCTGCCGCCGGAGCAATCGATGCCATAGGGCACTGATGAGTACGGCGGCGGTGGAGTATTTAATTGCAGACTTCGGCTTATCATTGAAGATGATGAGTTGCTCATACCGCTGTAACAATCGGCGTACGAATTCATCGGACTCAGTAATTGTGGGCGATCCCGTTGTTGTTGGTATTGTTGTTGTTGATGTTGTTGACAAATCGACTGAGGGTGGTGTTGAGGTTGACGGTGAGGCGGCAGTTGTGGCTGACTGATCGTTGCACCGGAGTCCGGTGGACTGTTGCTGGACGCATAACGCCATAGTTGTTTCTTCTCGCGTTGAAATATCATGGAGAGACATTAAATATATTGGTAACATCGATCTTATCGTATTTGCATTATTCGTTACAACTGATTAGGTTATGGCAATTATTAGGTAGTTGTAGACACTTTGAACACACACACAACAAAAACACACAGAGAGCGAGAGAGAAAGCGACAGAAACAAATACTTTTATATGAAAAGCACAAAAAGAAATAAACATAACACACTCTAAAGGTGCCGAATATAGGACAGCTCTAGCTACTATTTTTCTTCTTCTTTTTATGGTACTCTCAATTCAAAATTCGAATCACACGTTTTTATCACTGCTCATCACTCCGGAAGCAACACACTTCATTAACGCTTAAACTTATTTGACTGTTCAAGCGTTTCGTTAAGGCAACTTTTATTCTTATGGATTGGAAATATTTTTTTTTTTATTTTTTTTATATTTTTTTTTTGTATTTAATAGAAGCGCGTGCTTGATTTTATAAGAACTTTCTCTGCATTAATTAGCAATGAGAATAGATTTATTTATTTTATATACATATATATATCTATATATTGTAGTTGTAAATAACTTAACGGTGTAAAAAATCAATCACACATTAACACGAATATTAATGATTTATTTTTGGATATGTGCTTGTATTAATTTTTTTTTTGTTATGTTCACGTTACACGCGTTGATCTGAAATGAAAAAGAAGGAGAGGAATGTATTAATGAATTGAATTTTTCAGGCATAGTTTTTATAGGAACTATCAATTAACTAGACTATTTTAATATAAAGCCCTATATATATACATATTTTTTAAATAAAACATGCAAATATTATCAGTAGAAGGTTCGTAGATTATCAGTTTAAGTCAGAAACGCATCAAGTGATATTTTCATAATCATTTCTCTCTGATATACTGCAAAATATAGGGGTGTGGTTCACAATTTTTAAGTATTCAGAAAAGCATCTATTTAACAAATATTTGTCTATTTACTGAAAATACTTTTCTAAGTGCTTTTGGGTTCATTTTTAAAAAGTATCTCGGCTGAAAATGGAAGCTATTTTTCGCGATTTCACAATTATTCATTTCAAATAACATTTCCAGCAGTTCTTTCAGAGTTAATTGAAAAAATCGACTAGTTTATTTCTAGTCTTTAAAGACATTTAATGTTTCTATTTGTATTTTTTCTATTGTAAGGAGTCTTTCAACAAAAGGTGTCATTGTAAATTACCCACCATTTTTTCAGGTGGCAACATATAACTGCCATTCGATGACGTTAGACAAAGAAAAACTAGGAGATTTTTCGATATGGATCGATACAACGGAAAATTTCCTCAAACCCTCTGTCAACTCATGGAAAGAGCACTCTTAATCCTTTCGAGATGGGCGTCCTCTTGTGGATTAAGCGTAAACCCAGATAAAACAGACCTCATTCTTTTCACTAGGAAATATAAAATCCCCAAACTAGTACCACCACGTCTGAATGGCACGAGGTTGCTCTTTGCTGATGGCACGAAGTACCTAAGAGTTGTTCTGGATAAGAAGCTTATCTGGAATGATAACATAAAGGAGCGCGTTAAAAAGGCAAATATAGCTCTATTTGCCTGTAAAAAATCTATAGGTAAAAAATGGGGTTTTTTCCCTAAAATAGTACGCTGGATTTATACGGTAATTGTCCGCCCCTGGTATGGTATGGTGGAGGGCCTTTGACAAGGCAACTGCACTTCAGAAATTTGCAAAAGTTTTAAGAAATGTATGTCTTTGTATTACAGGTGCATTATCCACAACCCCAACTAATGCTCTTAGTGTCATACTTCACCTTCCTCCTCTAGATATCTTTGCCAGAGAGTGTGCTAACTCAGCAGCCCTCAGACTAAAAGAATCTGGAAATTGGATAGGTAATAGCTGCGGTCACACGGTAATTCTGAACTCATCAGTCCCCGACAAAACAGATGAAGTTCTCATCCCTTCACGGCTAGAGTGGGCTTACAAGAGCCCCCCTTAAAATAAACGGAATTAAAATCTTTACAGACGGATCCAAGCTTCAAAAACAGGTAGGGGGAGGAATTTACTCCCAACATCTGGAAATAGAAGCTTCCTTTAAACTCCCAAAATATTGTAGTGTCTACCAAGCGAAGATGATGGCTATATATGAAACCGCTAAGATTTTAGGTCAGAGAGACCTTAGGGGAAAGAATATTTACATATTCTCAGATAGTCCAGCTGCGCTTAAAGCTCTGAACTCGCATATTGACAACTCCAAAACTCTCGCTGAGTGCTACAGATCTCTTAACGAGATGGTAAGGTTATTCAGGATCCACCTCATATGGGTACCCGGTCATAGGGATATTGAGGGCAATAATCTGGCTGACGAATTGGGTACGACCTCGAACACCCTCTTAAATGAGGATTTCATTGGTATACCCATGTCCTCCTATAAACTCCAGTGCAAGAACAATTCTTTGGTTCTTGCACAAGTACGTTGGGAACACCTTGACACCTTGATGTAGGGTAGCTAAGCTTAAAACTTAAAATGCACTAAATCACTAATTAAATTAAGCAGGATAAACCTTTCAAAAATAGTAGGAATCCTCACTGGTCACTGTCTAATCGGAATACATGCTCTTCGATTGGGACTTACATCAAATGATTTCTGCAGAAGCTGCAAATGCGAGGAAGGGGTAGAAAATGTCCAGCATTTCCTCTGCGAATGTCCGGTGATAAGTAAAAGTAGAGTGAAAACCCTGGGTCATCCCTTCTTAAATGGATTTACCGAAGTATCATGCCTGGAAATCAGGCATATAATAAAATTCATAATCCGTTCGAACTGGTTTGTTGAGGAGGGATATCTCTCATAGGTCAAAAGAGATTATGTGGTATCACAACGGGAAAAGTTAGTAATGCAAAGACCCCCAACTCGTGCTCGTTCGACTAGGTCAACAATATCGCAGTTGTAGCTGAAAGTTACTGAAAAACGAACTATCTCGGAAATGCGAGGTTCTATTGGACATCAGGTAATGGTATAGGGATGGGCTTGGTGAGCTGTCCGAGTGGACCTGAGAAACATTCGAGTTGATGGCGTCAGGTCATGAATCTCCCTTTAATATTTTCCATGTTAGTACCTGTAACTAAAGTTGAGAGAAGATGAAATATATTCATCTCCTATCAGATACATCACATGTCATTGAATTCGGTTCATCCAGAAGCTTCAAATAAGATTTTGAAGCTCTTGCCAAAATGTGCGAATTGTACTCTATTTTCGGCCTAATATATTACGTATAGATCAGTTGAAGTGAAGTATTTCTTACGCCGTTTTAAAACCTAGGCCGCTTTTTTCGACAAATCGAAAATATAATCATTCCAGCAAGGATCAGATTTGATCTATATGCCTAGAACGTTAATAGCATCTAGCTTTGCAAGATCCACACCGTTCATATTGAAGAGAGCTAAGGGGCAATTTATTCGTTTGTGAGTTAACAAGCAACACAGAGTCTTGCTAGCATTAAACTTAACGCTATTAGCAAGCCCTCACTCGGATATTTTTTCAAGTCATTAATCAGTGTATCATTCATATGTTGCCTCTTTCTCTCAATCTCCAAAGAGTTCGGATTTTTTTTGAAGGAAAATTAATGACAAATGCTGCTGTCATCAGCAAATCAATGAATTGGGTTATAAGTCAACGATAGAGGGTCGTTGATAAAAACCAGAAATAAAGTTGACGATAGGACTGAACCCTGCCGTACTCCAGCACCAATGGTGTGTTCACTAGACGAAATGCCATCAACCACGATACGAATAGACCTGTCCTTTAGAAAACACGTGATCCATCGAGAGCTTTATGTCACACTTCTTCAAACGCCTTTTCTAGAAATATTTCTAGAAATATCCAGAGCAATAACCCTGCTTTGACCAAAGAAGTGAACACAATGGTTCCATTTTTCTGTGAACATCATAAGATCACCAGTAGAGTGAGCCCTACGGAAGCCATATTGACGGTCGCTGAGTAATTCGTTGCGCTCTAGATAATTCATAAGGTGGAAGTTTATTACACTCTCCATGACTTTGGAGGGCGTAGAGCGTATCGTAATGGGTCGGTAGTTTTCTGGGTTAGGGGCATCTTCCATTATAGGTCACCTGGCTGAACATTTGCGACCTTCCAACAAGAACTCCTGTCCTGTATGAGATGTGGAAAAGGTTACGCAAAATTCGAGCCAGTGTAGAAGCACACGTTCTTAGAACAATTAGTGGTATACCATCAGGGTCAGAAGATTTGTTTATATTGAGGTTTGCAAGGACTCTTTTAACTGATCTCGTTTGAAAATATGTCTCCTGCATCGAGGACGATCTATATTCTACAGAGGGCGATGGCTTATCGATGGCTAGAATTGTGCAAATAATCCGGCCAAAAGGTTCGCTTTATCAGCCGAGTCAGTGAAGATTTGGTTAATCTTTAGAAGGTCAGGAATCGACGAAAACGAATCGACGAAACGAATTTTTAACCTTTTTAACGAAAGATCAAAAGTTTTTGCTCCCTTTGGTGCAGAGAAGAACCTGTTCTCTAATGCAAGTTTCGTGAAGAAATTCGCATTTCTAACCTCAATTCGAGCATTCTTGCTGGAAAGCCAATTCTGAAAGGATTCTTCTTTGGACCTTACTGCAATCCCGCAAGTTTCATTAAGTCAGGAGTGGTCTTTTGATTAAATAATTCTTATTTTATTGGGAATGAAAGACCGCATGCCCAATAAAATTATTTCTTGTACACCATAGGAGCCGCAACATTTACATCTCTATCAGCGAAACATAAATTCCAATTGAAATTACGGTAAAAATTATTTAACGCAGTCTAATTTGCTTTTACATAAAACCAAGCGATCATCCACGGGGCTTTAGGCGTAGAAGTGCATAATTAAGAATATATTACCAAGAGGTGCATGGACTATCAAGGTCAAGGACTTTATGGCTTTATTGCAGGTAAATCTAGAGATGAAAGTTGGTTCCTTCACTAGTTAAATGAGTTGGTTCGATTCAGTTGAGAGCTCAACATATTGACCCTCAGCTCAACTCCGCCTGTTCTCACGAGCAGCCTGTCCAAAGCCAGGATAAAGGAGGATGGTCGCAGGCAATGGGTTCGCCCCTATCCTGTGTAAATGAGAAGGGACTACCCAGATCCTGGAGTTAGTCGCCCAATCTGGGAAGTAGGTGGACCGTTTGACTAGATCAACGGTAGTGTATGTCTACGAGGGAATAGCAATGATCCTAAAAAAATTTGTTAGCACGGGGATAGTCGTTACTCTCGACAGAAGTACTGTCACAAGTCTCCACTGATACATTTCGCATTGGTCTCTGGATAGTCTAATAAGTCTTGTAAGCCTTATAAGTCTGGTTAAAACGATGTAATCAAGAGGTGTCAAATTTGGGTACTCCGGGTGTTGAAAAGTTTATCTTAGTAGCCTCGGAGTAACGGTTTGAAAAGGTGGTAATCAAGAAGTATCATATTGGGTACTCCAAGTGACCACGTGTTCATCTTAGTAGCCTTGGAGTACCAGTATTGAAATGGAGCAAATAGTGGTGACTTGTGTCACACACAGTCAAGTGCGATGTGGTCTACTCTGTAGCACGTCCAAGTAGTGGTGGCTTTTTCCTTCACAGTCAAGAGTGATAAATGCGGATGTGTTGGTGTTGTGATAAGTGCGTGTCGAGGTAAATCCCTTTTGCCCGGGGAGACTATCGCAGGGCTGGACCTTCGGGGAGTATTGTGCTGGCTGTGGTAGTTCAAGGTCTTGAACAGGTCTGTGATCGGCGTGGAGTTGCGCTAAAGAACCCGGTGGCAATGCCCTACATTGCAAGAGATGTTAAATGGGTCTCGATTTCCCCCAATAAATGTGGATGATGGCCCAACTAATGATCCATAATTGGTACTGTTGCGTTCCAGCATTGGTGCTATCTATACAGTATATTTATTAACTTAAATATACACTTAAGTATGGTGTGCTACCGGTGTTGAAACTACTATGACAGGGCGTTGGTCGCGTCTGGAGTCATAGAAGTGACGCCTAGGAGAGGTATGACGGACGTCGTATATACATTAGCATGGCACTGACGCCCTGAAGATTTATCTCCTAGGCATCAATTCCTTGAACCCCACTGCCATGGGGCAACGTAGAGTTAAGCCCATACGGCAGGTGTCTGCGTTACCTAAAATTGATTTTCCTTCTGACCATAAGGTGTTGTTTGACCCGAATGACATAACCAAGCCGGGTTGTGAACATTGAAATTGCCGGCAACACCGATCTCGTTGTCAGGGAATAACCCCAAAATGTGCGTTATCGAATCAGAGAGAAAGTCCAATTTATCTTTAAGTTTTATTGGTGGTAAGAGGTGAATTTTTGTTTCCGAAACTGTGAGTTTTGAAAAGGAATAAATTATTTTTTAAAGAAATTAAAAGAAAATTGAGAAACTTCCAGCGACTTTAGCGACTTTTTTGACCAACAGTCATGAGTCTTCTTCTCCCGTCTCTAGGGATGTCTCTGGTTACCTGACATTCACTTGTAAATCTTAAGAAATGTACATTTTAGTGACTCTAATTAAAAAAAACAAAAATCCATCTTTGACAAATTATGTAACAACAAAATAAAGAAAAAAAAAATTGAATCCATAAATTTGGTGAATTTTCTGCACTCAAATGTTGCAAATCTGCTTCAAGTACTCGCAGTTGTAGTGGAATAGCAGCATACATAAAAAAATAGCTTCCACTTGTATAATTTTTCTCATATTGCACAAAGTATCTGTGTGCATCGAACAAGTGCAGCAGCAGCAGCAACAGTGGGAGCAGCTGCAGCACAAAGAGCGAGCGGACGTGATGCAGCGATCAGTGCGACAGTGCAGTGAATTCACTTTACTGCAGAAGAAAGAATATTTAATAAAATAATGACATTGTATATCATCAGATACAACAACAACAACAACAACAACAACAACAACAACAACTAGCTCATAGATACTACTTATTTTGTGGCGCTCGCTGCACAATTTGGTCATTAAACAAACAACAACAAAAATAACAGCAACAACAACTAGTAACTATGTACATACAAGTCGCCTTCGTCAATAAACGACGACGGCTCTGCGTCGCGTCGAATCGCAAGCCTTAAGTCAAAGCAATTTTTATTTTTTACTGCTTGTTATTGCTGTTCCGTTGTTTTTCTTTTAATTTTTTGTTAACTAATTTTTTTTTTACTCAACTTAATGTTGTTTTACCCCGTTTTCCCTCCTGCTCTCACAGTTAAGGCAGAAGGAACGCGCATTCCTTATCGCACACACAGAGCAAGCCGACGAAACGAATTGGCTTTGCGTGTGGCTCGCTAGTCAGCCGCTGCTCTCTGTTCAGTCAGTCAGTCAACCATACAGTTAGTTAGTTAGTTAGTTAGTTAGTTAGTTAGTCAGTCAGGCGAGCCAGCCAACAAAAGCAAAAGAGGCGCAGGCAGCTTAACCATCCGGCGCCAGTGGGCGCCACTGACGTAATAAAAGAAATAATAGTAACGATGTCGACGACGCTCAACGTCGTCATGATGGCGCCACCAACTCAGACACAGACAGACAGAAAGACAATCAGCCAGTCAGCCAGCGAGTGAACAAGAAAGTCAAATAGCCAGACAGACAGACAGACAGACAGATAGACACACAGCCAAACAGACAGGCGGCAAACACATACTTTTGTGGCAGAAACGAGTTTGTAAACAGCTACCGATACATGCGGGCACTCACAGATACTTGTACTCATGCCACTCAGAAACCTGCTTCAATTAAAATGTGTTTTTTCTTTCTTTTTTTTTTTTCTCATATTGATCAAAGAAAGGCATGCAGCGGAGTGTGTATGAGTGAGTTGTATCTGTGTATTTTGCATGCAATGGAGGGCCATACAACTACAAATGCTCTCACGCTCTTCTTAAAGTAGCTGTTTAAATATTTTCTTAGAAAAATTTCTGTCTGTATCGCTTATATTTCTCCCCATTCTAATAATAAATTCCTTAGGGAAATTTAGGAATATCCCACGCTGCAGGCGTTCGTGCATCTTAAAGTTTCCGAAAAGTATCTCGTGATTTATTCTACCTGCTAGCTACTTGTTAAAAAAAAAATTCCAAGAAACTTCATGGTTTTAATAGAGGTTCTTGAACAGAACCCAAGTGTTATGTTCTAAGTGTGTGTTAGCGCCATGTTCTTTGTATGTAGTTGAAGAATTTTCTATACTCTCTCGCTCTTTTTCTCTCTCTCTCTCTCTTTTGCTCTCTAACTTAGCAGTTGTATCTTTTAAATACTAAACTCTTTTCTCCTTAGTAGCTTCGCTCAGGCGCTACAGAGATTAGCTCTTTGAGTGAGTATCTAAAAAAAAATTAATCGCTCTCTCAGAGACCCGGTTTATATTTCTAGCTATTTTCTCATATCTCAAAAATGCTACTTAAACTGTTGTATTCTATAGTTAGTTTATCTTTAGTATTTTTTTTTCCTCCTTTGCACGTGGATTTTGCTTTATTGTTGATTCTTCTCCTAATTCTCTTTACATATCCTTATTTGTAAGATTTATTTTTTTTTATTATTATTATTTTATGGCATCATACTTTGTTTATCTTCTACTAATGCTTTATTCACACTTAAGGATTAGGTTCTGTTGGTTTTTTCCCTTCGCCCGCAAGTGTTTGCATTACAGCACGTATCTTGGGCGCATGAATGAAGTTGAATGGTGTGCGTGCGTTTTTGTCTGTTTGTTTTATGGCCATCAACTTCGGTTAAGTCTGTGAATTTTTAATTCTTAACAGTTTAATATTTATTTTTCGCACTTCTGAATGCCAGATTTTGTTGACTATGAGCGATACGTAGGCGTTGTGCGGCAGGTTTTTCCACCATCAATGAACCTTTGCCGTTCTAAGGTTCTGAGGTACTCAAAGCGATTAAATAGTTGCAGTTTTTATCTATGCATTAGGAGTATACGTAGGTATTAAAACTTATTTGTTAGATACGCTCTAAGAAACCAGGGATATTGGACAAGGTTGAGGGTGTGTATTTAAGATTATAGTGATAGAATTCGTAGAAATGTGTGAGAGTCTGTTGCAAGGTGTCAATTTTATGATAGCCATTCGTCAGATGTTCAAAACGTAGCGCGTATCCTCAAACCACGGGGCGGTTGTCATGCAATACTTCCAGCTATAGAAGAAAAAGCCACAGGTGTTCGAATGAAATTTCGTGCAGTTTGCAATGTTTTCCCATTTACAAGTATTCGAAATTTTTTTAGATAAAATGGAGCTTCTTAAATAAAATAGACAATATCAGCAAACTTCCTTCGCTCACTCCACGACTGAATTTTTAATAGTTCCTTACATCAGGTACAAAATCGAATCTGTTTATGTCCTTTAGAGAAAAACGAACGAAACGTTTTTGAATGCTTTCTATTCGAACAATATTCACACTGTAAATTGGGAACTAAACTTGACTTGCGTACTCCAAGTCATGACGCACTATTGCATTATACAACGTTTTAGTTGTAATCATGCTCTATGGCTTTTCCAACAACCAATATTTCTGAAGTTAATAATATGAAGGTTGGAAATAGTGGTTAAATCAAACATGGCCACGTAGTTGCCCGTATGGCCCGCGTGGCCCTTGATACAAATTTTTTTCTATCTTAATTTTGTCTTTGCGATGAGCCAAAATCAAAGAATACTTGCAAGAAACAACAACACAAACCGCACTCGTTCAGTGTTCAGCACATTTTCCAGCGAACTTTACAAAAACAAATGTGTGCAAAGCCAAAATAAAAAACGCCCACTCGATGATGTCGATGCTGAAGCTGATTGTCCCGTTACTTGTGTGTCGATCCATTTTTCATAACATGTGATTTCATGTAAAAATGCTTTTGTTTTTCAAATTATTCTCCAACATGATCGATACACTCTGAAATTGGCATCTCCGAAACCAGGTTTGTGAAAGCCTCAATGGCCTGCTTGGGCATGGGAAAACGCATTTTTTTCTTAATGTGAGGTAACAAGAAGAAATCATTGGGTGCCAAGTCGGAACTGTAAGACGCGTGACCTATCAATTCCAAGTTTTGAGTGCTCAAAAATTCTTTTGTTTGAGCTGATGTGTGGGAACTGGTATTGTCGCGATAGAGGAAGGTATATTGATGGTTGGTTTTCCTTAACTAATACAAGCAAATGGTTGTGTACCATTCAGCAATAATAGTTCTCCGTTGCTCAAGTGGTAAAATAGCGTTATGAGCGGGTTTTTCTGAAAAAAACTGGCAACCATTTGCTTAAATGTGCTTCGTCCGCGGATAACCATGATTCGTCACTTGTGGTGATGTCAGCGACGTGTTTCAAACCACCCCCGCTGTATTTTTTAGCATTATCTTGCACCAATCGACAGGAGCTTTTTTTGAGCAACCTTCAAATCATGGGGTATCTAACGAGAACAAATCATCCTGACGCCTAAAAGCTCTTGTTAAATCGAATGTATGCTAATCTCACTAATACACAAAGACAACTCCATCCCCTGGCATGGCACATGCCGGTTTGCTTCCAACAGTTCACGCACAGCAGCCAAGTGTTCTGCCACAATAGTCATTCTTGGACTAGCTTCACGAAATTCGTCTTGGAGAGAACGAAAATCACACTCAAACTCATTGAACCGTTAATTTACAATCGCCAAAAGTTGAACAAAGTTGATTGATGCATTTTTTTTCTTGACAATCCATGTCGAAAATCGTAAACGTGCTAATTCTTTTTTTTTTTGCTGAAATACACCCGAAAATGTTCAAGTGTTAATTCCTTTTTTTTTTGCTGAAATACGTTTTTCAAACTACCCTGCAAACATTTTCTCAGTGCCTCAAAAAAATGACTCTAAAAAGAGTTTTTCTTATGCGTGTTTTATGATTACGCAATAAAAAGACTCATAAAGGAGTCTTTGATATGATTCTAAAATGATTGCTCAAAAATAAGACTCAAAAAATAGTATTTTTTATGCGTGTTTTATGAGTATGCGATAAAAAGACTCATAAAGAAGTCTTCTATATGATTGTAATATGATTGCTCAGAAATAAGACTCTAAAAAGGGTATTTTTTATGCGTGTTTTATGAGTACGCAATAAAAAGACTCTAAAAGGAGTCTTTGGTATGATTTTAAAATGACTTTAAATTTTTCTACTATTACTTTTTATTTGAAATGTTTAAAAAATGATATTGTTGTAATTTTTTTTTTTTATTTTTCAACTATCAAATATTTTAAATAAATTTGAATCTAAAAATATATTTCAGCCTGAACGGATCATAATTACTTCTATGAGTTCTGAAAGAGTCCTCAGTATTAGATTACATTCCATGATTCTTAAAAGAGTATCAAATATGACTTTCAAAAGTGTCTTAATTTTGAGTCCAAAACATATTTATATGAGTTCTAAAAAAGTATTTATTTAAAGTCTTTATTATGAATTTTAAAAAAGTATTTAAAATGAGTCTAAAAATAGTCTTAATTTTGAGTCCAAAAAGACTCATTTATATGAGTTATAAAAGAGTCTTTATTATTAGTCTTTAAAGAGTCTTTGTTATGAGTTTTAAAAGAGTATTAAATATGAGTCTTAAATGAGTCTTAATTTTGAGTTCAAAAACACTATTTTATATGAGTTCTACAAGAGTCTTTATTATGAGTCTTAAAAGAGTATTAAATATGAGTCTTAAAAGAGTCTAAATTTTGAGTCTTAAATGAGGCATAAAGCAGTCATTATTATGAATCATATTTTGAGGCCCGAAACCTACGAAAATGTACTCATAAAAGAGTCTTTTTTGAGCGCATTATGACGATAAAAGCTCATTTATATGAGTCTTAAAAGATTCTTTTAAGAGTCATAATGTTTGCTGGGTAGTATTAACAACACAATAAGCGGACATATACCAAAACATTGTGACCTAGAAAATATCAAATTTTCGAATGTAACTGTCAAAATTCATAAGACAATGCCACATGTAGATGCAAGACTACAAAAGGCAACCCTCGTATAACCAGCTCAGGGATTCACCTTCATCGACTTTTAACTTGATGTAACCCGAATAAAACTAAAGGCTCTTGAGTGGCTCTTGGATACTATGGAGATGTATTACCTAAAATGAATGTCAACAAGGGCGAGAGGTGACTTTAGGAAATCATACCATATGAGCACACTTACCTCGACAGGTAACTAATAGAAACACCTTGTTTACAAAACCACATTATTATGCTTCTGAAGTTATCATAGGGTGTTCCCATAACTTTCGAATCAAATAGAAAAATTGTTATGATTTCGATTTTGTAAACTGAAAATAAACATTCCATTTTTTTTTCTTTTTTTTTTTTTGTGAATTGACGAATAATTTATCTACCTCAAAACTGGGCAACTTAACTATTAACCTATCGACTGCTTTTGTGAAGTTCTGGCTTTAGTTTTTATGCAGCTAAGAGGTGGACAATATTGCCTTTTCCAAGAAAATGTATCTAGTTTCTTTAGTATTCCTGAGTATAACTAGTTTATTGTTAAAGTTATCTTAGTTGCTGATGGCGCTAACGTTTAAAAACAAACAAACATTTATTTTTAATACTGCAGTTATGTAGGTTTGTATGTTTGATTGCTAGTGAATGCATTTATTCCAACTCGTATGATGAAATTATTCGTTAAGATATGAAAGGCAAAATCAGCATTAGCAACAACAACAAAAATAACGATAATATTAGCTGCACTGCCGGCCGGTCGTTTGGTTGGTCATTCGTTCGTTGCTGTCCCATTTGTATTTTGTTTTTTTTTTTTAACGAGGCGCTAGTCAGGCGCGATGGCTGTCAGCGCTGCCAGACCTGAACTATACAACACAGCACACACACACACATCCGAACACAAACTCAACTTCATAACTATGAGTAAACCTATCAAGATGCATACCGCAAAATTTAACTTTATAATAAAGCAAAGAAAAACGAGCTTTGAATTTTGTGCCACACAGTATGAGCTGGAAGATCTAGAAATCTCCAAAAAAACAAGCAACGAAGTTAAAATAAAGTAAAACAAAACCTCAAAAGTAGAAAAGGAAATATTAAGGACTTCTTACTAACAAGTAATAATTATAAGCATCAGGAACAGAGAATCAACTTTTTGAGCAGCCTGAGTGTAGCCTGTACAAGGAAACGGAAATGAGAAAAAATACAAATAATTGGAAAATACAAAATCAGGTAGTTACGAAAAAAAAACACTAAAAATAAAAGTAGTCAAAATGAGTTGGCGCTTTGAAACCACTTTGAAAGAACTTTACAAAATCACAATAGCGCTTTGTTCTCGCTTCAAAAAGTCATTTTTTTAACATTGCCATGTCATTGGAAGAAGACCTTTGTTCTGGCTACGAAACAGGATTAAAAAAAGCGCTTTGTTGTAGCTATGAAAAAAGAATTAAAATAGCGCTTTGCTCTCGCTATGGAAAGTGATTTGAAAAAGCGCTTTGTTCTCACTTCGTAAAGTGATTCAATTTCGCGTAAGACCTCATCTGAGAATAATAAATGAAAGCATTTGGAAATGGGTGTATTGCCAATAATGGTCCGAACGTAAGCTATCTATATATGCATGGGGAAAAATTAAGAAAACTCAAGTTAATAATGTACTAAACACACAAAAAATATTTATGTTTTTCCTACCAAATTTTCCTCTGATGTATTATGTGAAACAGATTGTAAATGTTTAACTTCTTCCAGTCTTTTTAACGGGAATATTTTTAAATTCTTACAAACTGGGGAAATCTTTGAAAAAATTTTCTCCAAAAGAAGAGTTTGTTCAGCGGCAATATTTTATTATTACTACCCATTCCCTAATCTCCTTCTGAATGTCAAATTTTTTTGCCACATTTTGTACTTCAGCACTGAGCATATAGCCGCCACTGTCATGTCCACTTAAATATTCAGCGGCTGTTGCGACTTCTTCGTTCGCACTTGGCATATAATCCACCCCGACATGGATGCATTCTGGTAAAATTTCGTTTGAAAGTTCTGCAGTTTCGTTTTCCAGTCTTTCAGCACCACTTCTATGTCCAATTAGATTTTCTAAACATGCGCCTGTGCCAACTTCCTGGTTCGCACCTACAGGAGCAACTTTATTTCCAATAGCGTTTATCTTCGCTGATATCAACCTTTTAAAATGTCTTTTCGAGTAGCCTAGCCACTTGTCACCAATTTTTTACCTTTTCTACTTTTAAATTATATCAAAAATATTAATATATAAAGTTTCTTTCTATTTTTCTCTTTTTCGCTTCAACACTTGGTAAGTAAACTTTTTGCGTATGCTAGTGATGTGCATTTTAATTCAACTCGCTAGTGATGAGAGTTTCAATAGTTTTTGGTGTAGATACATAATTGCGCATTTTTCAGCATATTTCGTAGCGAAAGCAAAGCACTTCTCAAAAGTACTATTCACAGGCAAAATGAAGCGCTTTTTATTTGCTTTTTAACAAAGTGCTTTGAAATTTCCGATAGGGTTCCTTTAAACCCCATTTTCTAATTAATCGAGAGAATACTTTCTGCAATTAGTTTTTAAACACAAATTCTGGCATATGTCCATCAAGATTAGATGAATACCAACCGGGAGATAAAGTTTTCGACCACATTTTCTAGTATTTGTGATCGTATGTTCTCAATAATATAATGACCACATTGACGACGGCAACGGCATTACGACATCTTTAAAATTTTTTTACTCTCCATGTATTTCTTATGGAGAGAATTTGGTCTAATGTCGCAATGCCCTGTCTTCGATATAGAACTATTCCAAATTTAACAGCTTGTCGTTGATGTCGTCCTGAATGTGTTCAACACATAACACCTATAATGTTGGCTCCCAAATCGTGGATTATTGTTGATTTGTCAGCGTAGACTAGGGACTTTACGTATCCTCAGGGAAAATATTCAAGAGGCGTCAAGAAACAAGATCTTGGAGGCCAATGTTTACGGACCATTAAGCGAAATTATGTGTTTATCGGATGTTTCTATCAATAAGTTAATTGTTTCATTTCTGGTATGGCATGAAGCCCTATTTTGCTATGAAATCACATCTTTTCCACATTCATGCCATTCATTTGGGGAACGAAAAAGTCATGGTTGATGGCTCTATAACGAATAATTCACACTTATAGTCTTCTTTTTTAAAAAAATATGGTCCAATGACCTACATACCCTAATCAAGATGTGCATTTTTCCGGATGTAAAGGCATTTCGATAACCTCTTGTGGATTACCTTTCCTCTTAATGCGACAATTTTACTTATTCACATTAGGCGAATAGCTGTCCCCGATTATGTCAGATGAAATATATTGCTCCCCCAACTGAGTTTATATCGCACTGTGCGCTGCAAGAATCTAATTCATCCTGTGGAGAGCTTGGCTGTACAAACAATCGCCCTAAATTCTAAAATGAACAATCACCCAAAGTTTTCGAGACTTTGAACACTGGGAATGAAATTCCAAAAATGTCTTTTCGAGTCTTTAAACATTGGAAATGAAATCCCCAAAAAAAAAAAAATTCAAAATCTTCCAAAAATGGGAAAATGGGATCCAAAGCTACAAAAGTAAGCGTTATGATATGAAAAAATATACTCGTTTCATTTTGTGATTTGGTGCTTTTGAGTGCTTTCACGAGTGGAATGTTGACAACATTACTTTCACCAATCATAAACGATTTTCGCGGTGGCCACTCACTGCGTTTGTAGTGATCCTTCGCACTACTGTCCCACTCCAAAGATACTTAGTACGACCTCCTTGAATTCCAAATAGAATAGTGAGGAATTTTGTGCAGCCGTAGCGCAGTGGGTAGAGGGCTTGACCCATACGCTAGAGAACCCTGGTTCATTTCCATCCGACACAGAAAGTTTTTCGATTGAATTAATTTTTCTGTCAATAATTGTAATTGCCCGTCACCTCCTCTCTGCAGACAATGGCAAACCTCAGAGAGTAAATATTGCCATGTAAAGCTTCTTTGAGAACATGCACATTAGCCGTTCGGAGTCGGCATAAAACTAGTAGGTCCAGCTCTCGATCAATTGTGTACAAACATTAAATAATACGCACAACACAATTTGATCATAACAAGTTCGGTCAAAGTCCTTTCAAGGGCTAAAATGGCCAGTTTATTTATTATTTTATAGTTAGGACTTTCAGATCCGAGACGATACCATTAATGTTTTGTGTAATCAATTACGCTCAGAATCTTCGTCATAGCAATGTACGTTTCTTTCATATCTGAAGCATATGCTTTTGGAACTGATGGCAACTGATTCTCGTTGTGTAACAGTACCGCTTTTAAACCTACAAAGTTTATATATCAAACTTATATTCTATCATCATCCATGAGTCTATACTTACTTTTACAAGGTCCATCAATAAATAACCGCCAAAGTTTTGGTTTGGTGTTCGTAATCCAGACAAGCGAAAAGCTCATCAACGTTGGTGCAATATACAAGATTGTTGTCGATATCATCAAGTTCGAAAAGTGATTCGAAAGAAGTTCGGTCCTTATTTCTTGCAAAAGTTATTTTAAAGTCACTTTCTGGAATATTTCACTATTTCAATTGAGATGCCAATATCTTCAATATCTCCAATATGTCCTAAATCGCTCACCAGGCCCTTATAATCCTCATTCGACACTAAATGCCATTCTGACGATGCAGATTAAGATGGAAGAAATAGTTCACCGCTTGTTCTTTCACCTGAATTTGCATCATTAGATGAAGGAATAGTCTTTTGGGGCTTCTATTATAGCTTGTTCATCTCCTTCTTCTCTTAAGACAGGCTTAGAAGCTGTGGGGACATACATAAGCATATTGTATGCAATCTCGCGTTTTATATTGATGACCTACCATGTTCGTTTGGCAGAAGTAGCAATCCTCCGGCTTGTGAAACAGTTGTCGATGCCAAACCATTGGGAGTAGAAGCTGTCGCGAACAGGTCTGTGAGATCGGCGTGGAGTTGCGCTTAATAAACCGGGTGGCAATGCCCATAAATTTTTAGAAATGTTAGATGGGCCTCGATTTCTTCCAATGTGGATGGTGACCCAACTAATCATCTATAATTGGTATTGTTACGTTCTAGCATTGGTTGCTATTCATACAGTATATTTATTAATTTAAATATAACAGTCCGTTCAAAAAGTCCATAGGATGACGCATTGATGGCGTTACTAGATATTTTCCATATGATTTTTATTTAGTACTAACCCTCAAACGATACGTATAAAAATTTGACAACAATCTGACTACGTGGTCGTACCAGCACAAATGATGCAGAGCGCAGTGGGCGCTCAAATGAGGCTGATATTCCAGAAAACATAAAAAAATCCTCAAATTGGTTATGAACGATCACAAATTGAAGGTGCATCGAAGATGCTATCGTCGATATGTGACAATGGATGAAACATGGCTTCACTATTACTCATCAGAATCCAAAAGACAGTCAGCTGAGGGGACAGCAGTCGACGAACCGAATCCAAAGCGAGCAAAGACCCAACAGTCGGCCTTTAAGGGAATGGCGTCTGTATTTTGCGATGCAAAAGTAATACTATTCATCGACTATCTCCAAAAAGGAACCACCATCAACAGTGACTATTACTGTGCACTTTTGAATCGATTGAAGGCTGAAATCGCAAAGAAACGGCCACATTTGCAAGAGAAAAAAGTGTTGTTTCACCAAGACAATGCACTGTGTCACAAATCGATGAAAACGATGACAAAATTGAATGAATTGGGCTTTGAATTGCTTACCCACCCATATTCTCCAGATTTAGCCCCCAGCAACTTTTTCCTGTTTTCAGATCTCAAGAGAATGCTTGCTGGAAAAAAATTCTTGCCTATTTTGACGTGAAAGAGAAATCGTACTATAAAAGTGTTATCGAAAAGTTGGAAAATCGCTATACTTGTTGTTTCGCTCTCGAAGGCCGTTGTATCTGTTGAATAATATAATCGAGTTTTATCAAAATTTTGTTTTTTTCTTACTTATTCTACGGACTTATTAAATGACCTGTTTCACTTAAGTATGGTGTGTAACCGGTGTTGAAACTACTATGACAGGGCGTTGGTAGCGTCTGGAGACATGGAGGTAACGCCCAGTAGAGGTCGGATGGACGTTGAATTTGTATAAGCTTGGTACTAACGTCCTGAAGATTTGTCAGCTGGGCATCAATTCCATCAACCTCGACCCCATTGCCATGGGGCAACGTGAAATTAAGCCTATACGTCAGCTATTAACGTTTCAATAAAAAGGAATTTCAATCTGTACTCGACCAGATCTACAACCTACGCTATGTCACTTCAAAAGTACATTTCCACTGTCGCCCAAAAAACATACTTAAATGTTTGGGGCAATTGTTCATTTTTGAATTTGTGGTGATTGTGTTTTGGATGATTGTTCGTACAGCCGGAGAACATATTTTTTGGAGCGTTTTACAGCTACGGACAAAACAATAAAATCATCAATTTTTTTAAAACAAAAATTAAATTTGTATCCACATTATATAATAAGCCTTAACGACCTCTTGCGGCAAATGATTGTAGTTATGTCTTATGCAAAAAAGTATATCTGGCAATGCCTCAAACGCAACGAGTTGTTGGAAATATCCCATTAGGTGGCAAAATCTTTTTTTGAAGCGGACATAAAAATAGAATCAATAGAAAATAAAGTGCGATAACACTGTTAATTCAAGCGTGTTTTTTAAATATATTGCTGGTAAGAAGTCTTTAACAATATTATAAGTAGAAGCATTCAAAGCAAAACAGATTATTCCCTAAAAGTTTTATAAAATGGGTCGCGCAAGTCACTGCACGGATCAATAAAGATCTATTATTAAAAAAATCAGGCAAGAAGGACAAAGCCAACGTCAGATTGCCAAAAACAATTGGAAAATCCCGGCATTTCGTTTTTAATGCCTTGCGTCTTCAAAAACAAAGCCACGAAAAACTACCAAACTGGATGATGACCGCATCAAACTTCTTTCGGCAAAAGATCCTTTATGTCCGCTGGAGCTATCAAAGAAAAACTAGCACTACCAATTTCGTCTCGGACTGTGAGACGACGCTAAGTGGAGAAGAAACTCTTTGGAAGACACTCACGTAAAGTGCCAATGCTTGCCAAAAAACAAAGAGCCATCCGCATTGGGATTGGGATGGGCCACAAAATGTAAAAAAAAGCGCAATATTCTGTGGTCCGATGAATCGAAAGTAAACATGATTCGAAGTGATGGAAAAATATGGGTTAGACGTCCAAAAAACCAAGAATTAAACCCACGTTACACCATCAAAACATTTAAACATGTTGGGGGCAACATTATGGTTTGGGGATGCTTCTCATGGTATGGTGTCGGACCCTTATTTTGGATAAAAACCAGCATGAATAAGAATTTGTATATACGGATTCTTGAGATTATGCTGCCCTATGCTGAATGGGAAATGCCTATAAAATGGCAATTCCAACAAGACAACGAGATACACAGCGAACCTTACTAAAAAGTGGTTTTCGGACAATCGTGTTGATCTTATGCTGTAGCCTTCACAATCACCCGACTTAAATCCAATAGAAAACTTATGGAAAATTGTCAAGGACAAAATTGGACCACAAAAATCCAAAAATAAAGAAGAGTTATGGGAAAATATTAAGTCCGCTTGGTACTCTATACCCAATAGCACTTGTAAAGCATTAGTGGAGTCAATGCCAAAAAAGATGTCGATCTATTTTAGATAATAAGGGATTTACAATTAATTACTAATAGTAATTAGTAAATTTTTTTCTTTTATATACTGTTATTTTAATTTTTTACCAAAATGTTTCTTAATGATTCTATTGTTTTGTTCATTGAATTTAACGAGTATATTAAATTTTTATGAATTTAATTACTTATAAGGTTGAAATGTTTCTTCTTTTGTTTTAAATGTGACAAATATATGAAAAAAGGGGTTATATACAAACAAACATTGATTTAAAGTGTTGGTTCTTTTTTGGAGTTTTTTTGCTTTAAATAAATAAGCTTAAGGTGATTCTATTGTTTTGTCCGTAACTGTACATATATTAAAATTCTTCAAAATGCTAAGGGGCAAGAAAGTTTTTTACACATTTCATTATGAGTTCTCAAAATATTTGCAGATCAAAATAATACACTTTAAACACTCATGGATAATATTAATAAATATTTTCTTAGTCATAAGTATAAGAGTGAAATACGTATATATGTATAGGTCAAGGGCGTAGCCAAGGCGGGAAGGCAACTGCCCCCTAAATCTGAGATTTTTTATATAATCGATGGTTTTGAAAGTAGTTTCTGTATGTAATTCCTTTTTAATCCTTCACGCAAAGAAATTTTTCGTTTACCACAGCTGAAAAATTCACCAACTATACTTCGTCTGCGAGCTGTATTTTCCGCAAACGAATATTCAGTTGTCTCAACTTAAAAATATATCTTATATATATATACCGCAAGCTATTTCGGTCATTATTATTTTTTATATTATTAATCCTTCTCTTTATGTCCGTCCGTCTTCTTATGGATTACACCTCTGTTGCTATCTCCGTCCGCGTATTAAGCAAACTACCAATTTCCTTATATATGTAGTAAGAATTTGTCCAAAAAGTAACTCTAAACTATAAGCGTTATGTTTATACAACGAAGGGAAAAATAAACAAAATTTTCAGTTGGGAAAAAGAAAGTTTTCAATTGCTGCAATTTAAAAATCACTCGCGTTTATGACAAACGAAATTAATTTCCTGCAAATATACGACGCGTTTCTCGCAACTGAACTGTTATTATGACAACTGTTGAAACTTTTGCAAATAACGATTTCAAGCACAACAAACGAAGTTCGTTTGCGGCAAACTGGCGATAAACGTTTTTTTTCTTTGCGTGTTTTTAATGTGTGGTTTTTCCTTTTTCTTTGAAACTAGATATGGTAAAAAGAAATTTATAAGGTCTTGTCCCCCCTTAATTTTCATCCTGCCTGCGCCCTTGGTATTGGTACAGGGTGTTTTTTTTAGGGGTTTGTTTTTCGAATAGAGATAAAACTGGCATTTTGTGGTCAAATCTGGCAACTCTAATGTCATTTATGTTCAGTTTGGTTTGCCATTTCATCATGAACAGGTTGACAAAAGAACAACGCTTGCAAATCGTGAAAATTTATTTCGAAAATAATGGTTCAGTTCGCGAAGTTTACATCGCAAAATTTTGTTCAGTGATGAGGCTCATTTTTGGTTGAATGGCTACGTCAACAAGCAAAATTGCCGCATTTGGAGTGAAGAGAATCCACATGAGATCCTTGAGACGCCATTACATCCACAAAAACTGACTGTTTGGTGTGCTCTATGGGCTGGTGGAGTCATTGGGCCATACTTCTTCTGAAATAATGCTGGAGAGTCAGTTACCGTTAATGGAAACCGGTATAGAGCCATGATAACCGACTATTTTGTTCCCGAATTGGATGGCATGAATGTGAATGAGTTGTGGTTCCAACAAGACGGCGCTACATGCCACACAGCGCACGTCACAATCGATTTATTGAAGGAAACATTCGATGAGCGCATAATTTCGCGGAATGGACCTGTCAATTGGCCACCAAGATCGTGTGATTTGACACCATTGGATTATTTTCTTTGGGGATATGTGAAGTCGCTCGTCTACGCCAACAAACCAGAAACGTTAGGGGGCTTGGAGGCCAACATTCGTGGCGTTATTGCCGACATACGGCCCCATATGCTCGAAAAAGTGGTTGAAAATTGGACCTGTAGAATTGGCTTTATTCGAGCCAGCCGCGGAGGCCACATGCCCGAAATCATATTTAAACATTAATGGCATAAAATTATCCTTCCAATAAAGCCAAATTGATGGACATTAAAACGATTTTCTTGTGTTTTATTTCAATTCGAAGTTCTATACCTTAAAAAAAAACACCCTATATATATATCTTATGTATAAAAACTTAAATAATGTTATAGTGTCAATATAGAAAGCTTTAGTTTACTTACATATTTTTAAGCTTGCGAAAAATTACGTCTTATCCACGTTGATTGCGGCTTTAAATTCTTAAAATTGCTGATTATGTTGTTGATATGTTTAGTTGTTGCTCTTAAATTGAATTTTATTAAATATTACATATTTTTTTTTATTTAAAGTTTTTGTTATGATTTTGCAAAACAATGAAAAACGCACTTAAATCAAATGGGCAAAATAATATAAAAATTTCAATAATGGGCCAGAAAAGAAAATGCAATGTTTTGCTGCGTAAGTATTTTTTGGTGATTTTTGTCGGCTTTAGTGTCGATCAGCAATAATTTTATTTTATTTTTTTGTTTTTCTTATTAGGTAATTATTTGTGTTTATCGCGTTACCGTCGTTTCAAAATAATAAAAATACGAATAAAAAGCAAATTTATTTCTTTCGCTGATTGTTCAAAGTTTGAAGCTTTTTGAAGATAAAATTTGAGCGGCTTGTTGGAAAAAAGCTAGAATTTGTAGCGCTCTGTTGCTGCACCGAACACTGAATATATTTGAATTTCAATATTTCAATTATGGATTTTGTTGATTTTTTTGCTTTTTGTTTTTGTTGTTGTTAAGAAATTATTGGCAGCACAATTGTTGTCGGCATGACAGTGTCTAGGGCAACTTGTTGTTGTTGATTAAATATTATTTTTATTTTTTATTTTTGCTAAACATTTTTTTTTTCTTGTGTTCTCTGTTTTGTTTTGTGGTTTCAGCTAGAGAGCTGAGTGTGATTTTGTAGTCAAGCGCTGATGACGCCTGCGGTTTTTGTTGTTGTTATTGTTGTTGTCATTCGCTTAGATACTATAATCAATTTTGAGATATGTATTTAGTTGCAATTAAGTTGATATAAATTAAACCGCACCAATTAAGTTTATGGATATTTTAGAAAATATATTTCATATAATATTAATTTTTTATTTTTTATTATTTTTTTTTTTTTTTTTTATTTTTGCTCTCCGCCAATCAATGCAATAATTCACGGTGCATGTGCGAATGTGTGTTTTTTTTTACTTTCTGTAGTCAACAATAAGAAGTCGAAAAGCTTTAAAAATCGTTCGACCGCGTTTCTCGAGCGATCGCACCAGCGACAAGCCAAACGAATCGAAACGGAGCGAAGCGCACAGCGCGATAAGAATGTCAACGACAAGCGATCGAGCAGCAGCTAATAATTAATTCAAATATTGTATATTCTGATTTTTTTTTATTTATTTTTTTTTTCTATATTCTTTTGTTTTCCAAATAGATAATCAATACATATGAGTATCTATTCATATGCATGTATGTAAATATGTACTATATAATCACAGTAGAGCAAACGCAATTTTTATACTAAAACAAAATGTTTTAAAAAAATTGTTGTTTTCTTTAGAATTCTTTAACCGCTGCTGTTTAAATTTTTGTATTGATTCGTTGTTGTTGTTCTTTATGATAAATCATAAATTTTCTTCCTTCACACTCCAGCGTACACACAATTTTGAAAACCGCACATGTGTTATCTACACTAGCGCTGAACACCAACTAAATCCGTCGAATGTATAGATATTTTTTCGTATCGCTATTTCAGCTGGCACTCGCATCAAAGTCGCTTGCTCACCAATGCTGCGCTCTGTGCTGCATGCTCTTTCGGAGTCTTTCCTATTTCGCTTGTGTATGGCAATACCTGGCATTGTGTTAGGTTCACAGATACGCCGCACAAGAGTGAGATACAATTAGGCAACGGTTCAGTTCGGTTTGGTTTGGTTCGGTTCGTTTCACCCAAACATGCAAGCAGGAAAGATTCGTAAACAAGTGCAGCTCTGGCACCAGTCAAAGCCGCAGCTTCAAATTGATTGCTTTGAGCAACAAGTAAAGGATCTGTAAACAAACCACAAAACGACTCAAAAAGCCAGACCGATAGATATACGAGGGTGTTATGAAAAGTCTGTGAAAATTTAAAATATTTCTAAAGAAATCCGTTGTCAAGTATCCGGAGAGCGGTATCTCGAGTTCTACACAATTAATTTCAAAAATTCTAAGAGCTTCAACCACTGAATGCATTTAATTTTGAACGGAACAAAAAAAGATACAGTAGTTTCGACTATGTCGTAACACAAGACGTAGAATTTTTCAATTTGCTTTTGATGACATCTATTTTAAAAATATTTAGCAAAATATTTATTCCATACACCTGAGCATTTGACCTTTAAGAGTGTGCTGGAAAGGGTTAATATGTATCACCGACCCCCATTACTTTTGCAAAAGGAACATTTTTGCCTTCGACACCTATTCCCTCCGACCACTCCTTAGGGGGGCTCCCATACAAATTTTATGGTTTTGTCAATAAAACCGGAAACTGTCGATAAATGGGTAGCAAACTTAAACAAGCAAACAAAATTTGTTCAATGCTACGAAGTTCAACAACCCATGTGGGGAGTCGAAATGTCAAAATTTAACACGGATATTTAATTGGCTGCGGAATTTTGACATTTCAATAACAGTTTCTGTTAAAAAAGCATGCCCCTCAAAATTACTCAGAATTACTAGGCTACGCGATTCTGTTAAAAACAACATGTCCCCAAAAGTATGCTTTTTTTTAATTATAAGATTTATGTCTTCACGCTAGATGGCGCTGCCTTCACCGTCGAAAAAACCGGAAACCAGGGGCGGTTCCAGGAATATATTTCGGGGGGGGTTTCAAAAATATTTATGTACGTTATATATATAAAGGGTAGTTAAATTTTAAAGGCCGATTTTGATTTTGAATAAAACACAAATTATTAAGGAAATTATTGTCGTTTCTTTTTATTATGATAATATTGGTATGGTTCAATTATGCATGGAACAAAATATCGGCTAAATGGCCGCCGACCTCGGCGGCACACCACCATCCGATGGTCCAAATTTTCGATGACGCCGAGGCATAAGTGAGGTTCTATGCCGTTAATGTGCCGAATTGGCAGGGTGCAATAAGGCCAACGGCAATAAGGCCGAATTGGCTTTATTTCCTTTTCAAAGAGAAATAAGGCCGAAATTGTGAATTTGGTTTTATTTCCATTTGAAAAGGAAATAAAGCCTAAAAAAAAATTTAGCAAAATGGTAATAAGGCCGAAAAATAATTTTTGCAAACTAAGGATTATTTTTTATAATTATTTTTAATAAAAAGTACGCTCCCTGTAGTCTGTTGTTTGAAAAGTTACTGGACTCAGCGTAGGTACTCAATTTGCAAGAGAACAGTTGCCATTGTCAACCTCAATGTGCTTGTTTTCGTATCAACGCGAAAAATTTATTAGTAGTAGTTCAATAGTGATGGTGAAATAAAAATTTTTATTAAAAATCGCGGCGATTTATTATAAACCTGCTGCGCTCATTCTTTATAATATTAAAGCTTCATTAAAAATTTTAGTAAAAATCGCGCATATTTTATAAATTTTCATTCATAACTTTTACGTTTATATTTTACATTTTTTTCTCGACCACTTACAAAAAGATGTATGTTCTTTAGCATTTAAACGATCATATTTTTCGCTTTAAACGGATATATATTTCTATTATTAGAATAAGATATCCTAGTCTTCTCAATAAAAAAATATGTAAATTTTTCAGACTTTCACGATTTTTATCTCCTAAACCATTTGAGACCTACCTATTTTTTTTTTTTGCAGCATTAGATTTAGAAGTTCCATACACATCTAAAAAACAAAAAAAAAAAAAAAAGAAGCGTGTACCTAGAGTGCAATTATTCCAAAATATGTACATTTTTCAAACTTTCACGATTTTTATCTCCTAAACCATTTGAGACCGACCTTTTTTTGCAGCATGTGCATTAGGAGCTCCAAATGCACATTTAGAAAAAAAAGAAAAAAGAAGCATGGGCCCTTAAGTACAATTATTCCAATACTTTATATCTTTAATTTTTCACTAAATAAAACTATAAAACTTATTTGATGGCGTTTTAATATTGGTTCCTTTTAAAGGGAAATAAGGCCAAATTGGCTTAATTTCTTTTTCAAATGGAATAAATAAAATTGCCGTTGGCCTTATTGCACCCCGCCGCCGAATTATCTCATCCTTTAGCTTTTGAATTGTTGCTGGATTATCGACGTACACCTTTTCTTTGAAATAACCCCAAAGAAAGAAGTCCAACGGTGTCAAATCAAATGATTGGCGGCCAATTGACATCGCCACCACGTGAGATAACACGGCCATTGAATTTGTCGCGCAAAAGAGCCATTGTTTCGTTAGCTGTGTGGCAAGTGGCACCGTTCTGTTGAAACCACATATCGTCCACATCCATATCTTCCAATTCGGGCCATAAAAAGTTCGTTATCATCTCACGCTACCGAACACCATTCACAGTAACTGTCTGACCAGCCTCATTTTTGAAAAAAATACGGCCCGATGATGCCGCCAGCCCATAAACCGCACCAAACAGTCACTCTTTGTGGGTGCATTGGTTTTTCGACAGTCACTCTTTGATTATCATTCGCCCAAATGCGGCAATTCTGCTTATTGACGAATCCACTGAGGTGAAAATGTGCCTCATCACTGAAGATGATTTTTTTCGAAAATTGATCATCCACTTCTTGCCACCATTCTGACCGTGTAAATGCAAGTCTTTATGCATAATGTTCATCAACGACGAACATGGGAGGTGCAATTGTTGGGCACGACGACGAGTTGAGGTGGACGGCTCTTCAGCCACACTATCGCGAACAGCAGCAATATTTTCTGCAGTACGAGCATGCACTGGTGTTTTCACATCTCCTACAGACCTGGTTTGTTCAAATTTTTGCACGATTTTTCCGATTGTACGCACATTTGGACGATTAAATTGACCGAAAAAATCACGAAGTGCTCGATATGCATTTTGATTTGAAAGCTCATTTTCATAATAAGCCTGAATAACTTTAACGGTTCAAATTGAGTTAGTCTGAAATTGAGAAATGTCAAATGAAATGCAGAAAAAAAGTTGACATTTTGGTGTGGTTTATATTCAACATCGGCCCTTAAAATTTAACCACCCTTTATATACATTTGAGCGGGATAATTTTTTTTCAAAAAATCGTAGGCGTGGGAAGAAACCGTTAGTCTAAAATCTATTTCGAGCCTCTGGTTTTTCAAAAGAAGGTTATAATTTGTGTTTTGCTGCAATATGTGAAAAAATTATTCCACTTATTGGAAAAAACTTTGCTACGAAAAAAATAGCCATCCACATTTCACTCCATATTCACTCCATATGATTGTGTGGTGCTCAGGATTATTTTTTTGTGTTAAATACCACAAGCTGACGCTGGGGTGAAGATAATTATAATAATAAAAGTTATTTCTCTGTTTATTTGACTCGAATACAAAACTTAAAGGCCAACATAAAACCAACATCAAAATAAATAAAAACTACAAAAACCGGAATTTTTCTCCATTACTGTATAAAAAAGAATTTTAAGTCTACACTTCCGATTCTATCGAAACTGTGGGTTTTTAAATTAAGACTGTGCGGTGTTTGGATATATTTTATCCAAAAAATGCGGTGTTTTTGTGATTTCAGGTTAAGATTGTATGTGTGACTGTTTACAGCTACAGGCGCAATATCGCAAAAACAATCAAAAACTGGAACAGAATTCAGTATTTTAGCGATACGTGTAGAAACAGCTACAAACGTTTACAGCATAGCGGTGTGAATATTTAAAGTAAATTATAAAAAACCATTTTTTTTTCTTTTTTTTCTGATAAACATCAGTACATTTAAATACAGGTTCTTTTAGAATTTCGGGGGGGAGGGGGGGGGGGTTTGAACCCCCAAACCCCCCCCCTGGATCCGCGCCTGCCGGAAACCGTCGATAAATAGGTAGCAAACTTAAGCAAACAAAAACATTAAATGTTGGCTTTATATTTCATGTAATTGTGTAAAATTTATATAAGTTAGAGAGTTCAAACATGAATTTTTCTCCCAGTGAGGATCAAGCAGACCAACAAGGCTAACATCAACATTATACGATCAGTACTTTAGGCGCACCAAAGGCTCAAATTGTGATATAAATACCGACACCGGATCACTATCAACCACCCTACTTACTTAACCTCTGCACAAATGCACTCGTTTTTTCCACAACAGTAGATCCAACTGTGCAGAGTTCAGAGCTTGACAGAACTCTGTTAGGTAAAACTGGGTCGCTGAATCCGAAATCGTTGTCAGTATTTTAAAATTATAAAATTTTTAACAAAAGGGCTGCCACCTTATAATGTATTTTTTACGAGTTTTAAACATTGTAAAACAGTTTTAGGGGGGGTCACTGTTTTCGAATCTGACGTCAGAATTTCAAAATTAAAGATAGCTAAAAGGGTTGCCACCTAATTTTTTTTATTTTTACGAATTCGGTGCTGGGGCGAACACTAGGTAAAAATGGGTCGCTGAATCCGAATCCATTGTCAAAATTTCAAAATAAAGAAATTTTCAACAATGGGTTGCCACCTAATAATATGTTGCTTTAAGAGTTTTAAACATTATCCAACAGTTTTAGCGGGTCGCTGATTTCGAATCTGATGTCAGAATTTTAAAATTTAAAATGGCAGATAGGGTTGCAACCTAATTTTTTTTTTTATTTTTACGAATTGGGTGCTGGGGTATACACTAAGTAAAAATGGGTCGCTGAATCCGAATCCGTTGTCCGTATTTCAAAATTTTGAAATTTTAAGGAATAGAGTTACCATCTAATTATAATTTTGAAATTCTGACAATGGATTCGGATTCAGCGACCCAGTTTTACCTAGTGTTCGCCCAAGCACCGAATTCGTAAAAATAAAATTTCTATTTACCAATGGTAGAAATAACTACTTCTCCAAGGTTCTGTTGTGTTAGGTGGGATTAAAGCAAACGGCGAACATGGTTTGATTTGAAGCTGACGAGTGCTCTGCAGTGTTCGTTTGTTATCATTAAATGACTTGGATACGCTCTGCTTGACGATCAGAGTTCTGTCAAGCTCTGAACTCTGCACTGTTGGATCTACCCCGTTGTGGAAAAAACGAGTGCATTTGTGCAGAGGTTTACTATCAACTACCCTACTTACCTCCGAGAATGACTGAGTTGGAATAAATAAAAATTTTTTTGGAGTAAATTTTGTTAAATCACAGAAGGAAATTATTCCATGAACAAAAAAATTCGGTTCAAATGACCCCGCACGTTTCTAATAGGGTGAATATTTCTAAAATTTATATATGGCCATGTGAATGAAGTCGATTTTCATAAAAGTTTTGATTGTACTTCAAGCCGACAATAAAGTTTTTGAAATATCTCAAATGATTTGCGTTTTATTTAAAAAAAAAGTTGACAAGTCCCTAATGGAAAAACCTTTATTAAAAAAAAAACATACAAAAAATATTAGTAGCCCTTAACCAACACCAAACTCACCATTCTACCATGCCTCTCTTAAAATTGCCGACATATACAAATATCAATCACAACAAAACATGCCCATCATAACACTATCATGCCCATTCTACAATGTGCGATACATTTTTTTGTAAAGGCCGTAGAGAGGTCAAATGCTCATATCTCATAATGTCCTTGTGCGATACGAGTTTCAAATTTTACGAAATTCTAAACTTCAAATGCTCATATCTCCGTAAATAGAGGCCGTAGATGGGTCAAAGTTAAACTTCAAATGCTCATATCTCCGTAAATAGAGGCCGTAGAGGGGTCAAAGTTGCAGCATTGTAAAGGTGTTTTTTCAACCTTTAATTTGATACCTAAATTGTCCTTGTGCGATACGAGTTTCAAATTTTACAAAATGCTAAACTTCAAATGCTCATATCTCCGTAAATAGAGGCCGTAGAGGGGTCAAAGTTGCAGCATTGTAAAGGTGTTTTTTCAACCTTTAATTTGATACCTAAATTGTCCTTGTACGATACGAGTTTCAAATTTTACAAAATGCTAAACTTCAAATGCTCATATCTCCGTAAATAGAGGCCGTAGAGGGGTCAAAGTTGCAGCATTGTAAAGGTGTTTTTTCAACCTTTAATTTGATACCTAAATTGTCCTTGTGCGATACGAGTTTAAAATTTTACAATGAAAACAAAATGCTAAACTTCAAATGCTCATATCTCCGTAAATAGAGGCCGTAGAGGGGTCAAAGTTGCAGCATTGTAAAGGTGTTTTTTCAACCTTTAATTTGATACCTAAATTGTCCTTGTACGATACGAGTTTAAAATTTTACAAAATGCTAAACTTCAAATGCTCATATCTCCGTAAATAGAGGCCGTAAAGGGGTCAAAGTTGCAGCATTGCAAAGGTGTTTTTTCAACCTTTAATTTGATACCTAAATTGTCCTTGTGCGATACGAGTTTCAAATTTTACAAAATGCTAAACTTCAAATGCTCATATCTCCGTAAATAGAGGCCGTAGAGGGGTCAAAGTTGCAGCATTGTAAAGGTGTTTTTTCAACCTTTAATTTGATACCTAAATTGTCCTTGTGCGATACGAGTTTCAAATTTTACAATGAAAACAAAATGCTAAACTTCAAATGCTCATATCTCCGTAAATAGAGGCCGTAGAGGGGTCAAAGTTGCAGCATTGTAAAGGTGTTTTTTCAGCCTGAAATTTGATACCTAAATTGTCCTTGTGCGATACGAGTTTCAAATTTTACAAAATGCTAAACTTCAAATGCTCATATCTCCGTAAATAGAGGCCGTAGAGGGGTCAAAGTTGCAGCATTGTAAAGGTGTTTTTTCAACCTTTAATTTGATACCTAAATTGTCCTTGTGCGATACGAGTTTCAAATTTTACAATGAAAACAAAATGCTAAACTTCAAATGCTCATATCTCCGTAAATAGAGGCCGTAGAGGGGTCAAAGTTGCAGCATTGTAAAGGTGTTTTTTCAGCCTGAAATTTGATACCTAAATTGTCCTTGTGCGATACGAGTTTCAAATTTTACAAAATGCTAAACTTCAAATGCTCATATCTCCGTAAATAGAGGCCGTAGAGGGGTCAAAGTTGCAGCATTGTAAAGGTGTTTTTTCAACCTTTAATTTGATACCTAAATTGTCCTTGTGCGATACGAGTTTCAAATTTTACAAAATGCTAAACTTCAAATGCTCATATCTCCGTAAATAGAGGCCGTAGAGGGGTCAAAGTTGCAGCATTGTAAAGGTGTTTTTTCAACCTTTAATTTGATACCTAAATTGTCCTTGTGCGATACGAGTTTCAAATTTTACAAAATGCTAAACTTCAAATGCTCATATCTCCGTAAATAGAGGCCGTAGAGGGGTCAAAGTTGCAGCATTGTAAAGGTGTTTTTTCAACCTTTAATTTGATACCTAAATTGTCCTTGTGCGATACGAGTTTCAAATTTTACAATGAAAACAAAATGCTAAACTTCAAATGCTCATATCTCCGTAAATAGAGGCCGTAGAGGGGTCAAAGTTGCAGCATTGTAAAGGTGTTTTTTCAACCTGTAATTTGATACCTAAATTGTCCTTGTGCGACACGAGTTTCAAATTTTACAAAATGCTAAACTTCAAATGCTCATATCTCCGTAAATAGAGGCCGTAGAGGGGTCAAAGTTGCAGCATTGTAAAGGTGTTTTTTCAGCCTGAAATTTGATACCTAAATTGTCCTTGTGCGATACGAGTTTCAAATTTTACAAAATGCTAAACTTCAAATGCTCATATCTCCGTAAATAGAGGCCGTAGAGGGGTCAAAGTTGCAGCATTGTAAAGGTGTTTTTTCAACCTTTAATTTGATACCTAAATTGTCCTTGTGCGACACGAGTTTCAAATTTTACAAAATGCTAAACTTCAAATGCTCATATCTCCGTAAATAGAGGCCGTAGAGGGGTCAAAGTTGCAGCATTGTAAAGGTGTTTTTTCAACCTGTAATTTGATACCTAAATTGTCCTTGTGCGACACGAGTTTCAAATTTTACAAAATGCTAAACTTCAAATGCTCATATCTCCGTAAATAGAGGCCGTAGAGGGGTCAAAGTTGCAGCATTGTAAAGGTGTTTTTTCAACCTTTAATTTGATACCTAAATTGTCCTTGTGCGATACGAGTTTCAAATTTTACAAAATGCTAAACTTCAAATGCTCATATCTCCGTAAATAGAGGCCGTAGAGGGGTCAAAGTTGCAGCATTGTAAAGGTGTTTTTTCAACCTTTAATTTGATACCTAAATTGTCCTTGTGCGATACGAGTTTCAAATTTTACAAAATGCTAAACTTCAAATGCTCATATCTCCGTAAATAGAGGCCGTAGAGGGGTCAAAGTTGCAGCATTGTAAAGGTGTTTTTTCAACCTTTAATTTGATACCTAAATTGTCCTTGTGCGATACGAGTTTCAAATTTTACAAAATGCTAAACTTCAAATGCTCATATCTCCGTAAATAGAGGCCGTAGAGGGGTCAAAGTTGCAGCATTGTAAAGGTGTTTTTTCAACCTTTAATTTGATACCTAAATTGTCCTTGTGCGATACGAGTTTCAAATTTTACAAAATGCTAAACTTCAAATGCTCATATCTCCGTAAATAGAGGCCGTAGAGGGGTCGAAGTTGCAGCATTGTAAAGGTGTTTTTTCAACCTTTAATTTGATACCTAAATTGTCCTTGTGCGATACGAGTTTAAAATTTTACAATGAAAACAAAATGCTAAACTTCAAATGCTCATATCTCCGTAAATAGAGGCCGTAGAGGGGTCAAAGTTGCAGCATTGTAAAGGTGTTTTTTCAACCTTTAATTTGATACCTAAATTGTCCTTGTGCGATACGAGTTTCAAATTTTACAAAATGCTAAACTTCAAATGCTCATATCTCCGTAAATAGAGGCCGTAGAGGGGTCAAAGTTGCATCATTGTAAAGGTGTTTTTTCAACCTTTAATTTGATACCTAAATTGTCCTTGTGCGATACGAGTTTCAAATTTTACAATGAAAACAAAATGCTAAACTTCAAATGCTCATATCTCCGTAAATAGAGGCCGTAGAGGGGTCAAAGTTGCAGCATTGTAAAGGTGTTTTTTCAACCTTTAATTTGATACCTAAATTGTCCTTGTGCGATACGAGTTTCAAATTTTACAATGAAAACAAAATGCTAAACTTCAAATGCTCATATCTCCGTAAATAGAGGCCGTAGAGGGGTCAAAGTTGCAGCATTGTAAAGGTGTTTTTTCAACCTGTAATTTGATACCTAAATTGTCCTTGTGCGACACGAGTTTCAAATTTTACAAAATGCTAAACTTCAAATGCTCATATCTCCGTAAATAGAGGCCGTAGAGGGGTCAAAGTTGCAGCATTGTAAAGGTGTTTTTTCAGCCTGAAATTTGATACCTAAATTGTCCTTGTGCGATACGAGTTTCAAATTTTACAAAATGCTAAACTTCAAATGCTCATATCTCCGTAAATAGAGGCCGTAGAGGGGTCAAAGTTGCAGCATTGTAAAGGTGTTTTTTCAACCTTTAATTTGATACCTAAATTGTCCTTGTGCGATACGAGTTTCAAATTTTACAAAATGCTAAACTTCAAATGCTCATATCTCCGTAAATAGAGGCCGTAGAGGGGTCAAAGTTGCAGCATTGTAAAGGTGTTTTTTCAACCTTTAATTTGATACCTAAATTGTCCTTGTGCGATACGAGTTTAAAATTTTACAATGAAAACAAAATGCTAAACTTCAAATGCTCATATCTCCGTAAATAGAGGCCGTAGAGGGGTCAAAGTTGCAGCATTGTAAAGGTGTTTTTTCAACCTTTAATTTGATACCTAAATTGTCCTTGTGCGATACGAGTTTCAAATTTTACAAAATGCTAAACTTCAAATGCTCATATCTCCGTAAATAGAGGTCGTAGAGGGGTCAAAGTTCCAGCATTGTAAAGGTGTTTTTTCAACCTTTAATTTGATTCCTAAATTGTCCTTGTGCGATACGAGTTTTAAATTTTACAAAATGCTAAACTTCAAATGCTCATATCTCCGTAAATAGAGGCCGTAGAGGGGTCAAAGTTGCAGCATTGTAAAGGTGTTTTTTCAACCTTTAATTTGATACCTAAATTGTCCTTGTGCGATACGAGTTTAAAATTTTACAATGAAAACAAAATGCTAAACTTCAAATGCTCATATCTCCGTAAATAGAGGCCGTAGAGGGGTCAAAGTTGCAGCATTGTAAAGGTGTTTTTTCAACCTTTAATTTGATACCTAAATTGTCCTTGTGCGATACGAGTTTCAAATTTTACAAAATGCTAAACTTCAAATGCTCATATCTCCGTAAATAGAGGTCGTAGAGGGGTCAAAGTTCCAGCATTGTAAAGGTGTTTTTTCAACCTTTAATTTGATTCCTAAATTGTCCTTGTGCGATACGAGTTTTAAATTTTACAAAATGCTAAACTTCAAATGCTCATATCTCCGTAAATAGAGGCCGTAGAGGGGTCAAAGTTGCAGCATTGTAAAGGTGTTTTTTCAACCTGTAATTTGATACCTAAATTGTCCTTGTGCGACACGAGTTTCAAATTTTACAAAATGCTAAACTTCAAATGCTCATATCTCCGTAAATAGAGGCCGTAGAGGGGTCAAAGTTGCAGCATTGTAAATGTGTTTTTTCAGCCTGAAATTTGATACCTAAATTGTCCTTGTGCGATACGAGTTTCAAATTTTACAAAATGCTAAACTTCAAATGCTCATATCTCCGTAAATAGAGGCCGTAGAGGGGTCAAAGTTGCAGCATTGTAAAGGTGTTTTTTCAACCTTTAATTTGATACCTAAATTGTCCTTGTGCGACACGAGTTTCAAATTTTACAAAATGCTAAACTTCAAATGCTCATATCTCCGTAAATAGAGGCCGTAGAGGGGTCAAAGTTGCAGCATTGTAAAGGTGTTTTTTCAACCTGTAATTTGATACCTAAATTGTCCTTGTGCGACACGAGTTTCAAATTTTACAAAATGCTAAACTTCAAATGCTCATATCTCCGTAAATAGAGGCCGTAGAGGGGTCAAAGTTGCAGCATTGTAAAGGTGTTTTTTCAACCTTTAATTTGATACCTAAATTGTCCTTGTGCGATACGAGTTTCAAATTTTACAAAATGCTAAACTTCAAATGCTCATATCTCCGTAAATAGAGGCCGTAGAGGGGTCAAAGTTGCAGCATTGTAAAGGTGTTTTTTCAACCTTTAATTTGATACCTAAATTGTCCTTGTGCGATACGAGTTTCAAATTTTACAAAATGCTAAACTTCAAATGCTCATATCTCCGTAAATAGAGGCCGTAGAGGGGTCAAAGTTGCAGCATTGTAAAGGTGTTTTTTCAACCTTTAATTTGATACCTAAATTGTCCTTGTGCGATACGAGTTTCAAATTTTACAAAATGCTAAACTTCAAATGCTCATATCTCCGTAAATAGAGGTCGTAGAGGGGTCAAAGTTCCAGCATTGTAAAGGTGTTTTTTCAACCTTTAATTTGATTCCTAAATTGTCCTTGTGCGATACGAGTTTTAAATTTTACAAAATGCTAAACTTCAAATGCTCATATCTCCGTAAATAGAGGCCGTAGAGGGGTCAAAGTTGCAGCATTGTAAAGGTGTTTTTTCAACCTTTAATTTGATACCTAAATTGTCCTTGTGCGATACGAGTTTCAAATTTTACAAAATGCTAAACTTCAAATGCTCATATCTCCGTAAATAGAGGCCGTAGAGGGGTCAAAGTTGCAGCATTGTAAAGGTGTTTCTTCAACCTTTAATTTGATACCTAAATTGTCCTTGTGCGATACGAGTTTCAAATTTTACAATGAAAACAAAATGCTAAACTTCAAATGCTCATATCTCCGTAAATAGAGGCCGTAGAGGGGTCAAAGTTGCAGCATTGTAAAGGTGTTTTTTCAACCTTTAATTTGATACCTAAATTGTCCTTGTGCGATACGAGTTTAAAATTTTACAATGAAAACAAAATGCTAAACTTCAAATGCTCATATCTCCGTAAATAGAGGCCGTAGAGGGGTCAAAGTTGCAGCATTGTAAAGGTGTTTTTTCAACCTTTAATTTGATACCTAAATTGTCCTTGTGCGATACGAGTTTCAAATTTTACAAAATGCTAAACTTCAAATGCTCATATCTCCGTAAATAGAGGTCGTAGAGGGGTCAAAGTTCCAGCATTGTAAAGGTGTTTTTTCAACCTTTAATTTGATTCCTAAATTGTCCTTGTGCGATACGAGTTTTAAATTTTACAAAATGCTAAACTTCAAATGCTCATATCTCCGTAAATAGAGGCCGTAGAGGGGTCAAAGTTGCAGCATTGTAAAGGTGTTTTTTCAACCTTTAATTTGATACCTAAATTGTCCTTGTGCGATACGAGTTTAAAATTTTACAATGAAAACAAAATGCTAAACTTCAAATGCTCATATCTCCGTAAATAGAGGCCGTAGAGGGGTCAAAGTTGCAGCATTGTAAAGGTGTTTTTTCAACCTTTAATTTGATACCTAAATTGTCCTTGTGCGATACGAGTTTCAAATTTTACAAAATGCTAAACTTCAAATGCTCATATCTCCGTAAATAGAGGTCGTAGAGGGGTCAAAGTTCCAGCATTGTAAAGGTGTTTTTTCAACCTTTAATTTGATTCCTAAATTGTCCTTGTGCGATACGAGTTTTAAATTTTACAAAATGCTAAACTTCAAATGCTCATATCTCCGTAAATAGAGGCCGTAGAGGGGTCAAAGTTGCAGCATTGTAAAGGTGTTTTTTCAACCTTTAATTTGATACCTAAATTGTCCTTGTGCGATACGAGTTTAAAATTTTACAATGAAAACAAAATGCTAAACTTCAAATGCTCATATCTCCGTAAATAGAGGCCGTAGAGGGGTCAAAGTTGCAGCATTGTAAAGGTGTTTTTTCAACCTTTAATTTGATACCTAAATTGTCCTTGTGCGATACGAGTTTCAAATTTTACAAAATGCTAAACTTCAAATGCTCATATCTCCGTAAATAGAGGTCGTAGAGGGGTCAAAGTTCCAGCATTGTAAAGGTGTTTTTTCAACCTTTAATTTGATTCCTAAATTGTCCTTGTGCGATACGAGTTTTAAATTTTACAAAATGCTAAACTTCAAATGCTCATATCTCCGTAAATAGAGGCCGTAGAGGGGTCAAAGTTGCAGCATTGTAAAGGTGTTTTTTCAACCTTTAATTTGATACCTAAATTGTCCTTGTGCGATACGAGTTTAAAATTTTACAATGAAAACAAAATGCTAAACTTCAAATGCTCATATCTCCGTAAATAGAGGCCGTAGAGGGGTCAAAGTTGCAGCATTGTAAAGGTGTTTTTTCAACCTTTAATTTGATACCTAAATTGTCCTTGTGCGATACGAGTTTCAAATTTTACAAAATGCTAAACTTCAAATGCTCATATCTCCGTAAATAGAGGTCGTAGAGGGGTCAAAGTTCCAGCATTGTAAAGGTGTTTTTTCAACCTTTAATTTGATTCCTAAATTGTCCTTGTGCGATACGAGTTTTAAATTTTACAAAATGCTAAACTTCAAATGCTCATATCTCCGTAAATAGAGGCCGTAGAGGGGTCAAAGTTGCAGCATTGTAAAGGTGTTTTTTCAACCTTTAATTTGATTCCTAAATTGTCCTTGTGCGATACGAGTTTCAAATTTTACAAAATGCTAAACTTCAAATGCTCAACCTTTTTTCAACCTTTAATTTGATACCTAAATTGTCCTTGTGCGATACGAGTTTCAAATTTTACAATGAAAACAAAATGCTAAACTTCAAATGCTCATATCTCCGTAAATAGAGGCCGTAGAGGGGTCAAAGTTGCAGCATTGTAAAGGTGTTTTTTCAACCTTTAATTTGATTCCTAAATTGTCCTTGTGCGATACGAGTTTCAAATTTTACAAAATGCTAAACTTCAAATGCTCATATCTCCGTAAATAGAGGTCGTAGAGGGGTCAAAGTTCCAGCATTGTAAAGGTGTTTTTTCAACCTTTAATTTGATTCCTAAATTGTCCTTGTGCGATACGAGTTTCAAATTTTACAATGAAAACAAAATGCTAAACTTCAAATGCTCATATCTCCGTAAATAGAGGCCGTAGAGGGGTCAAAGTTGCAGCATTGTAAAGGTATTTTTTCAACCTTTAATTTGATACCTAAATTGTCCTTGTGCGATACGAGTTTCAAATTTTACAAAATGCTAAACTTCAAATGCTCATATCTCCGTAAATAGAGGTCGTAGAGGGGTCAAAGTTCCAGCATTGTAAAGGTGTTTTTTCAACCTTTAATTTGATTCCTAAATTGTCCTTGTGCGATACGAGTTTTAAATTTTACAAAATGCTAAACTTCAAATGCTCATATCTCCGTAAATAGAGGCCGTAGAGGGGTCAAAGTTGCAGCATTGTAAAGGTGTTTTTTCAACCTTTAATTTGATACCTAAATTGTCCTTGTGCGATACGAGTTTCAAATTTTACAATGAAAACAAAATGCTAAACTTCAAATGCTCATATCTCCGTAAATAGAGGCCGTAGAGGGGTCAAAGTTGCAGCATTGTAAAGGTGTTTTTTCAACCTTTAATTTGATACCTAAATTGTCCTTGTGCGATACGAGTTTCAAATTTTACAATGAAAACAAAATGCTAAACTTCAAATGCTCATATCTCCGTAAATAGAGGCCGTAGAGGGGTCAAAGTTGCAGCATTGTAAAGGTGTTTTTTCAACCTTTAATTTGATACCTAAATTGTCCTTGTGCGATACGAGTTTCAAATTTTACAAAATGCTAAACTTCAAATGCTCATATCTCCGTAAATAGAGGCCGTAGAGGGGTCAAAGTTGCAGCATTGTAAAGGTGTTTTTTCAACCTTTAATTTGATACCTAAATTGTCCTTGTGCGATACGAGTTTCAAATTTTACAATGAAAACAAAATGCTAAACTTCAAATGCTCATATCTCCGTAAATAGAGGCCGTAGAGGGGTCAAAGTTGCAGCATTGTAAAGGTGTTTTTTCAACCTGTAATTTGATACCTAAATTGTCCTTGTGCGATACGAGTTTCAAATTTTACAAAATACTAAACTTCAAATGCTCATATCTCCGTCAATAGAGGCCGTAAAGGGGTCAAAGTTGCAGCATTGTAAAGGTGTTTTTTCAACCTGTAATTTGATACCTAAATTGTCCTTGTGCGATACGAGTTTCAAATTTTACAATGAAAACAAAATGCTAAACTTCAAATGCTCATATCTCCGTAAATAGAGGCCGTAGAGGGGTCAAAGTTGCAGCATTGTAAAGGTGTTTTTTCAACCTTTAATTTGATACCTAAATTGTCCTTGTGCGATACGAGTTTCAAATTTTACAATGAAAACAAAATGCTAAACTTCAAATGCTCATATCTCCGTAAATAGAGGCCGTAGAGGGGTCAAAGTTGCAGCATTGTAAAGGTGTTTTTTCAACCTTTAATTTGATACCTAAATTGTCCTTGTGCGATACGAGTTTCAAATTTTACAAAATGCTAAACTTCAAATGCTCATATCTCCGTAAATAGAGGTCGTAGAGGGGTCAAAGTTCCAGCATTGTAAAGGTGTTTTTTCAACCTTTAATTTGATTCCTAAATTGTCCTTGTGCGATACGAGTTTTAAATTTTACAAAATGCTAAACTTCAAATGCTCATATCTCCGTAAATAGAGGCCGTAGAGGAGTCAAAGTTGCAGCATTGTAAAGGTGTTTTTTCAACCTTTAATTTGATACCTAAATTGTCCTTGTGCGATACGAGTTTAAAATTTTACAATGAAAACAAAATGCTAAACTTCAAATGCTCATATCTCCGTAAATAGAGGCCGTAGAGGGGTCAAAGTTGCAGCATTGTAAAGGTGTTTTTTCAACCTTTAATTTGATACCTAAATTGTCCTTGTGCGATACGAGTTTCAAATTTTACAAAATGCTAAACTTCAAATGCTCATATCTCCGTAAATAGAGGCCGTAGAGGGGTCAAAGTTGCAGCATTGTAAAGGTGTTTTTTCAACCTTTAATTTGATACCTAAATTGTCCTTGTGCGATACGAGTTTCAAATTTTACAATGAAAACAAAATGCTAAACTTCAAATGCTCATATCTCCGTAAATAGAGGCCGTAGAGGGGTCAAAGTTGCAGCATTGTAAAGGTGTTTTTTCAACCTTTAATTTGATACCTAAATTGTCCTTGTGCGATACGAGTTTCAAATTTTACAAAATGCTAAACTTCAAATGCTCATATCTCCGTAAATAGAGGTCGTAGAGGGGTCAAAGTTCCAGCATTGTAAAGGTGTTTTTTCAACCTTTAATTTGATTCCTAAATTGTCCTTGTGCGATACGAGTTTTAAATTTTACAAAATGCTAAACTTCAAATGCTCATATCTCCGTAAATAGAGGCCGTAGAGGGGTCAAAGTTGCAGCATTGTAAAGGTGTTTTTTCAACCTTTAATTTGATACCTAAATTGTCCTTGTGCGATACGAGTTTCAAATTTTACAAAATACTAAACTTCAAATGCTCATATCTCCGTCAATAGAGGCCGTAGAGGGGTCAAAGTTGCAGCATTGTAAAGGTGTTTTTTCAACCTTTAATTTGATACCTAAATTGTCCTTGTGCGATACGAGTTTCAAATTTTACAAAATGCTAAACTTCAAATGCTCATATCTCCGTAAATAGAGGCCGTAGAGGGGTCAAAGTTGCAGCATTGTAAAGGTGTTTTTTCAACCTTTAATTTGATACCTAAATTGTCCTTGTGCGATACGAGTTTAAAATTTTACAATGAAAACAAAATGCTAAACTTCAAATGCTCATATCTCCGTAAATAGAGGCCGTAGAGGGGTCAAAGTTGCAGCATTGTAAAGGTGTTTTTTCAACCTTTAATTTGATACCTAAATTGTCCTTGTGCGATACGAGTTTCAAATTTTACAAAATACTAAACTTCAAATGCTCATATCTCCGTCAATAGAGGCCGTAGAGGGGTCAAAGTTGCAGCATTGTAAAGGTGTTTTTTCAACCTTTAATTTGATACCTAAATTGTCCTTGTGCGATACGAGTTTCAAATTTTACAAAATGCTAAACTTCAAATGCTCATATCTCCGTAAATAGAGGCCGTAGAGGGGTCAAAGTTGCAGCATTGTAAAGGTGTTTTTTCAACCTTTAATTTGATACCTAAATTGTCCTTGTGCGATACGAGTTTCAAATTTTACAATGAAAACAAAATGCTAAACTTCAAATGCTCATATCTCCGTAAATAGAGGCCGTAGAGGGGTCAAAGTTGCAGCATTGTAAAGGTGTTTTTTCAACCTTTAATTTGATACCTAAATTGTCCTTGTGCGATACGAGTTTCAAATTTTACAAAATGCTAAACTTCAAATGCTCATATCTCCGTAAATAGAGGTCGTAGAGGGGTCAAAGTTCCAGCATTGTAAAGGTGTTTTTTCAACCTTTAATTTGATTCCTAAATTGTCCTTGTGCGATACGAGTTTTAAATTTTACAAAATGCTAAACTTCAAATGCTCATATCTCCGTAAATAGAGGCCGTAGAGGGGTCAAAGTTGCAGCATTGTAAAGGTGTTTTTTCAACCTTTAATTTGATACCTAAATTGTCCTTGTGCGATACGAGTTTCAAATTTTACAAAATACTAAACTTCAAATGCTCATATCTCCGTCAATAGAGGCCGTAGAGGGGTCAAAGTTGCAGCATTGTAAAGGTGTTTTTTCAACCTTTAATTTGATACCTAAATTGTCCTTGTGCGATACGAGTTTCAAATTTTACAAAATGCTAAACTTCAAATGCTCATATCTCCGTAAATAGAGGTCGTAGAGGGGTCAAAGTTCCAGCATTGTAAAGGTGTTTTTTCAACCTTTAATTTGATTCCTAAATTGTCCTTGTGCGATACGAGTTTTAAATTTTACAAAATGCTAAACTTCAAATGCTCATATCTCCGTAAATAGAGGCCGTAGAGGGGTCAAAGTTGCAGCATTGTAAAGGTGTTTTTTCAACCTTTAATTTGATACCTAAATTGTCCTTGTGCGATACGAGTTTCAAATTTTACAAAATGCTAAACTTCAAATGCTCATATCTCCGTAAATAGAGGTCGTAGAGGGGTCAAAGTTGCAGCATTGTAAAGGTGTTTTTTCAACCTTTAATTTGATTCCTAAATTGTCCTTGTGCGATACGAGTTTCAAATTTTACAATGAAAACAAAATGCTAAACTTCAAATGCTCATATCTCCGTAAATAGAGGCCGTAGAGGGGTCAAAGTTGCAGCATTGTAAAGGTGTTTTTTCAACCTTTAATTTGATACCTAAATTGTCCTTGTGCGATACGAGTTTCAAATTTTACAAAATGCTAAACTTCAAATGCTCATATCTCCGTAAATAGAGGTCGTAGAGGGGTCAAAGTTCCAGCATTGTAAAGGTGTTTTTTCAACCTTTAATTTGATTCCTAAATTGTCCTTGTGCGATACGAGTTTTAAATTTTACAAAATGCTAAACTTCAAATGCTCATATCTCCGTAAATAGAGGCCGTAGAGGGGTCAAAGTTGCAGCATTGTAAAGGTGTTTTTTCAACCTTTAATTTGATACCTAAATTGTCCTTGTGCGATACGAGTTTCAAATTTTACAAAATGCTAAACTTCAAATGCTCATATCTCCGTAAATAGAGGTCGTAGAGGGGTCAAAGTTCCAGCATTGTAAAGGTGTTTTTCAACCTTTAATTTGATTCCTAAATTGTCCTTGTGCGATACGAGTTTCAAATTTTACAATGAAAACAAAATGCTAAACTTCAAATGCTCATATCTCCGTAAATAGAGGCCGTAGAGGGGTCAAAGTTGCAGCATTGTAAAGGTGTTTTTTCAACCTTTAATTTGATACCTAAATTGTCCTTGTGCGATACGAGTTTCAAATTTTACAAAATGCTAAACTTCAAATGCTCATATCTCCGTAAATAGAGGTCGTAGAGGGGTCAAAGTTCCAGCATTGTAAAGGTGTTTTTTCAACCTTTAATTTGATTCCTAAATTGTCCTTGTGCGATACGAGTTTTAAATTTTACAAAATGCTAAACTTCAAATGCTCATATCTCCGTAAATAGAGGCCGTAGAGGGGTCAAAGTTGCAGCATTGTAAAGGTGTTTTTTCAACCTTTAATTTGATACCTAAATTGTCCTTGTGCGATACGAGTTTCAAATTTTACAAAATGCTAAACTTCAAATGCTCATATCTCCGTAAATAGAGGCCGTAGAGGGGTCAAAGTTGCAGCATTGTAAAGGTGTTTTTTCAACCTTTAATTTGATACCTAAATTGTCCTTGTGCGATACGAGTTTCAAATTTTACAAAATGCTAAACTTCAAATGCTCATATCTCCGTAAATAGAGGCCGTAGAGGGGTCAAAGTTGCAGCATTGTAAAGGTGTTTTTTCAACCTTTAATTTGATACCTAAATTGTCCTTGTGCGATACGAGTTTCAAATTTTACAAAATGCTAAACTTCAAATGCTCATATCTCCGTAAATAGAGGTCGTAGAGGGGTCAAAGTTCCAGCATTGTAAAGGTGTTTTTTCAACCTTTAATTTTATTCCTAAATTGTCCTTGTGCGATACGAGTTTCAAATTTTACAATGAAAACAAAATGCTAAACTTCAAATGCTCATATCTCCGTAAATAGAGGCCGTAGAGGGGTCAAAGTTGCAGCATTGTAAAGGTGTTTTTTCAACCTTTAATTTGATACCTAAATTGTCCTTGTGCGATACGAGTTTCAAATTTTACAAAATGCTAAACTTCAAATGCTCATATCTCCGTAAATAGAGGTCGTAGAGGGGTCAAAGTTCCAGCATTGTAAAGGTGTTTTTTCAACCTTTAATTTGATACCTAAATTGTCCTTGTGCGATACGAGTTTCAAATTTTACAATGAAAACAAAATGCTAAACTTCAAATGCTCATATCTCCGTAAATAGAGGCCGTAGAGGGGTCAAAGTTGCAGCATTGTAAAGGTGTTTTTTCAACCTTTAATTTGATACCTAAATTGTCCTTGTGCGATACGAGTTTCAAATTTTACAAAATGCTAAACTTCAAATGCTCATATCTCCGTAAATAGAGGCCGTAGAGGGGTCAAAGTTGCAGCATTGTAAAGGTGTTTTTTCAACCTTTAATTTGATACCTAAATTGTCCTTGTGCGATACGAGTTTCAAATTTTACAAAATGCTAAACTTCAAATGCTCATATCTCCGTAAATAGAGGTCGTAGAGGGGTCAAAGTTCCAGCATTGTAAAGGTGTTTTTTCAACCTTTAATTTGATTCCTAAATTGTCCTTGTGCGATACGAGTTTTAAATTTTACAAAATGCTAAACTTCAAATGCTCATATCTCCGTAAATAGAGGCCGTAGAGGGGTCAAAGTTGCAGCATTGTAAAGGTGTTTTTTCAACCTTTAATTTGATACCTAAATTGTCCTTGTGCGATACGAGTTTCAAATTTTACAATGAAAACAAAATGCTAAACTTCAAATGCTCATATCTCCGTAAATAGAGGCCGTAGAGGGGTCAAAGTTGCAGCATTGTAAAGGTGTTTTTTCAACCTTTAATTTGATACCTAAATTGTCCTTGTGCGATACGAGTTTCAAATTTTACAAAATGCTAAACTTCAAATGCTCATATCTCCGTAAATAGAGGTCGTAGAGGGGTCAAAGTTCCAGCATTGTAAAGGTGTTTTTTCAACCTTTAATTTGATTCCTAAATTGTCCTTGTGCGATACGAGTTTTAAATTTTACAAAATGCTAAACTTCAAATGCTCATATCTCCGTAAATAGAGGCCGTAGAGGGGTCAAAGTTGCAGCATTGTAAAGGTGTTTTTTCAACCTGTAATTTGATACCTAAATTGTCCTTGTGCGATACGAGTTTCAAATTTTACAATGAAAACAAAATGCTAAACTTCAAATGCTCATATCTCCGTAAATAGAGGCCGTAGAGGGGTCAAAGTTGCAGCATTGTAAAGGTGTTTTTTCAACCTTTAATTTGATACCTAAATTGTCCTTGTGCGATACGAGTTTCAAATTTTACAAAATACTAAACTTCAAATGCTCATATCTCCGTCAATAGAGGCCGTAGAGGGGTCAAAGTTGCAGCATTGTAAAGGTGTTTTTTCAACCTGTAATTTGATACCTAAATTGTCCTTGTGCGATACGAGTTTCAAATTTTACAAAATGCTAAACTTCAAATGCTCATATCTCCGTAAATAGAGGCCGTAGAGGGGTCAAAGTTCCAGCATTGTAAAGGTGTTTTTTCAACCTTTAATTTGATACCTAAATTGTCCTTGTGCGATACGAGTTTCAAATTTTACAAAATACTAAACTTCAAATGCTCATATCTCCGTCAATAGAGGCCGTAGAGGGGTCAAAGTTGCAGCATTGTAAAGGTGTTTTTTCAACCTGTAATTTGATACCTAAATTGTCCTTGTGCGATACGAGTTTCAAATTTTACAAAATGCTAAACTTCAAATGCTCATATCTCCGTAAATAGAGGCCGTAGAGGGGTCAAAGTTGCAGCATTGTAAAGGTGTTTTTTCAACCTTTAATTTGATACCTAAATTGTCCTTGTGCGATACGAGTTTCAAATTTTACAAAATGCTAAACTTCAAATGCTCATATCTCCGTAAATAGAGGTCGTAGAGGGGTCAAAGTTCCAGCATTGTAAAGGTGTTTTTTCAACCTTTAATTTGATTCCTAAATTGTCCTTGTGCGATACGAGTTTTAAATTTTACAAAATGCTAAACTTCAAATGCTCATATCTCCGTAAATAGAGGCCGTAGAGGGGTCAAAGTTGCAGCATTGTAAAGGTGTTTTTTCAACCTTTAATTTGATACCTAAATTGTCCTTGTGCGATACGAGTTTCAAATTTTACAAAATGCTAAACTTCAAATGCTCATATCTCCGTAAATAGAGGTCGTAGAGGGGTCAAAGTTCCAGCATTGTAAAGGTGTTTTTTCAACCTTTAATTTGATTCCTAAATTGTCCTTGTGCGATACGAGTTTTAAATTTTACAAAATGCTAAACTTCAAATGCTCATATCTCCGTAAATAGAGGCCGTAGAGGGGTCAAAGTTGCAGCATTGTAAAGGTGTTTTTTCAACCTTTAATTTGATACCTAAATTGTCCTTGTGCGATACGAGTTTCAAATTTTACAAAATGCTAAACTTCAAATGCTCATATCTCCGTAAATAGAGGTCGTAGAGGGGTCAAAGTTCCAGCATTGTAAAGGTGTTTTTTCAACCTTTAATTTGATTCCTAAATTGTCCTTGTGCGATACGAGTTTTAAATTTTACAAAATGCTAAACTTCAAATGCTCATATCTCCGTAAATAGAGGCCGTAGAGGGGTCAAAGTTGCAGCATTGTAAAGGTGTTTTTTCAACCTTTAATTTGATACCTAAATTGTCCTTGTGCGATACGAGTTTCAAATTTTACAATGAAAACAAAATGCTAAACTTCAAATGCTCATATCTCCGTAAATAGAGGCCGTAGAGGGGTCAAAGTTGCAGCATTGTAAAGGTGTTTTTTCAACCTTTAATTTGATACCTAAATTGTCCTTGTGCGATACGAGTTTCAAATTTTACAATGAAAACAAAATGCTAAACTTCAAATGCTCATATCTCCGTAAATAGAGGCCGTAGAGGGGTCAAAGTTGCAGCATTGTAAAGGTGTTTTTTCAACCTTTAATTTGATACCTAAATTGTCCTTGTGCGATACGAGTTTCAAATTTTACAAAATACTAAACTTCAAATGCTCATATCTCCGTCAATAGAGGCCGTAGAGGGGTCAAAGTTGCAGCATTGTAAAGGTGTTTTTTCAACCTGTAATTTGATACCTAAATTGTCCTTGTGCGATACGAGTTTCAAATTTTACAATGAAAACAAAATGCTAAACTTCAAATGCTCATATCTCCGTAAATAGAGGCCGTAGAGGGGTCAAAGTTGCAGCATTGTAAAGGTGTTTTTTCAACCTTTAATTTGATACCTAAATTGTCCTTGTGCGATACGAGTTTTAAATTTGACAAAATGCTAAACTTCAAATGCTCATATCTCCGTAAATAGAGGCCGTAGAGGGGTCAAAGTTGCAGCATTGTAAAGGTGTTTTTTCAACCTTTAATTTGATACCTAAATTGTCCTTGTGCGATACGAGTTTCAAATTTTACAAAATGCTAAACTTCAAATGCTCATATCTCCGTAAATAGAGGTCGTAGAGGGGTCAAAGTTCCAGCATTGTAAAGGTGTTTTTTCAACCTTTAATTTGATTCCTAAATTGTCCTTGTGCGATACGAGTTTTAAATTTTACAAAATGCTAAACTTCAAATGCTCATATCTCCGTAAATAGAGGCCGTAGAGGGGTCAAAGTTGCAGCATTGTAAAGGTGTTTTTTCAACCTTTAATTTGATACCTAAATTGTCCTTGTGCGATACGAGTTTCAAATTTTACAATGAAAACAAAATGCTAAACTTCAAATGCTCATATCTCCGTAAATAGAGGCCGTAGAGGGGTCAAAGTTGCAGCATTGTAAAGGTGTTTTTTCAACCTTTAATTTGATACCTAAATTGTCCTTGTGCGATACGAGTTTCAAATTTTACAAAATACTAAACTTCAAATGCTCATATCTCCGTCAATAGAGGCCGTAGAGGGGTCAAAGTTGCAGCATTGTAAAGGTGTTTTTTCAACCTGTAATTTGATACCTAAATTGTCCTTGTGCGATACGAGTTTCAAATTTTACAATGAAAACAAAATGCTAAACTTCAAATGCTCATATCTCCGTAAATAGAGGCCGTAGAGGGGTCAAAGTTGCAGCATTGTAAAGGTGTTTTTTCAACCTTTAATTTGATACCTAAATTGTCCTTGTGCGATACGAGTTTCAAATTTTACAAAATGCTAAACTTCAAATGCTCATATCTCCGTAAATAGAGGTCGTAGAGGGGTCAAAGTTCCAGCATTGTAAAGGTGTTTTTTCAACCTTTAATTTGATTCCTAAATTGTCCTTGTGCGATACGAGTTTTAAATTTTACAAAATGCTAAACTTCAAATGCTCATATCTCCGTAAATAGAGGCCGTAGAGGGGTCAAAGTTGCAGCATTGTAAAGGTGTTTTTTCAACCTTTAATTTGATACCTAAATTGTCCTTGTGCGATACGAGTTTCAAATTTTACAAAATGCTAAACTTCAAATGCTCATATCTCCGTAAATAGAGGTCGTAGAGGGGTCAAAGTTGCAGCATTGTAAAGGTGTTTTTTCAACCTTTAATTTGATTCCTAAATTGTCCTTGTGCGATACGAGTTTTAAATTTTACAAAATGCTAAACTTCAAATGCTCATATCTCCGTAAATAGAGGCCGTAGAGGGGTCAAAGTTGCAGTATTGTAAAGGTGTTTTTTCAACCTTTAATTTGATACCTAAATTGTCCTTGTGCGATACGAGTTTCAAATTTTACAATGAAAACAAAATGCTAAACTTCAAATGCTCATATCTCCGTAAATAGAGGCCGTAGAGGGGTCAAAGTTGCAACATTGTAAAGGTGTTTTTTCAACCTTTAATTTGATACCTAAATTGTCCTTGTGCGATACGAGTTTCAAATTTTACAATGAAAACAAAATGCTAAACTTCAAATGCTCATATCTCCGTAAATAGAGGCCGTAGAGGGGTCAAAGTTGCAGCATTGTAAAGGTGTTTTTTCAACCTTTAATTTGATACCTAAATTGTCCTTGTGCGATACGAGTTTCAAATTTTACAAAATACTAAACTTCAAATGCTCATATCTCCGTCAATAGAGGCCGTAGAGGGGTCAAAGTTGCAGCATTGTAAAGGTGTTTTTTCAACCTGTAATTTGATACCTAAATTGTCCTTGTGCGATACGAGTTTCAAATTTTACAAAATGCTAAACTTCAAATGCTCATATCTCCGTAAATAGAGGCCGTAGAGGGGTCAAAGTTGCAGCATTGTAAAGGTGTTTTTTCAACCTTTAATTTGATACCTAAATTGTCCTTGTGCGATACGAGTTTCAAATTTTACAAAATACTAAACTTCAAATGCTCATATCTCCGTCAATAGAGGCCGTAGAGGGGTCAAAGTTGCAGCATTGTAAAGGTGTTTTTTCAACCTTTAATTTGATTCCTAAATTGTCCTTGTGCGATACGAGTTTTAAATTTTACAAAATGCTAAACTTCAAATGCTCATATCTCCGTAAATAGAGGCCGTAGAGGGGTCAAAGTTGCAGCATTGTAAAGGTGTTTTTTCAACCTTTAATTTGATACCTAAATTGTCCTTGTGCGATACGAGTTTCAAATTTTACAAAATGCTAAACTTCAAATGCGCATATCTCCGTAAATAGAGGTCGTAGAGGGGTCAAAGTTCCAGCATTGTAAGGGTGTTTTTTCATCCTTTAATTTGATACCTAAATTGTCCTTGTGCGATACGAATTTCAAATTTTACAAAATGCTAAACTTCAAATGCTCATATCTCCGTAAATAGAGGCCGTAGAGGGGTCAAAGTTGCAGCATTGTAAAGGTGTTTTTTCAACCTTTAATTTGATACCTAAATTGTCCTTGTGCGATACGAGTTTCAAATTTTACAAAATGCTAAACTTCAAATGCTCATATCTCCGTAAATAGAGGCCGTAGAGGGGTCAAAGTTACAGCATTGTAAGGGTGTTTTTTCATCCTTTAATTTGATACCTAAATTGTCCTTGTGCGATACGAATTTCAAATTTTACAAAATGCTAAACTTCAAATGCTCATATCTCCGTAAATAGAGGCCGTAGAGGGGTCAAAGTTGCAGCATTGTAAAGGTGTTTTTTCATCCTTTAATTTGATACCTAAATTGTCCTTGTGCGATACGAGTTTCAAATGTTACAATGAAAACAAAATGCTAAACTTCAAATGCTCATATCTCCGTAAATAGAGGCCGTAGAGGGGTCAAAGTTACAGCATTGTAAGGGTGTTTTTTCATCCTTTAATTTGATACCTAAATTGTCCTTGTGCGATACGAATTTCAAATTTTACAAAATGCTAAACTTCAAATGCTCATATCTCCGTAAATAGAGGCCGTAGAGGGGTCAAAGTTGCAGCATTGTAAAGGTGTTTTTTCAACCTTTAATTTGATACCTAAATTGTCCTTGTGCGATACGAGTTTCAAATTTTACAAAATGCTAAACTTCAAATGCTCATATCTCCGTAAATAGAGGCCGTAGAGGGGTCAAAGTTACAGCATTGTAAGGGTGTTTTTTCATCCTTTAATTTGATACCTAAATTGTCCTTGTGCGATACGAATTTCAAATTTTACAAAATGCTAAACTTCAAATGCTCATATCTCCGTAAATAGGGTGTTTTTTCATCCTTTAATTTGATACCTAAATTGTCCTTGTGCGATACGAATTTCAAATTTTACAAAATGCTAAACTTCAAATGCTCATATCTCCGTAAATAGAGGCCGTAGAGGGGTCAAAGTTGCAGCATTGTAAAGGTGTTTTTTCAACCTTTAATTTGATACCTAAATTGTCCTTGTGCGATACGAGTTTCAAATTTTACAAAATGCTAAACTTCAAATGCTCATATCTCCGTAAATAGAGGCCGTAGAGGGGTCAAAGTTGCAGCATTGTAACGGTGTTTTTTCATCCTTTAAGTTGATACCTAAATTGTCCTTGTGCGATACGAATTTCAAATTTTACAAAATGCTAAACTTCAAATGCTCATATCTCCGTAAATAGAGGGCGTAGAGGGGTCAAAGTTGCAGCATTGTAAAGGTGTTTTTTCAACCTTTAATTTGATACCTAAATTGTCCTTGTGCGATACGAGTTTCAAATTTTACAATGAAAACAAAATGCTAAACTTCAAATGCTCATATCTCCGTAAATAGAGGCCGTAGAGGGGTCAAAGTTGCAGCATTGTAAAGGTGTTTTTTCAACCTTTAATTTGATACCTAAATTGTCCTTGTGCGATACGAGTTTCAAATTTTACAAAATGCTAAACTTCAAATGCTCATATCTCCGTAAATAGAGGCCGTAGAGGGGTCAAAGTTACAGCATTGTAAGGGTGTTTTTTCATCCTTTAATTTGATACCTAAATTGTCCTTGTGCGATACGAATTTCAAATTTTACAAAATGCTAAACTTCAAATGCTCATATCTCCGTAAATAGAGGCCGTAGAGGGGTCAAAGTTGCAGCATTGTAAAGGTGTTTTTTCAACCTTTAATTTGATACCTAAATTGTCCTTGTGCGATACGAGTTTCAAATTTTACAAAATGCTAAACTTCAAATGCTCATATCTCCGTAAATAGAGGCCGTAGAGGGGTCAAAGTTGCAGCATTGTAAAGGTGTTTTTTCAACCTTTAATTTGATACCTAAATTGTCCTTGTGCGATACGAGTTTCAAATTTTACAAAATGCTAAACTTCAAATGCTCATATCTCCGTAAATAGAGGCCGTAGAGGGGTCAAAGTTGCAGCATTGTAAAGGTGTTTTTTCAACCTTTAATTTGATACCTAAATTGTCCTTGTGCGATACGAGTTTCAAATTTTACAAAATGCTAAACTTCAAATGCTCATATCTCCGTAAATAGAGGCCGTAGAGGGGTCAAAGTTACAGCATTGTAAGGGTGTTTTTTCATCCTTTAATTTGATACCTAAATTGTCCTTGTGCGATACGAATTTCAAATTTTACAAAATGCTAAACTTCAAATGCTCATATCTCCGTAAATAGGGTGTTTTTTCATCCTTTAATTTGATACCTAAATTGTCCTTGTGCGATACGAATTTCAAATTTTACAAAATGCTAAACTTCAAATGCTCATATCTCCGTAAATAGAGGCCGTAGAGGGGTCAAAGTTGCAGCATTGTAAAGGTGTTTTTTCAACCTTTAATTTGATACCTAAATTGTCCTTGTGCGATACGAGTTTCAAATTTTACAAAATGCTAAACTTCAAATGCTCATATCTCCGTAAATAGAGGCCGTAGAGGGGTCAAAGTTGCAGCATTGTAAAGGTGTTTTTTCAACCTTTAATTTGATACCTAAATTGTCCTTGTGCGATACGAGTTTCAAATGTTACAATGAAAACAAAATGCTAAACTTCAAATGCTCATATCTCCGTAAATAGAGGCCGTAGAGGGGTCAAAGTTGCAGCATTGTAAAGGTGTTTTTTCAACCTTTAATTTGATACCTAAATTGTCCTTGTGCGATACGAGTTTCAAATGTTACAATGAAAACAAAATGCTAAACTTCAAATGCTCATATCTCCGTAAATAGAGGCCGTAGAGGGGTCAAAGTTGCAGCATTGTAAAGGTGTTTTTTCAACCTTTAATTTGATACCTAAATTGTCCTTGTGCGATACGAGTTTCAAATTTTACAAAATGCTAAACTTAAAATGCTCATATCTCCGTAAATAGAGGCCGTAGAGGGGTCAAAGTTGCAGCATTGTAAAGGTGTTTTTTCAACCTTTAATTTGATACCTAAATTGTCCTTGTGCGATACGAGTTTCAAATTTTACAAAATGCTAAACTTCAAATGCTCATATCTCCGTAAATAGAGGCCGTAGAGGGGTCAAAGTTGCAGCATTGTAAAGGTGTTTTTTCAACCTTTAATTTGATACCTAAATTGTCCTTGTGCGATACGAGTTTCAAATTTTACAAAATGCTAAACTTCAAATGCTCATATCTCCGTAAATAGAGGCCGTAGAGGGGTCAAAGTTACAGCATTGTAAGGGTGTTTTTTCATCCTTTAATTTGATACCTAAATTGTCCTTGTGCGATACGAATTTCAAATTTTACAAAATGCTAAACTTCAAATGCTCATATCTCCGTAAATAGAGGCCGTAGAGGGGTCAAAGTTGCAGCATTGTAAAGGTGTTTTTTCATCCTTTAATTTGATACCTAAATTGTCCTTGTGCGATACGAGTTTCAAATGTTACAATGAAAACAAAATGCTAAACTTCAAATGCTCATATCTCCGTAAATAGAGGCCGTAGAGGGGTCAAAGTTACAGCATTGTAAGGGTGTTTTTTCATCCTTTAATTTGATACCTAAATTGTCCTTGTGCGATACGAATTTCAAATTTTACAAAATGCTAAACTTCAAATGCTCATATCTCCGTAAATAGAGGCCGTAGAGGGGTCAAAGTTGCAGCATTGTAAAGGTGTTTTTTCAACCTTTAATTTGATACCTAAATTGTCCTTGTGCGATACGAGTTTCAAATTTTACAAAATGCTAAACTTCAAATGCTCATATCTCCGTAAATAAAGGCCGTAGAGGGGTCAAAGTTGCAGCATTGTAAAGGTGTTTTTTCAACTTTTAATTTGATACCTAAATGGTCCTTGTGCGATACGAGTTTCAAATTTTACAAAATGCTAAACTTCAAATGCTCATATCTCCGTAAATAGAGGCCGTAGAGGGGTCAAAGTTGCAGCATTGTAAAGGTGTTTTTTCAACCTTTAATTTGATACCTAAATTGTCCTTGTGCGATACGAGTTTCAAATGTTACAATGAAAACAAAATGCTAAACTTCAAATGCTCATATCTCCGTAAATAGAGGCCGTAGAGGGGTCAAAGTTGCAGCATTGTAAAGGTGTTTTTTCAACCTTTAATTTGATACCTAAATTGTCCTTGTGCGATACGAGTTTCAAATGTTACAATGAAAACAAAATGCTAAACTTCAAATGCTCATATCTCCGTAAATAGAGGCCGTAGAGGGGTCAAAGTTGCAGCATTGTAAAGGTGTTTTTTCAACCTTTAATTTGATACCTAAATTGTCCTTGTGCGATACGAGTTTCAAATGTTACAATGAAAACAAAATGCTAAACTTCAAATGCTCATATCTCCGTAAATAGAGGCCGTAGAGGGGTCAAAGTTGCAGCATTGTAAAGGTGTTTTTTCAACCTTTAATTTGATACCTAAATGGTCCTTGTGCGATACGAGTTTCAAATTTTACAAAATGCTAAACTTCAAATGCTCATATCTCCGTAAATAGAGGCCGTAGAGGGGTCAAAGTTGCAGCATTGTAAAGGTGTTTTTTCAACCTTTAATTTGATACCTAAATTGTCCTTGTGCGATACGAGTTTCAAATTTTACAAAATGCTAAACTTCAAATGCTCATATCTCCGTAAATAGAGGCCGTAGAGGGGTCAAAGTTACAGCATTGTAAGGGTGTTTTTTCATCCTTTAATTTGATACCTAAATTGTCCTTGTGCGATACGAATTTCAAATTTTACAAAATGCTAAACTTCAAATGCTCATATCTCCGTAAATAGAGGCCGTAGAGGGGTCAAAGTTGCAGCATTGTAAAGGTGTTTTTTCAACCTTTAATTTGATACCTAAATTGTCCTTGTGCGATACGAGTTTCAAATTTTACAAAATGCTAAACTTCAAATGCTCATATCTCCGTAAATAGAGGCCGTAGAGGGGTCAAAGTTGCAGCATTGTAAGGGTGTTTTTTCATCCTTTAAGTTGATACCTAAATTGTCCTTGTGCGATACGAATTTCAAATTTTACAAAATGCTAAACTTCAAATGCTCATATCTCCGTAAATAGGGTGTTTTTCATCCTTTAATTTGATACCTAAATTGTCCTTGTGCGATACGAATTTCAAATTTTACAAAATGCTAAACTTCAAATTCTCATATCTCCGTAAATAGAGGCCGTAGAGGGGTCAAAGTTGCAGCATTGTAAAGGTGTTTTTTCAACCTTTAATTTGATACCTAAATTGTCCTTGTGCGATACGAGTTTCAAATTTTACAAAATGCTAAACTTCAAATGCTCATATCTCCGTAAATAGAGGCCGTAGAGGGGTCAAAGTTGCAGCATTGTAAAGGTGTTTTTTCAACCTTTAATTTGATACCTAAATTGTCCTTGTGCGATACGAGTTTCAAATTTTACAAAATGCTAAACTTCAAATGCTCATATCTCCGCAAATAGAGGCCGTAGAGGGGTCAAAGTTGCAGCATTGTAAAGGTGTTTTTTCAACCTTTAATTTGATACCTAAATTGTCCTTGTGCGATACGAGTTTCAAATGTTACAATGAAAACAAAATGCTAAACTTCAAATGCTCATATCTCCGTAAATAGAGGCCGTAGAGGGGTCAAAGTTGCAGCATTGTAAAGGTGTTTTTTCAACCTTTAATTTGATACCTAAATTGTCCTTGTGCGATACGAGTTTCAAATTTTACAAAATGCTAAACTTAAAATGCTCATATCTCCGTAAATAGAGGCCGTAGAGGGGTCAAAGTTGCAGCATTGTAAAGGTGTTTTTTCAACCTTTAATTTGATACCTAAATTGTCCTTGTGCGATACGAGTTTCAAATTTTACAAAATGCTAAACTTCAAATGCTCATATCTCCGTAAATAGAGGCCGTAGAGGGGTCAAAGTTACAGCATTGTAAGGGTGTTTTTTCATCCTTTAATTTGATACCTAAATTGTCCTTGTGCGATACGAATTTCAAATTTTACAAAATGCTAAACTTCAAATGCTCATATCTCCGTAAATAGGGTGTTTTTTCATCCTTTAATTTGATACCTAAATTGTCCTTGTGCGATACGAATTTCAAATTTTACAAAATGCTAAACTTCAAATGCTCATATCTCCGTAAATAGAGGCCGTAGAGGGGTCAAAGTTGCAGCATTGTAAAGGTGTTTTTTCAACCTTTAATTTGATACCTAAATTGTCCTTGTGCGATACGAGTTTCAAATTTTACAAAATGCTAAACTTCAAATGCTCATATCTCCGTAAATAGAGGCCGTAGAGGGGTCAAAGTTACAGCATTGTAAGGGTGTTTTTTCATCCTTTAATTTGATACCTAAATTGTCCTTGTGCGATACGAATTTCAAATTTTACAAAATGCTAAACTTCAAATGCTCATATCTCCGTAAATAGAGGCCGTAGAGGGGTCAAAGTTGCAGCATTGTAAAGGTGTTTTTTCAACCTTTAATTTGATACCTAAATTGTCCTTGTGCGATACGAGTTTCAAATTTTACAAAATGCTAAACTTCAAATGCTCATATCTCCGTAAATAGAGGCCGTAGAGGGGTCAAAGTTGCAGCATTGTAAAGGTGTTTTTTCAACCTTTAATTTGATACCTAAATTGTCCTTGTGCGATACGAGTTTCAAATTTTACAAAATGCTAAACTTCAAATGCTCATATCTCCGTAAATAGAGGCCGTAGAGGGGTCAAAGTTGCAGCATTGTAAAGGTGTTTTTTCAACCTTTAATTTGATACCTAAATTGTCCTTGTGCGATACGAGTTTCAAATGTTACAATGAAAACAAAATGCTAAACTTCAAATGCTCATATCTCCGTAAATAGAGGCCGTAGAGGGGTCAAAGTTGCAGCATTGTAAAGGTGTTTTTTCAACCTTTAATTTGATACCTAAATTGTCCTTGTGCGATACGAGTTTCAAATTTTACAAAATGCTAAACTTAAAATGCTCATATCTCCGTAAATAGAGGCCGTAGAGGGGTCAAAGTTGCAGCATTGTAAAGGTGTTTTTTCAACCTTTAATTTGATACCTAAATTGTCCTTGTGCGATACGAGTTTCAAATTTTACAAAATGCTAAACTTCAAATGCTCATATCTCCGTAAATAGAGGCCGTAGAGGGGTCAAAGTTGCAGCATTGTAAAGGTGTTTTTTCAACCTTTAATTTGATACCTAAATTGTCCTTGTGCGATACGAGTTTCAAATTTTACAAAATGCTAAACTTCAAATGCTCATATCTCCGTAAATAGAGGCCGTAGAGGGGTCAAAGTTACAGCATTGTAAGGGTGTTTTTTCATCCTTTAATTTGATACCTAAATTGTCCTTGTGCGATACGAATTTCAAATTTTACAAAATGCTAAACTTCAAATGCTCATATCTCCGTAAATAGAGGCCGTAGAGGGGTCAAAGTTGCAGCATTGTAAAGGTGTTTTTTCATCCTTTAATTTGATACCTAAATTGTCCTTGTGCGATACGAGTTTCAAATGTTACAATGAAAACAAAATGCTAAACTTCAAATGCTCATATCTCCGTAAATAGAGGCCGTAGAGGGGTCAAAGTTACAGCATTGTAAGGGTGTTTTTTCATCCTTTAATTTGATACCTAAATTGTCCTTGTGCGATACGAATTTCAAATTTTACAAAATGCTAAACTTCAAATGCTCATATCTCCGTAAATAGAGGCCGTAGAGGGGTCAAAGTTGCAGCATTGTAAAGGTGTTTTTTCAACCTTTAATTTGATACCTAAATTGTCCTTGTGCGATACGAGTTTCAAATGTTACAATGAAAACAAAATGCTAAACTTCAAATGCTCATATCTCCGTAAATAGAGGCCGTAGAGGGGTCAAAGTTGCAGCATTGTAAAGGTGTTTTTTCAACCTTTAATTTGATACCTAAATTGTCCTTGTGCGATACGAGTTTCAAATTTTACAAAATGCTAAACTTAAAATGCTCATATCTCCGTAAATAGAGGCCGTAGAGGGGTCAAAGTTGCAGCATTGTAAAGGTGTTTTTTCAACCTTTAATTTGATACCTAAATTGTCCTTGTGCGATACGAGTTTCAAATGTTACAATGAAAACAAAATGCTAAACTTCAAATGCTCATATCTCCGTAAATAGAGGCCGTAGAGGGGTCAAAGTTGCAGCATTGTAAAGGTGTTTTTTCAACCTTTAATTTGATACCTAAATTGTCCTTGTGCGATACGAGTTTCAAATTTTACAAAATGCTAAACTTAAAATGCTCATATCTCCGTAAATAGAGGCCGTAGAGGGGTCAAAGTTGCAGCATTGTAAAGGTGTTTTTTCAACCTTTAATTTGATACCTAAATTGTCCTTGTGCGATACGAGTTTCAAATTTTACAAAATGCTAAACTTCAAATGCTCATATCTCCGTAAATAGAGGCCGTAGAGGGGTCAAAGTTGCAGCATTGTAAAGGTGTTTTTTCATCCTTTAATTTGATACCTAAATTGTCCTTGTGCGATACGAATTTCAAATTTTACAAAATGCTAAACTTCAAATGCTCATATCTCCGTAAATAGAGGCCGTAGAGGGGTCAAAGTTGCAGCATTGTAAAGGTGTTTTTTCAACCCTTAATTTGATACCTAAATTGTCCTTGTGCGATACGAGTTTCAAATTTTACAAAATGCTAAACTTCAAATGCTCATATCTCCGTAAATAGAGGCCGTAGAGGGGTCAAAGTTGCAGCATTGTAAAGGTGTTTTTTCAACCTTTAATTTGATACCTAAATTGTCCTTGTGCGATACGAGTTTCAAATGTTACAATGAAAACAAAATGCTAAACTTTAAATGCTCATATCTCCGTAAATAGAGGCCGTAGAGGGGTCAAAGTTGCAGCATTGTAAAGGTGTTTTATCAACCTTTAAATTGATACCTAAATTGTCCTTGTGCGATACGACTTTCAAATGTTACAATGAAAACAAAATGCTAAACTTCAAATGCTCATATCTCCGTAAATAGAGGCCGTAGAGGGGTCAAAGTTGCAGCATTGTAAGGGTGTTTTTTCAACCTTTAATTTGATACCTAAATTGTCCTTGTGCGATACGAGTTTCAAATTTTACAAAATGCTAAACTTCAAATGCTCATATCTCCGTAAATAGAGGCCGTAGAGGGGTCAAAGTTGCAGCATTGTAAAGGTGTTTTTTCAACCTTTAATTTGATACCTAAATTGTCCTTGTGCGATACGAGTTTCAAATTTTACAAAATGCTAAACTTCAAATGCTCATATCTCCGTAAATAGAGGCCGTAGAGGGGTCAAAGTTGCAGCATTGTAAAGGTGTTTTTTCAGCCTTTAATTTGATATCTAAATTGTCCTTGTGCGATACGAGTTTCAAATTTTACAAAATGCTAAACTTCAAATGCTCATATCTCCGTAAATAGAGGCCGTAGAGGGGTCAAAGTTGCAGCATTGTAAAGGTGTTTTTTCAACCTTTAATTTGATACCTAAATTGTCCTTGTGCGATACGAGTTTCAAATTTTACAAAATGCTAAACTTCAAATGCTCATATCTCCGTAAATAGAGGCCGTAGAGGGGTCAAAGTTGCAGCATTGTAAAGGTGTTTTTTCAACCTTTAATTTGATACCTAAATTGTCCTTGTGCGATACGAGTTTCAAATGTTACAATGAAAACAAAATGCTAAACTTCAAATGCTCATATCTCCGTTAATAGAGGCCGTAGAGGGGTCAAAGTTGCAGCATTGTAAAGGTGTTTTTTCAACCTTTAATTTGATACCTAAATTGTCCTTGTGCGATACGAGTTTCAAATTTTACAAAATGCTAAACTTCAAATGCTCATATCTCCGTAAATAGAGGCCGCAGAGGGGTCAAAGTTGCAGCATTGTAAAGGTGTTTTTTCATCCTTTAATTTGATACCTAAATTGTCCTTGTGCGATACGAATTTCAAATTTTACAAAATGCTAAACTTCAAATGCTCATATCTCCGTAAATAGAGGCCGTAGAGGGGTCAAAGTTGCAGCATTGTAAAGGTGTTTTTTCAACCCTTAATTTGATACCTAAATTGTCCTTGTGCGATACGAGTTTCAAATTTTACAAAATGCTAAACTTCAAATGCTCATATCTCCGTAAATAGAGGTCGTAGAGGGGTCAAAGTTCCAGCATTGTAAAGGTGTTTTTTCAACCTTTAATTTGATTCCTAAATTGTCCTTGTGCGATACGAGTTTTAAATTTTACAAAATGCTAAACTTCAAATGCTCATATCTCCGTAAATAGAGGCCGTAGAGGGGTCAAAGTTGCAGCATTGTAAAGGTGTTTTTTCATCCTTTAATTTGATACCTAAATTGTCCTTGTGCGATACGAATTTCAAATTTTACAAAATGCTAAACTTCAAATGCTCATATCTCCGTAAATAGAGGCCGTAGAGGGGTCAAAGTTGCAGCATTGTAAAGGTGTTTTTTCAACCTTTAATTTGATACCTAAATTGTCCTTGTGCGATACGAGTTTCAAATTTTACAAAATGCTAAACTTCAAATGCTCATATCTCCGTAAATAGAGGTCGTAGAGGGGTCAAAGTTCCAGCATTGTAAAGGTGTTTTTTCAACCTTTAATTTGATTCCTAAATTGTCCTTGTGCGATACGAGTTTTAAATTTTACAAAATGCTAAACTTCAAATGCTCATATCTCCGTAAATAGAGGCCGTAGAGGGGTCAAAGTTGCAGCATTGTAAAGGTGTTTTTTCAACCTTTAATTTGATACCTAAATTGTCCTTGTGCGATACGAGTTTCAAATTTTACAATGAAAACAAAATGCTAAACTTCAAATGCTCATATCTCCGTAAATAGAGGCCGTAGAGGGGTCAAAGTTGCAGCATTGTAAAGGTGTTTTTTCAACCTTTAATTTGATACCTAAATTGTCCTTGTGCGATACGAGTTTCAAATTTTACAAAATACTAAACTTCAAATGCTCATATCTCCGTCAATAGAGGCCGTAGAGGGGTCAAAGTTGCAGCATTGTAAAGGTGTTTTTTCAACCTGTAATTTGATACCTAAATTGTCCTTGTGCGATACGAGTTTCAAATTTTACAATGAAAACAAAATGCTAAACTTCAAATGCTCATATCTCCGTAAATAGAGGCCGTAGAGGGGTCAAAGTTGCAGCATTGTAAAGGTGTTTTTTCAACCTTTAATTTGATACCTAAATTGTCCTTGTGCGATACGAGTTTCAAATTTTACAAAATGCTAAACTTCAAATGCTCATATCTCCGTAAATAGAGGTCGTAGAGGGGTCAAAGTTCCAGCATTGTAAAGGTGTTTTTTCAACCTTTAATTTGATTCCTAAATTGTCCTTGTGCGATACGAGTTTTAAATTTTACAAAATGCTAAACTTCAAATGCTCATATCTCCGTAAATAGAGGCCGTAGAGGGGTCAAAGTTGCAGCATTGTAAAGGTGTTTTTTCAACCTTTAATTTGATACCTAAATTGTCCTTGTGCGATACGAGTTTCAAATTTTACAAAATGCTAAACTTCAAATGCTCATATCTCCGTAAATAGAGGTCGTAGAGGGGTCAAAGTTGCAGCATTGTAAAGGTGTTTTTTCAACCTTTAATTTGATTCCTAAATTGTCCTTGTGCGATACGAGTTTTAAATTTTACAAAATGCTAAACTTCAAATGCTCATATCTCCGTAAATAGAGGCCGTAGAGGGGTCAAAGTTGCAGTATTGTAAAGGTGTTTTTTCAACCTTTAATTTGATACCTAAATTGTCCTTGTGCGATACGAGTTTCAAATTTTACAATGAAAACAAAATGCTAAACTTCAAATGCTCATATCTCCGTAAATAGAGGCCGTAGAGGGGTCAAAGTTGCAACATTGTAAAGGTGTTTTTTCAACCTTTAATTTGATACCTAAATTGTCCTTGTGCGATACGAGTTTCAAATTTTACAATGAAAACAAAATGCTAAACTTCAAATGCTCATATCTCCGTAAATAGAGGCCGTAGAGGGGTCAAAGTTGCAGCATTGTAAAGGTGTTTTTTCAACCTTTAATTTGATACCTAAATTGTCCTTGTGCGATACGAGTTTCAAATTTTACAAAATACTAAACTTCAAATGCTCATATCTCCGTCAATAGAGGCCGTAGAGGGGTCAAAGTTGCAGCATTGTAAAGGTGTTTTTTCAACCTGTAATTTGATACCTAAATTGTCCTTGTGCGATACGAGTTTCAAATTTTACAAAATGCTAAACTTCAAATGCTCATATCTCCGTAAATAGAGGCCGTAGAGGGGTCAAAGTTGCAGCATTGTAAAGGTGTTTTTTCAACCTTTAATTTGATACCTAAATTGTCCTTGTGCGATACGAGTTTCAAATTTTACAAAATACTAAACTTCAAATGCTCATATCTCCGTCAATAGAGGCCGTAGAGGGGTCAAAGTTGCAGCATTGTAAAGGTGTTTTTTCAACCTTTAATTTGATTCCTAAATTGTCCTTGTGCGATACGAGTTTTAAATTTTACAAAATGCTAAACTTCAAATGCTCATATCTCCGTAAATAGAGGCCGTAGAGGGGTCAAAGTTGCAGCATTGTAAAGGTGTTTTTTCAACCTTTAATTTGATACCTAAATTGTCCTTGTGCGATACGAGTTTCAAATTTTACAAAATGCTAAACTTCAAATGCGCATATCTCCGTAAATAGAGGTCGTAGAGGGGTCAAAGTTCCAGCATTGTAAGGGTGTTTTTTCATCCTTTAATTTGATACCTAAATTGTCCTTGTGCGATACGAATTTCAAATTTTACAAAATGCTAAACTTCAAATGCTCATATCTCCGTAAATAGAGGCCGTAGAGGGGTCAAAGTTGCAGCATTGTAAAGGTGTTTTTTCAACCTTTAATTTGATACCTAAATTGTCCTTGTGCGATACGAGTTTCAAATTTTACAAAATGCTAAACTTCAAATGCTCATATCTCCGTAAATAGAGGCCGTAGAGGGGTCAAAGTTACAGCATTGTAAGGGTGTTTTTTCATCCTTTAATTTGATACCTAAATTGTCCTTGTGCGATACGAATTTCAAATTTTACAAAATGCTAAACTTCAAATGCTCATATCTCCGTAAATAGAGGCCGTAGAGGGGTCAAAGTTGCAGCATTGTAAAGGTGTTTTTTCATCCTTTAATTTGATACCTAAATTGTCCTTGTGCGATACGAGTTTCAAATGTTACAATGAAAACAAAATGCTAAACTTCAAATGCTCATATCTCCGTAAATAGAGGCCGTAGAGGGGTCAAAGTTACAGCATTGTAAGGGTGTTTTTTCATACTTTAATTTGATACCTAAATTGTCCTTGTGCGATACGAATTTCAAATTTTACAAAATGCTAAACTTCAAATGCTCATATCTCCGTAAATAGAGGCCGTAGAGGGGTCAAAGTTGCAGCATTGTAAAGGTGTTTTTTCAACCTTTAATTTGATACCTAAATTGTCCTTGTGCGATACGAGTTTCAAATTTTACAAAATGCTAAACTTCAAATGCTCATATCTCCGTAAATAGAGGCCGTAGAGGGGTCAAAGTTACAGCATTGTAAGGGTGTTTTTTCATCCTTTAATTTGATACCTAAATTGTCCTTGTGCGATACGAATTTCAAATTTTACAAAATGCTAAACTTCAAATGCTCATATCTCCGTAAATAGGGTGTTTTTTCATCCTTTAATTTGATACCTAAATTGTCCTTGTGCGATACGAATTTCAAATTTTACAAAATGCTAAACTTCAAATGCTCATATCTCCGTAAATAGAGGCCGTAGAGGGGTCAAAGTTGCAGCATTGTAAAGGTGTTTTTTCAACCTTTAATTTGATACCTAAATTGTCCTTGTGCGATACGAGTTTCAAATTTTACAAAATGCTAAACTTCAAATGCTCATATCTCCGTAAATAGAGGCCGTAGAGGGGTCAAAGTTGCAGCATTGTAACGGTGTTTTTTCATCCTTTAAGTTGATACCTAAATTGTCCTTGTGCGATACGAATTTCAAATTTTACAAAATGCTAAACTTCAAATGCTCATATCTCCGTAAATAGAGGGCGTAGAGGGGTCAAAGTTGCAGCATTGTAAAGGTGTTTTTTCAACCTTTAATTTGATACCTAAATTGTCCTTGTGCGATACGAGTTTCAAATTTTACAATGAAAACAAAATGCTAAACTTCAAATGCTCATATCTCCGTAAATAGAGGCCGTAGAGGGGTCAAAGTTGCAGCATTGTAAAGGTGTTTTTTCAACCTTTAATTTGATACCTAAATTGTCCTTGTGCGATACGAGTTTCAAATTTTACAAAATGCTAAACTTCAAATGCTCATATCTCCGTAAATAGAGGCCGTAGAGGGGTCAAAGTTACAGCATTGTAAGGGTGTTTTTTCATCCTTTAATTTGATACCTAAATTGTCCTTGTGCGATACGAATTTCAAATTTTACAAAATGCTAAACTTCAAATGCTCATATCTCCGTAAATAGAGGCCGTAGAGGGGTCAAAGTTGCAGCATTGTAAAGGTGTTTTTTCAACCTTTAATTTGATACCTAAATTGTCCTTGTGCGATACGAGTTTCAAATTTTACAAAATGCTAAACTTCAAATGCTCATATCTCCGTAAATAGAGGCCGTAGAGGGGTCAAAGTTGCAGCATTGTAAAGGTGTTTTTTCAACCTTTAATTTGATACCTAAATTGTCCTTGTGCGATACGAGTTTCAAATTTTACAAAATGCTAAACTTCAAATGCTCATATCTCCGTAAATAGAGGCCGTAGAGGGGTCAAAGTTGCAGCATTGTAAAGGTGTTTTTTCAACCTTTAATTTGATACCTAAATTGTCCTTGTGCGATACGAGTTTCAAATTTTACAAAATGCTAAACTTCAAATGCTCATATCTCCGTAAATAGAGGCCGTAGAGGGGTCAAAGTTACAGCATTGTAAGGGTGTTTTTTCATCCTTTAATTTGATACCTAAATTGTCCTTGTGCGATACGAATTTCAAATTTTACAAAATGCTAAACTTCAAATGCTCATATCTCCGTAAATAGAGGCCGTAGAGGGGTCAAAGTTACAGCATTGTAAGGGTGTTTTTTCATCCTTTAATTTGATACCTAAATTGTCCTTGTGCGATACGAATTTCAAATTTTACAAAATGCTAAACTTCAAATGCTCATATCTCCGTAAATAGAGGCCGTAGAGGGGTCAAAGTTGCAGCATTGTAAGGGTGTTTTTTCATCCTTTAATTTGATACCTAAATTGTCCTTGTGCGATACGAATTTCAAATTTTACAAAATGCTAAACTTCAAATGCTCATATCTCCGTAAATAGAGGCCGTAGAGGGGTCAAAGTTGCAGCATTGTAAAGGTGTTTTTTCAACCTTTAATTTGATACCTAAATTGTCCTTGTGCGATACGAGTTTCAAATTTTACAAAATGCTAAACTTCAAATGCTCATATCTCCGTAAATAAAGGCCGTAGAGGGGTCAAAGTTGCAGCATTGTAAAGGTGTTTTTTCAACTTTTAATTTGATACCTAAATGGTCCTTGTGCGATACGAGTTTCAAATTTTACAAAATGCTAAACTTCAAATGCTCATATCTCCGTAAATAGAGGCCGTAGAGGGGTCAAAGTTGCAGCATTGTAAAGGTGTTTTTTCAACCTTTAATTTGATACCTAAATTGTCCTTGTGCGATACGAGTTTCAAATGTTACAATGAAAACAAAATGCTAAACTTCAAATGCTCATATCTCCGTAAATAGAGGCCGTAGAGGGGTCAAAGTTACAGCATTGTAAGGGTGTTTTTTCATCCTTTAATTTGATACCTAAATTGTCCTTGTGCGATACGAATTTCAAATTTTACAAAATGCTAAACTTCAAATGCTCATATCTCCGTAAATAGAGGCCGTAGAGGGGTCAAAGTTGCAGCATTGTAAAGGTGTTTTTTCAACCTTTAATTTGATACCTAAATTGTCCTTGTGCGATACGAGTTTCAAATTTTACAAAATGCTAAACTTCAAATGCTCATATCTCCGTAAATAAAGGCCGTAGAGGGGTCAAAGTTGCAGCATTGTAAAGGTGTTTTTTCAACTTTTAATTTGATACCTAAATGGTCCTTGTGCGATACGAGTTTCAAATTTTACAAAATGCTAAACTTCAAATGCTCATATCTCCGTAAATAGAGGCCGTAGAGGGGTCAAAGTTGCAGCATTGTAAAGGTGTTTTTTCAACCTTTAATTTGATACCTAAATTGTCCTTGTGCGATACGAGTTTCAAATGTTACAATGAAAACAAAATGCTAAACTTCAAATGCTCATATCTCCGTAAATAGAGGCCGTAGAGGGGTCAAAGTTGCAGCATTGTAAAGGTGTTTTTTCAACCTTTAATTTGATACCTAAATTGTCCTTGTGCGATACGAGTTTCAAATGTTACAATGAAAACAAAATGCTAAACTTCAAATGCTCATATCTCCGTAAATAGAGGCCGTAGAGGGGTCAAAGTTGCAGCATTGTAAAGGTGTTTTTTCAACCTTTAATTTGATACCTAAATTGTCCTTGTGCGATACGAGTTTCAAATTTTACAAAATGCTAAACTTCAAATGCTCATATCTCCGTAAATAGAGGCCGTAGAGGGGTCAAAGTTGCAGCATTGTAAAGGTGTTTTTTCAACCTTTAATTTGATACCTAAATTGTCCTTGTGCGATACGAGTTTCAAATGTTACAATGAAAACAAAATGCTAAACTTCAAATGCTCATATCTCCGTAAATAGAGGCCGTAGAGGGGTCAAAGTTGCAGCATTGTAAAGGTGTTTTTTCAACCTTTAATTTGATACCTAAATTGTCCTTGTGCGATACGAGTTTCAAATGTTACAATGAAAACAAAATGCTAAACTTCAAATGCTCATATCTCCGTAAATAGAGGCCGTAGAGGGGTCAAAGTTGCAGCATTGTAAAGGTGTTTTTTCAACCTTTAATTTGATACCTAAATGGTCCTTGTGCGATACGAGTTTCAAATTTTACAAAATGCTAAACTTCAAATGCTCATATCTCCGTAAATAGAGGCCGTAGAGGGGTCAAAGTTGCAGCATTGTAAAGGTGTTTTTTCAACCTTTAATTTGATACCTAAATTGTCCTTGTGCGATACGAGTTTCAAATTTTACAAAATGCTAAACTTCAAATGCTCATATCTCCGTAAATAGAGGCCGTAGAGGGGTCAAAGTTACAGCATTGTAAGGGTGTTTTTTCATCCTTTAATTTGATACCTAAATTGTCCTTGTGCGATACGAATTTCAAATTTTACAAAATGCTAAACTTCAAATGCTCATATCTCCGTAAATAGAGGCCGTAGAGGGGTCAAAGTTGCAGCATTGTAAAGGTGTTTTTTCAACCTTTAATTTGATACCTAAATTGTCCTTGTGCGATACGAGTTTCAAATTTTACAAAATGCTAAACTTCAAATGCTCATATCTCCGTAAATAGAGGCCGTAGAGGGGTCAAAGTTGCAGCATTGTAAGGGTGTTTTTTCATCCTTTAAGTTGATACCTAAATTGTCCTTGTGCGATACGAATTTCAAATTTTACAAAATGCTAAACTTCAAATGCTCATATCTCCGTAAATAGGGTGTTTTTCATCCTTTAATTTGATACCTAAATTGTCCTTGTGCGATACGAATTTCAAATTTTACAAAATGCTAAACTTCAAATTCTCATATCTCCGTAAATAGAGGCCGTAGAGGGGTCAAAGTTGCAGCATTGTAAAGGTGTTTTTTCAACCTTTAATTTGATACCTAAATTGTCCTTGTGCGATACGAGTTTCAAATTTTACAAAATGCTAAACTTCAAATGCTCATATCTCCGTAAATAGAGGCCGTAGAGGGGTCAAAGTTGCAGCATTGTAAAGGTGTTTTTTCAACCTTTAATTTGATACCTAAATTGTCCTTGTGCGATACGAGTTTCAAATTTTACAAAATGCTAAACTTCAAATGCTCATATCTCCGCAAATAGAGGCCGTAGAGGGGTCAAAGTTGCAGCATTGTAAAGGTGTTTTTTCAACCTTTAATTTGATACCTAAATTGTCCTTGTGCGATACGAGTTTCAAATGTTACAATGAAAACAAAATGCTAAACTTCAAATGCTCATATCTCCGTAAATAGAGGCCGTAGAGGGGTCAAAGTTGCAGCATTGTAAAGGTGTTTTTTCAACCTTTAATTTGATACCTAAATTGTCCTTGTGCGATACGAGTTTCAAATTTTACAAAATGCTAAACTTAAAATGCTCATATCTCCGTAAATAGAGGCCGTAGAGGGGTCAAAGTTGCAGCATTGTAAAGGTGTTTTTTCAACCTTTAATTTGATACCTAAATTGTCCTTGTGCGATACGAGTTTCAAATTTTACAAAATGCTAAACTTCAAATGCTCATATCTCCGTAAATAGAGGCCGTAGAGGGGTCAAAGTTACAGCATTGTAAGGGTGTTTTTTCATCCTTTAATTTGATACCTAAATTGTCCTTGTGCGATACGAATTTCAAATTTTACAAAATGCTAAACTTCAAATGCTCATATCTCCGTAAATAGGGTGTTTTTTCATCCTTTAATTTGATACCTAAATTGTCCTTGTGCGATACGAATTTCAAATTTTACAAAATGCTAAACTTCAAATGCTCATATCTCCGTAAATAGAGGCCGTAGAGGGGTCAAAGTTGCAGCATTGTAAAGGTGTTTTTTCAACCTTTAATTTGATACCTAAATTGTCCTTGTGCGATACGAGTTTCAAATTTTACAAAATGCTAAACTTCAAATGCTCATATCTCCGTAAATAGAGGCCGTAGAGGGGTCAAAGTTACAGCATTGTAAGGGTGTTTTTTCATCCTTTAATTTGATACCTAAATTGTCCTTGTGCGATACGAATTTCAAATTTTACAAAATGCTAAACTTCAAATGCTCATATCTCCGTAAATAGAGGCCGTAGAGGGGTCAAAGTTGCAGCATTGTAAAGGTGTTTTTTCAACCTTTAATTTGATACCTAAATTGTCCTTGTGCGATACGAGTTTCAAATTTTACAAAATGCTAAACTTCAAATGCTCATATCTCCGTAAATAGAGGCCGTAGAGGGGTCAAAGTTGCAGCATTGTAAAGGTGTTTTTTCAACCTTTAATTTGATACCTAAATTGTCCTTGTGCGATACGAGTTTCAAATTTTACAAAATGCTAAACTTCAAATGCTCATATCTCCGTAAATAGAGGCCGTAGAGGGGTCAAAGTTGCAGCATTGTAAAGGTGTTTTTTCAACCTTTAATTTGATACCTAAATTGTCCTTGTGCGATACGAGTTTCAAATGTTACAATGAAAACAAAATGCTAAACTTCAAATGCTCATATCTCCGTAAATAGAGGCCGTAGAGGGGTCAAAGTTGCAGCATTGTAAAGGTGTTTTTTCAACCTTTAATTTGATACCTAAATTGTCCTTGTGCGATACGAGTTTCAAATTTTACAAAATGCTAAACTTAAAATGCTCATATCTCCGTAAATAGAGGCCGTAGAGGGGTCAAAGTTGCAGCATTGTAAAGGTGTTTTTTCAACCTTTAATTTGATACCTAAATTGTCCTTGTGCGATACGAGTTTCAAATTTTACAAAATGCTAAACTTCAAATGCTCATATCTCCGTAAATAGAGGCCGTAGAGGGGTCAAAGTTGCAGCATTGTAAAGGTGTTTTTTCAACCTTTAATTTGATACCTAAATTGTCCTTGTGCGATACGAGTTTCAAATTTTACAAAATGCTAAACTTCAAATGCTCATATCTCCGTAAATAGAGGCCGTAGAGGGGTCAAAGTTACAGCATTGTAAGGGTGTTTTTTCATCCTTTAATTTGATACCTAAATTGTCCTTGTGCGATACGAATTTCAAATTTTACAAAATGCTAAACTTCAAATGCTCATATCTCCGTAAATAGAGGCCGTAGAGGGGTCAAAGTTGCAGCATTGTAAAGGTGTTTTTTCATCCTTTAATTTGATACCTAAATTGTCCTTGTGCGATACGAGTTTCAAATGTTACAATGAAAACAAAATGCTAAACTTCAAATGCTCATATCTCCGTAAATAGAGGCCGTAGAGGGGTCAAAGTTACAGCATTGTAAGGGTGTTTTTTCATCCTTTAATTTGATACCTAAATTGTCCTTGTGCGATACGAATTTCAAATTTTACAAAATGCTAAACTTCAAATGCTCATATCTCCGTAAATAGAGGCCGTAGAGGGGTCAAAGTTGCAGCATTGTAAAGGTGTTTTTTCAACCTTTAATTTGATACCTAAATTGTCCTTGTGCGATACGAGTTTCAAATGTTACAATGAAAACAAAATGCTAAACTTCAAATGCTCATATCTCCGTAAATAGAGGCCGTAGAGGGGTCAAAGTTGCAGCATTGTAAAGGTGTTTTTTCAACCTTTAATTTGATACCTAAATTGTCCTTGTGCGATACGAGTTTCAAATTTTACAAAATGCTAAACTTAAAATGCTCATATCTCCGTAAATAGAGGCCGTAGAGGGGTCAAAGTTGCAGCATTGTAAAGGTGTTTTTTCAACCTTTAATTTGATACCTAAATTGTCCTTGTGCGATACGAGTTTCAAATGTTACAATGAAAACAAAATGCTAAACTTCAAATGCTCATATCTCCGTAAATAGAGGCCGTAGAGGGGTCAAAGTTGCAGCATTGTAAAGGTGTTTTTTCAACCTTTAATTTGATACCTAAATTGTCCTTGTGCGATACGAGTTTCAAATTTTACAAAATGCTAAACTTAAAATGCTCATATCTCCGTAAATAGAGGCCGTAGAGGGGTCAAAGTTGCAGCATTGTAAAGGTGTTTTTTCAACCTTTAATTTGATACCTAAATTGTCCTTGTGCGATACGAGTTTCAAATTTTACAAAATGCTAAACTTCAAATGCTCATATCTCCGTAAATAGAGGCCGTAGAGGGGTCAAAGTTGCAGCATTGTAAAGGTGTTTTTTCATCCTTTAATTTGATACCTAAATTGTCCTTGTGCGATACGAATTTCAAATTTTACAAAATGCTAAACTTCAAATGCTCATATCTCCGTAAATAGAGGCCGTAGAGGGGTCAAAGTTGCAGCATTGTAAAGGTGTTTTTTCAACCCTTAATTTGATACCTAAATTGTCCTTGTGCGATACGAGTTTCAAATTTTACAAAATGCTAAACTTCAAATGCTCATATCTCCGTAAATAGAGGCCGTAGAGGGGTCAAAGTTGCAGCATTGTAAAGGTGTTTTTTCAACCTTTAATTTGATACCTAAATTGTCCTTGTGCGATACGAGTTTCAAATGTTACAATGAAAACAAAATGCTAAACTTTAAATGCTCATATCTCCGTTAATAGAGGCCGTAGAGGGGTCAAAGTTGCAGCATTGTAAAGGTGTTTTTTCAGCCTTTAATTTGATATCTAAATTGTCCTTGTGCGATACGAGTTTCAAATTTTACAAAATGCTAAACTTCAAATGCTCATATCTCCGTAAATAGAGGCCGTAGAGGGGTCAAAGTTGCAGCATTGTAAAGGTGTTTTTTCAACCTTTAATTTGATACCTAAATTGTCCTTGTGCGATACGAGTTTCAAATTTTACAAAATGCTAAACTTCAAATGCTCATATCTCCGTAAATAGAGGCCGTAGAGGGGTCAAAGTTGCAGCATTGTAAAGGTGTTTTTTCAACCTTTAATTTGATACCTAAATTGTCCTTGTGCGATACGAGTTTCAAATGTTACAATGAAAACAAAATGCTAAACTTCAAATGCTCATATCTCCGTTAATAGAGGCCGTAGAGGGGTCAAAGTTGCAGCATTGTAAAGGTGTTTTTTCAACCTTTAATTTGATACCTAAATTGTCCTTGTGCGATACGAGTTTCAAATTTTACAAAATGCTAAACTTCAAATGCTCATATCTCCGTAAATAGAGGCCGCAGAGGGGTCAAAGTTGCAGCATTGTAAAGGTGTTTTTTCATCCTTTAATTTGATACCTAAATTGTCCTTGTGCGATACGAATTTCAAATTTTACAAAATGCTAAACTTCAAATGCTCATATCTCCGTAAATAGAGGCCGTAGAGGGGTCAAAGTTGCAGCATTGTAAAGGTGTTTTTTCAACCCTTAATTTGATACCTAAATTGTCCTTGTGCGATACGAGTTTCAAATTTTACAAAATGCTAAACTTCAAATGCTCATATCTCCGTTAATAGAGGCCGTAGAGGGGTCAAAGTTGCAGCATTGTAAAGGTGTTTTTTCAACCTTTAAATAGATACCTAAATTGTCCTTGTGCGATACGAGTTTCAAATGTTACAATGAAAACAAAATGCTAAACTTCAAATGCTCATATCTCCGTAAATAGAGGCCGTAGAGGGGTCAAAGTTGCAGCATTGTAAAGGTGTTTTTTCAACCTTTAATTTGATACCTAAATTGTCCTTGTGCGATACGAGTTTCAAATGTTACAATGAAAACAAAATGCTAAACTTCAAATGCTCATATCTCCGTAAATAGAGGCCGTAGAGGGGTCAAAGTTGCAGCATTGTAAAGGTGTTTTTTCAACCTTTAATTTGATACCTAAATGGTCCTTGTGCGATACGAGTTTCAAATTTTACAAAATGCTAAACTTCAAATGCTCATATCTCCGTAAATAGAGGCCGTAGAGGGGTCAAAGTTACAGCATTGTAAAGGTGTTTTTTCAACCTTTAATTTGATACCTAAATGGTCCTTGTGCGATACGAGTTTCAAATTTTACAAAATGCTAAACTTCAAATGCTCATATCTCCGTAAATAGAGACCGTAGAGGGGTCAAAGTTACAGCATTGTAAAGGTGTTTTTTCAACCTTTAATTTGATACCTAAATTGTCCTTGTGCGATACGAGTTTCAAATGTAGAGGCCGTAGAGGGGTCAAAGTTGCAGCATTGTAAAGGTGTTTTTTCAACCTTTAATTTGATACCTAAATTGTCCTGTGCGATACGAGTTTCAAATTTTACAAAATGCTAAACTTCAAATGCTCATATCTCCGTAAATAGAGGCCGTAGAGGGGTCAAAGTTGCAGCATTGTAAAGGTGTTTTTTCAACCTTTAATTTGATACCTAAATGGTCCTTGTGCGATACGAGTTTCAAATTTTACAAAATGCTAAACTTCAAATGCTCATATCTCCGTAAATAGAGGCCGTAGAGGGGTCAAAGTTGCAGCATTGTAAAGGTGTTTTTTCAACCTTTAATTTGATACCTAAATTGTCCTTGTGCGATACGAGTTTCAAATTTTACAAAATGCTAAACTTCAAATGCTCATATCTCCGTAAATAGAGGCCGTAGAGGGGTCAAAGTTGCAGCATTGTAAAGGTGTTTTTTCAACCTTTAATTTGATACCTAAATTGTCCTTGTGCGACAAATGCTCAAATGCTCATATCTCCGTAAATAGAGGCCGTAGAGGGGTCAAAGTTGCAGCATTGTAAAGGTGTTTTTTCAACCTTTAATTTGATACCTAAATTGTCCTTGTGCGATACGAGTTTCAAATGTTACAATGAAAACAAAATGCTAAACTTCAAATGCTCATATCTCCGTAAATAGAGGCCGTAGAGGGGTCAAAGTTGCAGCATTGTAAAGGTGTTTTTTCAACCTTTAATTTGATACCTAAATTGTCCTTGTGCGATACGAGTTTCAAATTTTACAAAATGCTAAACTTAAAATGCTCATATCTCCGTAAATAGAGGCCGTAGAGGGGTCAAAGTTGCAGCATTGTAAAGGTGTTTTTTCAACCTTTAATTTGATACCTAAATTGTCCTTGTGCGATACGAGTTTCAAATTTTACAAAATGCTAAACTTCAAATGCTCATATCTCCGTAAATAGAGGCCGTAGAGGGGTCAAAGTTGCAGCATTGTAAAGGTGTTTTTTCATCCTTTAATTTGATACCTAAATTGTCCTTGTGCGATACGAATTTCAAATTTTACAAAATGCTAAACTTCAAATGCTCATATCTCCGTAAATAGAGGCCGTAGAGGGGTCAAAGTTGCAGAATTGTAAAGGTGTTTTTTCAACCCTTAATTTGATACCTAAATTGTCCTTGTGCGATACGAGTTTCAAATTTTACAAAATGCTAAACTTCAAATGCTCATATCTCCGTAAATAGAGGCCGTAGAGGGGTCAAAGTTGCAGCATTGTAAAGGTGTTTTTTCAACCTTTAATTTGATACCTAAATTGTCCTTGTGCGATACGAGTTTAAAATGTTACAATGAAAACAAAATGCTAAACTTCAAATGCTGATATCTCCGTAAATAGAGGCCGTAGAGGGGTCAAAGTTGCAGCATTGTAAAGGTGTTTTTTCAACCTTTAATTTGATACCTAAATTGTCCTTGTGCGATACGAGTTTCAAATGTTACAATGAAAACAAAATGCTAAACTTCAAATGCTCATATCTCCGTAAATAGAGGCCGTAGAGGGGCCAAAGTTGCAGCATTGTAAAGGTGTTTTTTCAACCTTTAAATAGATACCTAAATTGTCCTTGTGCGATACGAGTTTCAAATGTTACAATGAAAACAAAATGCTAAACTTCAAATGCTCATATCTCCGTAAATAGAGGCCGTAGAAGGGTCAAAGTTGCGGCATTGTAAAGGTGTTTTTTCAACCTTTAATTTGATACCTAAATTGTCCTTGTGCGATACGAGTTTCAAATGTTACAATGAAAACAAAATGCTAAACTTCAAATGCTCATATCTCCGTAAATAGAGGCCGTAGAGGGGTCAAAGTTGCAGCATTGTAAAGGTGTTTTTTCAACCTTTAATTTGATACCTAAATTGTCCTTGTGCGATACGAGTTTCAAATTTTACAAAATGCTAAACTTCAAATGCTGATATCTCCGTAAATAGAGGCCGTAGAGGGGTCAAAGTTACAGCATTGTAAAGGTGTTTTTTCAACCTTTAATTTGATACCTAAATTGTCCTTGTGCGATACGAGTTTCAAATGTAGAGGCCGTAGAGGGGTCAAAGTTGCAGCATTGTAAAGGTGTTTTTTCAACCTTTAATTTGATACCTAAATTGTCCTTGTGCGATACGAGTTTCAAATTTTACAAAATGCTAAACTTCAAATGCTCATATCTCCGTAAATAGAGGCCGTAGAGGGGTCAAAGTTGCAGCATTGTAAAGGTGTTTTTTCAACCTTTAATTTGATACCTAAATTGTCCTTGTGCGATACGAGTTTCAAATTTTACAAAATGCTAAACTTCAAATGCTCATATCTCCGTAAATAGAGGCCGTAGAGGGGTCAAAGTTGCAGCATTGTAAAGGTGTTTTTTCAACCTTTAATTTGATACCTAAATTGTCCTTGTGCGACAAATGCTCAAATGCTCATATCTCCGTAAATAGAGGCCGTAGAGGGGTCAAAGTTGCAGCATTGTAAAGGTGTTTTTTCAACCTTTAATTTGATACCTAAATTGTCCTTGTGCGATACGAGTTTCAAATTTTACAAAATGCTAAACTTAAAATGCTCATATCTCCGTAAATAGAGGCCGTAGAGGGGTCAAAGTTGCAGCATTGTAAAGGTGTTTTTTCAACCTTTAATTTGATACCTAAATTGTCCTTGTGCGATACGAGTTTCAAATGTTACAATGAAAACAAAATGCTAAACTTCAAATGCTCATATCTCCGTAAATAGAGGCCGTAGAGGGGTCAAAGTTGCAGCATTGTAAAGGTGTTTTTTCAACCTTTAATTTGATACCTAAATTGTCCTTGTGCGATACGAGTTTCAAATTTTACAAAATGCTAAACTTAAAATGCTCATATCTCCGTAAATAGAGGCCGTAGAGGGGTCAAAGTTGCAGCATTGTAAAGGTGTTTTTTCAACCTTTAATTTGATACCTAAATTGTCCTTGTGCGATACGAGTTTCAAATTTTACAAAATGCTAAACTTCAAATGCTCATATCTCCGTAAATAGAGGCCGTAGAGGGGTCAAAGTTGCAGCATTGTAAAGGTGTTTTTTCATCCTTTAATTTGATACCTAAATTGTCCTTGTGCGATACGAATTTCAAATTTTACAAAATGCTAAACTTCAAATGCTCATATCTCCGTAAATAGAGGCCGTAGAGGGGTCAAAGTTGCAGCATTGTAAAGGTGTTTTTTCAACCCTTAATTTGATACCTAAATTGTCCTTGTGCGATACGAGTTTCAAATTTTACAAAATGCTAAACTTCAAATGCTCATATCTCCGTAAATAGAGGCCGTAGAGGGGTCAAAGTTGCAGCATTGTAAAGGTGTTTTTTCAACCTTTAATTTGATACCTAAATTGTCCTTGTGCGATACGAGTTTAAAATGTTACAATGAAAACAAAATGCTAAACTTCAAATGCTGATATCTCCGTAAATAGAGGCCGTAGAGGGGTCAAAGTTGCAGCATTGTAAAGGTGTTTTTTCAACCTTTAATTTGATACCTAAATTGTCCTTGTGCGATACGAGTTTCAAATGTTACAATGAAAACAAAATGCTAAACTTCAAATGCTCATATCTCCGTAAATAGAGGCCGTAGAGGGGCCAAAGTTGCAGCATTGTAAAGGTGTTTTTTCAACCTTTAAATAGATACCTAAATTGTCCTTGTGCGATACGAGTTTCAAATGTTACAATGAAAACAAAATGCTAAACTTCAAATGCTCATATCTCCGTAAATAGAGGCCGTAGAAGGGTCAAAGTTGCAGCATTGTAAAGGTGTTTTTTCAACCTTTAATTTGATACCTAAATTGTCCTTGTGCGATACGAGTTTCAAATGTTACAATGAAAACAAAATGCTAAACTTCAAATGCTCATATCTCCGTAAATAGAGGCCGTAGAGGGGTCAAAGTTGCAGCATTGTAAAGGTGTTTTTTCAACCTTTAATTTGATACCTAAATTGTCCTTGTGCGATACGAGTTTCAAATTTTACAAAATGCTAAACTTCAAATGCTGATATCTCCGTAAATAGAGGCCGTAGAGGGGTCAAAGTTGCAGCATTGTAAGGGTGTTTTTTCATCCTTTAATTTGATACCTAAATTGTCCTTGTGCGATACGAATTTCAAATTTTACAAAATGCTAAACTTCAAATGCTCATATCTCCGTAAATAGAGGGCGTAGAGGGGTCAAAGTTGCAGCATTGTAAAGGTGTTTTTTCAACCTTTAATTTGATACCTAAATTGTCCTTGGGCGATACGAGTTTCAAATGTTACAATGAAAACAAAATGCTAAACTTCAAATGCTCATATCTCCGTAAATAGAGGCCGTAGAGGGGCCAAAGTTGCAGCATTGTAAAGGTGTTTTTTCAACCTTTAAATAGATACCTAAATTGTCCTTGTGCGATACGAGTTTCAAATGTTACAATGAAAACAAAATGCTAAACTTCAAATGCTCATATCTCCGTAAATAGAGGCCGTAGAGGGGTCAAAGTTGCAGCATTGTAAAGGTGTTTTTTCAACCTTTAATTTGATACCTAAATTGTCCTTGTGCGATACGAGTTTCAAATTTTACAAAATGCTAAACTTCAAATGCTGATATCTCCGTAAATAGAGGCCGTAGAGGGGTCAAAGTTGCAGCATTGTAAGGGTGTTTTTTCAACCTTTAATTTGATACCTAAATTGTCCTTGTGCGATACGAATTTCAAATTTTACAAAATGCTAAACTTCAAATGCTCATATCTCCGTAAATAGAGGGCGTAGAGGGGTCAAAGTTGCAGCATTGTAAAGGTGTTTTTTCAACCTTTAATTTGATACCTAAATTGTCCTTGGGCGATACGAGTTTCAAATTTTACAAAATGCTAAACTTCAAATGCTCATATCTCCGTAAATAGAGGCCGTAGAGGGGTCAAAGTTACAGCATTGTAAGGGTGTTTTTTCATCCTTTAATTTGATACCTAAATTGTCCTTGTGCGATACGAATTTCAAATTTTACAAAATGCTAAACTTCAAATGCTCATATCTCCGTAAATAGAGACCGTAGAGGGGTCAAAGTTGCAGCATTGTAAAGGTGTTTTTTCAACCTTTAATTTGATACCTAAATTGTCCTTGTGCGATACGAGTTTCAAATGTTACAATGAAAACAAAATGCTAAACTTCAAATGCTCATATCTCCGTAAATAGAGGCCGTAGAGGGGTCAAAGTTACAGCATTGTAAGGGTGTTTTTTCATCCTTTAATTTGATACCTAAATTGTCCTTGTGCGATACGAGTTTCAAATTTTACAAAATGCTAAACTTCAAATGCTCATATCTCCGTAAATAGAGGCCGTAGAGGGGTCAAAGTTACAGCATTGTAAGGGTGTTTTTTCAACTTTTAATTTGATACCTAAATTGTCCTTGTGCGATACGAGTTTCAAATTTTACAAAATGCTAAACTTCAAATGCTCATATCTCCGTAAATAGAGGCCGTAGAGGGGTCAAAGTTGCAGCATTGTAAAGGTGTTTTTTCAACCTTTAATTTGATACCTAAATTGTCCTTGTGCGACAAATGCTCAAATGCTCATATCTCCGTAAATAGAGGCCGTAGAGGGGTCAAAGTTGCAGCATTGTAAAGGTGTTTTTTCAACCTTTAATTTGATACCTAAATTGTCCTTGTGCGATACGAATTTCAAATTTTACAAAATGCTAAACTTCAAATGCTCATATCTCCGTAAATAGAGGCCGTAGAGGGGTCAAAGTTACAGCATTGTAAGGGTGTTTTTTCATCCTTTAATTTGATACCTAAATTGTCCTTGTGCGATACGAGTTTCAAATGTTACAATGAAAACAAAATGCTAAACTTCAAATGCTCATATCTCCGTAAATAGAGGCCGTAGAGGGGTCAAAGTTACAGCATTGTAAGGGTGTTTTTTCATCCTTTAATTTGATACCTAAATTGTCCTTGTGCGATACGAGTTTCAAATTTTACAAAATGCTAAACTTCAAATGCTCATATCTCCGTAAATAGAGGCCGTAGAGGGGTCAAAGTTACAGCATTGTAAGGGTGTTTTTTCAACTTTTAATTTGATACCTAAATTGTCCTTGTGCGATACGAGTTTCAAATTTTACAAAATGCTAAACTTCAAATGCTCATATCTCCGTAAATAGAGGCCGTAGAGGGGTCAAAGTTGCAGCATTGTAAAGGTGTTTTTTCAACCTTTAATTTGATACCTAAATTGTCCTTGTGCGACAAATGCTCAAATGCTCATATCTCCGTAAATAGAGGCCGTAGAGGGGTCAAAGTTGCAGCATTGTAAAGGTGTTTTTTCAACCTTTAATTTGATACCTAAATTGTCCTTGTGCGATACGAATTTCAAATTTTACAAAATGCTAAACTTCAAATGCTCATATCTCCGTAAATAGAGGCCGTAGAGGGGTCAAAGTTACAGCATTGTAAGGGTGTTTTTTCATCCTTTAATTTGATACCTAAATTGTCCTTGTGCGATACGAATTTCAAATTTTACAAAATGCTAAACTTCAAATGCTCATATCTCCGTAAATAGAGACCGTAGAGGGGTCAAAGTTACAGCATTGTAAAGGTGTTTTTTCAACCTTTAATTTGATACCTAAATTGTCCTTGTGCGATACGAGTTTCAAATGTAGAGGCCGTAGAGGGGTCAAAGTTGCAGCATTGTAAAGGTGTTTTTTCAACCTTTAATTTGATACCTAAATTGTCCTGTGCGATACGAGTTTCAAATTTTACAAAATGCTAAACTTCAAATGCTCATATCTCCGTAAATAGAGGCCGTAGAGGGGTCAAAGTTGCAGCATTGTAAAGGTGTTTTTTCAACCTTTAATTTGATACCTAAATGGTCCTTGTGCGATACGAGTTTCAAATTTTACAAAATGCTAAACTTCAAATGCTCATATCTCCGTAAATAGAGGCCGTAGAGGGGTCAAAGTTGCAGCATTGTAAAGGTGTTTTTTCAACCTTTAATTTGATACCTAAATTGTCCTTGTGCGATACGAGTTTCAAATTTTACAAAATGCTAAACTTCAAATGCTCATATCTCCGTAAATAGAGGCCGTAGAGGGGTCAAATTGGCAGCACTTTAAAGAGAATTCAGTACATTCATAAAATCGGTCTATCAAAAATGCTTTCAAGCATGGAAAAAACGCTGGCAAATGTGTATCGCTTCCAATGGTGATTATTTTGAAGGTGATAAAATAAATTTTGAAGAATTATGAACCGTTGTTGCTTTATTTGCACAGTCCAGTTCAATCTCGAATTGAAAGTAAACTTACCACCGAGTCATAAGAAATCTTGCTTCAAAAAGACTTTATTCAAAAATAAAAACTTTTACTCTAAGAAACCTTCCGGTATAACTTATCTTCCTTTGCCCAAGGATCACGCCCAGACATTTAGCTCCGTTCTAGATCTCGTCGTTAGCAATGCATGATTAATAGCCATCATGATCGCTTCTCGCAACTTCAAATACTTGTGTTTTCTTGCCTTTCATGTTTCACCTTTAATAAACTTGTTCCGCTTATGTTATATATTCTTGGAAATTATTTGTAAAACCAACAAGAAATTCTTAAGTAGAATGGATACACATAAAATTCCAGAGCATACTATACTATAATCACATGCCTGGCGATCTGTGATCGCAAAATGCATTCCTAAACATTATACAGCAAAAGAAGGGACAGCAGGAGAAGACAAAATAAAAACGATTTAAAACAACTGTATGAACGCCACAGCTAAGCCATTGAGTTGGCTCTTCACGTTTTTTATCGTAACGGTTGAGCTGATGGTTATGTTAGTTATGTTTTGGGTCTAATCAGCATCAGTTCCAAACAGAAGTTTTAATTGATTGAAAATGTTGTTCTAAGAAATATAAAGAATCGGGGCCTATATAGTACTCTTAAGATTTTACAAAATATCTTACCGTGAAATTGTCCTTATTCTCAGTGAAAACTGTTAAATTAATTTTGAATTAATTAACCGGGTCTCTTCGATTATAAAAGATATTTTATTATTAAAAAATCATTTCAGACTTTTCTTTTATGTACGTAAGTAGCGTGTGATTTATGTGTGTATCTGTTGCATTGTCAGGATGTGCATCAAGGTTCTTATGCCACTTCAATTAGAGCCTAATTTTCCAACTAGCAACCACACAGCTTACGTGCTCAAACACTGTGATGATTTATTTTGAGCTTCAAACATGATGCTCTTTGTCTTCAGTGGCTTTTGCCACTCGCTGGTTAAATGTCGGCCAGTGCTGTTGACCGGCCTGTTATTAACGTAATGGTAGCTTATTGACTTTGTTTTTCATAAACTCCCAAGTAAATTGAGACGACCATTGTCGGTTATGTTTTTGTTGCCATTAACGTTATTTTTGCTTAGGACTCTGCGCATGTTCCTTTAAATTGTTAAATTGGATCGAGTAGAGCAGAAGCTTCAGTTGCAGTTGCCCCACCAGAATTGTTTTCTGTGGCGCATCATCCATATCATCATCATCATCATCATCATCAACATCATCCTTTGCATTGTATTGTTCGCCTTGTTGTCGTTGAGTAAACATAGTTTTTGTTGTTAATATTTATGAACCCATATCATGGTGCTTCTTGAGTGAACCACAAGAAACACCACAAAAAAAAAAAACATAAACAAAAAGGAGTTCCGACATAATTTGACATGATCTGCTAATTGCTTTAAACGTTATGATATTAACGAGGCTAAGAAACTCTGTTGCGTTTCCTGCGGAATGACGTACCATGTCATCGGTGAAAATTACTTTAAATTAATTGCAATTATTTTGAATGCTATTGAAAGAAGTTTAATTTATATTTGAAGGAAAAACTAACGTGACAATGATTAAACTTAACCACGTGCGCATCTTGATATTCTGTGTTTTAATTAAGTCAAATAAATTAAAGAAATTTTGAGACACCGAGGATGTTATTCGCTTAACCCTTTGACGACCGCTCCTGAACCGCTGAAAAATTTGTTAATCCGACAACGGATTCGTGTTAAGCAACTCCAAAGTACTAAACAAAAGTGTCGCAAAAAACAATTTTTTTTACCTGCAAAATTGTAAAAAATCATGGGGCCTATATGTCCCAATGGTCGTAAACGGTAAAAATGTATACCACTATTTTCTCACGTTGACAGTATGCGAACGAAAAGTTTGAGGTTGAATTTTGATTTACTTCATGAGAACTCGTTGTTTTTAATCTGTTTTATAGGTTTACAAATGAAAGTTTTAAAAATAACCTTTGCAATGATGGTACTTTGACCTCTATATGACTATTGGTTTAGGAGATATTTCCAAAATATTTAAAAAGATTGTTAAAAAACCCCAAAAATTCTATCATAATATCTGGCCTTCTAATTTGCTACAACGTAATGTTTGATGTCCAATAAACGGTTGAAAAATAACCTTTCCAATGGTGGTACTTTGACCTCTTTACGATTATTCAAAATATCACAAAATAGGTTTAATTTTCCAAAAAATCGCATCTTTCATTTGATGCAAAACAAAACTCCGTAACAAAAAAATTGATGGGATTTTTTAACGAATTTTTGACCTATTTTGGAAACATATTTTGGATCAATAGTCGTAGAGTGGCCAAAGTACCACCATTAGAAAGAAAATTACACTTTTGATTTTGTGTTTTTATTTCAGTATTACTACGAACACGATCGCAAATCAAAGACTAAATTCTACTTGCGTCTTTTCTGTGATCGCTTTGATTTGAGTGTGCACAATCAGTAGCGGATCTAGGATTCACCAGAGGGGGCAAGGACTGAGCTAACAGTTTAATAGTCCAAGGGGGAGGCTGAAACAGCTTTTAGCGCTTTTTTCAATTTCTTTTCCCACACAAAAAATTCTTCAAGGGGGATGACGGCGAAAGCCTTATCAACCCGTATATAAATCCGCCGCTGTGCACTGTGGTTACAACAAAATTTCTACTTCGAATAATGATTCATTTTCTATATCTGCATTGGAAGTCCGCGGGCAACTGGCTACTCAAATGATCAATACGGTCACCAACCGCGAAGTTGTAAGACAGGTACCTAAGAGATTTAAACTTGCGGATATCACTTCCCTGTCCGATAATTCTGCAAAAGTGAAACCTTACGTAAGGATGTATTTTCTGCTCAAAACAACACAAAGGCCATCGAATAAATACTATTTCTGCCTTTTGCAAAAAACCATTTTGCTTCGCCAATGATCGAAATCACTTTAAATTTCATCGTAAGAAAATGAAAATTCAATGCATTGATCAAAAATGCAAACAAATTTATTTTTATTTCAAATAAATCAAATTTTCAACAAAATTAAATATGTCTTCGATTTTTACCGTTGGCGACCATTGGGACATAGGTCCCGTCAGATTTGGTGGTCGCATGGATAGCCCAAGTGGACTATCTTTTTTTGCTATTTTTTGTTAAAAAGTGGAAGGTTACTCGCAACTTCCCCAAAAATTTTTACCTATAGCTCCTCATACCCCCAAAATATTGCAGCAAGAAGAAGGGGAAGAAAAAGTAAAGATTTTTCGACTTTGGGGTGGTCTGGTAGGCAAAGGGATGAATCTACCCTTGAAAATTAAGTACTTTCTGGAAGCCACATTCATTCCCTGTTGAATGATACCTTGTTAAGAAAAATCGTTTGCATAGTTTTTACAGGAAAAATTCGAAAGTAAAAGAGTCACCGGTGTCCCAATGGTCGTCAAAGGGTTAAAGTTGAAGTAATTAAGAAAAAAATTTAATATTGTTGAGATTACACGAGGACAATTTGAGAAATCAGTGTCTTTTTGAATTACCCGCATAGATAATTTAAATTCAAAACTGGGCCTGTCAACTACTATATAGGTTGACTATTAAGTCTTAACAACAAGACAGGTAGGTTTGACAACAGGCAGGTTTGATCACAAGATCGTTCATGGATTGTCAAAATCAGCTGTCAAAAAAAAAAAAAAAAAAAAAATAAAACAAAAATAAAGTCACCAAAAAGTATAAACAGGACAAATACAATTTGTGTGAAATGTAAATAAAAGAATAAATATGGGCGAACGTAACACATGGTCCAATTATTCCCGAGAATAAGTAATAATAAAACTTTTGACGTAGAATACGTCATTCTCGGAGGTAAGTAGGGTGGTTGATAGTGATCAGGTGTCGGTATTTATATAACTTTTTGAGCCTTTGGTGGGCCTAAGGTACTGATCGTACAATGTTGATGTTAGCACTTGTTGGTCTGCTTGATCCTCAATGCAACAAAAATTCATGTAAGAACTCTCTAACTTATATAAATTTTACACAATTACATGAAATATAAAGCCAACATTTGATGTTTTTGTTTGCTTAAACTTGCTACCTATTTATCGACAGTTTCCGGTTGTATCGACAAAACCATAAAATTTGTATGGGAGCCCCCCTAAGGAGTGGTCGGAGGGAATAGGTGTCAAAGGCAAAAATATTTCTTTTGCAAAAGTAATGGTGGTCGGTCATATATATTAACCCTCTCCGGCACTCTCTTAAAGGTCATATGCTCAGGTGTATGGAATAAATAAACAAAAACCATAATTTTGTATGGGAGCCCCCCCTAAGGAGTGGTTGGAGGAAATAGTTGTTAAAGGCAAAAATGTTCCTTTTGCAAAAGTAATGGGGGTCGGTGATACACATTAACCCTTTCCGGCACAAACACAATAAAATTTGTATGGGAGCCCCCCTAAGGAGTGGTCGGAGGAAATAGGTGTCAAAGGAAAAAATGCTCCTTTTGCAAAAGTAATGGGGGTCAGTGATACATATTAACCCTTTCCGGCACAAACACAATAAAATTTGTATGGGAGCCCCCCTAAGGAGTGGTCGGAGAGAATAGGGGTCAAAGACAAAAATGTTCCTTTTGCAAAAATAATGGGGTCGGTCATACATATTAACCCTTTCCGGCACTCCTTAAAAGGTCATATGCTCAGGTGTATGGAATAAATATACAAAAACCATAATATTTGTAAGGGAGCCTCCCTAAGGAGTGGTCGGAGGGAATAGGTGTCAAAGGCAAAAATGTTCCTTTTGCAAAAGTAATGGGGTCGGTCATATATATTAACCCTCTCCGGCACTCTTGTAAAGGTCATATGCTCAGGTGTATGCAATAAATATTTTGCTAAATTGTTTTTAAAAAAGATGTCATCAAAAGCGAATTGACTAATTCTACGTCTTGTGTTACGACATAGTCGAAACTACTGTATCTTTTTTTTTGCAAATATTCTTCTTTATTCATCAACATCGCTTTTCTAACTTTTCAATACCGGTTTTGTAATTACAACGATTTGTGCTTCGCCTCAAAATACGATTCAGTTTCAGCCATCACCTCTTCATTGGAGCCAAATCTCTTGCCGGCAAGCATTTTTTTTTAAGGTCAGCAAAGAGCCAGTAGTCGCTGGGGGCCAAATTTGGCGAATACGGTGGATAAGGAAGCAATTCGAAGCCCAATTCGTGGATTTTCGCCATCATTTTCATCGATTTGTGACACGGTACATTGTCTTGGTGAAAAATAATTTTTTTCTTCTTCAAATGGGGCCGATTTTTCGCGATTTCATCCTGCAAACGCTCCAACAACGCTATATAATAATCGCTGTTGATTGTTTTCCCTTTTCGAGATAGTCGATGAACAAAATTCCATGCGCATCCCAAAATACAGATGCCATAACCTTTCCAGCCGACTGTTATGTTTTTGGTCGCTTTGGCCTGCTTTTATTGGTTGCTCTCCACTCAGCTGACGACCGTTTTGATTCCGGTGTGTAATGTTCGATCCATGTTTCATCCATTGTCACATACCGATGCAAAAATTCATGTTTATTTTTTGTAAACAGTGCCAAACATGTTGTTTTTGATCCGGTGTGAGAAAACGCGGACCCATTTGGAAAGCAGCTTTCTCATCGTAAAATATTCCTGTAATATTGTTCCCACACTGTCTTTCGATATCTTCAGAGCCTCAGCTAGCTCACGCACCTTCATTTTACAGTCGGCCAATACCATTTTGTGTACTTTTTTTATGTTTTGTGGAACAACTGCCTCATTTAGGCGTCCTAAAGGTTCAGCATCATTTGTGTCTGTACGACCAAGTTTAAATTCAGCATACCATCAGCAAATGGTTGCTTTTGACGGAGCAGAGTCCGAATAACACTTTCGAAGCCATTGCTCAGCTTGGACGGTATTTTTCCCATCAAAAAACAGTGATGCATCCATTATTTTGAAAATATCAACAGTAGCGTCACTTAAATCACTGCAACTTCTGAACCAAACTATTTGAAGGTTAGAACTATCGAAATATTATATCGATATTTCGTTAGAGGTGCCACCTAGTAGTTACTCTCGGGACTTATTGGATCATGTTACGAGTCTAAATTGTGTATAATTTGTGGCAAACGCTTTCTGATAAGCGATGTTAAATTTTATAGTGTGCCCAAGTGCGATGCAAAACGTCAACAGTGGGTGCAAAGTTGTGGCTTTATCGTCTCTCCAAATGAATTTGTTTGTTTTTTGTTTTGTTTGCTTTGTTTTGTTTGATTTTTGACAATTTATGTTCGATTGAAAACTGCCACACCTACCTGATTAATTATACCATGGGCAAAACTAATGTGAATATGTCAAATTTGACATTGTCATCGTAAAGTTTAACATTTTTAAAGGTGAACGTATTCAGAACGTGGTGTCATGCGAGTGCTATTTGTGTTGTTTACAGATACTTGGAACATTCATCGTGGTAAAAAAATGGAATTAAATCGTGAACATTTTCGTACGATGATTTTCTACGACATTCGATGTGAATTAAATCAACAGCAGTGTGCCGATAAACTAGCTTCGACTTTTGGTAATGAAGCACCCTCTCGAGCAACCGTGTTTCGCTAGTTTTCCAAATTCAATCGTTGACGCACTTCGCTACAGGACGAATTTTGTGAAGGTCATCCAAAATTTGTAGTTGTGCCACAAAACATTGGTACTGTACTGATCGTCATGTTACCTACCATGAGATAGAGGCATCTTAGGGATAAGGGATTTTTATTTGTCTATCTCAAGACATAAAAGTCAACCCTCGTATATGTTAATAGAGTATTGTCAACATTTTTAGTAAGCTGCGTCATTTAATTTGTATTAGACAGTCATTCAAGACCAACAGTCTCGTGAATTTCGACGAAAATGGAAAAAAGTAAACTTCGTGTACTCCAAATGTCCATAGCTTAATAAATACTATGGATATTCTGCAATTTTTAATTTTAATGGTTAAAAAGTGATTTTCTGAATTCCGTTGTGGTCATACCAGGACAAGTGACGCTGAGCGTTCAGGTCATCCAAAAGAGGTTATCACGCAAAAAATCTTCGCTAAACTCCATGAAATGATATTGCACGATCGGAGAATGAAATTACGTGAGGTGGCTTCAGCCTCAGCCCCTCAACTGAGCGGGTTCATCACATTTTACATGAAAAAGTTTCACTTCAAAGGTGTGTTTGGCGATATTTCGTAACCCGTAGACGAAACATGTATTCATCACAACACAACAGTCAAAGCAGTGGACTTCTCCGGGTAAACTTGCTCTAAAGAAGGCCAAGGAGGATCTGGTGGCCAACAAACTCATTCACATGTTTACATTAAAAATGGTAAAATAATCATTGGCGAACATTATTCACAGTTTTTGAACGGATTCGACCGCAAAAACTACCGAATTTGGCGAAGATAAAAGGGCGTTCACGTCTGTTGTCGCCATGACAAAAATCCATAAATTCGGCTACAAACTGCTGCTCTATCCATAATATCTCCAAATTTATTCCCCTGCGACCATTTCCTATTCCCAAACCTGAAAAAATGGCTCGAGTTTTCTATTCCTTCCAGATAAGACCTATTTTTTTATTTAAACCTATTTACAAAACGCTGGACTAAATGTATCGAACTAAATGAAGTCTTAGGATCAAAAAAAAAAAAAAAAACAATTACATTTTATTCAAAAAGTCACTGACTTACCAAATTGCCCTCGTTATACTTCAGTAAATAATTATTTAATATTTAAACCCCCACGTTTAAAAAACGTAAATGGGGGTATATTAATTTTGTCACTCCGTTTGTAACGCCCATAAGTAGGCGTGGTAGGTATAGAAAAGTATATATATTCTTGATCAGCATCACCACCCGAGTTGATTTAGCCATGTCCGTCTGTCTGTCCGTCTGTCTGTGATCACGATTACAGCCGTAATTTTAAAGCTATCATCACGAAATTTAATATTTAAGCTTTTATCTAAAAAATGAAGGTCAATTTCGTAAATGAGCCAAATCGGATGAAAACCACGCCTACCTCCCATACAAAGTGACTTTATCAAAACGGTAAAATCTCTTAGAATTCAACAAAAATGAATATATGGACTTGCAATTTTGCATATGAGTTTTGATGTTCAAAATACACTCTAAGTATGAAATTCAACCAAATCGGATGAAAACCACGCCTACCTCCCATACAAAGTGACTTTATCAAAAAGGTAAAATTTCTCTTAAATCCACAAAAATTAATGCATGGACTTTAAATTTTGCATATACACTTTGATATTTAACGTGTACTATGTGTATGGAATTCAACCAAATTTAGTGAAAACCACGCCCTCCTCCTATACAAAGCGACTTTATCAAAAAACAAAGCGAATATTTTCTGTTAAAAATATAACGAAAACGTTTTTACAGATAAACATTTCATTGATTGCTTAAGACTTTGAATATACTTTGGTTCGGCCGTGGGGGTATTTTAACTTCGGCCCAGTCGAAGATCATTTCTTACTAGTTACATTTCTTCTCAGCGTCCTTATGTAAGTTCAAAGACTTCGAAATGAAACTCAAAGTGAACCAATTCAACCTGACTTGAAAATATTTAGAAGCCATTTCATCGGTCTCGTTCTGGTCGCCTAGCTTGCAACGCATGGCTTACCATGATGATGACTGAATAATTTCTGCATTTAAGCTGACTGTGTGTCCGTGCGACTGTCTGTCATATGTCGGTCTGTCTGTATATGCATTTCTACCATTTATACACATATCTATCTGTCTTAATGTCGTCGGCATGTGACTGCAAATCAGGCGTTTTGAGTTAACTTTTTATTTCATTGTTATATTGTTGTTGTGTTGTTGTTGTGGTTGTTGGAAAACAGTCATGCATTTCAAGCTAAAATTGGCGGCGCCAAGAGCTTATAATTGAGTAGGCTCCGCTTAAACCACTTAACCTGTGCAGCGCCAACTAAACAACAACAATAAAAACAAATGCAACACCATCAAATTCAGTCAACCGGAGAGGGTCTGTCTGTGAATCGCTGTTACATCGAGAATTCCGTGAAGGAAAATAAATATAACCATTATCACACAAAAATAAACCTTCCTACTTAAATAGAAATATTTTTTTCAGGAGAAACATATAAAACCATCGGTATATTCGATACGCTCAGTGATATAAATAAACTAATTGGCTATATCATGTTATAATGATTTTACATTAACAAGATTTTTAGGTAGTTATTTGAATAAATAATAAACGGAAATCATTATAAATACTTTTTTTAGTTTAAAGTTCAGTGAACTTATTTCACTTTGCAACTGCAAAATTTTGACCGATAACATCATGAAGCTGCACAATGTCGGGCGTGGTTGCTAGACCTTTCACTAGTAACCACGTCTACCTCCCATACAAAGTGACTTTATCAAAAAACAGAAGCGAATATTTTCTGTTAAAACTATGGCGTAAATGTTTTTACAAATAAATATTTTATTGACTGCTTAAGACTTTGAATATATCATACTGGGTTCGGCCCAGTCAAAGATCATTTCTTACTAAATTCTATAAAAATCAAAAATGGAGCATAATTTTATCTTAAAAACGAGTTTTCCTACTTTAATTTTCAGTATAATTTATAATTAAAATTCTGAATTTAAAGCTAGAACTATCTATTAAACTATTTTTTGTTGAGTATCTCAAGCAATTTAATGATTTAAAAGTTTTTTCAAAATGGACTTTTTCAAAATGCTTTTTTAGTAAATGTCTCTTAAAATATGCAAGATTTGCCTGTTCTGGTAGTTTTTTTTTTTATTTTTGAAATTTCATCAAAATCAATTTTTTCTTTTTTTTTCAAATATTCTAAAAACCAAAAATGGAACATAGTTTTTTCATTCAAGCCTGTTTTCTATTTTAATTTTCGGAAAAAATGATTCTTAGACGACTTTTTTCTCGAAGCGTCAAAAACACATCGGACACTACCTCGGAAATTACTAAACAATTAGACAACTTTACATGATGCCGAGCCTGTATTCGTAATTTTTAAACAAGAATATTTTAGATTTACCTTAAGGTACATTAGTACGTATAAATTTTTCGATAAAAAAATTTTTTTTTTTTAAAGTATTCTTTATAGTTTTAAGAATACTAGTATTGCCTGTGGCCGAAATTCGGCCATCTGTTTCTGTAAGGTAACGAAACTCAAGTTGTTTTTCACATAACGAATTGTTATTAATTTGCATGGAAATTCTTAATGCTTACCTTGACGCTATGAGGAAAATAGTGGTAAAGGACAAAAAAAGGAAGCATATATGCGTCAATAACAAAAATTTATTCAACATATAATATTCATTTAAAGTAAATAAATAAAAATAAAAGTAAAGTAAATAAGTAAGTAAAAGTAAATAAACGGTAGAAAAGTATAACAAATAAATCAAGATAAATGATAATTCCATATTAAATAAATAAATTAATGACTTAAAATTTCAGTATAAACTATATTTTTTGTAAACACCCTTTCATCGTTAGCCAAATGTCGATAACCAAAAGGTTATTGTGCGAATATAGTTTAGATAAATATTTAATTCAATTAATTGTGCCGTGTTGTGTTGACAAAAAGTTATTGCAGTTGGCTTCGCCCATTTGCCAAGTTCGCCATTGAATGGTTTTGCCATTTTATCAAAAACGTGCGCTGGAAGGTGCCACCGACATGAAGCTTTGGCCAGCATGCAAATTGTCTTGCATTCATACCATCTGCTTCAAGAACATATAGAATGCCATGAAAGAATGTTTAATGTCTCAACTGATTATACCTATCAAAAGAAGTGGACATGGCTTTGTTCCGATCGACTGCACGTTAGCTGATTTATTTTCATTCCAATTAACCATCAGCTGTTTTTGACAGGAGAGGGGTGAAAAATTTATCATCTTGAGAGAGAAGAGTCAAATTCAAGTAAATAAAATTTACTTATTATTATCAAACACCTTAGAGCCTGAACAGAATCAAAAATCGTTGCGACCAACGACCCTCTCTGGTCGTCGAACGTAGAGAATGTGTCCAGAATGATGCGATTGCGATAAACGATTCAAAGTTGCTTTTATTTAGTATTTTTTTATTTATATTTTCTATTTCATTTCAATGTATTGGTCTCTTCAATTGTGTGAATACATCACACACAAACAAGAAATGTCAGAAGATAAAACAAAACTAAGCAAATTTCATGAAACACAGCCAATTCTTAGCAAAAATATGGCAACACTAATGGCACTCAGAGAGAGAATCGTCGGTCGCATGAGAAGAAATAGAATAGATTCTAAGAGCCCGAACAGAATCAAATATCGTTGCGACCGCCGATCCTCTCTGGTCGTCGATCGCAGAGAACACGTCCAGAATGATGCGATTGCGACTGACGACTCAAAGTTGCTTTTATTTAGTATATTTTTATTTATTTTTTCTATTTCATTTCAATGTATTGGTCTCTTCAATTGTGTGAATACAACACACACAAACAAGAAATGTCAGAAGATAACAAAAAACCAAGCAAATTTCATGAAACACAGCCAATTCTTAGCAAAAATATGGCAACATTAATGGCACTCAGAGAGAGAATCGTCGGTCGCAAGAGAAAAAATAGAATAGATTCTAATTGTGCGATATATCGTTGCGGCTGCTGACCTGCGATTTCATTCTGGACGTGTTCATACATTTGCATTTATTCTATTCCTTTGCGATATCGCAAATCGCAACGATATTTGATTCTGATCGGGCTCTAATTGTGCGATTTATCGTTGTGGAAAAAGAGCTGCGTTTTTTTCTACATTTTGCATGTATTTTCCAAAACAAAGATCGGAGGCCGCAACGATTTTTGATTCTGTTCAGGCTCTTATTATTATTACACCATACACAAGTATTGACCAACACAAACAATTATCAATGGCTTGGCGTCAAGTGTTATATGTAGCAAGCAGCAATTTAACTATTTTTTTAACGCTGAGAGAAATGAAGAGAAAGCAGCAACAAAAACAACAACAACAAAAACAACAACAACAACAATACTTGTTAGCTACTCAGCTTTTTTGAAGTGTTTGCGTCACTCCCGCATTCTACTCTTGCTTTTGAAAGCTACAGCAGCGATGTTCAACAGAGCTTTGTCGCTTTGTAGCTTCTCATTGTCCCATTGGTAAAAAAAGGGTTTTACATTTGCTCAGTTTTACCTATCTTAATGACAACATATTCGAATAAAAATTATATTGTGCAAATCTACTCGAAAATACATATCCATCGATATAAGTATTATGTGAATGAAGGTAGGTAATGAAGGTAGTTGAAGGTAACACAGAAAAAAAGGGAACACAAACTTTTTGTTTGCGTATTAATATATAGATACATACACATTTTTAAATCGATATTTTAAAAAAAACAGAAGTTATAACGGTTTTCGTTAACCTGTCGTTCGTTAAACTCCATACAACGTAAATAAAAAACTTTAAACGCGATTTCCTCGAAACTAGTTTTTTTAAAACGGTTCGATAGATAACTCGAAATCTATTGGTCCAATATCAATGATTTCTTGCATTTTGTTCGTTATTTTGTCCTTTAAGCATCTCCCCTAAATTCAAGTATCTATTTTTTTTTTATTAACAAAAAAGCGCGCGAAAACGTAACTATTTTTTGAACTTTTTACTTCAACTTCCGCCATAATTAAAAAAAAACCCCGGTGGTCTTGCGTAGGGGGGATGCTTAATATATGGTCTATACTTTAAAATGTCATTTGATTTTTTTGTTTCCGATACATGGGAAAGGCCATATCCATTAGATGACCTTTTTTTTTGCAAAAGTATTTTGGATCCTCCCTGCAAGGGCTGATTCTTAAACTGGCATTAAATAGAGATTTAGTTATTTTTTGAAATAAAAAATAAATAAATAACTGGCCATTTCAGCCCTTGAAAGGACTTTGACTTAGCTTCTTATGATCAATTGTGTTGTGCGTGTTATTAAGTTTGTACACAATTGACCGAGAAATGGACCTACAGGCTTAACACCGACTCCGAACGGCGATGAACGGAATGTTCTTATTCTCAAGAAGCTTTACATGGCATTTTGATTACTCTCTGAGGTTTGCCATTGTCTGCAGAGAGGTGGCGGCCGTACAGAAAAATTATTTTAATTCAAATAATTTTCTGTCGCTGCTGGGGTTCGAACCTGGGTTTCCAAAGTTCGTTGCCATAGCGGCCACGCACTTTAACCAACTACGCCACGGACGTCACTGTAGTTTGTGCATTGTGCAATGTGCATTTTATTGTACGTGGGGAACGAATGAATTTGAAAAATGATAAAAAAAATAACTAAATTTATGGTTTGGAAAGCGTTCTTGACTTCAATTTCACATTTATCAAACATCTGATTTCGAAAATGAATTCAGCGGTCAATTTTACATGAAAATAAAATACTGACGTTAATTTTCAAGTTTCTCAAATGGTTTTAAAAAATCGACTTTGAAAAGTCTGAACAAATACTCTCCAAAATCACATTTTTACGAGTAGCGCATTCAGTTTTTGCAATTTCTTCGTTTTTATTCAGCCTACATACAGTGACAGACTTAAGTATAGGCACAGAGCGCAAAATAAAAGAAACTCAAACTTATTCTTGTCAAAACAAAGAAAAATATTTATTTCATTAACTTCTTATAGTTTCTTATGTTAAACTAAATACAAATTAACAATAAAAAATTTAAAAAAAAAAATTCATTCAAAATATTTAAAGCATAACGTAAAAAAGTACATTTTTTGTTGGACAAAAGTATAGGCACATATTTTTTCGTATATGGCTTTCCCTAAAAATTTTGTGAATCTGGCAACTCTTTTCGTTGAATGATAAACAAGTAAGTGCCGTTATTTTATTTTATTAATTTTTGCAACTGAAAGTGTTAAAGAAGGTCTCAGAAAGCGTTTGAAAAATAAAAGGAAGGATCCAAGATACTTTTGCAAAAAAAGGTCATCTAATATCCATCGAACCGCATGTTTATATATATACATATCATTTTTAGCATGTTTATGATGTCTTTTTCAATGCCATTTTCAGCGCCCTCTATACATAAAACCGAAATTGTATTTAAAAAAAAAATTTTTTTTATAAAGTATTTTTTATGTACAATAACCTGTATAAATTAAAAAAAAAAATAATAACTTCTAATATCTAAAAAAATTTTTTGACAACAGCTCCTGTGTTTGGTTGTTACACGTATTATTACCTTAATAGGAGTATTATCTGTCGAATGACACCAAGTTTTTAAAATCCCGAGAGCAATTTTTTTTATTTATTTCCACTGTGTGGAGGGAGCTTCTTAGCAACGAAACTGTAAATTCGTTACATGAATTTATTGCCCGCTATGTATAGGTGGCTAAGGTAAAAAATGTAATCCCCATTAAGGTCTGGTACGAAAGCCTTCATGATTAAAATTGACAAAACATGCATGACGCCATGAGACCGCGGAGAAAATCGCTACAAGATCGAAAATGCATCAAAGTACGCCAGTTAATAAGTACCCGGTGAGTATATGCGGCACGGTAAATGTATTAAAACAAAAATTAAGGCTTTATGCTTGGCCTTACGAAATAAAATAAATTATGACGTCGTCAGGTCGCGTAGGCAGTGGAAAAGGCAGTGCAGGTCGCAGGACTTTAGCCCCCCTTTGGAGAATTTCTTGAATATGAAAATAAGCACTAAAATTCGTTTCAGACCTACCCCCCCCCCCCCGCCTCGGGCTACAAAACTGGTAAATTCAGATAGCTTAGTCCCCCCACCCCTCTGGCGAATCCTAGATTCGCCACTGCGCGTAGGTAACAGTTAATGCAACAAAAATGCTATTTGTTGCATGGAAATATTACTCGGTGAATAGAAGTGCTACGAAAAATTTCATTTTACTGCAGTAAAAAATTGTTCTTTGGCTTTATTACGAAAATGGAAAAAAATTTATTGGTGCCACAACAGCATGGAGGCAACTACTTCAAGCAGTCAAAATGCAACACCTATGCAAATACGTTGATGGAATTATAACTCCATGACTATTGGCGCTACGGTAAATATTTTGCAACGACAGTAAAGCTGAGGTTTTCGGTCACTTGATAAAAATAAAAACGAAAAGTCAAGGGTGTCATGAGGCCTCCCAAGGAAGCCCTTAAGTGACCTAAATGCACTAAATGCAATAGCAAAGGGGAAAAAAAAAATTGAAAAAAGTTTAATTAATATTAAAATAAGGACAAGGATTAGGACAATAATTTGGATACACTAAGGGAAAAAAATATTAAATTTATCCAAAAACTTTTTGAATTTATCCAAAAAGCGAGTCATTTTTGCACCAATAACGCATTTTCATAAATCGACGTAAATATTTAAAATTCATTTAAAAACTTTTTTAATTAAATAAAATATGAAAATATTTAAACAGAAATAAAAAAAAATATATTAAAATTATGCACGAATTTTTTAAATATCTTTTAAAAATTTACTATTTGAAAATAAAACTATCACGAAATTTATATAAAAAATATTGAAATTAAAAAACAATATATTTAAATATTTCTGACGAGCTGCGTCCATTAATGCCATTAGCATGGTTACTTTATTTTCTTTTTTCGTTCCTTGATATTATACTATTTTTGACAGCCGGCGCAATATTATGGCACCAAATGTCATAAATAATATAAAACTATAAAACGAAAAATTATAAAGCAATATATGCAGGCAAATGACAATCTGTGCGACAATTTCGTGGGAAAATGTCGAGTTGTTACTCCAACCTACATAATCGCATAAGCAATCGCTCATATGCGGGTATGGGCAGAGAGCGCTCTTAGAGCGCTGAGAGCGAGAATTGAGAGCAAAGGCTTATATAGCAACACAAAACGCAACAACAAATCAAAGACAAAAGCAAACACAGAAACAACACAGAAGCTTTAAATGTAGTGGTGCCCATACCCGCTCATATGTACGACCAAATATTTCTGTTATATTACTCTTGCAACAAAAACGAAATGAGAACTATAAGAACTAAGGTTGCAACTGCAAGAGAACAGAGTGCGATGCTGTTGCTGCTTGTCGGAATATGTGTGTACGTGTGCGATGCTGTTGCTGCTTGCTTGTATGGAATATGTGTGTACGTGTGTGGTATAAATAAAATTCAAATACGGGGAAAAACGAGTTGTAAGGAAAATATTTGATTTATCCACGTAAATATTTAAATAAAATTGATACTCAGGCATGGATAATGTTAATATGCATTATTTCCCTTAGTGTAAGAATTAGGACAAGAATGAAAGCAAGAATTTGGAATAAGGTTTGGACCAGGAATAAGACAAAAAGTAAGACAACGATTTGGACAAAGTTTAATGAATGGCATTGGACAAGGATTGACACAAGAATTCAGACAAGAATTGGAAAAAAGCATACAACAAGAATAAGGACATGAGTTCGACATATCTAAAACAATATCTTGGACAAGATTGGGAAAAGGATAAGGAAAAGAAATGGAACAAGAAGTAGAACAAGAGGATTTGAACACACTAAGGATAAAATTAAAAAAAATTTTTTTAAATTTTATAAAGATAGGGTAAAGAATTAGGAGAGGGATTCAAGCAAGGATAAGGTTAGGAATTTGGACATTGATTAAAACTGCAGTTTGGACACTAAGTAGGTCAATTATAAGGACAAATATAAGAATACGGGTAAGTAAGGGGACAAGTTTGGGAACAAATGAAAGGATGGGGTTCAGAATAAGGACAATGATAAAGTTACGCTGTCAGCAAACTTCTTTTTTTTCAACTTTTCCTTTGTTTTTTTATGATCTATCAAAATCATGCGAAATCATCAAATGCCATTTTGTAAAATGCAAATTGCAATGGCATATATTTTTTTTTAAAATGCAATAAAATTTGTTTACATCTAGATCTATACTAGATCAAGAAATTATTATACTAAAATTCAAAATAATGTCTCTTTTCAAAATGACATCTCTTATATTTGTATAAAAAAAATTCACAAATCCTTTATCAACTTTTGTAAAATTTTGAATATGCAAGCTTTATACAAACTATGAAAAAAAGATACAGTAGTTTCGACTATGTCGTAACACAAGACGTAGAATTATTCAATTCGCTTTTGATGACATATTTTTAAGAAAATATTTAGCAAAATATTTATTCCATACACCTGAGCATATGACCTTTTAAAGAGTGCCGGAGAGGGTTAATATGTATGACCGACCCCCATTACTTTTGCAAAAGGAACATTTTTGCTTTTGACACCTATTCTCCTATCCTCCCATACAAATTTTATGGTTTTTGTTTATTTATTCCATACACCTGAGCATATGACCTTTAAAAGAGTGCCGGACAGGGTTAATATGTATCACCAACCCCCATTACTTTTGTAAAAGGAACATTTTTGCCTTTGACACCTTTTCCCTCCGATCACTCCTTAGGGGGGCTACCATACAAATTTTATTGTGTTTGTGGCGGAAAGGGTTAATATGTATCACCGACCCCCATTACTTTTGCAAAAGGAACATTTTTGCCTTTAACACCTATTTCCTCCGACCACTCCTTAGGGGGGCTCCCATACAAATTTTATGGTTTTGTCGATAAAACCGGAAACTGTCGATAAATAGGTAGCAAGTTTAAGCAAACAAAAACATCAAATGTTGGCTTTATATTTCATGTAATTGTGTAAAGTTTATATAAGTTAGAGAGTTCTAACATGAATTTTTGCCGCATTGAGGATCAAGCAGACCAACAAGTGCTAACATCAACATTGTACGATCAGTACTTTAGGCCCACCAAAGGCTCAAAAAGTAATGTAAATACCGACACCTGATCACTATCAACCACCCTACTTACCTCCAAGAATGACGTATTCTACGTCAAAAACAATGTTTTAAACGTTATATTTACTTTAAAGTTTTTCTTTTGAAGTTACAAAATAGATTTTGAGTATACGATCAAGTAGTTATTTTGAATACGTTTTTTAAAAACCTTTTAGATTAAGTTTAAGTTTAAGTTTAATGTAGAAGATGATAATTTGATTTTATCTTACAGCCTTTAGGAATCTTTGAAGATAAATTTTAAGGAATTTTTAAGATGCATTAAATGCATTTTTATGATGCATTGGGATGTTCCTAACATTTTATTTAACATTAAAAACAAAAATTTTTTACCTTGTATAGTTTAATTTATTCATTAGATCAAACATTTTTCATAAAATTCGTGTATCTTCTACTTACCAAGCAATTTATTTTCAAGGTTTTAGCCTAGTTTTGGTCAGCAAATATTGTATTTAACCTATATTGTTAGTCTATTAAAAATGGTTGGTTTTTTTTTTATTTTTTTTTTTTTCTTATAAACTCCTTTGCTTTACATTTCAATACAAAGATTGTGTCACATATACATATTTATAAATATATAAAAGGCAAAAAGAATTGACAAAAGTCTTAAAAAGTTTATCAAAAGTCATAAAACTTTAAAATGCAGATAAAGCACTAATTTGTGTAGCTAAAGCTTATTAAGAGCACTTTTTTGTTTTTTTATTTAAATGTAATAAGTTCATTAAATTATGTTTTTATTGTTTTTGTTTTGTTTTTTTTTTAAGTTAATGTAACACTTTTTTTATTTTTGTTTTTTATTTATTTTCTCATTATTTCTTTTCTTTCGCTGAAAGCAACATATGTAGCACAACGTATTAGAGTGCACGTGCTTTCAGTGTTTTGCTTTATCCTTGTAAGGATCTGAAGTGTTTCTTATCATGTCTGTGAACAAACTAAAACAGAAGCCTGCCAATCGCACAGTTTATATACGAAAACGCAGACGCATGGCTACGATGTTGTTGATGCGCGGGAAATTGATTCAGTCATACAATTTTTTCACAGGATATTCTTAAAATATCCTGCTTGGCGCTACAGAGCACAGTGTCCTTTTTAGTCATCGCATTCATTGAACGCCATGTCGGTCGCCATTCATCCTGACTCTCCTGAGTCTGAGTCTCTGTGGCTGGCTTTGTTTCTGCCCAGTTCCAACTAGGCAGTAACTGTGTGTTTATTTGGCGGCCGACGAGTTTCTTTGGCGCGCTATTGACACTTTTTGTCGCCCGCTGTATATTCCAAATAGTGTTGTAGTATTTTTGTTAATATATTTTGTCATCAATCTTATAATCAAAAGAGTCAAGAATTTATTTTATGAATTTTCCCATTGGCATCATAGCTATCCAATGATTGCATAGACCAGGTCCGTAGCAAAAGGTGGATTTTCAGTTAAAAAAAAACACTAGTTAAGAATCTCTGAATTGAATGTGCATTCCTATCAACATAGAGTTAAGACAATCATGGAACAAAGACGTCTTGCTTGTATGAATTCAGAAATAAAAAACTTTTTAATAAAAAAAAACCGACTTCAAAATCGCTACAAAGTAAAAGTAAAAAATAATTTGAAATAACTTTTCCCATTAATTTCTTGGTCAAATTTTAAAAGTTATTTACATGTATTATAATATTGGAAATCTTATCATTTTCATTTTTTCTATTTTATTTTATTATCATCAATATACACTGCGCGACACTTGATTAAAAAATAATAAATAAATAACTGGCCATTTCAGCCCTTGAAAGGACTTTGCTTCTTATGATCAATTGTGTTGTGCGTGTTATTAAGTTTGTACACAATTGACCGAGAAATGGACCTACAGGCTTAACGCCGACTCCGAACGGCGATGAACGGAATGTTCTTATTCTCAAGTGGCTTTACATGGCATTTTTATTACTCTCTGAGGTTTGCCATTGTCTGCAGAGAGGTGGCGGCCGTACAGAAAAATTATTTTAATTCAAATAATTTTCTGTCGCTGCTGGGGTTCGAACCTGGGTCTCCAGGTTCTTTGACATAGCGGCCACGCACTTTAACCAACTACGCCACGGACGCGACACTTGATTACCCTCACCTTAATTTTCTGTCTAAAAATTGTCTTTGTAATGTTATCAAAAAAATTAATATGTGAGTTTATTAAAGACATGTGGTGAAGAAATATGTACTTCATTAATACTTCCATTGGATACCTAAAAGCATCTACTTTGATGAACGGTTAACCACATTTTCTTAGAGTTAAGTCCCTTGCAAGCGCGACTCTTCATTACCCTCACTTTTAATAATTTCTAAAATAAAAGAGAAAATCTCAAGTTTTAAATTAAAATTTTATTATTGATATTTGGTTGATCCTCCATTGCTGCGAATAACATCGAATAGCCTATTTGGAATAGAATTATACAAATTTTTTAAGTAATCTAAAGGAATGGCCAGAAAGGCAGCTTCAATAGCATAAGTAAGGTCCGATTTGCTGAAATATTGCTTTCTATTTGAGTAAATCTGTCGAGATAACCATCCCCAAACATTTTCAATTATGTTTAGATCCGGCGATAAGGCTGGCCACTCTAAAGCTTGAACATGATTGACAACGAACCACTGCTTCACTTGTCTTGACGTGTGGATGGCCGCGTTGTCTTACTGGAATATCCAGGGCTCACTTTCAAACATTTCACTGAAGTTAACCCTAGAATACTAAACATATTTTTTAGTCCTCTAATGCTAAACTTCGCCTGGGAGGCGATTTTTATATAAAATCCATATTTTACTTTAAAAAAAATAAAAATATATTAAAACAAAGACAAAAACATGTTTATTACATATTAAGTAAAAAAAATTAACAAAAACAATTCATTTTTTAAAATACATTACATATACTAAAGGCTTTTTTGCAGGCCACATATTTGGATCTGAGGTAAACAGAAGTCTTTTGCTTCGCCTCACAGGCTATGTTTAGTATTCTAGGGTTAATAATTTCTACTTCTAAAAGCTCAATGTAATTTACAGAAGCTTGCCGACCTTCTAACACCACTAAATCAATTTGGCCATGTATTGATATTGCGGCCCATACCCATACACTGAACCAACTGAAGAGTGACAGCGGGATAGAAAACACTCTGATTTCCCCAAATCGTGGAAATAATACTGGAAGCCATCAGGCTCGTCTAAGCAGAACTTTTTTTCATTAAATAAAATAACGGATTTCCATTCATTGTTCCAGTTTACATGTGTTCTCGCAAATTCTAGGCGTGCTCTTCTGTGTGTGTAAGTAGAAAAGGTTTCTTCTTCAGTTTTTTACGCCGTAACCGGGGGCACTGTTTGATAATTTGTTGAACAGTTCGAACAGAGAGGCTGAAGTTCCAACGCTTTCTTTAATTTGACGGGCAAATGCTGCAGAATTTGAAGCTTCGCGTAAAATAGCTCGTCGTTCCCGGCTGGTAGTTGCCTTAACAGTGCGTCCTTTGCGGTTTTTCCCCATAGTTTTCCGGGCATTTCAAAAAACTGTTTATAACCCACGGATCACGCCCTATTCTACTTGCGATTTTCCTGTTTGATAGATTTTCCTCCTTAAGTGCAAGAATTTTGCTTCTTTCAGCATCTGTTAATGTTTTTCCGCGGCCCATTGTCACCAAGCAGTACTAAAAATGGCTAAAAACATGAGCAAATAGTTCAGAATATTTTTCACAATAACTATTTTTCTAACCTTAAGTTTCTTATACTTTGAACTCTGAAAACAAACTGGTGAGGGTAATCAAATGTCGCGCTTCCAATGCTTAAATATTCAAGTAACGGGGATTTACTCAAACTGTATTCGATTTTTTTATTGACCCAAAAGGAAAATATTTCTTTAAAGAATTCAAATATATTTACAATTACATTTTTTCAGTAAATTAACAAAATAAATTTTTAAAGTAAAAAATCATGTGAGGGTAATCAAGTGTCGCGCAGTGTATTAATTGCTTTATGAACATAGAAGCTTTAAAGTCGGCGCTAATCTTACTAAGTCGAAATCTTTTTATTTTAGTTTTTTCTAATTTGTTGTATTATCATAAAAATATTAATAACTTAATGAATATAAAAGCTTTTTTGCGATTTTTTCTTTCAGTTGGCAATTGTTGAAAACGCTGAATGTAGCCAATGTGTTCCATGCATTATTTGTGCAGCTGTTACACACTATATCATATTCAATGTGAGCTTTACAAGCTCACCCAAACCAGTATAGTGAGAATGTTTATGTGTACAAAGCTTTTAAAATTACTTTTAAAATAAGATTTAAAATGACTGTGTCACCAAGGCAGCATAGCATCAAATAAAAAGTTTAAAATAGTGCAGGGATGGTAAAACATCATGATAGTGTGTCAAAGATTTCAGCCGACTTCAAAGCTTTTATGTTCATAAAGGAATTAATATATTGATGATAATAAAACAAAAGTGAAAAAATAAAAATGATAAGATTTCCAATACTAGAAATTATATACAAGTAATATAATACAAGAAATTAATAGGAAAAGTTATTTCAAATTATTTTTTACTTTGTAGTGATTTTGAAGCCGATTTTTTTTTTTTTAATAAAATGGTTTTATTTCTTCCTTTTTAGAGAATATGAAAAATTTTATGTAATAGTATTCTTGACGAAAATTTCATACATGAAAATTTGTTCTTAAAAAATTTGTTTTATTAATTCCTAAAAGTTTGTTGGGTATTTTCCATTTCTATCTCTTTACAATTTTTATTAAAGTGCCGTGCCCCTACTCTAATCCCGCCCACTGTATTTACCTTACTTTATTCAGTTCCCAAGTATCAATATTAACCGATATATAGCACTTTCCTTAAAGTGCCACACCCTATGTACAATCCCGCTCACTTTTGTAATGATTTTACCTACCCACTTACCTGCATACCAAATATTAGTACCCTAGTGTCAATAAAAACAGAGATATAGTATTTTTATAATATTGCCACACCCCTTTGTTGAATAACGCCCACTTTTTGACCGTAATTTGTAGTAACAGTGCCTACCCATGTATTTAATTTCAGTAACCTAGTGTCAATATTTTTCGATATATAGTGTGTTTCTAATATTGCCACACCCCTTTGTCGAATAACGCCCACTTTATTGACCCTAATTTATAGTACTTTTTCCTATCCATGTACTAAATTTCAGAACCCAGAAGTCAATATTATTCGAAATACAGTTTTTTCTAATATTTCCACACCCCTTTGTGAAATAATGCCCACTTTCTTGACTAAAATTTGTAATAATTGTGCCGACCTCCGTACTAAATTTCAGTATTCTAGTTTCAATATTATTCGACATATAGTTTTTCTAATAGTGACACGACCCTTCGCTGAATACCACCAACTTTTTTAGACGGGCACTTCCGTGTTTATGGTTTCTATCTGTTGAGAAAAAACTACTTTAGGAGCTATCGATGTATATACATACAAAAAAAAATAGGTTAACCAACGAACTTGAGAACCTCCTCCTTTTTGAAGTCGGTTAAAAAAAAAAATGTCTAAATCTAAATTTTTCAACACAAAAATTGATACGGCTTTCAATTTATTTCAAATTTTTAAACACACTTTGATAAAAACTTGTAAGAAATATATTATCCCCTGTTTGACCGAAGTTAAAATACCCCAACACTCGTATTTATGATTGTATATAATACTAGCATACCCGTTCCCACCCAGTGGGCAATTATACTAGGCCTTAACAAAAGAAGGCATGCTAAGACTACTACTATTGGCATCTTTATACCTCCTAATATCGCTTTACCAATGAGCACTTCTAGAAGCCCTTCCTATGGATGGGGCTCAAACATTTTTTATTTCTGTGCAACGCAAAACATAAAAGAAGTGAAACATATCATAAAGTGTTAGCCCAAGGAGAGCACAGCGCTCTCCTATAAAAAGCATAAATAAAAACAAAGCGAGAATTGAACTCGGACCGCTGGCGTTATAGTCAAACGTTTTACCGCTCTGCTATTTCACCGTTTGATAACATCTGAACAAAATGTATATAAAAATATGAGGTCCACAACTCTGAAATTATTTTTCCGCTGGGCATCTACAGCAATTTGATTAATTGGTATGTAGAGTAGATTCTTGAATGGAGGATTTAGCTCAATAGATAAGGCGTTGTTTTTGAAATCTTGAGGTCGCAGGTTCGACGCTCAGCGGTGACAAAGAAGTTTTTTCAGTCATATATATACACTATATACTATATATATTTCTCTCATTCTCTCTACTATCAAACATATCTTTCTTCTCTATCGAGTGACGAAATGAAGTAAAGTGACCTAAGAAAGTTTCACTTCAAAATAGAAATTACAAAACAAAAAACAGTTTACTGCATTTTTTTTTTATTTTTAGTTAACTTGAGAGTGCTTTTATAAGCCCTCATAAAGAAGGTCTTTTAACATGCATTCTCAAAAAAGAGCTTCTGGCAGGCCTCTTTAGAGTCGCGAGAGAGGAAGGCCTAGAAAATTTGCTCGTTTCATATAAAAAAGTTAATGGGCTTGGATATGAGTGCGGAAGGTCTTCAAAATCCATATGAAGGCCTGCAAGTAGCGCTTCGAAGCCCTGCTTTTGCCCACTGGGCAGCGTTACTTGGGAGTATAAAGATGATATGAAAACATATTTTAAATAAACACTCAAGAACCAAATATGTTTAATTAATTTTACTTTATTTGAGAATATTTCTTATTGAAATAAAAAGAGTGGCTACTTATTGAAATGAAAAGAGTTTCACCTTAGTAAAATAAAAAAAAAATACGATATATTGGACTTATGGCAACACTGCAGTAGAAATTAACTGAGTGCAACTATCCACTTAAGATGGCAGCGCGGTGAGTTGTAGACTTTCATCTCTCTCTCTCTCAACAAAGAGCTTTAGCTATAGTTTGCTGTTATTTTGTGCTGCTTATACAAACAATGGCAGCATGGATTAAAATGCATAAATTCTTAAATAATTAAATAAAAAGTTTTACCAAAAACGTAGTACCCAGTAGCAAGGTCGCTTATTATAGCAATTGAATAGTGAAAGAATTATTAAAATCGGTTAAGCGGTTACCCCGTGATTGAACGATAAAAATCCGAGAGAACCCTTTTATATAATAGTACAGAAGTACAGATATAAATTTATAAAGGTTTTATTATTATAATGACGTCAATTTGTATGGAATATAGGAGTATTCTTCATTCAATTTAAAAAAATATCATATGTAGAGTACGAATTTGAATCAAAGTTTATACTTGTAATTAAGATTTTTGCTTACTTTAGCCGAATTTTAAGAGATTGTACCATTTTGATACAGTCACTTTCGATGTTTCCAAATTTCAAACTTAGAATTTGTTTTTCAAGGTTTTAGATTAATTTTTGTGGAATTTTTGTTTTTTGGTATTAGATTTTACCCTTTTGATGACGTCACATTATATGGGAGGTAGACGTGGTTTTCATTAGATTGTGACAAATTTCATATGTAGAGTGCTTTATTTGGAATCAAAGCTTTGTAGGTTTAAGATGAATTTTTTTGAAATTTTAAGATGTTTTACCATTTTAGTGAGGATTTTTTAGTTTATTTTTCGTCCGATTTGGCTCAATTGGCCCGTGATGTGGGACTTACAGGCAGGCGGACATACAGACGGACATAAATCGACTCAGAATGTTATGCGGATCAATAATTTATATACAGTACACTTTCACAAATTAGAACTCTCACAAATTCGAACTGTGCAGAAATTAGAACCTGCTATTTTATTATTGAACGTTCTGGACGTTTCTTTATTTATTTAATTCATAAGTGATCCTTGTTCATCGATATAAATATAAAAGTGGGAATTATATGAGTTTTACGTTCAAAAACGAACATTAAATATTAATAAATAAAAATTCTTTTGTGTTAACTTAAATTTTTTTGTAAACAGTTTTATTCCTTTCTTTTAAATTTCTGTAAAAAAAAAGGGTCCAGAAGTGAGAACATTTCAGAAATTCAATGGAAATTCGGAAAAGAAATTCAGAAGATCTAATTTGTGAAAGTCTACTGTACTTTTCTATACCTACCAAGCCTCCTTATGTGCGCCACAAACAGATTGACAAACTTATGCAGTATGCATGGGGTATAAATATCATTGCATTATCTTATTTGTCATAAATACCTTTTAATTTATTTTTTTAATGATAACACAGTGACACAAATGGAAAAGATAATTTTCTAGGGGGTAACCAAACCAATCTCAAGCGATAGTATGTTATTTGATATCATTAAAAAAAGCCTGAATCCCGTTTTGCTCCACTACATCAAAATTACACAGTGCGACAAAATGGAACGAATTTGAAATACCTGGGAGATAATGCTTTTTTTCTGGTAGGCCTTATTGAGTTAAAGAATGGTCTCTACTTGAAATTTGCCGGACACCTCCAAAATCTGGACCTATGGTCAAAAAACCGATTTTACCTACCTTTGCCAACTTATTGGCATATAACTTACCTGATTGCCAGCCAACTTTAAAAATTCAACCGGATCCTAAAAGATGATACTTGAATCTTTCTAACGATATATATACTGCTTGGGACAACTTGAGAAAGCTGTGTGTATTTACTCTGCAAATTCAACTTTTTTCAATTTTTTGACTTTTTTCAACTTTGACGATTTTTCTATACACTACATTATATTGAGACCACACTTGTCCTATACGGATTCAGAAAAAAATTATTAGAAATTTTAACGCAATATAGTTTTTAAAAATTGGTCAGTAATTGACAAAGTTATTCAACTTTTCATAAAAAGAGATTTTTTCAAAAATACATTTTCGGTATGACAACTGTTAGAAAGGTTCAAGTATCATCTTTCAGGATCCGGTTAAATTTTTAAAATCGGTTGGCAATCAGGTAAGTTATACGCCAATAAGTGGACAAAGGTAGGCAAAATCGGTTTTTTGACCGTGAGTCCAGATTTTGGGGGTGTCCGGCAAATTTCAAGTATAGAAAACTCTTTAACTCGACAAGACCTACAAGAAAAATAGCATTATCTACCAGGTATTTTGAACTGTCGCACAGTGTTATCTTTTACAGTGGTTTGAAATTTGAATTTTTTGGTCAAAAATCTAGTAAAACAATATAAAATATCATATGTAAATCTTAATTCAGACACCACTAGGACACAATTATTTTTACAGTGATTTGAAATTTGAATTTTTTGATAAAAAATCTAATAAAACTATATGAAAAATAATGTGTAAAACTCAATTTAGGGTGGTTCTTGTCTTCAAGAACTCATATTAAAATTTTCCGAGAAATGTATTCTCGGAATATTTTAACCCTCTAGCTCTAACCCGTATAGATAATTTTGGTCTTTAAAAAAAAAAGACACCCTTAAAATCAGCTTTGGAGGAGGTCAATAAATAAAACCTTCCACAAAAATATTCTCTAAAAAATTTCATTAAGGACCACCGAAGATAAGTAACCTCTATGAGTTAAAGGTTACACTTAAAAACGAAACGATATCACCAGGTATCCTTGCTATTTGAAATGAGGTAATTCTAAATTTAGTATTACTTACAACTCAACTCTTTTGTACCAGGGCGGTTTATTTCTTTCTAAGCAGATATAGAGGAAAGAAAACACCAGGCGCAGTGCTGGCTGAAATTTGTTGGTGATTTGTCCAAACTACATTTATAACGACGATGTGAAGAAAAGGATTAAAACAGCGTTAGTGAACACGAATATCTAGAAATCGATATGAATGTCGATTTTGAAGTATTCGATTTTTCATACTTTGAAAGTTCTAATGATAATGATATGTATAAATAAATAAATAAAAATTGAAAAAAAATTACTTCTCATTTCATTTTTTTTTTCTATGTGTAACCTTTAACTCGTAGATGTTACTGTTCTTCGGTGACCCTGTTAAAATTTTCTTTAGAGTATTTTTGTGGACGGTTTTGCGGACGGAGGTTTTACGGTAAATTTTATTTTACGACAGCAAAGAATGGGTCTTTGACCTCATAACGAAAATAAAAACAAAAATATTTACACCATAACAACATGGAGGGTATCGCTTAATGCAGTAAATGCAACAACAATGAAAAAAACATTGCGTGGAATTATAACTCTGTAACCATTGGCGCTCTGGTAAATTTTATGGAACTACAATAAAGGTCAGATTTTCGGTTATGTGATAAAAATAAAAAAAATTAATAGTATGACGCCCGGCAGGGAACCGCTCGCACTAGGTACATGTTACCATTGCGTTAAGGTAAATGTCAATATAGCAAAGCAAAGGCAAAATAAAAGTCAAAACCAAAACATGAAACTAAAACACTTGAACAAGGATTCAAATCCAAAAAAGGATTAGACCAAGAATTAGAAAAAGGGCGAGGATAAGGATTTGAACAAGGACTAAGACGAGTAAAAATATGTAAAAGGTTTAGGACGTGGGTTTCAACAAGCATATCGACAAAGATTAGGCAAAGGATGAGAAAAGTGATTTTGTTAAGGATACAGAAAAGGGTTTAGGATTTTCGAATTTGTACTTTATATTAAAAAAAAAAACTTATTTTAACATATAAAAAAAATCGCTTATCTCCGAAACCACCAAATCGATTTCAGTGACATTTTTTTCAGCCGATTTTTTCGAATACGGGATGGTTTGGAAAAAAAATTGTTACCACACCAACTTTTATCGCCCACAAATCAATAAAAATACTATATTTCAGATGGTTTTGGTTGTATTAGACTAAAATTTGGTAAATCCATTTGTATGGTTACTGTCGGCAACTGTGCCAAATATGTGCGTGGACGCTCGCTTTTCAGAAATTATTATAATTCCTGAGTTGTACACACATATCGTCGCTGCGCATACAAAAAAGGTTATGTGTTTTTGAACAATTTTTCAGGAGACGAAAAAAACAGTTTTGTTTTTTAACAATTTCAATACTATTTTCACATAGGCAGCTAACTTTCACATTCGCTAACTTCTGAACCAATAAAAATATAAAAAAAACATGTGGTGAGTAGATGGGGCATACATATGGCTATTAAATGGTAAAATAAAAAAAAAATCGAAATTTTACACATAACCTTTTTTGTATGCGCAACGACGATATGTATTTTTATAGTGAAATTTGGTATGTAGGTGCTATAGATCTAAGTGGCGGTCACTATATGCATAAATATATATGCTACGTTTAGTTTGCATATCTATCTACAATATACGTATTTATATACATAATAATCATAGAATCAATTTTGGGCGGAACGAAAGTTGCCGGGTTCATTAGTGCATTTATAAAATTTCATGATATCTTCAAAATGTAGGCTGTAATCGTATCAATAGAAGGAAACTGCTTAATCGACTCTGGTGATGATAGTTTCAAAACGATTTCAATTCGATTGACTTAAATTTTCAATGCTGGTCCTTGTATTTGACATCCAAGAGAATTATTTAGATACTTGACTTTCAAACAAAAAAATTATTCACTCAATTTTTTTCGTGAATATCCAGACTTTTATTTCAAAAGCTTACCGATTTTGAAAAGTAAATAATTTTATCAATATTCTTCGAAATCTAGTTGGATTTTTTTGTACCCGGTTTTTCATCGACATTCTCTAGTGTGTGTAAAATTAAAATCTTACCAATTGATGTCGACATTTTGTCCTGGCGTCTCCCTAATTTAACTCATACTCCACTCATAGAGCAGCGTCTTAACCAAATAGGTAACTCATCCTCAGGCGCTATTCTAGTGATGCACAAAACAAAGCTAGTCGCCATTCGCCTCTGTTTTAAAAGATTCACAGCACAAGAGCGACAATAGTCATCATAATACAAATAACAATGACAACAAAAACAACAGCAACAACAAGTTAAGAAATTACTGCTCCACTATACAGTGAATGTATGTGGAAATAATTATGGCAACTGCTATTTTGTTTTTGTTTTGTGTTTCTGGTTATTTTTTTTTCCTTTTGAATTTTTTTTTTTTTTTGTTTTTTAATTTTTCTCCCGTTTATGCCATCACATAGAAAAATTCTTGCTGCTGGCGACATTTGCTGTCTAGTCCCCGTGGTGTCGAAATGAAAATGAACCAAAAATCTATCTATCTGTGTGGCGCAGTAGTTTCAATGTTGGCTGCCTGGCTGTCTCTCCTCTAACGGTTTTCGCTTCGATTCCGAACATCATAACAAACCGTAGCAACGGCCAACAAACCTCAGCGTTAGCCGCCAGCCATCCAGCCAGCCATCAGCAGCCAAGAGGCGAAGCCAACTAAACATCATCATCGACATGATAACAACAATTACAACATCGAAAACAAGAAGCAAAATAATCACGTTATAAATATGATGGCTTCATTTTTATACAATTTAAAAACGATAGCAAAAACAAAACACCACCATCACCACCACGCATCAGAGGAGCAAGGAATGGAGAAAAAAAAATCTTCAAAAGAGTGCGGCATCAGTGTCAAAGGACCAAAAGGATTCAAAGACGTTAATATAAGCAAGTCATACACCGCGAAAAAACTAAGTCTTAAATGACCAAATATTTCATCTGAACAGATCCAACATTAAGCACGAACACCTGATGATTTGGCACAATTTGCCAAAATTTTGATTTATCAATAAATCGTTTGTTTAAAAATAAGGATTATCAAATGAAGGTTATTTTTTTACACTATTGTGTAACTATAGACACTATTGGCACAAAAACCCATTTTCGAACGAATTCGAATTTTAAATTTTCTTAAGTTGGTTTTTAAATTTTCTGAAATACATATGGAAACTCTACTTTAGAACAGAGAACTTTAAATGAAAAAAAGCACATGAAAATATTTATAAAATCCAAGAAAGCGCTGTTTCCTGCACCTTTACTTTTCCACATATTTTTTCTCATTTCTCATCAACTAAAATTGAGTATCACTATTTCAATATTTACAGTTTAACAGTCATAGTTGGTGGGAGAGAAGTTTGTGGATGAGAATGCCTTACAATTTGAATTGACTGAGGGAGAGGCATAACACTTGTCTCTGATTAAAGTGTAATATCTGAAATCCTTGGGGAAAACCTAAAAAAAAAAACAAGAAAAAAGGATGCGGTTGGCTGTGTCATGAACACACCCGCAGGTTTTGACGTGACAACGTTTCCTTCCTCCATTTTTTATCCATATTCTTTCCCTTGTCCTTAAACTTGTCCCCAACCTCATATTTATTCGTATGTTTCATCTGACTAACAGCTTGCCCTGAATTTTATCCAAATTCGTCTTTTTATTCATGTCCAAATCCTTTTCCTAGTTCTTGTCGGAGTCCATTTCATAGTCCTTGTCCTACTTCTTGTCGCAATTTGTAACCCAATATTTTTCCTAAGTCTTGTTTTTAATATTATCTAAATTATTTTCACAATCCTTGTCTAAATCCTTGCCTGAATTCTTTTTCTAATCCTTGGTCAAGTCCTTGTTCTCTTGGTCTCGAAAACCTCACCTTTTTTGCCGTTCTATAAAATTTACCGTAGCACCAATGGTCACGGACAGAGGCGGATTAAATGTCGAGAGCGCCCTAGGCAAGCACATCATTGGCGCCTCTTTTATAACAAAAAAAAGTTATGAATTATATATTTATTTTGTAAAAATTTGGCATTCAATGACATTTCCCAGCAAACATTATGACTCTTAAAAGAGTCTTTTAAGACTCATATAAATGAGCTCTTATCGTTATAATGCTCTCAAAAAAGACTCTTTTATGAGTACATTTTCGTAGGTTTCGGGCCTCAAAATATGATTCATAATAATGACTGCTTTATGCCTCATGTAAGACTCAAAATTTAGAATCTTTTAAGACTCATATTTAATACTCTTTTAAGACTCATAATAAAGACTCTTTAAGAACTCATATAAATTAGTGTTTTGGAACTCAAAATTAAGACTCATTTAAGACTCGTATTTAATACTCTTCTAACACTCATAATAAAGACTCTTTAAAGACTCATAATAAAGACTCTTTTATAACTCATATAAATGTGTCTTTTTGGACTCAAAATTAAGACTATTTTAAGACTCATTTCAAGAACTCACATAAATGTGAAATGACTCATTTCATTTTTTAGAACTCACATAAATGTCTTTTGGACTCAAAATTAAGACACTTTTGTTAGTCACATTTAAGAATCATGGAATGGAATCTTTAAAGACTTATACTGAGGACTCTTTCAGAACTCATGGAAGTAATTATGAACCGTTTAGGCTGAAATATATGTATTTTTAGATTCAAATTTATTTAGAATATTTGATAGTTGAAAATAAAATAAAAAAAAAATACAACAATATCTTTTTTTAATCCTTTCAAATAAAAAGTAATAGAAAAATTTAAAGTCATTTTACAATCATATAAAAGACTTCTTTATGAGTCTTTTTACTGCGTACTCATAAAACACGCATAAAAAATACTCTTTTAGAGTCTGATTTCTGAGCAATCATTTTACAATCACATAAAAGACTTCTTTATGAGTCTTTTTATTGCGTTCTCATAAAACACGCATAAAAAATACTATTTTTTGAGTCTTATTTTTGAGCAACCATTTTAGAATCATATCAAAGACTCCTTTATGAGTCTTTTTATTGCGTTCTCATAAAACACGCATAAAAATTACTATTTTTTGAGTTTTATTTTTGCATCTGCTCGAGCTGTTAATTTATTAAAAGAATCTATGTCTCACACATGCGATAAAGAAAGAAAGCAAAAACAAAAGCTTGTGTGACACAGAAAGTATGTTTTTTTTTTTAAATCTTTCGCGTGCGCCCCTTCGTCACCTCGCGCCCCTAGGCACGTGCCTAGTTTGCCTTATGGATAATCTGCCACTGGTCACGGAGTTATAATTCCATGCAACTTTTTTTTTATTTAGGTTGTCATGGCGCAACATTTTTTGTTTTTATTTTCCTTATAAGGTCAAAGATCCAATATTTGTTGTCGTAAAAAAATTTACCATAACACCTCTAATACGCGAATAATAATTGCATGCAACGATATTGTATTTTTGTTGCATAAACTGCTACATCCGCGACTTAAGTACAAATCCTTCATTTTCGTTTTAGAATCATAGCATCATCAATCACCGTTGCATCATAGCACATTTCAATTTTGCAGCGGGTCTCTCCGCGGTCGTATGGGCGAAGGACCAGCCTTTAATGGCGTATAATAATTTTTACCCTAGCACCTATGTATAGTGTGTTATAATTCCACTGCGTTCCTTTGCGTTGCTTTACTCCCTTCGCATTCCAAAATGTTTAATTTTAATTTTTATTATTTTTGTCATAAAGCCAAAGAATTAGCCTTTACTGTGGTATCATTTTTTTTGCCATATCACTTATACTCATCGAGCAACAATACCATGCAACAACAATGCATTTTGATAAATGCCTTTTTAACTTTTTTGAAATCCTGCGTTTATAACGTAACGTCACACCAAAGTCCTTAACAAAAACATAACAATATAAATTTTTATAAGAAGACAGTATAAAAGACACATTCCCAAATATAGACTATAGGCAGTTAGTGGATGTTAATAACTACAACTTCTACCAGTGCCCCAATATTCCAGACTACAAAAATTTTTGATATAAAAGGCCACATACATATTTATTTCAGTTGGGTGGACACTTATGCTCACTCTTTTATTTTTTACTTATTTTTGGCTTTGTATTTTGTAATTTTGAAATTTTCAATTCATGAAATGAATTACAAAAAGTTTTATACAAATCCCAAAATTTTGGGACTTGGCACATTTTTCCCAGTGTAGGAAATTCATCAACAAAATGAAGACTTCTTTTTCTTGCAGCTCGCTTTCGAAAATACCGCACAGGATGTCGCGCTGTCATCAATGAGCGTCCTAGTGGCCCCCGTCAACAACTACCGTTTTATCATCATCTAATTGTTACTCGACTGACTACGCTGCGTCGCGACTACAATGGCGGCAATAATGGCGTCCAATATTCCTATTCGTAGACGTTGACGTCGTAGTCGACGACGTTGTTGCCGTCGCATGGCGACTAAACGACTCATCATCACCACCGTTTAACAGCAACAACAACATCAACAACAATAAACTAACCAATATACAAGATACACCCATTCCATACGCCTTAAAATTGCCAAAGCCCTGCTGTATGCCAAGGAGTCCTGGTGTGCGGAATTCTCCAACCAACTCGTGTCGCGACTTACGCTGTCGCCTGATGCTGCTGCGACAGTCTTTCTAGCGCGACAGTAAGGCATTCATTCACTCAGCCAGCCAACAGCAGACCTACCCACCCTCCATCCCTCCATTCCGTGGACAACACTGAGACATCCTTTTTGCCGACAAGTTGTCGCAATTCGCAACAACTTGCTCAATACGCGACGTTTAGTAGAGTCGCCACTTGTTACGTTGTTGGCGCCTTTCTTTACGTACTCGTTCGTATTTGGATAAAAACAGCAACAGTAAAAAAGCGCGCGCGATGCCATGCAAGGATGCGCCAAACTGGGTCTGCCTGCCGCCGTTGTCGCCACCACTATTGACGCCTAGCTAGTATGGCGTACGCCGGCTCGCCAGTCGAAGCGCTCGTAAAACTCAAAACCGTCCATAATGTTAATGTTTTTCATATAGAAATCAAACAAACAAACAAACAACCCTAGCGTCCAACAAACAAGCAGTCACAATACAACAAAAAAATAATATCCCCAAATGTGGGAAATTCATAAAGTACCCGCCGAAACGGGGGCAAGTCGAAAATCTGTTGTTTAGTTAACTCTTCGTTGTTGTTTTTTTTTTTTTTTTTCAAAACAACACAACTCTAGACTATGAAACGACCTATCGTAGAGACACCAAGACGCAAAACCAAAAACAAACAAAAAACAAAAAAAAAAACAAAACAACAAAACCAAACCAACTATTTTTCTAATACTTATCGTTATTGGTTTTTGAGTTGCCAATTTTTGGCGATAGTTTTTTATGCAGAGTTTTGGCGCCTTGTTCAATTGTAATGATGGGTTAAAAGCTGCTTCATTTCTGTGTCTGGGCTAGGGAATGGGCGACAATAACAAGTTGATAATGCAAATTTAAATTAACATAACGAGCATAAAATAAAGAATACGTTTTTTAGATTTTATTCTAAATATCGAAGGGTCATAACTAAATGAATAGAGTTCCCTTTAGTGGTTGATACTTAATCTAAATGCTCTATTTAATACTGGACATTACTTCTTTAGTAGCTTCTCTGCGCATTTGCTAGACATATTTTAAAATTATGGCAATTTTAGCCAATTGGGTCAATCTGAGCTTCCTTGATCGATTCGTAATGAAGAATTTACAAATGTTCGTGTAACATTTACTTATTGAGGTTTTGTGTTAAGCGGACTTAATCGAATAGTATAGATTTCAATAGATTGAAAAATCTACTATGGATCCAAGAATAAGAATAATAAGAAGGAGAAGAAGGAGAAGAAGAAGAAGAAAGAGAAGAAGAAGAAGAGAAATAAGAAGAAGAGGAAGAAGAAGAAGAAGAACCTTCTATGCATATGTTTCAAAATCTTCTGTGCAGTTGAACTTAACTTATTCGGGAAGAAGAATGAAAGTAAGAAGAAGAAGAAGAAGAAGAAGAAGAAGAAGAAGAAGAAGAAGAAGAAGAAGAAGAAGAAGAAGAAGAAGAAGAATTGAAGAAGAGGAAGAAAAAGAAGAGGAAGAAAAAGAAGAAGAAGAAGAAGAAAAATAAGAAGAACAAGAAGAACCTACTACGGACCATCGATCGAAAAAACCACTACATATGTTTCAAAATCTTCTGTTCAGTTGAACTTAACTGATTCAGGAAGAAGTAGAAAAATAAAAGTAAAAAAAAGATACAGCAGATACAACACAAGACGTAGAATTATTCAATTCGCTTTTGATGACATCTTTTTTAAAAAATCCATTTTGTATGGGAGCTCCCATACAAATTTTATGATTTTTGTATATTTATTCCATACACCTAAGCATATGACCTTTAAGAGAGTGCCGGAGAGGGTTAATATGTATCACCGACCCCCATTACTTTTACAAAAGGAATATTTTTGCCTTTGACACCTATTCTCTCCGACCACTCCTTAGGGGGGCTCCCATACAAATTTGATGGTTTTTGTTAATTTATTCCATACACCTGAGGATATGACCTTTAAGAGAGTGCCGGAGAGGGTTAATATGTATGATCGACCCCCATTACTTTTGCAAAAGGAATATTTTTGCCTTTGACACCTATTCTCTCCGACCACTCCTTAGGGGGGCTCCCATACAAATTTGATGGTTTTTGTTAATTTATTCCATACACCTGAGGATATGACCTTTAAGAGAGTGCCGGAGAGGGTTAATATGTATCACCGACCCCCATTACTTTTGCAAAAGGAATATTTTTGCCTTTGACACCTATTCTCTCCGACCGCTCCTTAGGGGGCTCCCAAACAAATTTTATGGTTTTTGTTTATTTATTCCATACACCTGAGGATATGACCTTTAAGAGAGTGCCGGAGAGGGTTAATATGTATGATCGACCCCCATTACTTTTGCAAAAGGAATATTTTTGCCTTTGACACCTATTCTCTCCGACCACTCCTTAGGGGGGCTCCCATACAAATTTGATGGTTTTTGTTAATTTATTCCATACATCTGAGCATATGACCTTTAAGAGAGAGCCGGAGAGGGTTAATATGTATGACCGACCCCCTTTACTTTTGTAAAAGGAAAATTTTCCGTTGGGGACCTATATCCTCTGACCACTCCTTACATGGGCTCCAATACAAAAACGCAATAGGGGCATATTAATTTTGTCACTCTGTTTGTAAGGCCCGTAAAGAGGCGTAGGTATAGCAAAGTATATATATTCTTGATCAGCATCACCACCCAAGTGGATTTAGCCATGTCCGTCTGTCTGTCCATCCGTTCGTATGTAACTTATAAGTGCTTAAAAAGAACAAATTGAGTACTCTCGAGTTGCAAAACATGGCCCGGAACTATATAGTTCCGCAGTTCCATTTGATTGAACGAAAATCATGCAACTCATATGCAGCAGATACAAGAACCATGCGCAAAGCAAACGGAAACACCAAATGTTGGCTTTATATTTCATGTAATTGTGTAAAATTTATGTAAGTTAGAGAGTTCAAACATGAATTTTTCTCCCAGTGAGGATCAAGCAGGCCAGCAAGTGCTAACATCAACATTGTACGATCAGTACTTTAGGCACACCAAAGGCTCAAAGTGTGACCTAAAAACGTTATCAACCGCCGATTAATCACTATCAACCGCCCTACTAACCTCCGAGAATGACGTATTCTACGTCAAAAGAAGAATAAGAAGAAGAAGAATAATCAAAAGGAGAAGAACCTAAACTGGCGAAGTATAAAGTAGAAAAAGTTTTTTCTATGAGTTGAAAATTATGAAGGGGCCGAGAAAATATATTTATCGGAAAGAGATATTGGAAAAGGGTGTTTTTTAGGAGCTTGAGAACTTTAAATAATAACACAAGACAGAAATATTATTGGAAAGAATTTTTTATTATTATAATCTGGTAGATAATTTCATGACATTTATTTTTTAAATTTGATTTCCGGCATATGTCCGCTAAGGCACCTCACAAAAAAAAAGTTGTCCGGGTCCCCCCCTCAAAATAATCTTTGGTCTATGTTATGATGGTTCCCCAAATATTTCGACTCTAACGATAGCAGTCAGCTAGCTAGAATGGTTCGAAAAAACCTCTAAAAATCGCGTTATTCTTGGATAACTTTTTTGCCATGATACTTTTAGTACAAAAAATTGTCACAAATAGTGTAGAGCCGAAATATTTGGGGAATCATCATAACATAAACCAAAGTTTATTTTGAGGGGGGGACCCGGTCAACTTTTTTTTCCTCAATAGAGAGTGAGGCGCCTTAATGTCCGCCACTCGATCATTCCAATGTTTCACTACTTTTTCGAATAAATCTGGCATGACTTCAATGGTGGCTGGAATATTGGCTACCAATGACTTACATAGCCCCATAAAAAGTAATCGAAAGGCTTTAAGTCGCACGAACGAGGGGGCCAGTTAACAGGACCACTTCTGGAAATAAAGTTGTCACCAAATTGATTTCGTTATAAATTAATGGTTAAGCGCGAAATGTCGTCGATGTTTGCTGATTAATTTTTTGAAACAAAAAAGATACAGTAGTTTCGACTATGTCGTAACACAAGACGTAGAATTAGTCAATTCGCTTTTGATGACATCTTTTTTAAAAACTATTTAGCAAAATATTTATTCCAAACACCTGAGCATATAACTCGTTTTCTTCAATAACGTTACAATCCAAAAAACATAAAAATTGAGTTAATTACACAGCAACATTCGTGTTACCATGATCTATGCTGTGTACAATTTTGGTAACGATATCTTCTTTAATTTTTGCAGGGGAGTAGAATTTGTGATTCATTCACTCAATATATTTCCGATTAGATCGTATTATATATCGATAATATCCAGTTTTTGTTGTCACTTTGTATGGATTAAACCATGTACATTACAGTAGTACTTGTATATTTGATGTTTTGTGCATATTTTGAAAATGGTGAATTCATTTCCTTTGTCTGTTCAAAACTTAAAAGGCTTCTCCTGAAAAATCTAGTTTTTTGAGTTGTAACGTTATTGAAGAAAACGAGCGATATGACCTTTAAAAGAGTGCCGAAGAGGGTTAATATGTATGACCATTACTTTTGCAAAAGGAACATTTTTGCCTTTGATACCTATTCCCTCCGACCACTCCTTAGGGGGGCTCCCTTACAAATATTATGGTTTTTGTATATTTATTCCATACACCTGAGCATATGACATTTAAGAGAGTGCCGGAAAGGGTTCATAGGTATGACTGACCCCCATTACTTTTGCAAAAGGAATATTTTTGCCTTTGACACCTATTCCTTCGACCACTCCTTAGGGGGGCTCCCATACAAATTTTATGGTTTTTGTTTATTTATTCCATACACCTGAGCATATGACCTTTAAAAGAGTGCCGGAGAGGGTTAATATGTATGACTGACCCCCGTTACTTTTGCAAAAGGAACATTTTCGTCTTTGACACCTATTCCCTCCGACCACTCCTTAGGGGGGCTCCCATACAAATTTTATGGTTTTTGTTTATTTATTCCATACACCTGAGGATATGACCTTTAAGAGAGTGCCGGAGAGGGTTAATATATATGATCGACTCCCATTACTTTTGCAAAAGGAAAATTTTTGCGCTTGACACCTATTCCCTCCGACCACTCCTTAGGGGGGCTCCCATACAAATTTTATGGTTTTGGTTTATTTATTCCATACACCTGAGCATATGACCTTTAAAAGAGTGCCGGAGAGGGTTAATATGTATGACCGACCCCCGTTACTTTTGCAAAAGGAACATTTTCGTCTTTGACACCTATTCCCTCCGACCATTCCTTAGGGGGGCTGCCATACAAATTTTATTGTGTTTGTGCCGGAAAGGGTTAATATGTATCAACGACCCCCATTACTTTTGCAAAAGAAACATTTTTGCCTTTGACACCTATTCCCTCCGACTACTCCTTAGGGGGGCTCCCATACAAATTTTGTGGTTTTTGTATATTTATTCCATACATCTGAGCATACGACCTTTAAGAGAGTGCCGGAGAGGGTTAATATGTATTACCGGTCTCCATTATATATGCAAAAGGAACATTTTTGCCTTTGACACCTATTCTCTCCGACCACTCCTTAGGGGGGCTCCCATACAAATTTTATGGTTTTTGTATATTTATTCCATACACCTGAAAGGGTTAGGGAAAGGGAAAGGGTTAATATGTATCACCGACCCCCATTACTTTTGCAAAAGGAGCATTTTTTCCTTCGACACCTATTCCCTCCGACCACTCCTTAGGGGGGCTCCCATACAAATTTTATGGTTTTTGTCGATAAAACCGGACACTGTCGATAAATAGGTAGCAAGTTTAAGCAAACAAAAACATCAAATGTTGGCTTTATATTTCATGCAATTGTGTACAATTTATATAAGTTAGAGAGTTCTAACATGAATTTTTGTCGCATTGAGGAGCAAGCAGACCAACAAGTGCTAACATCAACATTCTACGATCAGTACTTTAGGCCCACCAAAGGCTCAAAAAGTTATATAAATACCGACACCTGATCACTATCAACCACCCTACTTACCTCGGAGAATGACGTATTCTACGTCAAAATCAGTCAGCATAGTACTCACCATTCACCGTAACGACAGCTCACCATTCACCGTAACGAAAAGAAAGAAATTTCGAAAGAAATAATGAACGATAATGCAACCAGCGTGTAAACCGCACCAAACAGTCAATTTTAATGTATGTAATAGTAGTTCGTTAATGGCTTGAGGATTGTCTTCGCTCCATATACAGCAATTTGCTTATTGACGAAGCCATTTAACCAGAAATGGCTCTTTATCACTACACACAATTCTTCGGTAAAAATGCTCATCTTCGGCCAGTTTCAAATTAGCCCAATCAACAAAAATGCGACGTAAACGATGGTCATATGGCTTTGACCCTTCGTTGCATGGGATTGCATACATATATGCAATGTTGACTTCTAAGAGATATAGCAAACACACCCTGTAAATATTCCTAGCGGAATTTTATTTAAAAATAAATTTAGAGATTTCTTATTAGTTTTTGTCTTCTTTTGTCAAATTGGTGATTTAATTTGTCCAAAATATTGATTCGAACAAGGTCTGTCTTATACGTAAAAAAAATAAGTGAATATTTTTAATAATTATACAAGTAATATCAAAAAAACGTTCAAATGTAAGTTATGTTCCAGAATATAAATTATTTTTTTTTAAACTTACTAATTTTTTGTGCATTATAACTTTAATTTCATAAAATAAATGGCTTAATTGCAAATATGCAATATAATGCATTTGAGAAATTTTGAGGTTACATTGCAGATATGAGGTTATATTGTAGATGTGCAATTCCATGCAATTAACATTATTTAAAGCTAAAATTAAAAATAAATTAATTTTAAAAATAAACTACTTGGGTCAAGAAAACAGCCTCTGTCTGTTACCACGAAGAAAATGATCTTGGGCTTGTGTAAATATTGTTATAATAGAGTTTTACGGGAAGTACTTCTCATATAAATTCATATGAATGACAAAGTTTTTTTATGATAATTATTATATCAACACTACCACTAATAATAGAACTAGCCAAAAGAGGTATTTATTTGGTACAATCCGTCGGAACAGAATTCCGAACTCAAAACTACCGAGTAATCCCATATTAATGAAGACATCTCGAGGAGAGTCTGTGGAATATGAAGCTTACCATGATGATGTTAACGTACATTTGATTTCATGGAGAGATAATAAACTTGTTTATTTGATGTCAAACCATTGTCGTAAAAGTTCTGAGACCATAGCTGAACGATTCAATAAGAAGTTGTGTAAAAACATATCCATTAAGTGTCCGAATATTGTTTTACAATACATTTATGGGGGAAGTCAATTTGTTCCACTCATTTTTTGGAAGCTATAAGATTATAATATATTCTTATCCCTTACATTTGTATCCACTTAACAATGGGAAAACATTCATTCGAGTTAAGCAGTTATTTTAACATGTAATATCTTTAAATAAATTCCTTGTATTCAAACCACGTATGAATTAAAAATACTAAATACATAAAAATGGATCGACTTGTGTTAAAAGGGGAGGTAGAGTTGAGAAAAAAATTATACTAAAATAAATGAAATCTTATACAATAACGTAAGTAAAACTTTTATAATTATATTAACCCTACAACTCCTTTGGTTGTAAAAAAATAAACCTTCTCCTCCATAATTTTTTGCTCAACTCTACCTCCTCTTGCCCCACAGTATATTTGCACTCAGGTCTTGAACTATTATTACATACATGATTTTTATAACTTAGCAAAAACTAAAATGTCAACTTTGTTATATATTACAACTTTGAGTTAAATGTTTAATTTTATTTTATTATTATAAATATATATTTACTAATATTGCACAAGTATTAAAAAACATTAAATGAAACTTAAATAAAAACTTTATTAAAAATATTAAATGGCGTTATTCTTTGCTATTATTATAAGACTTAGGTTAATATCATGATGTAATTATGTAATTAACAAGGTGGTAGTGAATTTTTCACCACACACTCAATTTTGCTGAATCTGTCAAAAAATTGTGACATAAAGAGAAGACCTGTTGGTAAGTGTCAAATCATTAGTTGTTGTGCTAACTTGCTTGTGGTAGTTCTAGCTAATAAGTAATTATAGTAGTCGGATTTTCATAAAAATCATTGAAAAAACTGTGAAAAACTAGAACCGAACACACTGTAATTGGCTGCAAGAATGGATGATCTGGCCACGTAGTTCCATAATACCAAAAGCAGCAATAAGCTGATCCTATTAAAATCTTCGAGGAAATCTACGAATGCTGTATCACTATCCGTACGAGGTAGTACATAATACTTTAAGAATCCTTATCTTGAGCTGCCAGCTCTTGAGAAGTGGTTTAATAAATTTGAGGTTAAGTTTAAAATTTGTTGGTTTTTTATTGGCTAATAACTTTGCTTTATTTACAACGCGAGCCAGCGCAGTCCGTCACGCACAGCGTATCAGCAATTTTTATTCTTATCCATGTTTTTTGCACGTTTATAATCAATCAAATTATACTTTCGCAATAAGCAGAAATTTCACAAACTATGTTTTGCTTAAAATATGCAATCAGCTGTTTTTGACAGATCGAGAGTTCATTTCTGTGAGAGAGGTTGAAAATTCACTACCACCTTGTTAATTACACCATGGGTTAATATCATATCAAGTGGGAATTTGAGCGTAAATCAAGTCAAATCAAATCAAAAATACTTGGGACAAGCGCATATTGAGATTAATTTAATATCTTTAATTCTTAAATCAATCTTATTTATGGATACTTTTAAGTACAAATTCAAGCTTACATCAAGTAATAATTCTTCGATAAACCGCTTTTAGAGATCAATTTAATTTCACTCATTCTTAATACGATCTTATTCTAGGAGCACACCAAGTACGGATTCGAGCTTAAATTAAGGTCAAAATTCTTAGAATAAGTAATTTCTGAGATCATTTTGATCTCGGTCATCTTAAAATCATTCCTTGTTTCCGATTGAATCAAGTATTAATTCAACTTAAATTAATCCAAGCGTTCTGCATACAAGTCCGTTTTGCACTCAATCAGATCCCATCATCGCTTTAAATCAATCCTCATTTTCTTGAAATAAAACTCATTTCAGCTCAAAATCAAGCCCAAACAAGCATAACGGGAGCTATAATTAAGAATTTAGCGCTTGAAGGTCCCGATCTTGAATCAAGCATTTTGTACTTGATTTAAGAAAATCCGTACTTACCGTACTTTTGACACCGCTACGGATTGATTTAAGTACGGAATATTTGAATAATTTTTTGAGTGTACGCTGTACGATAATACATATTAGTAAATGCTTTGCTATTGTATAAGCATGCGGAACAGTCAAGCAGTAATCATAAAAACATAATATTTGTCAATTTTCGTTTGTAAGTGGTAGAAAGGCTTTACAAAGTAAGAAAACTATCCACAAAAAGTGAAAGACCTTCCGAATTATCAAAAAACCTTGCAAAAATGACGAAGCATTTGAGAAGTTTCCCACTATCTCAAACATAAGTTCGGTTGGACAATTTTGATATCTGGCCACAATGGGACAACAAGCGTTTAACATGTAAATTACCAGGGTGCAATGGATGCACTAATGTTAGCTGCTCAATAATTTAGACAAGACTATATTTTAATATCAAAATAGAAATTGTTTGAAAAAATTTCGTAATGAATAATGTTGTAAACCATGTTGTAAACCATTGCACATATGAAATGTTGCGTAACTTTGCTTCTATTCATTGCAGAGCATCCAAATTTCGTTTATACATTCTCTAAACCTCTCCAATTACAAATAAAGACATACGGGCATGTTCTGAAATCCGATTCACGTCGGAATCGGATTTACTTCCGATGACATTTGAATGAAAGGTGTTCTGCAATCCGATTCCAATCTTCGAATCCAATATTTGTTTTTTTGACGGATTGTAGGTGTTCTGTAATCCGATTTATTGGAATTAAACTGAAATCCAATCCGATCAAATTTTTGTTGACAGATTGTAAATGTTTCAATGATTTTTCATTAAAAAAGCAGTGAAAGTGTTCATTTCCTGAAATGCTGCAATGTTTTAGTTTTGGCATTTACTTGGCAATACTTTTTTAATGTTACTTTTTTTTTTATTTGGCGGCTTTTTAACCATCTTTAAAAATGTAAGTATTTTTATATATGATAAAAATATATAATACATTTTATTCAAATATGTTGCGAATACAAAATTATTTTTGTATCTATTTTTGATTACCCTTTCAAGAAATAATGCAGCAATCACTATAATACTCATATTTATAAAATTTTAATTTTACTTCAATTGAACCTTTTTATTTTTCTTATGAGCAAGTGTCAGATTTGCTGTCATTTAGTTGATGCGTTCCATGGTACACGTATACAAAGTAGCATTGACAGTTGATTGGGAAAACATCTCCTGTCAAAAAATATACTCAAAAGGAGAGCGTTCACAATCGGCCATTGAAAACACAAGCAATGTTGAAAACGTAGAAGTGAAAAAAAACAACATCTTCGGCAGCTGCTGATGCATTCGCACAAACAGTTGTTTTTGACAGGAGATGTTTTCTTGTAGAAGAGAAAATAAGAATTGTCAATGCTACCTTGTATTATTATACCATGATGCGTTCAGAAAGCAGCATGTACGAATCCGATTACATTAATTGCTTTCCGGTCGGAATGTGGAACACCTTTTTAAATCGAAATCGTAAATGAAATCCGATTCCGATCCAATTCCGAGGTGGATTTCAGAACATGTCTGATAAAACACTTTTATACACAGGGAGAAAAAAATCATGTAACGAAGGGTTAATTCTTGCATGAGCTGTATTTAAGAGACACGTAAGAAAAGATCCTTACGTAAAATTTTCCGCGTAGTCGAAGGACAAAAGCCAACAAGTTGAGAACGGCGACGAATCGACATTTGGCGTCTTCCTCAAAACTTCGCGTTACAGCAGCAATATTATCCTCGGTACGCATATTTCTTTGGCTTGTTCATGGTTTTGAATCTAGAAGAGTAAAATAAGTGCGAAAACGATCAATAACTGCATGAATTGCATGCTCACTAGGCCGATTATGTTGACCGTAAATGAACGAAGTGCTCTATGAACTTCGCGAACAGATTAATTTTTTCAAAGTAAATTTCCACAAGCGTTGTTCTGGCGTTAAACGATTCATGATCGGGTGGGGGCACCACTACATTTAAAGCTTCTGTGTTTGTCTTTTGTCTTTGATTTGTTGCTGTGTTTTGTATTGCTTCATAAGCCTTTGCTCTCAATTCTTGCGCTCAACGCTCCCAGATCGCTCTCTGCCCATAACTGTTCATGATAATTTGACATTCTCAACTGTAAAACCATAGACAACAACCATCGAAACTTCTCATGCAACTAAAAAAACACCAATTATTTGACACGAAATTATTCTTTGAGCTTAACTATTCTATAAAAAGAATAAAAACAACTTTTGAAAAAAAAATTAATTTCTTTAAAAAATTACGGGGGGTTTTTCATCTTGTTTTTTGATGACATAAACAGTTCATAAAATTTTCCGTAAAAATGAAAACACTTTTGCTATTAAACGCTATGTCATGTTAAAGGTAATCAAAAATGAAATTTTGAGTTTTTATTATTTTAACACTAAAAACAGGTTTTGTGCCATTTTTTGAGTAAAAATTGAATATTTTGCATTTTTTTTTAAAAAAGATTGAACGGTACCCTTCAAACGGTTTTTATTAAGTGTTTGAATGAACAAAAAAAAAAATGGCGAATCGACTCGTTTTGGTTCTCCTCAATACTACACTCTACAGCACGAATTTTCAATCAGCCAAACAGCTAAACAAGCAAACTGAATATTTTTTTAATAGCAGGTCATATAATGGTTATGATGTGTCCGAAGACCATATCCATTACCGTTTTTTTTACACGCCCGTCGTATGGAAGACGAAACGTCCTGTTCTTTAACCACATTCATATTTCTAACGGTGATAATTTAATTAATCTAATGTGCTTAACAAGATTTTCTTTTTATTTTCCCTACAAGTAATCAATCTCTAGTGATTCCTTGGGCATAACTCTTTCGGTCTTTAATGATTATATACCCGATATATGTAAAAACCAAAAAAAAAAAAAACAAAAAAATAGAAATCAAATTAATTCTTTGTTGAAATAAACATTTTTTTAACACATATATTGTGTAAAAGAAAAGATAAAGAATTTGAATTGGCAAAAGTGCCGGTGCCAACGATCCTGACGCCATGCATTCGGGTTGTTCGGCATGTGGCGCTGTCATCTTTTACAACGTGGATGGGAAATTCACGAAAGCGCGAAGTTTGTTTTGATGATGCGATGAATTAAGTTCTTGAGTCGCCGTTACATTTTGCGCATCTGCTTGACGTCGCCATTAAGATTTGTTGGTCGCCAAAAGGGGACGCAATGTCGTCAGTACGACTGAGTTGGGCTATAAAAAATCTCCCCTTTTAGAAATTGTATTTGATAAATAATTATAATTATTGCATAAATACGCACACATATTCATAGAAGTATGTATGTATGCATGTTAATAGAACATATAACAGCTCAGAGACTGAATACTCCATAAGCGATGGATGAATTTTCGAAGAAGTATTTTTTTTTATTTTAAAAGTTTATCTTTTTTTAACTCTTAAACAAAAATGTAGAAGATTATTGAACAATATTCTTGTTTTCACATCAAAGGCTATCCATAAAATAAAGAGTGATCAAATAACAATGGGAAAAGAAATGTAATGTCAGGTTAGGAGTTTTTATTGCCTTGGGGCAATTAGATTGCAGCAAGGTACTGTCCAGCAACGAGGAGTGGTTTGGATCATTATCCTGATAAAACTTAAAGTTCTCAGAAATACCCAACATGCATGCATCAATAAAATGGAGTTTGTCCGTTCTCGAGGATGCCATTCATTCCTAAACCATTACGGTGTCTCCTTAGTGCTTTTGCATCGTTTTATTTTTTTTTTTTTTTAATTTTTATTTGTTGAACTTCTGATAACGTTTGCTCCGCACATAACGCCTGTCATCAGATCCAAAAAATGAAATTTGTCTCATCTGTGAAAAGAACCTTTGAATTAACAATAAAATTTTAACAAATACTCTAAATTAAACAAAATATGCAACTTATGTACATGTCTCCAAAATGATAAATTTTTTAATTTGTATTCGCGACCAAAATCAAGGCGATCCTTTTATTTTTCACACTTAAGCTTTTTACGGGCTACTCGTCTATTTAAATTGCTTTTCCACAAAACCCTTCTTGCGATTTCAGCACAGACATTAAGCTAGACATTCTCCTTTCAAGTTTTGGAGAGAAAAAAATTGGTACTTCCCAATTTCTCTTACGTAGCACTATGGAGTATTTCTTCAATTTAGCTGGACAATATTCAATTTTGTCAAACACTGATTTAAAAAAATATATTTATTTTTAGTTTATTGAATAGTGTAAGAATAACGGACAATGGGTATTTTTGACCTTGCCTTTTTTTGCTCTCTGAACTTTGTAATTTTTAGTTTAACTTTTCTTTGGGTTGCTAGCTGTTTAGAGGAGTGCATACTTAAAAATTCATATTTTTTCCCCCAATTTTTCTAAGAAGTTAATATAAATGGATTGTACTGAAGTAGGTATGTAAAAGTGGTTTGTATGGTATTGTATTTATTTACCATTAGTAATTGTATTTTAAAAATGGGTGTTTTTTGAGGATTTGTTTTTAAAAAATTTTGGATATCCAAAGGGTTTTGTTATATGCGGCTGTCCGAAGCTGTACATTTTTCTTCATAAACTTAACACTACAGGTGTTTACATCTTAAAAAATATAAAATCGTTGTCCGCTTCATTCCGAAAAGTTCTGATTTTTTTTAAAAACCGTTTAAACCTAAAAAACTGGTAAAACCTTCATAAATCCTCAAGTTTTCATGATATCGCCATCAAACTTGGTACATACGTTTATCTCTTCTATTTTAATGTCAGGTTTAAAAATGAAAAAAATCGGATAAGAACTGCGCCTACCTCCCATATAAAGTGACGTCATCAACATGGTAAAACATTTATAAATCCCATAGTTTTTAAGATATCGACTTGAAACTTGACATTTATAAGCATACATTTTTTTCTTTAAAATCAATGTTAAAAACTATCAAAATCTGACAAAAAACGCTCTTACCTCCCATATAAATGACGCGATCCGATTTGTGATTCTATTCCATGGTGTAATAATAATAAGGTGTTAGTTAATTTGACAGTTCTCTCTCAATATGATACATTTTTTCGCCCCGCTCCTGTCAAAAACAGCTGATGGTGAATTGGAATGAAAATAAAGCATCTAACGTGCAGTCGGTCGAAGCTCAATGCTATGTCCACTTCTTTTGATGGCTATTATCAGTTGAGGTATTGAACATTCTTTGATGGCATTTGATATTTTCTTGAAGCAGTCGATGTGAATGCAAAACAATTTGCATGCTGGCCAAGGCTTCATGTCGGTGGCACCTTCCAGCGCACGTTTTTGATAAAATGGCAAAACCATTCAACGGCGAACTTGCCCAATGGGCGAAGACAACTGCAATAACTTCTTGTAAACACAACACGGCACAATTAATTCAATTAAATATTTATTTAAACTTTATTCGCACAATAACCTACAAAAACTATAAAACAACATCATCTAGCAACTCAAACAAATAATAGAATTTGACAACTATCAACGGCTCCTCTCTTTCGATCTCAATATTTTGACAGAAAGAAAGCTATTCTTGGTGTTGTCAAAAATTCACTAACACCTTATTATTATTACACCATGATTCTATTCTTCTATTTCTATTCGATTCTATTCTATTTCTAAATCGACTTTGATTTAATTTGTATATTCAATCACTTTTTCCACTTTTTTTTTAAGGAAATTTTAACAGGACTTATAATTTTAAATAAAAAAATATAGGCCCACACAGTATTTTTTTGACAAAAATTACTTTAAACTCAAAAATTGTAAATTTTTTCCAAAATTTTCTGATTTGACCACAAAAAAATTATATTTTTCACTAAAATTTATACTAGTAATGTATATCGTAGGAAAGTCCATGAAAATATCTTTCTACAATGTCTTTGAAGAGTGTTCTTCATCAAAAACTTTCGTTGCTAGAGCATTTTTAATGAAACAACCTCATATAACCTACAAATTAACCCATAGCTGCCCAGGGAGTCAATATAGACCCCCACTTACATACATTTTTTGCTTGTTTTTGCATTCCCTATAGTTTAAAATCATAAAATAATTTTGTCCAACTAAATTGTTCTGGATACTCCACTGTGCGTAGATTACTACATATATTTCGGGAATAAATATAAAGACCGAATTTTTTTCCTTCTTTTTTAAATATTCTCCTTTATAATTATTAAATTTTTGCATGCGTTCGAACCATTTGTCATAACATATATTCCATTCCGCTTGAGAGACCTCCAAAACATAGTTTTTGAACACATCAACGGCATCTTCTTGCGTCAAAAATCGTTGTCCACGCAGTTTGTCCTTAATATGCGGGAACAAAAATAAGTCAAATGGTGGATGACCCAGTGCTCAAAATGAGTGCCAAAAACGCCTTAATCTCGCATTGTCTTGATGAAAACTAGTTCATCGGCAAGCGCTTATTTTCCTTATTTCATTGAATATTTATTTTTCTACGTGTCTCAAGTGGTACCATCAATTGAAAAATTTTTGTCTTTTTTTTTCAAAAAGAAAAAAAAATCGGTCTTTATATTTATTCCCAAAATGAATGCAATAACTGTAGTAACCTGGTTTAATAAATTGTTCATTTCTTGAGCTCAACTTTTTCTCAGCTCCTTTCCTTGCTTATTTTCTATTCTTAAGTTTTATTTATATCTTATTGAACATTAGAATTAATATTAGTAATTATCTCTTGTCTCAACTGGGATTTAAACCTCGGACCTCGCGGTTGGTAAAATTGGCATCGAACGATCCAAGCACGTGAATGCGCTCGGTCATGGCCGTCACTGTGAGTTGTAATAATAACAGTAAACTCTGAATACTTGCGAAAATTTTGCAAAGTTCATTATGGTCATTCGAATTTTTTTGCCAAAGGGCAACAAAAAAGCAAAAGGATTTTCATCGGAAAGCGCTATCATAGATCTATCATAATATCGTCGTTACAAATGTGAAGTTGCGAATCTGAAAATCATTACTTTTCAGGAGAGCGAAAATCACCTTTTTTACTTAGCATCAATTTGGCGCGGCCATCATTATTGTTCTTGTGACTATATTTACATAGTTTAACATTTCCTTATACGTGTTGTTCATGGTTTTAACATTTAAGTCAATATTTCTAGCTGATAAATCATAGGATAGGAGGGATTTTTGAGTTCATAGGAGGGATTTTTTTTTTCAATTATAAACTGACGAATATGCAACATTCGATACTTTGCTGTGTTCATCTTCATCTTACATTTTTTAATATAAAGTTGTTTGTGAAACTATGGGACTGTCTGTAACGGTCCGGTAACAACTGTCTGTTTCTTACGACGTGTCTAGTTAAAAACTCACGTTGTGCCTCCAGAATTATCAATGAATGAACTTTGTCATAGAAAATTTTCCTCACATCTTCGGGAAATTTTGTTCACGACTGATGTTTGGAACCATCAAGGCAACGGGGATGTTTTATAAGTTTTGCTGAATTGAGCTTGCCCCTAACCGTTTAATATTCTTTCCCTCATAAACGATGTGATCTATTCAAATTCCTTTTCCAATTTAGAGGATTTGTCTTAGGCTTTTTTTTTTTTTGTAAACTTTGTCCAATCATTCTATTATCACTTAGAGTCAGAATGATCGGTATGGAAGCCAGTAAAAACTTGATTGCTTGAATCAGGTACATCATTGGGACCTTAAGCTAACAATTTATTTAAATCAATCTAAAAAATAAACTTTTCAAATTTTTTTAAATTTGCCTTCATATTCCTCCATAGTTAAAAATTTTTGAGAAAATTGATGCTCCGATTCCAACCGTTAACTTTACTACCACCTTTAGCTTTAACTTATCAGTCATATATTGTAGTTTACTTGAATCTCTCTTAGTAAGAAATATAGAAATGTAAGTGTTTCCGAGTCCACCAACTTCGTCCACCAACTTCGTCCACAAACTTCGTACTGATATGGTTTTGCAGATTTCAAAATATGTAATTCAAAAATGTAATTCACCAAAAAATATGTAATTCACTTCAAATTCTTCCCCTTACTTGCTTACTTATTTGGCGCTTACAGCCGTTGGTCGGTTTTGGCCTCGTACAAGAAATTGCGCCAGCCATTTCTGTTTTGCGCTTGCTGGAGCCAGTTGGAAACACCAAGCGTGGTCAGGTTATCCAACACCTGATCCTTCCAACGGAGATGTGGACGACCTCTTCTGCGTTGACCACCACCGGGCACCGTATCGAATATTTTTTTCGCTGGGTTGTCGTTTTCCATTCGCTCAACATGACCTAGCCAGCGGAGCCGCTCGATTTTAATGAGTCAAGTCAATGTCAGCGTACAGTCCATACAGCTCGTGGTTCCATCGAATTCGGTACTCGCCATTGACGCAGATTGGACCGAAGATTTTACGAAGGATCTTTCTCTCGAAGGCTCCCAAAGTCTTTTCATCAGAACAGCTCAACGTCCAGGTTTGTGCTGCATATAATAGGACGGGCATGATTAGTGACTTATAGAGCGTGAGTTTTGTTTGTCGAGAGAGGGCTCTGCTTCTCAATTGCCTACTCAGCCCAAAGTAACACCTGTTGGCAAGAGTTATCCTTCGTTTTATCTCAATACTGACATCGTTGAAAGAGTTTATGCTGGATCCCAGGTAAACGAAGTCCTTAACAACCTCGAAGAAGATGTTGTCAACAGTGACGTGGTTTCCAAGACGCTGGGACTGTTCATTTGCTGACACTAGGTATTTCGTCTTATCTGCGTTCACTGCAAGACACTGACTTCGCGCGTATTATGGTCAATGATATCGATATCATCACAATTCTTCCCCTAATAAAAAGTAATTGAGGTTTTCGATATAAAAGTATCAGGTTCAAGAATTCGTTATTGGATTAATTTTAAAAAGGGTCATTCAAATTATATTTTTAATATTTTAAAATACGAGAGGAAGATTGTGTTAATTTTAAACGTTCCTAAAAATTCTAAATTTTTTAATTAAATTTATCAATATATCTGGATATCAATAAAATTTATGAATAAAACATTTTTATTTAGTGTGAGTTGCATATAAGATTTAATTTATTTTATTTTATGCATGTATTAAATAATGAATTTATTACTTATCTTGTTTTATATGTATAGATGTTATGCTATGTTATTATTTAAGTTGTAATAAAAAACGTACTATCTGTATTGTGATGAGTTCAATTGTTTTTTTTTTTATATTTTTTTTTTCTAATTTTTTTTAAAAACCGTTACGTTATAACTATTTTATGTTGAACATTAAAAATTAAATGTTGCAGCATTAGATTGAATTTAAACTGAATATCAAGACAGATTTATAAGATATGCTAATTATTTAAATCATTTGCTGGTGTTTTAAAAGTGTCGGGATATTTTAAACTAATTATTACATGTTTTCTAGTTTCTAAAACTTTGTCAAATTTTTTAAAATTTGCAATTACAGTATGATTTTAGTTCAAAAAATTCATACTTATTGTTTATGAATTCTGGTAGAATATATGAGTCAAAATAAAAATAAGATTTCGCAAGTTTATATAATATATACATATGTATTATACACATGTAAGAGTGACATAGATAGAAACAAAATTAAAGCAATAAATAATTTTAAACTCAAAGTTAATATAAAATTTATTATGCACAAATATATATTTTGTATAGTCAGTGATGCCGAAAACACAGTCAAGAAGACATTATTGAAAACGCAAGAGCTGTTTTATAAAAGTGAGTTCGAAAATCAAGTTTGAACATATTCGAATTTAAGACGAAGAGCATTAAAAAAAATGTATTTTGAAAGGAAATACAAATACCGAAAGAAAATTATTTCTCAGCTTGATAAAGTTTTAATAAATTTATATGTATGCATGATTATATGTTATGCGGTCATATATTCAAATTAATATATTTATATGCCGTACTTGTATATTGGTGTTTGTGAAGCAGTTTTGCCACTTTTTTGATGCTGCTGGATTTTTAAACAAATATTCATCCATAAAAGAGCATCATTAAGAATGATATTTATATATTTTTTTTTTTTTGGTTTTCACAACATATCTTTTAAAATAATTTTATCAGTAGAGGATCTCAAAAATTTATGCAAATTTTTTTACTCATGCATTACTTTAAAATAAGCTACATCAACAGTTTTTCGTTACATCAACATAAATCAACACTAAATCTTAGAGAGTTGTTTTTAAATAAATCAGCCAAGCGCATTCTAAATATTTTTAATTTAAACTGTCAGTTTATTTATTTTTCATTAATTTTTTTAACACATATTTTTTATATATATATATATATTTTTTTTTTTTTATTTTTTGCAACACACTTTTTTAATTAAATATAGCACTACAAAAACCCAATAATTTAGAGCGTGGAAAAGCAAACAAAAAAAAAACTGACATAAAATGTATCACTTATTGTTAAGTTAAGCGTGTGTTTTATTTTTCAAAGCGTGAAAAATTGTAAAAAAATAATAATTAAATGTTATAACACGAAGTTGGGGTTAGCCCATTATAGCGGAATATTGTGACAATGAGTAGAAGTTTTTAGAAAATAGAATTTATAGCTTTAATTTGATAGAGACAACAAAAATTCTTGATCAGCATCACAATAAAACCTCTAGAAATAATAGAGCTGTACCTTATTTTCTTGTTTTACCGTGTAATAATTTATTTTGAGTGCATGAATTTGTTAAAAAAAGTGATTTCTTTTATATAAACTTTAAAAACGTTTTATTCTACATTTAGGCCGAAACCAAGTCAATAAAGAGAAGCATTTTTTAACATTACCAATACTAAAAACAAGTTGATTTAAAAATTGTTCAAGATATATATACTACATTTTGCCCTATAAGCATTTTTTTTTTTTTTTTTTTTGATAAAAAACCAAAAACTAATCAAAATTAATAGTGAAAGATTTTGTTTACAGCAGGTTTTATTTTATTTTTTTTTTTCTTTGTTTTTCAAGTTATATACTATTTTCGCGTTATATGTATATTTAAGTTAAAATTTAGTGTTTGTTTTTTTTTATTGCTGCTCAAATTTTTCGTTTGTATTTTTTTTTTAATAAAAAGTTCTTCCTATACGCTATGGTTTTGCTTTTTAAAAATATATATATACAAAACACCAGATAATATTCAAAATAAAAAAAAAAAAAAAACGAAACTTCACAACTAATGTTCAGTTATATAATTAAGAAAAATATTCATCAGTAAACAAAATGTTATAAAATAGCGATTCTTTACTGGAACGCACACCTTATAAAATATATATAAGAATTTCCAGGGAGGTTTAATGCATCAAAATATTAGTTATATATGTTTTAGTTATATTTTGACTTTATATTGTTTTTGAACTGTTGCTCTTTTTTAAGTTGGAAAAGAAAAAACAAAAAAAAATATCCCATCAATTCAAAATAAACTAAATGAAAATGGGTTTCATTACTATTACACAAAATTATTTTTTTTTATCTTTTTGTATGTTTTCGTTTCGACCATACTCCATACTTGCCAATATTTAAAACGCTTTAGTTAATCTGTTGCTTTGCTTCGGTTATGAGAGCAAGCAGCGAATCCAATTTTAGCTCCTTGAATCGCGCAAAGTGATTCATCATGGGTTGTATGGAGTCCGACTCGATAGCTGCACATATTGTATGATTTTGTATAGTGCGATTAAGTGATGTTGCAACCTGATCCAAGAATTTTCGCCAGCTGTCTTTATGTGCCGCATTTAGCGTTGCATCGTCACCGATAACATATAACATCTCGGCTTGTAAAATTAAGCAAACAACTGCTGATATACCAAACTGTAAGAAAGAAATTTCAATTAAAGATTTGAATTTTGCAAATACAAGTAAATTTCGGTTACTTTGCTACAAAACACGCCATTCGACTTTTTATCGTTTAACGGTATCGAAGTGGCAAGTTTAACTGTCGTTTCAAAGTTAGCTGTTTGCAACTGCTTCTTGAGTTCTGGATACAAAGCGTAGAGAATACCATCAACATCCTCACGATCCTTTTTAACAACATTCTGCAAGGAGGAAAAAACGCCAATCCAGACATTCCAACGTATGTCATTGTTGTAAAGGCAGGGCAAGATGCGACGCAAAAGTGCCTGGAAAAAAAATTGTATATAAAAAAAAAATCGTAATAGTCTCCAGACTCTTGTAGTCCACCAGACTAAAGTAGTTTTATCAATTTATGGGATTATTTTTTTTTTGTGTGTGCAAAAAAAGGTAACAATTTCAGTAAAAAAAAAAAAAAACAAAAACAAATCTTGGATTGAGGTTAAGTGAGAGCAATTTTCTTTTCATTCCTTCGTTATTCATTACAAACTGGAAATAAGTGAGTTCAGCTCTCACTAAGGATATCTGCTTTATAGTTTTAGTTTTCAACTAAAATCATTCGGAATTCAAAGTACATTTGAAATTCCTTCACTAGTTATTAAGGTACTAGTACAATGTATGGTTGTAATCGGCCTTCTTAAGTTTTTTAATATTGTTGCTTGGTTGAGCTACGGCCGTAGCAATAAAACAAAACGGTACTAGTACAATTTAGAAAAAAGAATACATTTATTCTTTTAGATATTTATGATCTATAATATATCAGGAAAACCTATCTGAAATTTTATTAAAAAATGTTCAATAAAGTGGTTTTTTTTTGTTTTTAAAAAGTATGCAATATAAAACCATATTATTTTTTAAAATATTTTTAATAATAAATAAATTCGAGGCCTTAATCAATTATTTGAAGAAAATCAAGTTATTTATAATTAAGTTAATCGGAGCTGTCATAGAATCCAATAGCTGTCGGAATTGGTTTTAAAAACGACAAAAAATTTACTTTTGTGTCATGAATTCCGACATTATTGGTTTTATGTTCGAATCGGAATTAATTTCGGTTTTAGGTGTCACAGAAACCAATATTATCGATTTTCTTATCGGAATCAAACCAAGCATCTAACCGTTGACAGATTTAATTTGCGCGAGTTTTTTTTCTCTTGCTAGTTGATATTTCGTTGCAATGTAAGTAAATTCTTGTTCTTTTATTAAAATAAATAAATAAATCTACAAAAAAAAAAAAATATATTTATAGCTATATTTATAGATCTAGATAATTGCACAGTAAAAGAAAAATATGCTTACGCCGACGCAGGCAGCTCAAGTGGATTGCTGCAATCTATCAAAACTCTTCTTTTCACCTTTTCTGAGCTCATTTCTTCTATTTATTAATAAAGAGGCTACAACAGCTGAAGCCATTTTATGCTTATTTATTGCTTCTTATATAACATAAACAGAAAAAACACTTAAATTTAATAAAATTGTGAACTAATGAAATTAATAAAATTTCCACATACACAGACAAAATGTGAGAAACAGCTGATTCGAACATCGGTTTTGTTCGAAAAGATCTAAACCAAGACGATTTTGTGACACCAAATGAAATCAGAATTGGTTTGCAATTCCGACAAAAAGCAAAACCGTCTTGGTTTCTATGACAGCCCCAAATGTTTAAAAAGTTTAACATGTTTTTCCAAAACAAAAAAAAAAAACAAAAAAAAGTAACAAAGATTATTTTAAATAGTATTTTGCTCATGTAACTGTAGTGTATATAAATATATAAAATACTTTAATTTATTTTCCTTTATATTTAAGTTTTTGAATTTTAAAAATGTTATTAAAAAAAATTTTGTATTTCAAAAATTTTCATTTCAAAAAGTGAGTAATAAAAAATATTTCAAACAAAATAATTTAAATAAAATTTTTAATAAAGAAATAAAAAATATAAGTTGTTTAAAAATTTATTTGTCCATTAAAGTAACACTTTTTTTTAGTAAATATTTTTTGTAAAAAGCAAATCTACTTATATAATATAATTTGACCAAATTATTTTTTATATAATTTTATTTGTTTTTGAAATGATATTATTTAAAACATAAAGGAATTATAATTCAAAGTCCAAATAAAAATTATAAAGCTTAAATAAATATAATTCTTAGTTTTCATTAAGATCAAAGAAATAACCTTATTGCTTGCAAAAACATTATTGGCACTACATTTAAAATTTTTAATCCTTCTTATATTATTTCTCTTTTACCTTTTTTGTTTTTTTTTTTTTATTTTTTCATTGGTATTGCTTCGCCTGCCTCAATTTTTTTCCGAAGTAGTTTTGGAATTTTCTCGATACTCAAAAAGTATCAAATATTGAAAAGTATCGAGTTTTATGCACCACTAGAGTTTAGTAATTTTTTTCTATTGTTTATAAAAAAATCAACGAATACAAAAAAATTGTTAAAAGAAATGTAAAATAGGAAAGGTAAAGAAATTTTAAAAAATCTTTGATCAACAATTCGGGGATATTTGGGGCTTTTGAAAGATTTTATGTTTGGTAATTTTGTTTTTGGGGATTTTGTGTTTGGGTATTTTAATTTTATGGATTCTGTTTTTGGGGATTTTTTTAAGCTGGTGATTTTGTGTTTGGGGATTAAATTTCTGGGCATTTTGTGCCTCTTTCTTTTCATTTATCATTTTCAAAACATTATCTGCCCCTTTTCGTAAACAAGAAAGTTGTAAAGGTTTTAAAAAGTGAATTTTTGCGAAAAATATTAAATTTTGTATAGAAAGCTATTAAAAAATTTGGCAAAGTTCCTTAACAGCAGGAGGAACATACTTATGAACATGCTGGTTTGTTGCTTTATGGTCCCGTCATTTTTAATTAGTGATATGTAATTAATATTGTCAATAAAATTACAATCAATATGTATAAAAAAAAGTAAAAGAAAAGTATGTAATTACGTTTTTCTCTAACTGAAGTTTTTTTTAATACAAAGACTTAATTGCCGAAACCACTTATCGTGATAAATGTTGGTGCATTTTTTTCGTTTGACTGTTTTGTAAAACAATTCACTACATTTAGACCAAAAAATTTAAAAATTAATTTTAACGGGTAAAAATACAAAGAAAATGTCCCCATTTTTTAAAAAAAAAAAATTAGATTTTTTTGATTTTATCGTTTTCGTAACAAAATGAGGTGAATTGTTTCAGAAAAATATCTCTACTCTAACATACCGCAAGTTTTTCATATCGGACTTCTTTGTAAGATTAAGTGTGGGCCGTAAAGCGATGTTTATTTTTTAGAGTCTACTTCAATTCCCTCTTGCGGCTTATAAAGCGGACTAATACCTAATTAATTTTTTGTAGTGAGGATTCCCGTAAAAAAGTTATCAATTAAAGGTTACAATGGTAACTTAGCTAAAATATTTTCCCTAGGCAGAGGGTTTCAATTGAAATTTCGAATAAAATTAATTAGAGGTTCAAAAAAATTAAAAACTTAAATATCTACCTTGCCCTTCCGCACGTTCATCATTGCAACGACCTTATCGTGTGCCAGACCGGCAGTCAACTTCGCAATGAGCGCTTCTTTTGTTTCAATTTCATAGGCAAATCTATTTTTCATAGCTGGGTTAAGAGATGGTTGCGGATTATTGATTTCGGCCGCTCTCTCTTCGATAGTTTTGTTTGCATTCTCCAACTGTTCCAACGCTAAAATACGTTCATTTTCTTTACGCTTCTTCATGATAATAGTCGCTATAGCATTGGGATTATCCAGGTCCTCTAGTTTTAGAATGATGCGAAAAAGCGTTTCAATGTGCAGTAGAATGTGACGTGATTTCCGCTGAGTCGATGAAACTTCAGAAATGCCATTCTGAGCTACTGAGCCGCCCGCAACTGAAGATTTTGATGTACTTGACAACAAAGAACTTGCCCCGTCCGCATTGCTGTTGTTGGTGTCAGTAGCGTCATTGACAGCACTACCATCGCTGCTCATTATGTCGGCGTCAATAATTTTACGCGGTGCTGTTACGCTGCCATACTGTAGCTTGCCCAGCGAATTCTCGAATTTCAGTGGTGTAAATATATACGTTGGCTTGGCTGGCTGCTCTTGTCCATTGTTGCCAGTTGACTCTGAACTGCGGCGTTCGCGGTGTTGACCATTACTGCGTGTACCGTTCTTGTTGCCTAGCTGCACCAGTATGAGTTGGGCGTGTCCCCTTGGCTGCGTCAATGGATGATTCAACTGATTGTCCTTGTGTGTCTTGCTTTGACGCATGTCACCATTCAGATTAGCTTTACGCTCCGTGTACTCCGTGTAGTAGTAGTCATCGATGTAGGGCGTGTCCGTGTTAAGTTGCGATAGTTGAATGCCGATGAGCCAGTGTTTATCACGTGTACTCATAAGATTTGCATACTCGTCAAATTCTTCGGGCGGTAAGTTTCCGTAAGCACCGCTGCTACCATCGGGACGCTTATGATGCTGATATTGATGATGGTTTTGAAGCTTAATCATGCCGCTACGTTGTTGTTGTTGTTGGTGTTGATGATGCAACAAATGCATGTTGTTGAGTGGATTTGTTGAGACGGCAAGATGCTGTGACTGTTGCTGCCGAGCTGCATTTTGGAGTAGCGGATGATTTTGTTGAATCTCTTGCATGAGGCGCATGTTAAACATGTTGAACATTGAATTTGCTGATGGCACATTAGGAGGTGCATTAGGATGGGGTGGAAGGCGTGGCTGTTGTATGGTTGGTGGCACCAATGCAGCTGGATGAATGCCTGCCGCTGCAGCTGCTGCACGCATTGCATTAAAATTGGGATGCATAGCAAAGTTGTTGAGCGCTATCGGTAGGTGCGGATTCGGCAGTGAGCGCTGATGTGGATGTGGAAAATTGGGAGGCAAAGGATGTTGATTCAGCAGCGGATGTGGTGGTAATTGCGCGTGATTTTGTGCCTGCATATGAGGTCCTAATCCAGGTGGATAGATCGGTAACGCTGGAAATCCGGGTGGCAGACGATTTCCCGGAGCATTTGTTTGATGTTGTTGTTGTAGAAGATTTCCAAGTGGATGTTGTGCTAAATTGTTGGAAAAGTTGGTAGACGGTCTTGGCGTTGCGTGTAGCTGATTAAAACCTGGTGGACCTATATTTTCAGAAGAAATTAAACGAGTTAATAAGGTGTTAGGGTTAAATGAGACTTTCTATTCTGTGTTTTTCTATTCGAAAATTATAAACTGGCAAAGGAACTTTTTTATAAAGGGTGTTTCAAACACTGACTTTAAAGTTTAAAATCAAATGTGAGAGATTTCATAAAATATCTTTTACTAATCCTGCACGGCGTCACTCTGTGAAACAACTTTGTAAGAATGTCAGCATTTTAGATGTTTTTGATAAGTTAGTATTTTCTTATTAGTCTTAAATTATTATATGAGCAAAAATGTACTTTGTCCTAAGGTAATTTATATAGTATTTATATAGTATTCTATACGTATGTACTGTCTACAAGCGATAATTTGCTTACAAAGACATTTAACTAAAAATGCGTTCAGTTGCTACAAATATTTTATTTTACAAAATTTGAATTTGTTTCTGAATCAGATGGAAAAGGTTGAAACTTTTAAAAAGTTTGATAGAAATCAAATGCAACCTCTATGGCTTTTCTTTTTTAAAGTTTATTTTGATGATTGTTGTTGAACACCCTATATATCATGATACAATTATACAGGTAGCATTGACAAGTATAGATTTTCTCAGTAACAAGGCAACGACCATCTGTCAAAAACAGTTGTTCGTGCAACAAGAATTAAACGTATGTAAAAATAAAAAAAACACAGGTGCGTCACTGGACACACGAGAGAAGCGAAGCATTTTCGCAAATTCATAGATTTGATAATTTAATAGCGTTTTTTCGATTAAAATAATTTTTAAATTCAAAACTTTAAAATAACAAAGTATATATATCATATATATTAACCCTCTTCGGCCCTCCCTTAAAGCCCCCTGTTCAGTTGTAGGGAATAAATATACAAAAATCATTAATTTTGTTACAATTTAATCAACTTACAGGTTGTTTATTTTTAACGATATTTATAACGACCTTTAGTAGGAAGTAGAAACATCTTATAGACAATCCTTAGGGAATATTTCTTTTAGTTCGTTCGTTCTTTTAGTTCGTTCGTTCTTTTAGTTCGTTAGGTCTTTTAGTTCGCATGGACAAACCGAAGATTCAAACCATAGCTCGGTAAATTTAGTTATCTTTGCTCTAGTTCGTTTTATTTGCTACTTTTGTCAGTTAGCTAGCCAATACACAGTCCTAGAATAGCCAACACACAATCCTTTCTTAAAGTAATAGATTATAGTGATCTGCTGAAACATAGCTTTAGCTAATGTTTATCACTGAATCAACACAATCATAAAAGAAATGGTTTTAGCGTAATGGTTAGAGGAAAGTACCAACAAACGATATAATTGTGAGTTGTGGGTTCAATTTCTGCAGCGGGCAAGAAATTATTTTTAATTTAACATTTTCTGGTTCAATTGATGCAAGCAAAAAACAATATCAATTCTAAGAAAAAAGGTGTCGGAAAAAAGTGTCGTTTTTTCTGATTTCACTCTAGCAAATCGCAGAACGAGGCGTAAAAAGCTTCGCTTCAATAAATTCCGCAAAATATGTGCGTTAAATACACAATTATAATAATGAAAGTTGTGAAAAAATTATGTGTGATATGTGTTTAACGTTTTCCAGCCGTGGTGTTTTAATAATAATTGGAAACTTCTTTAATTTCGTCCATATGCATCTGCAGCTGCTGAGGTTGCTACATTTGAACGTTTTCAACATTTTTTCTTATGTTTGCACTTAATAACACAAAGTTCACAAGTTATCTTCGTTGTAGTAATAATAATTCACTATTGATTAAATAAAATAGGCAATATTTTGTAAGAAAATGTTTGGTTATTTGCAAGCGCTGAAACATAAACAATGGCGAAAACATAAGAAATAATTGAACGCTCTCTTTCTAGACATTTTTTTTTGACAGATGGTCGTTGCCCAAGCAACTGTCAATACTACCTTATATTATTATACCATGCCTATATATGACCTTAATTTGAGTAAGTCAATTTCAGTTGAGCTCACCTTTCGGCGCTGGCTGTTGTTTATTTGTTTGCTGTAGTTGTTGTTGTTGTTGTTTTTGTTGCTGTTGTTGATGCTGCTGTTGCTGCTGTTGTTGTTGTTGTTGTTGCTGAATAGGAGTTGGTGATTTTTGAGTTTGTTTTATTAAATTCTTGAAAACCTGTTGTTCCTGCAGAGTACTATGTTGGTGCTGTTGTTGTTGTTGGTGCTGTTGTTGTTGTTGGTGTTGTTTTTGCATTGCTTGTTGAATTATTATATTTCGTTCTATATCTTCTAATGTCGAGATTTTTGGACCCTTTTTGGCCGATTGTTGCTCTTCCATATCGCCTAGAAATGGCGGCATTTCTTTGGAGAACCGATTATGTTGGTGGTACAGTGCCTGTTGTTGATATTCACGCTGTTGTTGAAACGGACTTGGATAAAGCACCGAATGGCCTTTATCTGGTTCCGAAGATTTGTTGTTATTATTATGTGTCGTCAGTGGTATTGTTGCCCAAACACTAGGATCCAAGCTTAAACCGCTGTTACCCATTATGCTGTCGCTTTCATCGAATTTTATATCAACATCATCTAGCTTCATGCCCGATAGATTCAATTCCAAGTCCGAATCAAGTTCGTTTTTATTCCGATGTGAATTTAAATACGCCAAAGGACCTGCACTTGTCGATGCTGACGATAGCTGATGATTGACATCAAAGAGCCCCATGCCGCGGCTATTTTGTTTTCTTGACCGTCTACCAGAACCGCCACTAGCATGGTCCGTCGTGTCGCCGTTGTGATTATCCGTAAGGCGCACCAGGTTTTCGTGCACCTCCTCCCAATCACCATTTATAGCGGATCCAAAGGTCTCATCGTTTAAAGCGTCGTACTCCTCCTCTGAGGGTTCAGCGATGCGCCCTCCACCATCCTCGTCCAGCTGAAATTACATTAAAAAGCATTTAATTCAACAATAATCATGGTGCTTTTTTCAATTTCAATCTTGTTTTTAAGGAAAAAAATAAAAAGTGAAAACATCGCAATTGTTAGTTTCATGTCACAGATTATAGGTGGGCCATCCCAATCAAGCAACGTATTCACGCAAATGCAGGCCAAATGCATCAATTTCAATATCTATTTTAAATGGTATTCCAGACAATAACTGCTATGGTTTTCATTTTCCACAATTGTAGTGAAGATTTTTCTTACCGGTGCTGATGTATCAAATCCAAAAAACGAGTCTTCCATCGAATAAATTTGTTTATTTCACATGAAAATGTCATGACTTGTCACACATTCACATATGTTGAAATCATGGCCGCCGTAACGACGTTCGCTGAAACGATGCCTGACGAACGAACGACGAGCAGAAAAGTCAACCAAAATAATGGGATATTAAATTAAACACAGCTCTTGGTCAAATAGCTGTGCTGTAAAGTGTAAATATATAAAAATCAAATTGGCCATTTTTAACCGAGCTTCTTATGACGAAATTGTGCTATGGGTGTAATTAAATGTTTGTACACAAATAATCGAGAACTCGACCTACTAGTTTTATACCGACTCGGAACGGCTAATTTGCATGTTCTTGAAACGCTTTACATGACATCGTGTACTCTTTGAGATTTCCCATTGTCTGCAAAGAGGTGGCTGCCAATCAGAAAAATGAATTTCAATTCTAAAAATGTTCTGTCAGCTAGGGTTTGCACCTGATCTCGAATCAGCATCGAATGGCCACAGATCTTTTTAATGCACTTGGACATTGCCACGATGTTTATTCCATATACATTTTTGAAATATAGTGGCTCCATCGTAAAATCGGACAAGAGCTTGTCTGATATTAATGTGTTCTATCGTTTGTATGTCACTCATTTGTAACTTTGGTTCGAAGGTGCATGGTATAATTTTATAACAAAAATTTTATATAATGTGGTTTCCTTTTACACTGGTCAAGAATTGCATTAAATTATCACAGTTTGTGGTCAAAGTGTAGTAATTTGTGAAAAACAAAGCAGCACAAAACGTAGTCGTAAACTACAAATGGCGATACTACCATGCTTTGAAATCTTGTTGTTTTTAAAATAATCATTTAAATCTTCTAGATATTCCATACAAGTTCCAGATTTCAAAATCCCACAATTTCATTTAAATCTAATACAAAATCTGATTATTCTAGCTTATATGAAAATTGCCATATTGACAGCTGTGTGATTGTGATTTTAAAAATAAAAACTGAAAAATGATAAATAAGGCAAAAATAAGCATTAAACCTAGCTCAAAAGATGCGTAAATGCTGATGGCTAATGCAAAAACCCTCATAATTAGACATAAATGGTCGAAGCAATGAAGAAAATTAATTGTTATTAGTGTGAAGGAGTTTACAAAATTCAATAATTGTTCTCTCATGAGCTCCAGTGATGCAAACATGAAGCAAAATATGTGGACGCACTCTCAAAATTAATTTGAACAATTTAAGAAAAGTTTTTATTTTATAAAAAAGATATTGGAGAGAATCATGATGCAATCCTAAATATTATGTTGGAACTATTTATCGCTAAATTAAAAAAAATCGGTGGGACTTGCCACATCCCACGGCAATTAAAGGAAGAAAACATGAAATATTCTCAAACGAGAATAAAAAAGAATATAGACCCATTTTTTGCGATGTTTATAAGAAGTGAGGTTCTTCTCAGACAGACCATGAGGTATGAGGTATGGGCAGAGAGCGCTTTGGGAGCGTTGAGCGTAAGAATTGAGAGCAAGGACTTGCGTAGCAACACAAAACGCAACAACAAATCAGATACAAAAGACAAACACAGAAACAACACAGAAACAACACAGAAGCTATATTTAACAAGGTAGACTCGTGTCGGAAAGGTGGGTACAGCAACTGTCAAACACATGAAGAATATAAAAAAAGAAAAAAAAAACAGCGAATAGAAAACTGTGCTTTTATTCGTAAACAGCCGATTTTGACAGCTGCTGTACCCACCACAAGAGAGAATTTCATCACAAGATGCCGCAGTGCCAGAGCTGAATTAGCTCGCCCCAATCATATCTATCTAGAGCTTCAATGGAGCGTTTCCAAGTATGTATTGATCGGTTTTGTGACGTGTGGACAAGGCCTCCAAATTTGTAATGTTTTAAATTTTTGATCTTTGTCTTCCAAGTCAAAATCACCACTTATTAAATGTGCAAACCACTTCTAACATGCTTGCTCAGCTAGAGGATAGTCACTATTAACTAAACCTCTGCACGAGTGCGCTTGAAATGCGTTTCAAAGCACTCGTTTGTAGTGCAAGCTTTTGCTATGTTTTGCTCTCATCAATGAAATCAAGCCTAACACTACAAAGAGCACTCGTCGCTTGAGCAGAACAAGAACAAACTAAAACCAAAGCAATGTTAGGCACGATTCGAAAAAGAAGTGTGCACTGACTAGAAAGTTATGTTGTTATGTAAACAACAGCAGAACGCTTGGAGTTATGCTGTCTTTGAATAGCTTTGGAAGTAAATGCCGTATAACAATGAAACTCAATATGTATGGAGTTCTTACTTGGTGATATCCTTCTACTAGAAAGTAGAATATGGGAAGTAGGGTACTGGGATGGGGATTTGACAAATGGGTGTGGCTCCGATCCAAATAATTCAAGTATCCAAATCATTCAATGAAGTGTAGGAAAAACTTAAGCGTATTAAGACCGTTTAGAGTTCTGTAGATTTCGTGTTTAGCCGTTTTTGGGGGTAGCTGATTTCGAATCTGATTTCAGAATTTTAAAATTAAAGATGGTGGATAGGGTTACCACCTAAATTTTTTGTAGTTTAAAAAATTCGGTGCTGGGGTGAACACTAGGTAAACATTGGTCGCTGAATCCGAATCCGTTGTCAGATGTTCAAAAGTATGATATTTTAACAATAGGGTTGCCACCTAATAATATGTTGCTTTTTAAAGAGTTTTAAACATTATCTAACAGTTTTAGGGGGTAGCTGATTTCGAATCTGATGTCAGAATTTTAAAATTCAAGATGGCAGATAGGGTTGCCACCTAATTTTTTTTTATTTTTACGAATTCGATGCTGGGGCGAACACTAGGTAAAAATGGGTCGCTGAATCCGAATCCGTTGTCAGAATTTCAAAATTATGAAATTTTTAACCCTATAGGGTTGCCACCTAAAAATTTTGAAATTCTGACAACGGATTCGGATTCAGCGACCCATTTTTACCTAGTGCTCGCCCCAGATCGAATTCGTAAAAATAAAATAAAAAATTAGGTGGCAACCCTATCAGCCATCTTGAATTTTAAAATTCTGACATCAGATTCGAAATCAGCGACCCCCTAAAACTGTAGGATAGTGATTAAAACTTTTAAAAATGCATATTTTTAGGTGGAAACCCTATAGGGTTAAAAATTTCATAATTTTGAAAGTCTGACAACGGATTCGGAGTGTTTCCCCCAGCACCGAATTCGAAAAATAAAATAAAATTAGGTGGCAACCCTTTCAGCTATCTTTAATTTTAAAATTCTGACATCAGATTCGAAAACAGTGACCCCCCCTAAAACTGTTTTACAATGTTTAAAACTCGTAAAAAATACATTATAAGGTGGCAACCCTTTTGTTTAAAATTTTATAATTTTAAAATACTGACAACGATTTCGGATTCAGCGACCTAGTATGACCTAGTGTTCGCCCAAACATCGAATTCGTAAAAATAACATTTCTATTTGCCAATGGTAGAAATAATTACTTCGCCAAGGTTCTGTTGTGTTAGGTGTGATTAGTGCATTTTTCGCTGTTAGTAATTGTTCTGTTAAAGCATACCGAGAACATGGTTTGACTTGAAGCTGGCGAGTGCTCTGCAGTGTTCTTTTGTTATCATTAAATGACTTGGATACGCTCTGCTTTACTAACAGAGTTCTGTCAAGCTCTGAACTCTGCACTGTTGTGGAAAAAACGAGTGCATTTGTGCAGAGGTTTACTATTAACTTCCACTAAAATACGGCAATCTTCCACAATGATTTTTATAGTGTTACAGTATTGAAGTGAAAATCCCCAATCCCCAAAAAAATTTATATGATATATTCGATCAAGCAGAAAATGTTGTTAATTACGCTTCAATCAAATAGCATGCACTTAAACTGACGCCTAGTGACAACTGTTTTACGGATAACTTCGTCATCTCTTGAGATAAGCTACGAATTAATTCCAACACCCAATAGTTTCGTATTTTAATTAGAAAATTTTGACAGATTTCAAGCCGGCTTTTCGTTAGTTTTGACATTAGCTGCAGCCAGCTCTAGCCTGATTGTACCTCTATGATTACAAAAAATTTCCTAGGAAGTGTGAAATTGGGTTTTCACATTACATACCTACATTAATATCCCACTATATTTCTTCAATTCGTCTTGTTTTGTTATCACCGTTGACGTCTTCTATTTGACACAGCAGTGCAATGACGTTTGTTTAGAATACTTTGTGTTAATTTATTCCTGAGTGTTTTTGAAATTGTACTAATCTTCCAAGTTTCTTCGGTTAAACTAAACTGAGTTTGTTATTAACTTAAGTAGGAACGAGTGCTAAAGTAGGACGTGCGCGAAGCTGAATTCTTTTTTGCCGTCAGAAACATTCAACCGCATTGCTCTGCATTCAGTTGCTTTTGATCCCTAGTGCTGAAAGTGTCTCAACGAAGTGATCGAATACTAAATATAGCTACTTTAACTGACCCATTAAGAAAGTTTTAAAGTTCCGTTTAGTTAAAATAATATATATTGTTAAATATTTTGTGTTTAAAATTTTCACTTTAACATCTTGCAATTATCAAGCTACCATGACTCCAAAAGGTGACGAAAAAACGGGCACCTACTTAGGATTTGACTTAAGTACACAGAAGGTAAGCTTGATACACCTACGAAAAAAGTTTTTCTTGTGCATGTTATTTAACGAAACGATCATTCAATGACTCTATGGTGTGAATAAAGGCCTGACCAAAATAGACGAAACGAGACGATTGCAACTTGCCGAACGTTTGCAATCGTTATGTCCGTTTTGACATTTATCCCAAAATGAAACGAGTACCTCCAATCGTCTGAAATAAGAAGAAGACTGCTTTGCACAGCTGTTGTTGACGAGTTGAGACCATAGAAATGAGAGATAAGGAAGTGGTGTTCTGGAAGAAAAGTGCGGCATTTTTCTTACTGGTGTATGTTCGCACTAATACATTAACATTTACTTAGGGCCGTATTCGGTTGTAGCGTACAGCTAGGCGCAGTTTTTCTAATTGGAATTGTGTATAAAACAAGTTTCTTTTTAACATATTTGTGTAGTTAAAAAGTTAAGTCAATGATTTATTTTGTTGTGAAATTTTTCAATTATTGTATTTCCACACCACCCTTGGCATACAATTTGGTGGGTTACCGATTTTTTTGGGTGTTCGGTTCCTCTGTAGGCCTATTTTACCCTTAAACACAGAGAAATGTTAGTATGCAACATTAAAAGATATTAATTCACAAATATAATATATATATATATATATATATATATATATATATATGTATGTATATATTACATAATAATTATATCTTACAAAAATAATTTTTTGTTTTAAATTATATAAAAAATTTTATTCGCATGCAACTAAACCATTTATATCAATAATTAGTATCAACAATTTGCGGAAATCTGAAAATAAACAAGTACGTATAAATATTAATTTACCCCAGTGATTAACAAAAGGCGCCCTGAAAATACTGACACCATGAAAAATGAATGCGCCCTAGTAGTCGTGTTTGTACTTTGACATAAGCGCTGGAATAGAAATGGCGCAAAATTAGCTGGCACTAATTATTGCTTTTTCACTTATTTCTGATTAGAAATATATTAATTTCCAATTGAAATACACTTTAAAAGAACGAATATAATATAAATAACACTCTTTTATTTAAATAATTAAACCGATGTGAACAGAATTTTAATATACTTACTCGTGGAATGAAATCATTTTGTTTATCAATTTCTGACTGCTTCCACAACTGTGCACTATACAATTCATTATTATAAAGTTAGTTAAAAAAATAACTTTATTATTTCAGATACTTTCAGCAATGACAATTGCTTTTAAAAATTATTTTAAAAGAATTTCTCGAGTCAATTTTCTTTGTTTTGATTTTCTAGCGCAAATGTCAAAAACTTCGCTCAAAAAATGCCGCAGTACACATACAGTGTATGTGTGCATAACACCACTTCCTTATTTCTTATTTCTATGGTTGAGACGCTAAAAGTTCGGTTGTTACGGAACAAACCGTCTCGTCGCAATGTTTCGTTCAGTTTCGATCAGTTACGTATGTGCATTTTGGGTTTTATCATTGGCTTCCATTTGTTCGAACTTACTCGTTATGTCTCGTTCTGTCTATTTTGGTTAGGCCTTAAAGTGTGTTTCTTGTCATGGGAACGTTTTTGTATGGTTTGTATCGAAAGCTGGTGTGTGTTTCGAAATCAATATTAGTAGAAAAAACCATAGTGTGCTAGATGGTAGTTTTTAAATTTTCAATTGGGTCACTTTTAAGAGAGCATTTTCTTTGACTAGTTCGCGACTCGAGGGGTTAAATTAACTAAAGTCGACGCAATATTGGAATATCGCATGATATATTTGTAATAAGGTTATTATCTTGGGAGGTACTGCTTTTTTAGCGGAATTTTAAATTTTGAAATACTGAAAGTCGATTTATTCACTCAGTTAAAGTGAGAATTCATTTTATCTCAGATTTTTGACGTAGAATACGTCATTCTCGGAGGTAAGTAGGGTGGTTGATAGTGATCAGGTGTCGGTATTTATATAACTTTTTGAGCCTTTGGTGGGCCTAAAGTACTGATCGTACAATGTTGATGTTAGCACTTGTTGGTCTGCTTGATCCTCAATGCGACAAAAATTCATGTGAGAACTCTCTAACTTATATAAATTTTACACAGTTACATGAAATATAAAGCCAACATTTGATGTTTTTGTTTGCTTAAACTTCCTACCTATTTATCGACAGTTTCCGGTTTTATCGACAAAACCATAAAATTTGTATGGGAGCCCCCCAAAGGAGTGGTCGGAGGGAATAGGTGTCAAACGCAAAAATGTTCCTTTTGCAAAAGTGATGGGGTTCAGTCATATATATTAACCCTCTCCGGCACTCTCTTAAAGGTCATATGCTCAGGTGTATGGAATAAATAAACAAAAACCATAAAATTTGTATGGGAGCCCCTCTAAGGCGTGGTCGGAGGAAATAGGTGTTAAAGAAAAAATGTTCCTTTTGCAAAAATAATGGAGGTCGGTAATACCTATTAACCATCTCCGGCACTCTCTTAAAGGTCATATGCTCAGGTGTATGGCATAAATAAACAAAAACCATAAAATTTGTATAGGAGCCCCCCTAAGGAGTGGTCGGAGGGAATAGGTGTCAAAGGCAAAAATGTTCCTTTTGCAAAAATAAAGGGGGTCGGTGATACATATTAACCCTCTCCGGCACAAAAACCATAAAATTTGTATCGGAGCCCCTCTAAGGAGTGGTCGGAGAGAATAGGTGTCAAAGGCAAAAATGTTCCTTTTGCAAAAGTAATGGGGATCGGTCATACATGTTAACCTTCTCCGGCACTCTCTTAAAGGTCATATGCTCAGGTGTATGGAATAAATATACAAAAACCATAATATTTGTAAGGGAGCCCCCCTAAGGAGTGGTCGGAGGAAATAGGTGTCAAAGGCAAAAATGTTCCTTTTGCAAAAGTAATGGGGGTCGGTCATACATATTAACCCTTTCCGGCACTCTTTTAAAGGTCATATGCTCAGGTGTATGGAATAAATATTTTGCTAAATAGTTTTTAAAAAAGATGTCATCAAAAGAGAATTGAATAATTCTACGTCTTGTGTTACGACATAGTCGAAACTACTGTATCTTTTTTTAATTTTTAAAGCAATTAAATTTACATCCCCATGCGTACTGAGTAAGATAATAATAAATAAATAAATAACTGGCCATTTCAGCCCTTGAAAGGACTTTGACCTAGCTTCTTATGATCAATTGTGTTGTGCGTGTTATTAAGTTTGTACACAATTGACCGAGAAATGGACCTACAGGCTTAACGCCGACTCCGAACGGCGATGAACGAAATGTTCTTATTCTCAAGAAGCTTTACATGGCATTTTTATTACTCTCTGAGGTTTGCCATTGTCTGCAGAGAGGTGGCGGCCGTACAGAAAAATTATTTTAATTTAAATAATTTTCTGTCGCTGCTGGGGTTCGAACCTGGGTCTCCAGGTTCTTTGACATAGCGGCCACGCTCTTTAACTAACTACGCCACGGACGCCACTACTGAGTAAGATAACACGTCTATAAAGAGGCGTGGCAGCTTTGTAAGGGAACAGACCACAAGAATAGATTTTAGTTGAGTGTTTTTACTCGATGATCTCAAAACGGCTTGCACTCATTACTTCCGAAACACCTTTTTTCACCTTAATCAAAATGCTTCAAATTTAATTAACGACATAAATTAAAAAACCTATAAATTGAGTTAACTTAACAAAAAAAAAAAAAAAAAACAAAAACCTGCATTCACTTTCCTACAAAAAAACTTTCTATACAAAAAAAAATAATTTGTCTCCTATTTCATCCTATCAATTTCAAGGATAACCCAGCAAATGATTGAACTCCGATTTTTTAAATAGTTTTCAATTAATTAATTTATGAAGGCACGTATTATTCAACTGGATATACTTGATAAATTCGAACAAATTAGGGCGATTGGTTACTATCGCCCAGGTCTCGTGTGATTATTTTTGTTCCACAGGTAGTTCTAATTTCTGGAATGTTCTAATTTCTTGCCTTTTTTTATTATATTAAAAAAATTATTATTATTTTAATTTTATATATTATAAAAATTATGTTAGCAAAAAAGTATTTTTATTTATTATTATTAAATGTTTTTTTAACATAAATCTCATATAATTCTCCTATTTTTATTTATATCAATGAGCAAAGATCACTTATGAATTAAATAAATAAAGAAACGTCCAGAAATTAAAACCAGGTTTTAATTTCAGAGCGTTCAATATTGAAATGGCAGGTTATGTTTTCTGGACAGATTGAATTTGTGAGAGTTCTAATTTGTGAGAGTGTACTGTATATTGGATTTTCGGTATCAATTTTGTTCAACTTAATATAATTAGGAATGTTTCCGTACTCTCTTCAAGTAAAGTTCGAGTAATAGAGAATAGTTTGATTTCACTGGCACAAAAAAGTTTGAGTATGAGAAGGCAGACCCACATACTCCCACGTATTTTGTAGGGCTTAACACGAATTCGGCATCCATTTTGACCCGTTGACTCTCTTAATTGCGTGTTTTTTATAACAATTTTTAATGTTTTGATATTGTAGCTGAAAGTGTAAATTTAATGAAAAAAAAACTGCATTAATTTGTTGTTGATTTTTTTTTTTTTTATTTCTTGAAATGCATTTTGCTTATATAATTTTTTAATTTGATTTTTATACTTACATTTTGGTTATTTTGTAAATGGGTGAACTGTCATGGCTTACCGTTAATAGCTTGTTGAACAGGTAGCTGCATAACTAGTGTAACCATCTGTCCCATTTACCTACTCGGGACATGTCTCCGAATTTTAGCAATTGTCCCGATGTCCCCAAATGGGACTAAGTGTTTCCGAATTCTACGAAACATTTCTTTATTTAGTTCATTTTTTATCAGTTCGGTTAATTGACGAAATTTATAGCTGCTGAAAAAATTCAGGAATGGAAAGACACCGTTTGATATGTGCTGGGTGTGGAGTGCCTTAAACATTTTGCGACAAAAAACGCATGGCACAAACTTTAAGGGGATATAGTCCAATACATCTATTCTTTTGCGGTACATCTGCTTCAATCGAACGAGCCTTTTCGGTAATAAACCGAATTTGGACGAGGGATAAAAATACACCTTCAAATTGATTACACTGGCACAAATTGGCACACTGGCACAAATTGATTATTTTGGCGCCTCGGTAGTCGAGTAGGTAGCGTACTCGACTGCTATCCCAGAGGTCCCGGGTTTGATTCCCGGCCAGGCTATGGTCCTTCGCTTTAAAAACCTTCCTAAATTTTCTTTTCCTCTTTCCTAAATCAACTGAAACAAATTTACCACTGAAACAATTAATATTTTCCACTTGAAATGAAATTATTGAAAATGTATTTATCACCAATGTTTACGACTTGAAATGAAACTATTGTAACTATTGAAACTATTGAAACAATTGAAAATGTATATATGAATAATTTAATATAAGTAGTCTGTAAGAGTTGATCTCTGTTAGATGAAATAAATAAATAAATAAATAAATAAATAAATAAATAAATAAATAAGTACTTTGGAAAGCATCATATTCGTGAAATGTTCGATTCGCTTAAAAAACTCTAGAAATTGTGAAAAACGTTGCTGGTAGCGATATATATTACAAACAAACAAAAAAACGAATGAACAATTGGACAAAGAAGAAGCAAGTCTTTCAGGTTATTATTATTATCCCTTACTTCTAAGCCTTATAACTTCTTAACCGCCTGAGAGCGCCGTGAAATTTCGTTTTAAGGTCGTGAATCGGACTTAGGCGAACTAAGACTCAAAAAAAAAAAAAAAATGGTAGCTCTGAGTTTCCGTTCATCTTCAATTATGTCACATTAAGATACAGTTATATTAAAAGAAAATCAGTACTTCATTTTTGAAGCAAAAAAAAAAAAACAATATTTAATTCAAAATATATTAAAAAATCTTTCAAATATGTATTTTATATGTACCGAAAAAGGATTAAGGATTGATACAATATATTACAAAAGAATAACTTCAAATTCAAGAGCAAAATCGTCGCTTGCATTAACTAGATCAGCTGCGCCTAACGGAAGGTTAATTGAACAGACCTATTTTCTCAAGTAATTACTGCCAAGTATCATTAGTTTTCTAGTATTTTGTCTTAAAATGTATAACTTAACTGAACTTCTATAATGTATGTGCTTTAGAAATGCCTAATATTTGCAAAGTAATAAGCATAAAAGACAATTAGTTGAGGTTGGAACTAATTTATAGATTTGCTGCTTGGTCGATATTTCTTCAAACATTCGTGACAAGTTTCAAAACAAACAAATTAATCTGTAGTTAAATAAATATAGCCGTTTCTAGCTTAGAAATTATTTTATTAGAAACATTACAATGCGCAGTTTTAAAAACATTTCGATGCTTAGTACAAAGATAAGGTTCTAATAAAATTTTATAAACTATAATTAAAGCAAGTATTTATACAAAAACTATTCTTATCAACGAGCAATAGACAACAGATTTGACCTTCATAAGACACGAACTTGAAAAGTCATCATTTAAAATAAAAGCAACAAATCCTTGAAGTGGGCAAGATTTCAAGTTTATTCTGCAATGTCCTCAACTTAACTGACGTTTTTTTTTTGTAAATGAATTTGAAGTTTAAATGTTTCAACATGTGCTGACGACGTTAACGGCGTATATATCGTGAATTATTCAATGGCTGAAATATTATGCATGCAATTTCCATCAACCTCGTAAACAATATTTATAATTTTTTTTAAAAAAAAAATACTATTTTACACTTTGTATTCTGTTCTTCAAGAATTTTGTACAACAATAAGACTTGAGTTCAAGACAGTGATGTGATTTTGTGGGATTTTGGGCTCAATTTGGGATATTTGGCCTATTTGAGAACGTGTGGGATTTCGGATGCTTAGGTGGGATGTTGTACTGTGTCATAATTTTTAAAAGTTTTAATTCTTTACAAAACTGTTTGGCATCACATATTTCAAATTTTTGCACGGTAGCAGAGCGGTATTAGCTTCAACAAACTCAAGCAAATGATGCAAATAACAAGAAAAACAAAAGAAAAACCGCTGCTTTTATTTTAGATAACGTTATCTTTAAGAACATTGACATTTTTTCTCAAATATTAAAACGAAAGATAAAAAAAAAATTAAAAATCACCCAAAAACAAAAAGTGTAATTTCACCCAAAAGCAAAAAAACCAAATTTTACCCAACAAAAACGCAAAATTGCCCAATTTTGTTTTTGGTGTTTTTTTCTTATGAAAAATCACCTTAATTCATTAGAAAAAATTTTTCATTATTATTATTTTTTTTTTGTCGATTTTGCTCTCCTTTTTGGGGACTATTTCACAAATTGTAAGTGATATTTTATTTTTTTCTTGGGTTTTATTTCATTATGAAAAAAGTCAAAGTCAAATAATCCCAATCAAATTATATTTGGGGATTATTTCATTTTGGATTTTTTTTTTTTGATTATTTCATTTCATAAATTTGTGTGTTATTTAATGTTTCTGTGTAAGTGCCTTTCACAAATTATTCATTCTGTAAAAGGCGCTTATTTTAAACTTAAACCTTTCTTTTTTTTTTTTTGACTATTTTAATTTTTTGGGGGATATTTCATTAGGGCTAATTTAATTTTTTCATTGGGCGTTATTTCATAATGAAATAAACTCCTCATTTTGGGGCTTATTTAATTTTCCATTTGGGTTTTATTTCATTGCATTTAGGCATTATTTAATTTCAGTAATTTGGGGTTTTTTATTTTTAAAATAAAAATAAATAAATAACTGGTCATTTCAGCCCTTGAAAGGACTTTGACTTAGCTTCTTATGATCAATTGTGTTGTGCGTGTTATTAAGTTTGTACACAATTGACCGAGAACCGGACCTACATGTTTAACGCCGACTCCGAACGGCGATGAACGGAATGTTCTTGTTCTCAAGAAGCTTTACATATCATTTTGAATACTCTCTGAGGTTTGCCATTGTCTGCAGAGAGGTGGCGGCCGTACAGAAAAATTATTTTAATTCAAATAATTTTTTGTCGCTGCTGGTGTTCGAACCTGGGTCTCCAAGTTCGTTGACATAGCGGCCACGCACTTTAACCAACTACGCCACGGACGTTTTTTATTGTTGTTGTGTGTTATTTCATTGGGTGCTATTTCATTTGTGGGTTATTTCATAGAGCCCCAGTTCTCGGTTCATTTGTGTACAAACATTTAATAACACTCCCAACACAATTTGATCATAAGAAGCTAAAATGGCCAATTCGTTTTTTTTTCGAATAAATAGTGGAATATAATATAATAGCTAAGATAAATGTTGTGGCGTCCGTGGCGTAGTTGGTTAAAGTGCGTGGCCGCTATGTCAACGAACCTGGAGACCCAGGTTCGAACCCAGCAGCGACAGAAAATTATTTGAATTAAAATGATTTTTCTGTACGGCCGCCACCTCTCTGCAGACAATGGCAAACCTCAGAGAGTAATAAAAATGCCATGTAAAGTTTCTTGAGAATAAGAACATTTCGTTCATCGCCGTTCGGAGTCGGCGTTAAGCCTGTAGGTCCATTTCTCGGTCAATTGTGTACAAACTTAATAACACGCACAACACAATTGATCATAAGAAGCTAGGTCAAAGTCCTTTCAAGGGCTGAAATGACCAGTTATTTATTTTATTTTTTTTTAAGATAAATGTTAGTTAAATAATTCAATAAAAATATATTTTTAAAAAACATTGCTCATTCCAAAAAAAGTCTACCACACATCCGTTAAATAATTACAATTCAATTAATTTGAAGATAACCAAAAGCCAACTGGTCAAAATGGATTCCAGATTCGTGTTCAGCGAATATGTGGGTTTACCTTCTCGCACTCAAACTTTTTTTTGGTGTGTGTCGGTTTAATATGAAATTATTCAAGACCTGACCTATAAAGATTATAAAGCTATATTATGAAGGGGTAATGCTTTACACAAAATTCTTGAAAAAATTTTTATTTGTAAATGTATCCAAAACGCAATCTCACAAAAAAATTCTCCGTGTCCCAATGCCTGATGTTTTTTGAATGCATGATTCTAAAAAACTCTTGCACATTTAGTATTAATGGTATAATGGTAAAAAATGTATTTGGTAAGAAGTTCTTTTGCGGAAAAAAATTAAAAATATATTCCACAAATATTTCTGAACTTATATGTATTTCGATTTGCAAAATATGTACTCCAAAAGTCCCAATGCTTTATTTGGAATGAGCGACATATATTTTTCCAAATATTGTTGCAACTAGCCTTGACTTACTTTCTAATGAATACAAATTTAGAGACAAAAAAATAACTTCGCAATTATTCTTGAAATAAATTTTCTGCCACTCTAAGCCAGAAAATATTCTGATTTAATATTTTGCAAAAAATTTAATTTTTAGATGGTATCATCGTCTAGTTTTAATTGAATTGGCATTTTTGGGGTCATTTACTCAATTTATCAAAAATAATTTTCATGTAATCCATTTGAAAACAAGTCTCTTCTGGCAACCTTAAGCAGTTTAACAAGGTCGGGCTTTTTTTGCTCATTTGGGAAAGGAGTCATATCGAAGAGATAGCCCGTTTTCAAAAGTATGTTAAAAAATGTTCAGATTGTACTTTCCATTCCAACTCCTTTTCCTTGTCCAATACATCCTCAACGAATATAAGGTTTTCTGGGATAAAATAAATAAATGGCCCACAACTACATCGGAAGAACAGCCAGAAGAGTTGTAAATTCCTTTTTAGTTGCAAAATTGGGGAGAGGCTCGAAATCCCCAAAATTAAAATCCCCATACACAAAACCCCCAATTTTGTTCAGCGTCCCCAAATACAAAATCCCCAAACACATAATACCGAAACACAAAATCCCCAAATACAAAATACCAAAACACAAATTCCCAAAAAATCCCCAAATATCCCCAACTTAGCAAGCAGAAAATTCTTATAATTTGTTTCCTTTTCCTATTTTGTATTTCTTTTAACAATTTTCTAGTATACGTTAATTTTTTAATTATATTAAAACTTCAAACAAAAAAATAAAAGAAACTAACAACATCTAGTGGTGCAGAATGCTTTTTTGATACTTTTGAGCATCGAGAATCGCTATTATAATAACCCGTAATAATCGTTGGTAGAATTCGACGCCAAAACAGTCGTTTTTTTAGAGCAAAAACCTATATTTAATTAAAATCGAAGTCGATTTTCCCGTCACTAATGCGAAACAGTTAATTTTAATTTTGAAATTCAAATAAAATAAAAAATGAATATTATTGTACAAAATTCAAATAAAGGAAATAAGAAACTATTCGTGGATGGATATGGACATCATCTACATTCAAAAAATCATTTACTCATTTACATCATTTACTACAAAAATATTGATGAGCATCATCTATCTTTATATGTATGTGACCCGGTCTACGAAAAGGGACCTTCGGTGTGAAAATATCATTTTTCACTTTTTTGGCGATTCGGATAGACTAATGTGTGCTCTTTCTAATGGCGCAAAGCAGAAGTTTCCAACTCGTAAAGAAATCGTATTAATTGACTAAGAAATACAAAGACGCCATTCAGTGTGCGACAATTAAACCTTTACAAACAGCTTTTTCTCGAAAACTTGTTTTTACACCGAAGGTCCCTTTTCGTAGACCGGGTCACATATATAAAAAAGGAGCTTATGTTTGTAAGGCCGCAATAGACTCCTAAACTACTCATCCGATTAGCATGAAAATTTGTGTATAGAAGTTTTTTGGTACGGTGCGTGTTTGTGGGCTATCAATTTCGATCCACCTTGAACACCAGAGGGCGCTGTAGTACAAATTTTTTACAAAACTGCCTAAAACTCATAAACTGCTAATGCGATTAGAATGAAAAGTGGTATACAGTGGGTTTCATATACGTTGAGTGTTGTGCTTCTATCGTTTTTGACCTATATTGAACACCAGAGGGCGCTATAGTACAAATTTTTTACAAAACCACCTAAAACTCCCAAATTGCTCATGCGATTAGAATAAAAATTGGTATATAGTAGTTTTCAGGTACGATGAGTTTTTTGGTAGTATCTTCTTTGAACCACCTTGGACACCAGATGGTGCTGTAGTACAAATTTTTTACAAAATCGCCTATTTTTAGTTGTTTTCTTAGGTTACATACACAAATATTTACAAAATATAAAATATTTCTTAAATTTAGTAAAACTTAAGAAATTTCCGTTATTTTGACATCAAAAACATGAACATATCTTGAAAACTATGAAAAATTTTACTACAACGATATATTTAATGCAACATCGTTGCTCAAAAATGATAAAAAAAGAATCAGAAATTTAATTTTGCGACTTTCGAGTCAAATATCTCCGCTGCTTTTGTATACATTTTGTTAAATTATTTTTTCGTCTTAAAGCTTCATCAAAGTACTATGAAAATCTTATTGCAAAAATACCGTTAGTTGAGTATATGTATATATTTTAAATATTTTTTTCAAAAAAGGTCTGAAATTTCGGAGTTTTCCTCACAAAAAGGCTCAAAATTTGTTTTTGTTGTAAAAATAATTTAAATTCAAATTCGTAACTTTTCAACTCTATTCAAAAATTATAACATTTATAAGCAAAAATTATTTCAATTTTACGCAAAAATTAAAAACAATTTTTGTGATTAAAAAAACAAGGCCTACCCCTTGATTTTTTTGAAGAAATTTTTTTTTTCCAATATTGTGGTTTTATATTTTTGAATAAATTTACAAGCTAAAATAATAATTTATTAAAAAAAATTATCTCAGTATCTCTTACCAATCAAAAGTTATAGCCAATAATCTTTATTCAAAATATATATACAAAAAGCAAAATGATGTCTGTGTGTTGGCTGGAAACTTCAAAATTGCTGAGTCGATAGAACTGAAATTTTGGCAGTACATTTTTTTCAAGCACAAGATGGTTTTAATTTCTGTCACACCCCTTTTACCGCCCACAAATCAATAAAAATGCTATATTTCCTATGGTTTTCGTCGATTTGGCTACATTTTGGTAATTTAGTTTGTATGCTCACTGTCGGCAACTGTACTAAAACTGGATAATGTCCATCTACTAGAAAACTGGGACGGGCATTATATAAGGGGGTGTGGCTCCGCCCATACAATTAAAATTTGTATTATCGAATAGCTTTGAAAGTAAAAGTAGCAGTATTTACATACAAACTCAATTCGAGTTACTATTTAAACTGTAACTGTAACTGGGAAACTGTAACGGGCAGTGGAAAATGACAGTGGTGTTAAACTATGGGTCTAAGAAAAGTTTCGAATATAATTATTATGTTGCGATATAATTGCTGGGTGCAGCAACGCGCGCCGGGAAAAACTAGTGATATTATAAAATCACCTTTAATTCATAACCACGATCCTGTTATACATGTGCAACATTTGGCAAAAGCTAACAGTACCTTAAAGGATATGGCTACAGCATCTGGACTTCAACCATCCCAAATAATTCAGCAAACTGTTGTTGGCTGCCAATCAGAATGTCGAGTTCATCTACCGTCAAAAAGAGCCCAAAATTTAAAAGTTGTTCGGGCCAGATTAATTGCGATGTCATTCGCGAGCCGAAAAATTTAGAAGAAATAAACATTCCGGAACAGCTGAAATTTGTGGAAGGAGACCTTTTTGTTCTAAAGAAAGCTGATTTTCATGGCGAAAAAAATGGAACACATTGAAAGCTTTAAGAAAATCGCAGTGTAGGGACATGGAACTCTTTACGTCGTCCCACCTTTATTCAGACAGCTGTTTACTATACAAGGTGTGATTGAAGGACAATTTGTGCCGCTAATATTTTGCCTAATGAGCAAGAAGTTCAAGCAGGCATATTATGAGTTTTTTTATAACTTGTTCCAATTGGCTGCAGAGAAAAACATCATCCTCAATCCTATCAGAATAATAAGTGATTTTGAGAAAGCAATTTCTTCCGCTGCCAAAGAGTATTTGCCTGATGCTGAATACAAATGGTGCCTTTTTCATTTCGGGCAAATTGTGTGGGGCCGAGTTCAAAAGAAAAGGCTTTCTCATAAATATGGCAATGACCCCGAATTCAATATTCAGGTCCGAATGTTAAAAAGCTTATCGTTTGTAGCACCTGAAAATGTAGTTGATTACTACAATGAATGAAACAGTAAATATCAAGACAACGATTTTAGAAAAATTAGCAAGTGGTTTAAAAAGATTTACATAAATAGTGGAAAAAATATAAAACCTCAATATGAGCCTGAATTTTGGTGTGTGGGTGGTAATATCAAAGAAAATTTTCCACGAACGCAAAATTCAATTGAAGCTTGGCATCGTAGGCTTAAAGTTATCGTAGGAAAAAAATGTGGCTTATACAAAATGATTGCAGAACTTGCAATAGAATATATTGTTGTTAAACAACTTTGAAAAAAATTGAATCAGGCGAAGCAATACCAGTAAAAATATCTATATAGGGTGCAACGTTACAAAAAGCTAAAGAGAGTTATTAAAAATAAAAATAATATGGGAAGAGTTCAAAATTTAAAATGTATTGCCAATAATATTTTACTATGTAATTAAATAAAATCTTAGTTCTTATCTTAATCTTAATCTTAAAAGGATTATATTAATTTAGTCATTACAATTTTTAGTTGGACTTTGAATTATAATTCCAAGTTGCATAAATTAATATAATTTTAAAAACAAATATAATTATATTAAAAATAATTAGCTCAAATTAATTATTTAATATATTTGCTTGCTAAACATACCCCACCAAATTTAGTTTAACAAGCTTGGGTTATGTTGAAAATCGCGGCGAGTTTTTGGGGATTTTGTGTTTGGAGATTTTGTATTTGGGAATTTTGATTTGGGGATTTTGTGTTTCTTATTTTAAATTAGGAAAATCATTTTTTTTCCATTTGAAAAAATCTATTCATTTTGAAAAGGGGTCACCTCCTGTAGAGAAAAATTCCAGGATATGAAATTCCAAAAATTCCCCCATTAGCTTTGAAAAAAGTTATAAAAGTATTTTTGCATGAGGACGGTAGCTGTATAAGCCTGTAAAAATCTACATTGACAACTAATTATTTATGAAGATGAACAAGTTTTTGGAGTCTCCTGGGCATTTGAAATGTTGAAGATGGTCCATTTTCAAATGACCTATTCAATTTAAGTTGTCTTGCAGTCTTTAGTACAAAACTTGCAAAATCTTCATTTAAAATAAAAATTAAACCATACAGGGTTGAAGTGGAATCTTAAACCCGGTCTCCCAAGCAATTTTTTTATGTTTTTTTGGTCAATTCGCTTATATTTTAACGTTTAAGCTTGATTAAAAAAATTAACAAAAAACACCATACGACTTAAAGGAGTACGTCTTAACATGCCGATTATATCTGTTTTTCTTGTCATGACCCGATATGTTTTTGGTTTTATTAAGAACTTTTTTAATTTCATTTTTGTGATCAAATTTTTGACTTATACGACTAAACGGTTCATAATTAAAGAAATGCATGCAACTCCAATTTTGGCAATTTTGTAAATTTGAAAGCAACCAACTCATGCCAAAAGAATGTTTAAATAGCGCATGTCCCACAACATGAGACTCTTAACTGTTTTATCGTTATATTAAAGGTGCGCCACTCCGCACCCTTATCCTTTAACGGCATTTCCACGCAACCGAGTTTTTATTCTCACTTAATTAATTAGTTAAACAAAACACCTTAAATGTTTGCTTTAAATGGAACTTTATTAAATATTTCAGTTGAAAGCTGTACAGCTCAGTTATACGCTGGAAATCATCGCTACCGCTGAAGTGAAATTTGATACAGATTTACCAGAGTTCCGGACAACAGGTGGCGTCAATGCTGGACCAAATAAAAATGAGTATGTGCATGCAAAGAGTAGAGAATTGGCAGTTAGTTACTTGAATTTATGTTCAACAGATTCTATGTGCAGCCGGTTATGTGGGTTAAAGCCATTGATATTGTGCTAGATCGCTTGGTAGTGCAGGGAGCCGATTTGAGCACAGTCGCCGCTATTGGTGGTTCAGCGCAGGTAAACTAATAACTTCTAAGCACATACGAAACACTGAATTTATATTTGTTTTGAACAGCAACATGGTTCACTTTTCTGGTCACGACATGGCTTGCAGGCACTGGCCAATCTTGATCCCGATAAGTTTCTACATCTGCAAATCGATGATTCTTCCTTTGTACTGAGCCGCACGCCTATCTGGATGGATGGTTCGACCGAAAAGCAGTGTCTGGAAATGGAAACAGCGATTGGAGGACGCAGCGAAATGGTCACCACCACCGGATCCAGATGCTATCCACGCTTTACGGGACCGCAAATACGCAAGATATATCAGCAACGTACACGCGCCTACGAAGACACACAGCGTATTTCACTTGTCAGCAGTTTTCTGGCCTCTATATTCATTGGAAAAGTAGCCCCTATTGACTATGCAGATGGCTCTGGCATGAATTTGTTTGATATAAACACTAAGACTTGGTCAAAAGCATGTCTTAATGCTTGTGCCCCCGATTTAGAGGAGCGTTTAGGGGAACCAGTTAGCACGAGTAGCATTATAGGCACAGTAAACAATTTCTTTGTGCAACGTTTTGGTTTCCCTGCTGAATGCAAGGTGGCAGCATTCACAGGGGATAATCCATCAGCACTAACGGGCATGTTAGTGGAACGCAATTGGATGGTTATGTCGTTGGGCACAAGTGATACTGTTATGATGAACTTACAGGCGCCACCACAATTGGAGGAGGGTCATGTGCTGTGTCATCCCACCGAACCAGATCAATTCATGGGCTTGTTATGGTAGGTATAGTGTGCCATTCTAAAGTTAATTAGATCCAGTTATAAATATGTCTTATATTCTTCTAGCTTTCGCAACGGCTCTCTAGTGCGCGATGTCTTAAAAAAGGTTGAAGCCAACAATAACTGGGACCTGTTCAACGAATTACTAGAGTCTACGCCACGTGGAAATTATGGTAACATGGCGCTACATTTTCACTCCATGGAAATAATACCTAATGCCAAAGGCGTATTACGTTGGAACAAGCAACATACCTTGACTTCACCTGATGCTAACAAGGGTGTCGCTAAGTACAATGCTCTTTAATGAAGCATAATAAGACAAAATTTCAAAAAAGTTTTATTTCTTTGCAGATTTAGCTCACCACAAGCAGAAATTCGAGCTTTAATCGAAGGTCAGATGCTGCATCGTAGAGCAATTACTACAGACATGGGCTTTCAATTTGGTAAGTCGATCAAAATACTCTCTGGAATAATGGAGAAATTTTAACATCTCTTTAATGATTATAATCTTTTTGTGCCTACAGGTGAAAATACGAAAATAATCGCTACAGGTGGCGGCTCTGTCAATAGATCAATACTTCAGGTCATCGCGGATGTATTCAATTCACCTGTGTACATACAGGTAAGAGTGTATGAACCCCCGTACTTTTCGATTTAGACAAAAAAAAAATATTCTGCATATCCCGCGATATCCGCCATAAAGTGCCTATAATGAAATTTTATGATATTTATGACGTAGTTTTTTAAAATTAAATATCCCGATCTTTTTATAATTTGGAATTTAAGCTGTGATGTGTTCAGTATAAGCTGCAAAGTGTCATATAGATTTAAAATAATCGCATCTTTGCGGAATTTTTTTTTAATTGTTAATAGTTTATTCAATCTGCAGCAAATTCAGCACAACACGATCATACACTGTCTCAAACAATTGTCCGTACACAGAAAGTCTTAACAGTAATTTGACTGAAGAAAAATATTCAATCGAATAAAAAGAAATAAGTATATTTGAAAGAACTAAATTTACTTTTCTTTTATAAAGAAAATAGGCTATCCTATGATATTTTCACTTTTATTGTAAAAAATTTACAAACGGTCATACTTCTGAAAAGAAACTCAATTAATTGCCGGTACACCAATAGAGTGCTCTCCGTTTCTTGTTTGTTTGATTTTTTTTTAAGTTCCGTTATTTTTTTAGTAAAATTTATGCTTCATTCTTTTGTTAGCACGAAGGTTTAATGTTATTTGTGGCGTGCAATTTAAAAAAAATATGAGTAACAGTCATAAGAAAATTTTAGTGGACATGATAATTTTATTGCATAACGAGGGGAACTTAGCGAACAACATCGGAAACTATTTCCCGACCTCATTCTTCAGTTCAATATGTTATTGAAAACTTTAAACAAGCCGGAATGTACGAAACTTCACCAGAAAGAGTACGTAAAAGAATCTAATCCCTTCATTCTGTATCACGAATGCTCAGTAACGATAAGCAAGACACGAGAAGCAATATGTTTATTTATGGAAGAAAGTAGTGCTGATCGTTTCTTTTTGTCCTTCGTGCCTCGTTTCGTGATACAGAATGATGGGGTAAGACAAACGAATGGAGCGGAAAAGGAATATCCCAAAATAAGTGATGTAAAAATTGCCGCTGTTATTGGAAAATATCATTGGCCGTAAGTATCCAAGCCATTCGAAATTTCATGCATTCAGTTAAAGCGTATGTTCCTCGAAAGAATCCCTTCATATCTAAGAAAGATGTGAAACTCCGTTTGAAATATGACAAGAAATATGTTGGAAAGTCAGACGACTTCTGGAGAGCAGTTATTTTTACGGATGAAAGCAAATACAATAGTGTTCCTCATGAAAGCTCGCAAATGCCTCGTATACCACGTAAACCTAGCAAGTTTTCACTGCATATATCAGCTGTTCTCTTTTTCCATTCAAAAAATTTACGCGCGTAAAACTCCCATGCATTTTTAGTTCGCAAATCTCATATGAATTCATTCGTATGAGAACAGCTGATTTACACATTCGTAACCTAGAGGGTTTGTTCATGAAATGGCATGAATAATGAATATGCGAACTTTTATGAGAACCACTGATATTTTTGGGTCCGATGGCAGACGTTAAGTAAATACTGCTCTCCAGTTAAAAAATTTAAAAGCTACATTCAAACATGGAGGCGGATCTGTAATAGTTTTGGGTGCGATGCCAGCTGTAGGCATGGGGATTTGGTTTTTGTGGAAACTACAATGAACAAGACATTCATTGTATTTTAACATTTTAAAACAAAGTCTTTAAATGAGCGCAACGAACCTGGGTCTAGGAAACGATTTTCGGTTTGTATAGGACAAGAACTCGAAGCATACATTCCAATTTGTGAGGAAATGGCTGCTTTACAATGTTAAGGAAGTGATTTCCCAACCGCCCCAAAGTCCCCATAGAGCATCTATAGGGTATATTAGAACAAAAAATACGGCAAAAAACGATAAATAGCAAACAAATGTTAAAAGATGTCATCATGGATTAATTGAGGAAAATCGGATCTGACGTTACAAGCATGGTACAATGAAAACAAGGTAGAAGCATTTCAGAGAGACAGACTGCCGCAACTGTCAAAACGAAATAGACTGCCTATAGAAAATCTGAAAACGATTATTTTTTTTATTTTTTTTTTTAGTTTTTCATTTTCAAATTACTATTGAAAGACAATTTTGGCTATGAGGAAGAGAGCGAAGTCCGAAATGCGTCTACCTTTGTTATTCTACCATGGTTACAAGTAAATTAGTCTTATCTTTGCCACAAATTTTTAAGGAGGTTATTTTGACAAAAAAAGGTACCATACTCGTTATTGAAAAATATATTAAATTAGATTCATTTCAAGTTTTCATAGATTTTTCTTAGATTTATTTCTAATGTACGGAGAATTTTTTGGGTTTTGTTTTTGAGGTTAAAAAATGAAATTTTTCATTTTTAAATACAAGTATTTCAAAAAAATCCACGTTCATTTTTTAATTATGAATACAACTTATAAAGATTCCTACATAAATTATTTCGAGTTATAATGTTGCCCATAAAACAGCTATATTTCTGTTGATATCCCATATGTACGTACAATTGTTTGATGCAGTGTAGAATAGTACATACAATTTAAATATCGAATTGAAGAAAGAAATTTTTACGGATGTTCTCTTAAAACAATTACAAATTCTACTTTTTTTGATCGAAATGTTTTTAATGACTTGGGGAAGCATATCCCGGGTATTCTATGCCGGAAAGTTTAACAAGTTACCGCACAACTTATTTTTATATTAGAAATAAGCAGGATTTGCATCTGGAAAAAGTAGTATTTCGTCCTAAAATTCGGAAAGATGAAAATATTTTTAACTTCACTATGGAACATTGCAGCACAAACTGAACACAACACAGCACAATTTCCGAGTTACTGAAAATACTAAGTTTTTAAGTTTTCACTTAAAAAAGTACCATCTAATAAAAACTTTCCCCTTGAATGACTTTTTTTTTATTTTTTATTAGTCAAAAAGTGTAGCGTTAACTTTATGCACAGGTTATTTAACTTAATTCTTTTTTTTTTTCTTATTTTTATAGAAAGCGAGTGAAGCGGCTTTACTAGGCGCTGCCTATCGTGCAAAGTACGCATTGCATCTTCACACCACGCAAGCCTCACACAATGTTGCAGATAGCGGTGACAACAGCGCTGAAGATATTAGCTATCATGATTATATCGTTCAATTTATACCCAATCATTTGCAGCGCATCTGCGAACCTAGCAAAGACAGTGAAATAGTTTATGGACCAATGTTAGAGCGTTATCGTGAAATGGCAAACATTTTAGAGGCTATCTGATGTTCTTCACATACTCAAGAAAGTTTTCTGAATCTGCATTCCTCTTAATATAGTTGTAAGCATAAAGAAATTATATTTTAATAGTATAGAAATTCTGTCTAAGGACTCGCATTTTATTTGATATTATTGAAATTTTTTTAACTCGTAGAAATGTTTACATTTTTAGATTTTTAGAAATTAAAGTGCAATTTTTGAATTTTACTGTGATTTGTATAAAAAAAAATAAACATATCAATCCTATTTGAGTTATTAATTATTTCTAGAGAATGATTATACAAAAAATGTGTTGGAGCATATATTCAGCTTGTAATCATTACAGAAAGAATATAATTATTGGGTCTACGAATTTATTGGAAAACATTGAACGAAATTATCAAAGTGCCAATTTGAAGCATAAAATTAAATATCCAACAGCACATCAAGTGATTACTTTTTACGTCCACCACGCTCTTTTATCATTAGATGCACTGTAGCACCACTAAGCAAATTATAGAATGCCATCGAATTGCTATCCTTAAAGAACATGCCCTGGAAAAAAAATTAATTTTATTTTAATATAAATTTTAGATTAAAGAAGAATTACTACCTCATAAGATATCTTTTGTTTGGCAGGCGGCATGCCAGTCTCATCTTGCACTTTCGATTTTAAAGTTGTAATTGAATCAGTCAACGACATAGTTAGCGCAATAGTCTGGCCATTAAGTTTCCATTCAGACTTGTCCATGACATTCGGTATCTGTACTTGTATAGTTATGGGGCTCTAAAATTACATAAAATTTATGTAAAAATATTTGTTTTTTTTTTTAATAATACCAATAATACCTTATGTAAAGCCATAAATTCAGCTTCTGGAACCAGATTGTCTTCTGAGCGTAACTTCTTATTTGGAGGCTCATCATCAGCTTGTAATTGCAATAAGCCTTGGTCCATGACTGGAGGTGCTGGGGAAATTTGTGGAGGACCACCAGCTTGCATAGGTGGCATATAACCACCAACAGGAAATGGTGGAGCTAAAAAGGAAAGTATTTAAAGTTATGGAAATAATTCAAAATTCGATTAAATTTAAAAATGGAATAAAGGATACTTCAAAAAATCATCAAGGCAAATTTAATCAATTTTGTTGCAGATTTTTGTCCACAGCACCTAACTTTTCTATATGATTTGTCAATGCTAGTCGAACCAACACTTGACTGCACCTTGAACATTGTTTGAATTTTTATCTGAGGTCAGAAAGAAACAAAATTTTTTTATAATAAACGTTCTTCATGGAATAGTTTTCGAAAATTCAAGTTTTAAGACATAAGTTCATAGTTTTTGGCTTTAAAGCATGATATTGATTTATATTTCAGGAAATTAAACAAAGATGGATACTGTTATTTCATAAATTTAAAGTACTGGTGAAAAGAAACTCATTGTTCTTGAAGATGGTGAACATAAGTTGAGATAATTTCCTTTGATCCTCGATTTTTGATTTTATCAATATTTTTCTTATAGAAGCCATTGAAGCAACACACTTTAAACATAGCTTGAACCAAAACAGTTTGCAGTTTACAATCTGACGAAAACTTAAATTAAGGGCAAATTTTGTGTTTCAATTTAATTTGAGTATTTTAGTCTGTACGAATTTTAGTTAATCTTGATATTTATCTGATAAATAAAGTAGATTTTCCTTTTTATCCTAAGCACTCATAGTAAATCTTTTATTTCTGGTCAACACTATTCTATTGGTCAGTATTTTCTATTGGTAAGAATTGATAAAGATATATTTGATCAAATGGGAAGCTAATAAGCAAAGGCCAAGCCACAAATAAAAAGAATCGGATTTATGTCGCAAACACGAGACTATGCCATTCAGTGGGGACCCAAAACAACCTCCAACGATTTCATGTATCTAAGTACTTTAAGAGACGTAAACGTAACGTCTATATGTGAAATATTTAATAAAAATTACTTACGCATCATTGGAGGCGGTCGCATTTGCATCATCATAACTGGAGCGGATGATGGTGGCATATGATGCTGCTGCTGTTGCTGCAGTTGTTGATGGTGATGCTGTTGTTGCTGATGATGATGAGCCTGAGAGTGTGATTTTGAAGCATGGGACTGCTGCGAATGTGTTGATGGTTGAGGCGGAGCAGACAAAATAGATTTATTGCCTGCTGGCTTTGGTCCAATCTTTTCCTTTTCCTCATCAGGCAACAAGCCTTTAACCTATAATATTAAAAAAAATTATATCATAGCTATGATTAAACCAGCGTCAATTACCTTGTGTATTTGATGAATTTGATCTTCTAAAGTAATATTAGCCCTTGCAGCTCTGGTGGCCGCCTCCACACTTGATGTGTGTCCATCCCAAGTTACGCGATCATCTTTCTTAGTCTCCTCCTCACCCAGTTTCTTACCAATAACGGTTTCTTCATCGCCCACACCGAAAATATCAGTACGTCGTTCAGCCAACTGCTTCAGACTGGCTTCGATAGCGGTACCAGCAGCAAAAACTGTATCTTGATTGATTTTTTCGACTGTATGTTTGTCACGTTGTTCCACCCAGCGTGGATCAAGCAAACCAATGCGCATATGTTCAGCCACTTTGGAAGCGGGTATCTTTTCACCCGTAATGGGTGATATGAGATATTCATCCGTGCCCACGACTTTCGGTGGCTTTTGCTGAACAGCCTTGGGATCATATTTCTTGACAACAACTTTGTCGTGCGTGGGCGGCATAAGTGGTGCCACGGGTGGCTGCATTTTTGTAGACGGACCTGACGATGATTCTTCGTCACTAGAAGCCTCGTCCATATCTTGCACTTGTATGTTGTCCTTCTTAACAGCGTGTGATTGTATGTTGTAAGTTGTATTTTTGAGATGTATACCGGTGCGATTCTCCATCTGTGAGAGTTTAACCGTAGGCCCGGAGGATGGAACCTCATCTTCATCCTCATCATCGGATTCGATTTGCATTTCTATATCGCCGTCTTCTTCCATCATGCGTTCCTCCATCAAAACACGCGCGCCGACTTCTTCAGGTGTCGTAGGCGGAGGAAAGTTGCCAGATTCGAATGGCTGATAATCGACAGTTTCCACAACAACAAAGTCATGCCAATCAATTTGTGCATATGCAACTAGAAAGCGACAATTCAAGCATAAAATTCAAAAGGACAAATTAAAATAATTTATTTAAATAATCATTAAAAATTACCGCGCTCCTTTTCAATTTTTTCTTCTTCACGCCGACGCTGAGCCTCTTGATGGCGCTGCCAGTTGGCACGATATTTTACATGATCAAGCACCAAGTTCATGCTGTTGCGTCCAGGTGAACTTTCGGCACGTAGTTTTCCCATCAAGTCCTTGGGAGGAATCAATATTTTTGTGTATTGTTCCAACAACTTAGTAAAGTATTGGAACAACGAATGCTGAGGACGTAAAAAGTCGAATTGGAAATTACGTTGTTCCCTATTCATAAGATTGGTAAGAAACTGGCGACCATTACGAGCTACAAACTGAGCAGTAAGCTTAACGATATCACTAAAATGCAACAAACATCAAGTAAAATTAGTTTAAAATCTGTCTTATAAATATTTACAGATCTAAAGCTGATATGGAGGGTGGATCGGCAATGAACTCGAACTCCGGGGGAGGTTCTTTTGGAACAAACTGCTGCTCGGCCACTTGCTTGAGCAGCTCCTGCTGCTTCTGTTGTGCCGCACTTGTTACAGAGAGTTGCTTTATACCTGCTACTACGTTCGGTGTGGCATCTAAGTCGGTACATAGTTTTTATAGTATTCATAGCAAGAGTATCTTCTACTTACCTTTGCCTTCTCGAAACTCATTAACTTTATGCCTATAATATGCATGGTATGGGTCCCCGGCACTTAAAAAGTTAAACTTTGGGTTGCCCAATTCATTTTGACGGATACGTGCTTCAAACTCTGGCCCATTGCGTGCAACAAAGCTGGCAGTTTTATCCACAATATCTGTTTTTTTTTTAATTTTATTTTAATTGAGTAATGAGGAAACTATATAAATTGTAACTTATAACATAATAATATCACAAAAAATGGTTTTTTTTCCATATTTTTTGAAAAGGATACTTCTAACCTCTGGTGGAGGATAGATAATGCCAATGATGGGCCCGGACATTGGCTTCGACTGGTCATTGTTTTGTTGTTGACTCTCCACTATTTCTGCTTCCAGAGAAGGCATATTAGAGAATTCTTTATTATTTTAAACTATAATAAATATAATTTTAAGAAAAAATTAACGCTGCAAGTTAGCTTCTTTTTTTGTAGGCTTGTTGGAAAAAATGTCAAATTGACATATTTTATAATTCTATTGATGTATTTTCTGAACTTATTCAGTGCGATTTTGGAGGTTCAGTTTGGAGACTTTCTTTTGTATTCGTTCTGTTTCTCTGCTGACTGTTTCTCTTTTGGCTCAGAGCATATTACTATTTATCGCTGCGGCCACACGAGATAGTATTGCCATGACAATTGAGAATACGTATATTCTGTCAAATCATTGTCGGCAGCCAAGCAATTGTCGATTGTGACGTAGGTGGCCTGACAAAAGCATGGCAATAGCATGACAATGAATGTTACTTCATTATATTTATAATTTTTCTGTGTCGCTGTAACCATCTCTAGCCTAAAATATTTTGCATAATTGAAGATGAATAAAAACTCAACATTTTCCCTTTTTTTTTGTGCACCAACCACGATTATTTACGTCAATTTCAATACAAACGTCAAATTATTGCCAATGTTATTGCCAACCTATTGTCATGCTGACAACTGCCTGGCAATAGATTGGCAATTGCCAAAGCTTGCTTGTATTGGTGAAAAAGTGTGAGTGTATTGTTATTGATATGACAAAATTGTCACGTGTGGCCGCCGGGTATAGGTTGTGTGCTATTCGGAAATTTTTCACTCGTGATAGAAAAGAAGTGGCATGAATTTACTTTAGGTCCCACGCCTTAATATTTTTCTCTTATTTTTCGGACTCGTTAGTTTGTTAGTTGTTACCATGGTATAATAATACAAGGTAGCATTGACAGTTGCTTGGGAAAACATATTCTGTCAAAAAATATACTCAAAAAGAGAGCGTTCAGAATCGGCCATTGAAAACATATTGAAAACACAAACAATGTTGAAAACGTTGAAGTGAAAAAAAAAACAACAACCACAGCAGCTGCTGATGTATTTGCACAACAAGCTGTGTTTGACAGTTTATGTTTTAATATTGAAGAGAAAATAAGCAGTTGTCAATGCTACCATGTATTATTATACCATGGTTGTTACTTGTTATTTTTTTACATGCACTTTGTTTTTGTAACATTATCGAACTACCGAGTAAGAACTTAGCAACCCTGATAATTTTTTCGTTAGTTGGAAAAATACGAACAGCTGTTCATATTTTTAATTGCATGAAATTTGAATGCGTTAAAAATAAAACCCAACACATATTAAATTGAAGTTTTTGTTGAAAAAGAAAGTATTTCATAAATAAATTAATTTTTCTCTATTCCTTCCACGTTTTACTTATAAATTTTCAGTAATTGTAATTTACGAAAAGCATAATCAGCTATAATTACCAGGCTAACGAGATTAAACAAAAGCGTGTGTTCACAGTTAACAAATTTAACGAAGTAACAACTAACCAAATAAGAAACTAACGAGTTCGGTGTGAATTCCCCTAATGTTTATATGGGCCTCCTAAACCTATTGGTGAAGTAAAATATTGTTGGTTTTGAATGGTTAAGGATATAAAAATCGTGAAAGTTTGAAAATTCCCCGCAAAGTTTTAAGTGCGTGGAAGCTAATATCATCTACTTAATTATACCTACCATATATATAGAATATAAAAAAACATAATCGTGAAAAATACAAGAGCTTGAACCTTCATGGACTGAAGTTGAATTATAAAAAATTTGGATATTCGTTAGAGCAGGCGAAAACTTTTTATATAAAATCACGGCATTCTTCAAAATAAATTATTAATTCATTCAAAATTTTTAATAAAAATCGCCACGATACCTTTTTAAATCACAAAAACTTCACTTAAATTTTAAATTAATTAAAAAAAAATTTCTGCTCTCGGTGCATTTCAAACTATCTTCATTATAAAAGTTTCAAGTTTTATTAAAGAATAAAAAACTCTTCATTGGCATCATCTTTAATCAGAACTTGTAAGAACATTGAAATTTTTCACTGATCCTTCCAATTTCCAATCCTTCGAATTTTTTAAAGTATGTAATTGAATTTCGTAGTTAATATTGCATTTAAACGATAAAATTTTATCGTTTTAATAGGTACATACTACTCTTAGAAGTACTTTTCTGTATAAAAAATATAGGTATTTTCGAATACGAAAAAAGATGAATTTTTCAAGTTTTCACGAATTATTTATTATACGAACTATTTAAGATCGATAAAATTACACCAATAGGTTTAAGAGACCTATATACATATTATAAAAATAAGAAGAAAAATATTTAGGCGTCTCGATATTTAACGATATTAACTAGTATCGATAATTTCAAAAATTATCAAATGAGAAAGAAATTATTTTTGTAAGTAGTGAACGCTTTTTCTGCCCATTAAAAGTGTAACAACATCTAGTAAACGAGCGAAAAAATTTCTTATCCTGTTAAAAACTTATAGGACATGGAACTTGTAAAGCTATAATTCACAAAATCACACCAATTTTTAAAAATTAAAATTCCTTATTGAGTACACAAATTTAATTTATAAGGTTAGAATATAAGCTCACTTAAACTTAATCATACGAATTTTTTAAGTCGAAACAAGCTTGTCTTTCGGGAAAACAAAATTAATAAAGCACGTTCTGAACTTAAGTAACATACTATGTTTTATGAGCTATGATTATGTGTCGCGGTGAAATAATAACAATAAAGAGTGTAACTTCAACAAACGATATTTAATTTTCAATAAACATTAAGTAATTTCTATAATAAGTGATTATTTATATAATATTATTTTTTCATGAAATATTAGTTAAGAAATCCTGTCCACATTTTAGTTGTAACATTTTTTGTCTTATTCTTATTTTGCATTAAAAATAAGTTTAAACTATAACTGAAATATTGAACATACGGTGAGGCGCACTTTAGATTTTTAGCCGTATGATTGCAATTTTCGATTTTTTAAATTGGACAAAAAACAGGCAGCTAACGTGGCTGCCCTCTTTGTAATGCGAATATATTAGAAATTAAAATCTTTCAAATAAAAGCATTGAAAAAGCAAGGTTCGAACCTCAGTTTATTCAAATGAGTATGACATATTTAAGTAATAGTGCGTTTACATATAGAGATTAAATCGAGATGAAGCCTTTTGAGGAGATTAACTCACTAATCTTGTTGATTTTTACGAGATTAGCCATACAATAGTTAATCTCTTTGGAACGAAATTAGAAACGAATCTACTTGCTAATCTCCTAAAAAAGGTTTGCAACGCTGTGAACAGCGATAATTCCTTAAAAAATGCAACACTATAAAGAAGTAATAAAATGAAATGCCAAATAATTGCCTGGTAAGGCCGCTGTTATACAGACGCTCAAATGATTCAAGATCACGTCTTTTTTTATAGCCCATTCACACCTAAGCTAATTTGCTCATTTCAGCCAAAAAACACAAATGAGATGCGTAATGAGCTCATTTCCCATAGAAATATTCCAACTCATTACAACTCATTTCAACGAAATTTATCTCCGAAACCATTCGAAACCGACAAAATTTTATTGCACCATTAGGCTTAGGAAGACCAGATACATATAATAAAAATAAGAAAAAATATTTGGTCTTGGGCCCTCTTCCACGCACTTAGAAATTTGCACTGAATTTTGAAACTTTCACGGTTTTTATCTCCTAAGCCATTTGAGACCGACAAAATTTTATTGCACCATTAGGCTTAGGAGACCCATTTACATGTAATAAAAATAAGAAATAAAATATTTGGGCTTGGGCTCTAAAGTAGAATTATTCCAGAATAAGCATCAATAAGAAGAAACAAATGTCAAATTACATTTCATAATTGTTTATGTTTTGCGATAAATAAATGCACAAATTGTGTGCCTAAAAATAAATTTACGTACAATAATCGTAAGTCAGCAACCCTTAAGAAACTCTCCAATGGTCCATTGCAACTATGAAACTGAATAGATTGTCAAAAACTCTCCACTTGATGAATATTGGAAAATTTAATTTGTAGTGTAGGAAGCTGCCAAAAGAATAAATTTTCCAAAAATGCAAAGGTTATTTTCTAAATGCATTTAAAACGATTAAAGATTTGACTGAATTTTGTGTCTTTTTGTAATAAAAATAGTTTTAATGCTTTTAAAACATTAGATGCTTGAGTCGAACTAAATGATCTATGAATACAAATGAGTGCCTAATAGCTAAAGCTGTAGATGCTGGAGACGCCTATGCTATTTGATATTGGGAAAGCTGGTGGCAATAAAGAAGCGAACAAAGTACAAATCAGGATCCAGTGACCGAGCGAACAAGGGCTTCGACTAAATTTTTGCAAGAGTACCCTACCAATGAGAATAGCGTAGATGAGCGATAAGGAAAGGCACCAAATTCTATTTCTATTTTTAAACCATGGATAATTCCAGTGCAATTGGTAGACGTAGAATAAATTCTCGAGTCAATGAAGAGGACCAGGCACTGGACCAAATTGCAAAAGAGGCTGAAGCACGATTAGCCGCACGCCGGCAAGCACGTGCTGAGGCACGCGAAGTGCGCATACGTGAGTTGGAGCGTCAACAAAAAAAGTTGGAACAAAATGCTGATCGTGTCTTTGATATGCACTCAGCTGCTGGACTTGATTCCATGTCGAGATCGCGCCTTGTAGGTGGTTCGCCGGTCACAAGAGCAAGTTCAATGTCGTCGCGTCGCAGCAGCGAAGATTCGGTGGAGGAAGAGGGCCGCAGCCTGCGCGACATGCGACATGAACTGAAAGATGTTGAAGACCGCTTCCGTAAAGTAATGATAGCGAATGCTCAGCTTGACAATGAGTGTGCTTCGCAGACATATCAAATACAGTTGTTGAAAGACCAACTGGAAGAAGTAGGTGAATCCTACACTCAGCTGCTGCGGGAATTTAAAGATAAAACCCGTGATCATAGTGCACTTAAACGTAATATTGATAAATTAAGTGAAGAGCTGAAGCTGGTACAAGGACAGCTGGAGGAACGTGATAAACTGATCCAGGAACAAGGTCTTCTGATTGTGTCCGTCGAAAACGCTGACGGCACTGATGCTAAACGCGCTCTAGTCACTGTGGATAATGCGCAGCTATTGGGTTCTGTGCAAGGTTCATTGGATGTACGTCTGAAAAAATTTAGCGAAGAAAAGCAGCAGCTCTTGGTGGAGGTGCAAAACTTGGAACAACAATTGACGGTTTATAAATCACGCGGAGGCAAAGCAAACTCATTGAATGGACCTGCGGGTATAGATGATGACGATTATGATGCGCAAAGGGAGGCAAATAAAGTCATATCAGACTACAAATACAAACGCCAGAAAGCCGAACAGGAAGTCGCTAGTTTACAAGCTGCCTTGGCGCGTTCCGAAACACAAGTTATACGTTATAAGAGCACCTCGGAAGCAGCAGAAAAAGCAGAAGCCGAATTGAAAATCGAACGAAGAAAGCTACAGCGTGAAAATCGTGAAGCTACGGAACGTTTAGAAGAATTGGAAACATCAAATAACCATCTGCTGAAACGTTTAGATAAACTGAAGAATGCAAAAAGTGCACTGCTCAAGGAGCTCTGACCACAATCATCAAATAAATCCAATACTTATATGGATGATGCCTCTCTGCTCACAGATGCGTTCAAAGAAAACTCCTGCAATAGTTCCTTAAATGGAAATCAATCTCTTTTGCTATATAGTCAACCGCAATGAACGTCAGCTTAGCCTTGTTTTTTCTACATTATTAAATTTAAGGAATCACTCACCACTTAATACATTAACTAGCATATTTAACATATAATAATTATTAAATTAATACTGCATTTTCATACATAAATGAATACAATTTTATTTAAATTAGCCACACAAAATAGGATGTACTAAATAGTTAGTATGCACATATTTATTTGTACAGTTTTGTTACCATTTTAATGCGTATCTCTAATATAGTCAATAATCTAATGTACATGTTTTAATGCTTATTCGAACTATGTGTAAAGTACTTAAAATAAATAAATGTTTATAAACACAACATTGCTAGAACATCTTGTGCCATTTCTATCTAAAGTGTTTTTATATAACATTTAAACCTTCCTACCCCTCAAACACTCGACTTATTCATTAACAACAAATAAGTAAATATTGAAAGAAATGAGTGTGCAGCCTACAACTACGTAGCATACTTACAAAACATCTTCAACTGCACTTTCATGATTTTAGGAGTGGCGAAAAACCGCGTCGTCGACTTAATCGAAAATCTGAAAATGCATTTTAATTTATTATTGATCAGTATAGAACCTACTTTCCAATCAGAATCACTGCTGCTGTTTGTGCGTTTTTCTGTGTTACTATTTTTATTGGATTTTGTTGTTTCTTATCAAATTCGTCATTAAGTTACATTCCATCCATAATAATAAGCTGACAAATAAATTTACAACGGAAAAGATGCATTATTTTCTTAAAAACTTTGTTGCCATTGTTGTTGTACTCGTATGTGCCATACACGTTGTAAATGGCTTATACGAGTTTCCATCAAGTGAGTACCTACTTTATTTGATATTATATTTATCGAATTATTTTAATACTTCAAAACATATATAAAGTAGTGAATAAAGTCAAGATTAGTTAAATTGCATATTTAATATATTATATAACTTAATATTCTAGCACATAATATAAACAAAAATATTATTCCTATACTTAAAATCATTAAAATATGACAAAATTACATCAAATGAGGACAATTTAAGGCGTCTGTTTAGATTTCTGAATCGGAGAATTTTACAATAGTAACAATGCAAATAAGCAAAAGAAAGCAAGCAGTATACAGTGTGTAACGATACTTGTCCCCATGTTTTTCTTTAGAAGAAATTAGCGTGTTGTACAAAAATGAACATTAATTTGACAATGGCTAGACACAAATTTGGAAATAAACTAAAAATAAAAATAATAAATGGATATTCATTCTCAAAGTTAAATTTTTCTTTTTTACTTTCAATTTCAATTTCAATTTATTTAAAATTGCGGAGAAATTATATATTAACAGGTCTATCACTACACTACACCTAGGTGGAAGATCATGAAAAACTTCAGTGTAGACGGACCGATGAATTTGTAATTTAATAATAAAGAAACCCTTCATGTCATCCAAAGAAATTGTGCCGACACCTGTCTTGTCTTGGATATTCATGACAGTACAGTACGTAGGCGAGCTACAGAAAATGACTTATAAAGGTGGAGGACAGCAAAAAAGCCAATCCTTACAAAGAAGCATTTTTAAAAAAAAGGGTTAAAACGCAAAAAAAAGAGTTGGCGCCACCAAACCTTCAAAAGAAGACCCCACCTTAATTTTCGGGGACATACTTGTAGGTTTAGTGTCTCCTATTTCATGTCCAAACTCTTGTTTAAATCCATGGCCAAATTCTTGACTTAATCAAATATACCGAATCCCTTTCCTAATTTATAAAGGTGAGCAATGTTTTACGAAACAAAGTTGTTGTTGTTGTCGTTGTTGTTGTTGTTGTTGTTGTTGTTCTTGTTGCTCTTGTTGTTGTTGATGTTGATGTTGATGTTGATGTTGATGTTGTTGCTTTGTACCGTTACGTTTGTAGTTACAGAGTAAAAATTCCATGCAACGTTTTTTCATGGTTGTAGCATTTTGACTGCATTATGAGGTTGCCACCCTGAAATCATGACGATAAGAATTTTTTTCGTAATTTCGTGGTGAGGCGTAATAACACATCTATGCTGTCGCCGTATTTTGCCGACAAAATTTGCCGTAGCACGTCGCCTGAGTGAATAAAAATTCCATGCAACGATAAAAAATTTGTTGTCTTATTTGTTGTCAGGGTTAAGAACAGGCCTTTATTGGTGTAACATACTTTTAATCCTAGCACTAATACTCAGCGAGTAATAATTCCATGTAACAAATTTTCAGTGGCGTTGCTTAAGCAGCTCCCACCGCGTCCCGATGACGTTTTGAATTTTTTAACGTAGAATACGTTATACAGGGGTGTTAATCTGGAGCACAAAATTTTGAGAAAATGTTTGTCACTTTCATTATAAGTTTTTAATACTTTATGCATGCATTGAAGAAAATTCAAGTATGGTCTAAACATATTTAATATGTCTTCTTTTGATTTGTATTTAAATAATCATATTGCTACATATAATTTTTTTGATTCTATAAGTAAATCAAAATTTAACTCCTTCAAATTTTGTATTAATTTTCATATGCTTTGTATTTTATGTATTATAACATCATGTGTAAGAGCAGTACGATTATCTGTGTGTTCATCACAGAACCAGTGTGAGAAAGAGAAGAAGTATAATGACCAAGTAGCGAACGATGTGTACGTAAATACAACCATGATTTTTGTTTGTCTTTTCTTTTAATATCAAAGACATGCTCCATATGCGCCCTTTGCAGCATTCTTTTATGCGGCGGCCATTGTAATCCATAGGAATTCTTAATTTTTGTAGAGATTTTCTATAGTTCAGACACAAACCTTACAATCATAAGCAGAAAATGAAAAAATGTTTATGAATAAAGCCTAGTATGCTGTAGAAACGAAAATTTCTTGGCATATAATTCTACACCCGAAATATTAGTGTAGAGTTAAAAATGTTTGTGTGGAGAAAAAAGCAACTACAGTACGACCTAGCTCAATGCAACTAATAGAAATTGGGCCAGTTGACGTAGTTAATGCTGAAGAAACGCAATTAAACTTCTAAACATAAAGCTTTATGGCTCTGAATCCTAGATATTGTGGTTTTATGTATTAAGATATGCACTTTGTTTCCTTAAATATTGTTTTAAGAGATTTTTCGTACATCAAAAGTGTATTTTACAAGGAAAGAAGAACTGAAAGTAAATAATATAAAAGTTTATGGAAGTATACGCAAATGGAAGTTGCGATAGTTGTGCATTTTTTTTTTAAGTTGCGTTTATTGAGTCAACAATATAAATTTTTGAGTATTGCGATAATCGAGTGTTGCGTAAAGCGAGGTCGTACTGTTTTCTTATTGAAATGTCAGAATTCTGGTGGCAATTAAATGCCCGGACATATAATCGACAGCGAAATTTTGACATTTCAACTCTCCACATGGTAGTTGTACTTGCTAGCATTGAACAAATTTTTCACCTCTACAGCATACTAAGTAGCGAAAAAAAAATTCCGCTGCCTTTTCGCTGTCAAAAACTTAATGCATTCCTTATGGAAAGTTTCTTTCCACTTCTACAGCATACTGGGCTTAACAATGTTAGCAAGGTTGCATAGAAGCTGCGTAAAGCCTTAAACAGTGCGTAACTAAACAAGCGTTTAAAGGTTGTTTAAGGAAATCTATTGAATAAGGCTGTTAATGACTAACGTATTCTACGTCTGACCTATGCGCCCGTGTTATCTTTCACAGGCTTGAGCTTTTTTTTTTTTTTTGTTTTTGTAATGAAGTCAAAAAATTAACCTTTACGGTCGTACCATTTTTTTAATCACAGCTTTTATACTCAGCGAGTAATAATTCAATGTAACGCCGGTGAATTTTGAAAAAATGAATTTTTCAACTTTTTTTGGAAACCAGGGCGGTAAAACGTAATTCGTCAAGTAAAAAAAAAAGCAATGCTCGTGTTAATGTCGGTATATTATAACTAAAGGGTGATTTTTTTGAGGTTATGATTTTCATGCATTAGTATTTGACAGATCACGTGGGATTTCAGACATGGTGTCAAAGAGAAAGATGCTCAGTATGCTTTGACATTTCATCATGAATAGACTTACTAACGAGCAACGCTTGCAAATCATTGAATTTTATTACCAAAATCAGTGTTCGGTTCGAAATGTGTTTTATCGACAAATTTTGTTCAGCGATGAGGCTCATTTCTGGTTGAATGGCTACGTAAATAAGCAAAATTGCCGCATTTGGAGTGAAGAGCAACCAGAAGCCGTTCAAGAACTGGCCATGCATCCCGAAAAATGCACTGTTTGGTGTGGTTTGTACGCTGGTGGAATCATTGGACCGTATTTTTTCAAAGATGCTGTTGGACGCAACGTTACGGTGAATGGTGATCGCTATCGTTCGATGCTAACAAACTTTTTGTTGCCAAAAATGGAAGAACTGAACTTGGTTGACATGTGGTTTCAACAAGATGGCGCTACATGCCACACATCTCGCGATTCTATGGCCATTTTGAGGGAAAACTTCGGAGAACAATTAATCTCAAGAAATGGACCGGTAAGTTGGCCACCAAGATCATGCGATTTGACGCCTTTAGACTATTTTTTGTGGGGCTACGTCAAGTCTAAAGTCTACAGAAATAAGCCAGCAACTATTCCAGCTTTGGAAGACAACATTTCCGAAGAAATTCGGGCTATTCCGGCCGAAATGCTCGAAAAAGTTGCCCAAAATTGGACTTTCCGAATGGACCACCTAAGACGCAGCCGCGGTCAACATTTAAATGAAATTATCTTCAAAAAGTAAATGTCATGGACCAATCTAACGTTTCAAATAAAGAACCGATGAGATTTTGCAAATTTTATGCGTTTTTTTTAAAAAAAAAGTTATCAGGCACTTAAAAAATCACTCTTTATATCCTTCTTCATTTATGGTTGGTTCTTCATTATGGCTTGACTCAGAAGTGGAAAGTGTACCTACTGTTTAACATTGAGTCCAAATTTAATTTAATTAATTCGGACACTCTAAATAATATTGAGGTGTCAATGGAAAAAACCCCGAATGGATTTAATTTTTCACGCCATGCGTATAGTGCATTTATCCATCAAATGGATTGAATAATTATAATATTCATACGGATATTAGTTTATTTTTCACTTAGTTTCAAAAATAAAAAATTTAAAAAAATTTCATTAATATTTTTATTTTTTCTTTTATGAAAAAAAGTCATTAAAATGTAATTCACAATTTGTTAACCATAACCAAAAATTTGGGGCTTAATTAATTTTCCATTTGGGTGTTATTTCATTGCATTTGGATATTATTTCATTTAAGTAATTTGGGGTTTATTTAATTTTCGTTGGAGCTTATTTCAATGGGTGTTACTTCATTATTCCATTTGGGGTTATGTCGTGGAGCCCAAAGTAGTTTAATAAATTTATGTGTCCTAAACGACCATTTGAAGTCTTCTCATTTATCTAAATAGAGTTAATAACTAACACCATTCTGATAATTTAAAAATACGGTTACCAAGAAAAAGATTCACTTTGTTTTTGGGTTTTCTGATTTTATCCAATTGTATAATTTCGAATTAACACAATTTGGTGTTTTAGTTTACTTCCTTTTAAGTATTTTTATAATATTCATTTGGAGCAACACAAATGGATAAAATAGAATTAACACCATTCTATGTAAATAGTATCGGATACTATGTAACACCGCTTCGGTGTTGTAGTATCACCACTTTTTTGTGGTGGATGATATGTGCACAGTAAGAAAGGTGAACGAATCATTCCACGGAACTGCAAAGTAACTGCAAAGCATAATGGAGACAGTTTGATGATTTGGACCAGTTTCTCAGGTATGGCGTTGGAGTTGGATAATGAACAGCATTTAATATAAAAATATTCTAAAAAATTATATGCTTCCCCATGCTGAGTGGAAAATGCCTCTTCGATGGCTCGGTGTTAGACACACACCGAGGCTGGTTAAGTGACAATGGGATTCAAGTTCTTGATTGGCCAGCACAATCACCAGACTTAAATCGCCGCAGAGACGAACTGAAATTTACCACTATTTGTGAAAAAAATGACCATTTTTGGAGAAAGTTTACCTTTTCCTAAAATAAAAAAAAAAATAAAATATTTTAATTTAATGATTAATCACCGTTATAATTTTTTTTTTCTTTGTTAGTATACATGTATTGATAAAGTAACAACAAAAACATGAAAAAATAACATTTGTCCACTTCACACAGAGAAAAGCAACGCTGATCCGACAACTTCTCCTATTCTGGACCATGATACAATTATACAAGGTAGGAGTGACAGTTATTTCGTCTTGCACCAACTGTCAAAAGTAGTATAAATTAGAGAACGAAAAAAGTAAAAAAGAAAATAGAAAGTAAAAAACACAGGCAAATTAGTCTTTGAGAAAATAGACATTTGTCACTCCTACCTTGTATAATTGTATCATGTTCTGGACTAGTTCTCAGTCGATTTCTCCGAGAGAGAATCGCCAACTTTGGTTCTGTTCGGGTTTTAAACTACTTGTGAATATGTTCAGAGAGGTAACAGTGCTGCCTACTCTAATAACTCAAAAAAATTAACAATTCTAAAAAAATTATTATTTTCGCAAAATTTACCACTTTTGGTCAAAAATTACCTATTTTACCTCTGCCCAAAAAATGAGTCAAAAATTACCTCAATTAGGGAAATTTACCTCAATCTGGCAACACTGGTGTGTACAAACAAATTTGCAACACAACAACCAAATTTGAGAAATGTTCCACTGTGAGCAAAAAAAGAAAAAACAAGCAACCCAGCAAGAAATATAAACTCTAACCGGTGCAGCAATTTCAGACTTATGTCTATAAACTGCAAACGTCTACTTATGTCTTATGCCTTAGACTTGTGAACATAAAACAAAATTTTATTTTTTTATAAATTTTTGTTTTATATAATTTTTCTTTGATAGACATTTTCTTTTAAACAAATTTTTATAAAATAATTTAATTTAAAAATAATTTTTTTAAATAAATTTCTAAAGTATAAATTTAAAGTATTTGTAAAGTGTCTTAAATGCAGTGTCGTTTTTATGTGTTGGTGTTTGTATGTGATGGTATTATTATATTTTATGTGATGGTAGTCGCCACAGACTTATGCCTATAAACTGCAAATTATTGTGCCGCTGAATTGTGTGCACTATTCAGAACGACCCAAGAATCAAAGTGCTTAGAAACTAAAATATTTGCATTGACTTACATATTTAAATAACTAATTTCTAATTAATTAATTTCTAATAAATTAAATAATTCTAACTGTGAAACCTAAATAAGAGCGTTGAGCGGCGCGTTACCAGCCGCTTTGCGTTAACGCTGAATTGTCATCCCTAAATAAAAGCGGCGGCTTTATGTCAGATACGCAGGCAGCCAACAAATTTTTCACAGAAATAGCAATATTTTCGAAGTCTGCAGCCAACTTTACTTCCTAACGCTCTGTCAAAATTGGATTTTCCAACCGCTCAGCGTTGCCGTCGCGTTATTATGGTTTGCTTCATACAATTCATATTAGCATGACGATTTTTTGACAGATAAACAACGCTGACGCTCTTGTTTAGGTTTCACAGTAATTGTGGCATCCGTGGCGTAGTTGGTTAAAGTGCGTGGCCTCTATGTCAACGAACCTGGAGATCCGGGTTCGAACCCCAGCAGCGACAGAAAATTATTTGAATTAAAATAATTTTTCTGTAAGGCCGCCATCTCTCTGCAGACAATGGCAAATCTTAGAGAGTAATCAAAAATGCCATGTAAAGCTTCTTGAGGGCAAGAATATATTCCGTTCATTGCCGTTTGGAGTCGGCGTTAAACCTGTAGGTCCGGTTCTCGGTCAATTGTGTACAAACTTAATTACACGCACAACATTATTGATCATAAGATGCTAGGCCAAAGTCCTTTCAAGGGCTGAAATGGCCAGTTATTTATTTTTTTTTATTAATTTTTAATTAACTATATTTTAGGAATAAAAGGAATTGTTTAACTTTAATTTCTAAAGTAAAAGCTTTATTATTGTATAACTGCTGGCTACAGTGAAATAAAGTTCTGACTGGATTTCCTTTTCAAATAAAGCACTCACAAAATATAAAAACAAGCACTTCGTGAGCTCGCCAAGCTCGATGTTAGCGCTTAAGAGGAGCCGAGCTGAGCATCACTATTCTAAACCAGAGATAATGAGATGGGAAACTTCGTTTCTATCATGGTATAATAATACATGGTAGCATTGACAACTGCTTATTTTCTCTTCAACAGGAAAACACAGCTGTTTGCGAAACGAAGCGAAAATTAAAGCAAGTGACAAAAACAAACATAAAAACTAATAAGAATATTGTGCGTTTAAATAAACAAATCATAAAGAAATAAACATATAAAATCATGAAAGTGATAAAAAGATCTTGTGTAATTTGTGCGAAAAGTTTTTCAGTCCGTGATGTTAAATTTTATTCAGTGCCTAATAACGAAACTCGTCGCCAGCGGTGGATTGATGCCTGTGGCTTGATGCTGGCAGAAAATTCGTTTGTTGTTTGTGTTTTCATTTATTAACAATGGCCGACCAGCGAACACTCTCTTTTTGAGTATATTTTTTGACAGAATATGTTTTCCCAAGCAACTGTCAATGCTACCTTGTATTATTATACCATGGTTTCTATTGTGAATTCTGTTGATTTTGACAGCTAAAAATGCTTCTTCTCCTATTTTTTATGCAATCACATATTGTGTATGTGAGTTCACCTTATATTTGTCAAAAATAGGCCCTACACCCAAAAAGGTCTTGCATATTTAAAAGAAATTTGTTTTTAGCTCAGCAAGAATATTGCTAATAATAGCACTGTGCGACAATTTAAGGGTCAATTGGAATAACCTCAAATATCTAAATGGTTTCTAATAGTGGATGGTCTATATATTATGCCCTCATACTCAGTTTTATCGGATTAGGTCAAATAAGAGAGAAATTCAAGGTCAAACTTCACCTTTAAGTCACAAATTTTTTCTTATAACTCTTAAACTAAATTCAAATTCTATGTAGTAACTGCATCTAAATATTTGCAATGGATGATTCTTTACATTTTAAGACCATTTTTTGCTCAAAAAGTTACGTAAGGGGTTTAATATTTTCTTCGAAAACAGGAACTTTTTAAAAAAAAAATAAAATTTTCAATAGTTCAGTTACTATGTATTTGTCTTCAAAAACAATCAGATTTTTCTGAATTTTTGCATACACTTTAAGTAAAATAAAATAACCCACCTGTGAAAAGATCACAACCATTACATGTGTGCATCCAAAGATATTCGGATTCAAAGATTACCAACGGTGGTAACTTCGTTAATGTAAGCCCTAGCGTAAAATCATTCAAATAAAACTTATAGACCCAACAATTTTCTTCAAAATTGTCCTTAACATTTAAACCGAAAGAGTTACCGTTTTCAAGATATGCGCGTAAATGTGTAATTACAACATATATTCAGTAAATACATAAATAAATTCAGTAAAATCTGATTGTTTTTGAAGACAAATACATAGTAACTGAACTATTGAAAATTTTATTTTTTTTTTAAAAAGTCCTGTTTTCGAAGAAAATATTAAACCCCTTACGTAACTTTTTGAGCAAAAAATGGTCTTAAAATGTAAAGAATCATCCATTGCAAATATTTAGATGCAGTTACTACATAGAATTTGAATTTAGTTTAAGAGTTATAAGAAAAAATTTGTGACTTAAAGGTGAAGTTTGGCCTTGAATTTCTCTCTTATTTGACCTAATCCGATAAAACTGAGTACGAGGGTGCAATATATAGACCATCCACTATTATAAACCATTGAGATATTTGAAGTTATTTTTTCGTGTCGCACTGTGCAGTCGAAGAACTTTTGTTAATATAGAAATGTCAGTTTTGTCAATCTAATTTATGGAGTTGCTTTGATAATACACAAAAATATTTTTGATAGAAAAAAATTGAATTTAAAATAAAAACACTTGTTCTTACAAGTGCTGTTGTTAGCAGAAAAACATAAATAAATTTCTTTCAAGAAGAGCTATATCTTTGCTTTGAAAACTCTGGTCCAATTTTGAAATGCATTAATTTGTTTGAACAAAAATTGTAAGTTAGTTTTTCCCTATGTGTACACTGGTGGCTTAGCTGTCGAAAGTGAGATATTCACCAGCGCTCATGTCCATCCTGAGGGGTGAATTCATTGAGAATCCATTGCGAGGGGTGAGTTTGTCATGAAATTTTACTAACACATTGCTCAGGTGAAAAAAAAAATGATTTAAATAGGTACTTTATCGAGGGTTTATTGAAGATTTCAACCATTTCTAAACTCTCTAATTTATGAAACTTTTAAAAGAGACTTTTGTCGTTATTGAACGTTTATGAATAATGTTTTCCAATTTTTTTGGATTTTTTTCTTATGAAGGCTTTATAAGAGTTTTATGAATACAGCCGGTTAAATTAGACGTTGACGTTATGCTGACGTCACAATGAGCTGTCGTCAGTGTAGACAGGCTCATAGAGTCAAATAATCCGAGTTCTAAACGGCGAGTGTGCGGAATAATTTCCACAACACTAGTTCTCCATTTCTGCTGTATGTGTGTCAAAAAACTCTCCAATATTACTGAAGTCGGCAAAATCTGCAAATAAACTAAAAAATCAATTACGAATAACAAGATTTGCAATATTTTCCTATTTGGAAGATTTCCACAAATATTTTGGTACTTTATTAAAATAAAAAAATTCCGAACCGACAAAAAACCCAAGAGAAACGATATACTAAAGCCAGATTTAGTAAGAACGTTAGCTAGAAGGGTGTTCCAGCAGGCGCATTTTGACCAGCAGGAAGAACAGCTGTGAGTTGATCAACTACGGGAGTGACAAATAAAATATAAGAGTGAATGTTTTTAATTTTTTTCCATTTATGGTGTTCTAACTGCAGCAAGCACCGAAAATTGTCAGAGTGTGTCATAGTCATCAGCGCCAATTAAGGAATAACCGAATAGAAAATAATTCATTTAATACAAATTGGATTTATTGCAATGGATACAAGCAGCAACGTGTTAGGAAGGCGTAGAATCAATTCGCGTGTTAATGCAGAGGATCAGGCGCTAGATCAGATTGCAAAAGAAGCAGAAGCACGTCTCGCAACTCGTAGACAGGCACGTGCAGAGGCACGAGAGGTACGCATTCGTGAGCTGGAGCGACAACAAAAGAAATTAGAACAAAATGCTGATCGTGTATTTGATATGCACTCTGGAGTCGGACTTGATTCCTTGTCGCGATCTCGCCTTGTTGCTGGTATGGGTGGTTCCCCGGTCACAAGAGCGAGTTCGATGTCATCGCGTCGAAGCAGCGAAGATTCGCTGGAGGAAGAAGGCCGTAGTCTGCGCGACATGAGACACGAACTGAAGGATGTAGAAGACCGTTTCCGAAAAGTAATGATCGCCAATGCGCAGTTAGATAATGAATGCGCTTCAAAAACTTATCAAATACAGATGTTGAAGGATAAGCTTGAGGAGGTTTGTGAGTCTTATGCGCAATTGCAGCGAGAGTTCAAAGATAAAACACGTGATTATAGTGCGCTTAAACGAAATCTCGATAAACTCAACGAAGAGCTGAAATTGGTTCAAGGACAGCTGGAGGAACGTGATATGCTTATCCAAGAACAAGGTCTTCTCATAGTCTCAGTCGAAAATGTCGACGGAACTGATGCAAAACGCGCTCTAGTCACTGTAGATAACGCGCAGTTATTGGGTTCTGTACAGGGTTCGCTAGATGTACGCCTCAAAAAGTTCAGTGAAGAAAAGCAGCAGCTCTTAGTCGAAGTGCAGAACTTGCAAGAGCAATTGAAAGCTTATAAAACATGTGGAGGGAAATCAAACTCGATGAATGGACCCGCTGGCATACATGATGATGATTACGATGCGCAAAGAGAGGCCAATAAAATCATATCGGACTACAAATACAAATTGCAGAAGGCTGAGCAGGAAGTTGCTAGTCTTCAGGCAAGTTTAGCGCGTTCTGAAACGCAAGTAATACGTTATAAAAGCACCTCGGAAGCAGCAGAAAAAGCAGAAGCCGAGCTCAAAATCGAACGAAGAAAGTTACAACGTGAAAATCGTGAGGCTATGGAACGTTTAGAGGAATTGGAAACATCTAACAACCATCTGCTGAAGCGTTTGGACAAATTGAAGAATGCAAAAAGTGCGTTGCTTAAGGAGCTCTGACAACACAACTTAACTAAGACGATATCATTCAGTAGTAATTCCTCATTTGCAGCTACAAGTAGAGACAGCAGCTGTGACAGCATTTCCTCAAATGGCAGACAGTCTCAATTACTGCACAGTAGTAAGCAATAAATGCTGAACACACGTGACAGCGATGCCAGCTTAGCCTTGTTTTAATCATATGTATTATTAAGAAAAGCACTTACATGATTTTCACTCGATGAATTATGCATTTTTTGTATGCCTTCTAATCTTATGAAATGTATACATTAGGATATGATAATACACACAAACCATGTAGTACGTACATACTAATGTTATCTTTAATGCTGGAACATGCATTAATTAAAATTTTTTTTTAATCTGTATAGTTTTGTTTATACATAATTTTATAATCGATTGTGTTTAATTAAAATTTTAACAAAAATATATTTATTTAAATTAACAAAATTATAATTTAAGTACTTAAGTAGTAGTTGCCATTGGATGTACATAAATACATAATACAAACATACATATATGCATATATACAAACATATTATTTTGTAATAGTATATGTGGCCGCGCAGACTTCGAATATTAATAAACCATTTGTCTATACAATCTTAAGTTCTGTGTTTTAAGTTTATACGTAATTGAAAAAAAAAAAAACTAAGTTAGAACCTTTTTGGTAAAATTTGCTCGAAAATGGATTAAATCATTTTAAAAAAATTTTACTAATTTGCTCGCATCTAATAAAATCGAATAATAATCAAATAAAACAAAATCAAATAACCAAATAAAAAATAAAAAAAATATGCGAACGTCGTTATTATTTATAAAGTTTACGTCAACTAAACCATTGTGGTTAAAAATTTCAAAATATTTTTCTTAAAAAAATAGATCAAAAGTTGTTTTCCAGCTACCAAAATACACGTATTTATAATTCAAATTATCCTTTTTGATACTTTTCCATGTTTCCACACTCACAATAAATAATTAACTATTTTTTCATGTTAGGAAAACCAAGGACAAAATTAAATTTTCCTAAATTTTGATTTTTATAATATTAAAAAACAAGCAAGTTTCAAATTTAAATTATTTTCAAAAATATTATCATCCTAGTCAAAAATGACTTATTACAGCGCCCATTGTAAAAGCGGGCAGTACTGGACGTTAACTTTAACCAGATTTAAAATTCTTAATTATTAAAAATAAATACGTTTTTAGCAGAAGAACTTACATGCTATTATATGTATATATAAAGTTGCTGTGAACTATAAAGACGAAGTATAATGGCGTTATTTTATTGTAGACATTAACCAATGTTTCTTATGTCTATCTGCTTCGTTGCTGTACCTGCTGAACATTTTTTTGCTGCAGCATATACCCAATAAGCAATAACGTTGGATCAAAAATATCATAGTTCAGCCCAAATCTTTTTTACAGTTCATAAACTGGTTATTTTAACCTGGTTATGACATAGGAAAAAACAATTTTCCTAGTCTCGATATGATCTGAGCTGGTTTAGTTACTAGTATATTTATTACTAGTTTTTAAACCAGTATTTTTTAAACAGTATAATATGAACCAGTTATTAAACTAGTAAGGTTTGAAGCAGCTCAGTAAAGATACATAACCTAAGCCTGTAGGGGAAAAGGCACAAAAAATTTGGTGCGAAAAAATAATTCGAAACCCCCATAAAGAGATAAGAAAGATATCTAAACATATGAAGAGAATATATGAGAGTTTTAGAATTAGGTATTTTTGCTTCAGTATAATTTTTAGAAATTGTTGTAAGAACTTTTAGATAGTATTTTGTTAGTTTCTTTCTAACGAATAAAAAAAATAAAATATATTTAAATAGTTGGATAACAGCTAGTAAATTAAGTAGTAAATCAAATAGTCAATATTTCTCCAACAGGTAAAACAACAAGTAATTAAGATATTTCACGTGAAACGAACAACGAACCAAAAATTTTGTTTTGGTAACTGAATTGTGGGTTTTCTTTAACGTTATTTATATAACGGGGCTTAATAGTTTCTATAAAAATTATTAAATAATTGTTCTTATTAAAGATTACATGGTATTTACAGTTATAGTATTCACTTTTTTATAATTATATTCTTCATTAAAAAAAAACAAATTTAAGTTTAAGGTTATAACATTTTAGTATTAACACTTGGTTAAGATTGTGCATGGTTAAGATTGCACAAAAAGGACATCCCTAGGTTTTGACGTGTCAACGTATCTTAATCCTCATCTTTATTCTTATCCGTGTCATTTCCCTTGTCACTGAAGTTGTCTCCATCCTTATATTTATTTGTATGTGTCACCTTATACGTACGTCTAACTGCTTATTCTTATCTTTTCCCAAATTATTATTTAAATCTATGTCCAAATCCTTGTCTTTGTTTTTATGCGAATCAAGATCATAGTCTTTGTCCCTCTTTTTGTCAGAATCCTAATTTTTAATTCCTAAAAACAATTTTTTTTTGTCTAAATTCCTGTTCCAATCCTTTTCCAAATACTCTTCGAAAACCTTGTCTGAATCCTTGTCCTAATACATACTTATATTTTTCCTGGTCTTTATCGTTGTACAAATCCTTGTCCTCATCTTTTTTGTAATTCTTGTACTAATACATGTTTGGATTTGGATCCTTGTTCTAATATCTGTCATTATTTGGTTTTGGTTTTAATTTTGCTTTTGCTTCTGTGTGGTACATTAAAATTTTCCTTAGCACCATGCAATAAAGCCATGCACATGCTGCTACCTCTGCGTCCTGATGGATTCATATTTTTTTTTTTATTTTTTTTTTTAAATGGATTAAAAAAATTTTCGTGACTTCATAATTTTTACCGTAGTGTATATACTTACCGAGTAATAATTCAATGCATTGCCGTTGAATGAGAGCTGCATTTTCAATCTTTGAGCGGCTCTCTCCGCGATTTTATGACATCATGAATTTTTTGCTTATTTTTGTTATAAGGGCTAAGAACCAGCCTTCACAGGAGTATAATAATTGTTACTTTAGCACGTGTAAATAAATAAAATAAAAAATATATAAACTGGCCATTTCAGCCTTTGAAAGGACTTTGACCGAACTTCTTATAATCAAGTTGTGTTGTGCGCAGTGTTGCCAGTCTAGCCTTTTTGAGGCTAAATCTAGCCTTTTTTACTGTCGTCTAGTCTCAAAAAAATACCATCTAGCCTCTAGCCTTTTTTTAGCCTTTTTTTGTTGCGTTCTAGACTTTTCTAGCCTTTTTTGATATATTGCTTAAGATGTATGGACCAGAGATCTGCATGAAGGGATCCATTTGTTGTTTCGAGTTCCTTTAACCCTGCAGTAGTCGCGCGGATTACATATGTAATCCATTCATGCAAAATTATGAATTTCATAATTGTCTGCAATCGATATTCATTGATTTTACGTACTATAATAATTATGTTTATGTTGTTTTTTTAAATAAATATAATATAAAATAAAGTAATAATAAAAATTAAACCAAATAACTAAGCATTTTCAAATTGCCATCTCTTATTTTAAACTTTAAAAAATGGATTACATATGTAATCCGCGCGACCACTCTCGTCACATTTAGGTACGCGACTACTGCAGGGTTAATTATTCAACTCCCTGCAAGTCAAGGCAGGGAAACAACAAGTTTGCGCGAATCATAGGCAGCAAGAATTAAGTCGCCAAATTTAGAAAACTGGAAATGTAGAAACTTGAAATGTAGGGAAAAAGTAATTATTTTACCTACACATCCTTTATTTTCAAGTCTGTTTATGAAGTTCGAGGAAATAACTTCGTGGCGTCAGTGCAAACTTCATTTCTCGAGTTAAGAATACCGTTTAACTTTAAAGCATTGGATTGAAGTATGTTTGTGTTATTTTTGTTGTTTTTGTATTTCCTGCACCTGAACAGGGGAGCTTTAATTAGAGCCGGAGAGGGTTAATACGTGTGACCTAACCCCATTACTTTTGTAAAAGGAACATTTTTCCCTTGGGGACCTATTCCCTCCGACCACTCAAGGGAAAATAACACTCAAGGTTATTTTTCCCATTTTGAAATGTTTTTTATTAAAATAATTGATTTGTTACATGTAAAACAAAACATTAAGAATTAGTATTGCATTAGAAATCTTGAATAGAAATAGTGACTGACCGGATTCCACCCTAAGGTTAGTGATTCAGGGTTAAGCAGCTCTCTCTGCGTCCCGAAAATATTTTTAATTTTAATTTTTTTATTTTTGCCATAAAGTCGCAGAATTAACCTTTACTCTCGTACCAATATTTTTGTCATAGCATCTACATATGTATACTATGTGAGTAACAATTCCATGAAACGCAGCTGTATTTCAAAAAAATGCCTTCTTCAATTTCATTGGAAACCTGCGCTATAAAACGTAACGTTGTTACGTCAAAAATTATTTTTGCTTTTTCTCTTTGATCTCTTAATTGTCTTATTTTGTAAAATGTGCACAATCAACGTTGTTAGTTTAAAATCGAATGTTAGTTTAAAAGAAAAAAATAAAAAATATTCGGGTTTTTTTAAATTTCCAAATAATGACATAATTACAAATTTATTTTAAGAAAAATAAAATTCACTCTGCTGATAAGCAATTCTACTTAATTCCTATAATTTTACAATTTATAGTACATATAAATATACCAAAAAATGAACGCGCTCTCTTGAACACGATCACTGAGGATGATTTAAGAGGTTTTGTTGAGCAAGGAACAGAATCAGTTCAAAAGGAAATAAGGTATATAAAAAGGCTTGTTTCTTCCATATCTTCTATGTATTTTTTACTTCCTCAAATTTCATTTTAGACTAGAACAAAACCTCCTCAATTCTGCCATAACAGTACAAAATGGAAGCTTATCACACAATCAACTATTGGAGACATTGCCAAATGACAAGGCCAAAGAAGATAGTGAGGTGGCTATGCAAATTTTGAGATCTAGCCTCTATGCATACAACACAAAATGCATTGAACACGATATAAGTGGCACAAATTGTAGAGCATTTTTCAGTGAAAAGCCCATACCAAAGGCTACAGCGTTGTGGGAAGATTGTAATAAGATTTTGCAAGGACAGCGCGAGGGACATCATGTGTTACGCAGATTACTGCCTAGCAACTATCAAGATGGATTCTATAGGGTAATCAAATATTAATTACTTTCAATTAATAAATATTTTATTAAAGCTCAGGGTGTTTTTCGGCAACATAGATGTTTACCGATATAAAACTACCATCTGCTCGACTGGTAAGCAGCAAAACTCTACATGGCCAACCCGCAAATGTGATGATCGGCAACGAGGCACTCGATGAGAATCAACGAAATTTGGCCCTTGTGCAGTGGGCTCAATTTATAGAACATGACATAAGCAAGCCCGTGGCTACATCAATGAGTAAGTATCGGGTCTGTTCTCCGTGATAGTGTGTTTGATGTGAGAGACGAAGTAGCATGAAAAGAGAACATTAATCTATTCTCAATGTTCATTTAATTTTAATTTATGTTGATAACTCGTGTTTATAAAATTCATGCATTTTTATTTAATTTTAATTAAATGTTCCTCATACGCCACAGTGTTCACACTCGAGAAACTTAAGAGACAGGTAGTTGTTAATTACCAATGCAGAAGAATAGCAGCAACAAATCACAAAACAAAAACAAAAAAACATGCAATCTTAATTTATATAAAGCCTTCATAGTTCCCACGGAAAATAATCGAAATTGTCAATAAACATAATGACTTTTTCTCTATATTTCCCGCTTGCCTCTTAGAAAATGGTGAACCAATTGAATGTTGTAATCATGAAAACTATAAGTTAGCACCGCGTTATCAACATCCCGCCTGTGCACCCCTTATGGACAAGAATCCTCTTTACAAGCATGGAAGAGAAACGTGTTTGAACTACGTTCGCAGCGCCCTGGCTGTGGGCTCAGTGTGCAATTTCGGTGGAGCCGAGCAAGTAAATAAAATTATTATCTTGCTTTAACGTATTAACCATATCTTTATATATTTTTTAAAAATAGCTAAATCAAGCTACTGGCTACCTTGACCTCTCTCAGCTTTATGGCTACACAAGTCAGGAAGAGCAGCTAATGCGCACCCATCGATTTGGTCAAATTAAATCTAGTCAAAGTACCTCCAATTCTACAGAACATTTGTTGCCACTAGCAACGACCATGCCTCATGTGTACTGTGCACTCAAATTGGGGGCGCAAAATGAAAGCTGCTTCATGGCAAGTGATTCACGAGTCAACAGTAATCCTTTCTCAATTGTGCTCTATACAATCTTTATGCGATCACATAATCGCATCGCCGATGAATTGCATATGCAGCATTCGGAGTGGGATGACAATCGTCTATATAAGATGGCCAAATCCATGAATATAGATCTATATCGCCGCATAGTTTTCAAAGAATGGATGCCGGTCGTATTGGGCCAACAGTTGGCAGATAAAATAATTGCCGAGAAATTTCAACAAGATGTAAGCATTTCTAGTTTGAAAATATCTAATGAATTTGCTGTGGCTGCCATACGTTTCTATAACTCGATGATGCCGAATGTACTGCATGACTTGACCGAAAAATCTCCGACTGAAAGTGGCAGGACTACCATTACGCAAATTGATAATAAGTAAAATATATTTTCTCTACTTTTTTTTAATAATGATAGTTTTTTTGTTTAACTTCAGCGATACCTCACCAAGCCGGAATATTTTTTCTCTAGACGAACAAATGTACAGATCAGGAGTTTTAACGAATTCCAACAAATTAAGCTACATTTTGGAGTCGATTCTACATCAACGTGCAATGAAAATGGACGGCAATTATGCAGAAACTGTAGGAATTAAAAAGAATGGCTTATTGCAAAAACATGATAACATTAAAAAAAAATAAAAAAAAAATTAAATAATCGGCTTGAAAGTTTTGAAAATAATCATTGTTGTATTAAAGACTGCTCCAAAAAATATTATTGTTGGAAATACAGACAAATTTTTCCAGCGGGTGTTGGTATTGCTTTAAGTAATTATCGGATCTTTATCATCGTTATTACGATAAGCCTTTCAAATATATTCATATAATTATTTTAAATTTTATTTATTATCGTAAGTTTGAATGTCTTTTTTCCAGTTTATTGAGAACTTTCTGAGTACAAATCATCCCAGGCGCACGGATGCCTTGGCTTTTGATATACAACGCGGTCGTGATCATGGACTACAGGGTTACATTAAGTACTTAGAGCTGTGCCAGGGTATATCAGTCAGAGAATGGGACGACTTGAACAGCTATATTGATGCCAAGGTACGTAAGAATGAAGGGTTGAATAAAATTAGCTCCTTTCTTTAGGCATTTAAATTCTAAAGGTCTAAGTTCGTGTTGAATCTTAATTCACAATTGTGCTGTTTCGAAACTTTAAAATAAGAGAAAAATTAATTGTTTTCGAGGATGTCTGGTTATATAACGCTATATATATATATATATATATATGTTGTGCCTCGACACCACATGTAGAACACATACGAAATAAATTAAATTTAATAAGAAATACACTATCTACATGTATATAAATATACACGGTGTCCAATAAGTTTGAATAAAAATGCTTTTCGATATTTTCAGAAAAGTTAACATATATAATACGAAATATTTATTGAAAGCAATTGTCTTATACATTTTAAGCAATTATAAAAGGTTTTTGTTAATTGCATCCCCCTTGGCTTTTTCTAAAATAAAAAAAAATAAATAACTGGCCATTTCAGCCCTTGAAAGGACTTTGACCTAGCTTCTTATGATAATTTGTGTTATGCGTGTTATTACACTAAGGGAAAAAAATATTAAATTTATCCAAAAACTTTTTTAATTTATCCAAAAAGCGAGTCATTTTTGCACCAATAACGCATTTATTTAAATCGACCACGTAAATATTTAAAATTTATTTAAATACTTTTTTAATAAAATGAAATATTAAAATATTTAAAATAAAATTAATAAAAAATATATTAAAATTATGCACGAATATATTTAAATATCTTTCCAATATTTACTATTTGAAAATAAAACTATCGCATTTAAGGAAAATTTATATAAAAATATTGAAATTAAAAAATGTTTCCCACGAGATGCTTCCATCAAATGGCATTTTTTAGAATATTTTATTTTCTTTTTTTGTTCTCTAATTTATACTATTTTGACAGTAAACTAGAGAAACAAAAATTGAAAAATAAAACACCAAAAATATGCAGGCAAATGACAACCGGTGCAAGACATTTTTGAGAAAATGTCCGGTTGTTGATTTATCCACGTAAATATTTAAATAAAATTTATACTCAGGCGTGGATAATGCTAATATGCGTTATTTCCCTAAGTGTAAGTTTGTACACAATTGACCGAGAAATGGACCTACAGGCTTAACGCCGACTCCGAACGGCGATGAACGGAATGTTCTTATTCTCAAGAAGCTTTACATGGCATTTTGATTACTCTCTGAGGTTTGACACCATTGTCTGCAGAGAGGTGGCGGCCGTACAGAAAAAATTATTTTAATTCAAATAATTTTCTGTCGTTTTTTCTACTAAACGTAATCTCTTTTCAAAGTAGTCACATGCGCCACGTATATGAGTCATTGGAATTTCTTTCCATATCTTTTGTAAAACTTTGCGTAATTGACTTAAATTTCGCATTTTATATTCGCTAAGTTTTGCTGTTATATATTTCCAAGCAAAGAAATCGAAAGGATTAAGATCAGAGCTGCTTGGTGGCCACTCAACCTTATGCGAAAAATCGACCAAATTCGCTTCACACCAACCCTGAACAACTTTCGTAGTGTGTGATGGTGCACCTTCTTGGTGAAAACAGTAATAGTCTTCTCCAAATAAATTTTGAAAAGCAGGGAGCACAACCGACTTTAAAACGTGCTCTTTGCAATACTCAGCATTAATTTTCACTCCTTTTTCTATAAATACTAGGGGCAATTTACCCCTTTTACCAAATCCGCCCCAAATCATGACTGAAAGAGCACTCTGATACCTGGGCACGAACAGTGCAGTTTCGGGAACGTCTTCCAAAGTTATGGCCCATACTCGGCCATACTCGGCCTTAAGTCCAAGATCATTTTTCAAAAGCAAATGTGCAGTTGACTTGCTTATATTTAATTTGGCAGCGATTTTTCTTACAATTCTGCTCTCTTACAATTTTAATGGTGTTTTTTTGTGCGCGCATTGCGTGGACGGCCACTTTTCGGTCGATTTTCAATAGAACCCGTTTCCTTATATCGTTTAATAGTTTTATATACGAAATCGCACTTAATTCCCGAATTTTTAAATGTTTTGAATATTGCAAACATTTAAATCATGCCTTCCAAAAATTTATCAACAATTAATTAACGCACGTGCTTCATCATATTTATATAGTACCTCAACTACAACTGATACAAATTGAAATCTACTACACGAAGCCCAAAAGTCTAACGGAACTTCACTGAAGGGAAAACAAAAACTTATGGAGCCTTTATTTCATTTTAAATTAACGGAAAACGTTATTATTCAAATTTATTGGACACCGTTTATATATGGGAAAATCACGAGAATGGTTCACCAAGTGTGAGAAACTAAAGATGCTCCTTTTTTAACGAATGACCGATTTCGATGATCTTTGAACCTGAATATCTTCTAGCGCATGCATGGTATCATAGGGAACTCTTGACATGTTGTAATTTATGCGTTAATGAAGAGGTTTGCATAAAAAAAATGAATTTTTTTATTGTATTTCAGAAAAAAAAAATAAGTCTGGCAATAAAATATATAAATCCTCGGGCCCAGTCAAACGTTATGTCGCAGAAGAAAAAAAATAAAGATGTAGAAAATCATTTTTTTACGCGTAGTTTTCAAAAATATATGAAGCTCATGAAGATTTTTTGCTTCCATACATTTCGTTCCACTCTAATATTGACACCTTTCTTCTTCATCTAGAAACTTTCAAAACAAACCCAGTTTTTATTTTCTTTTCCGAAATATGGATATATGAGTACGAGAAGACGCTTTTTGATATTCCTGGCTACAAATTTTACGCTAATTGTAATAATCAGTACGCATCTGGTGGTGTAGCTGTTTTTATTTTAGAAAATATAACTTGTGATATTGCTAATTTTAATTTTAGTAGTTCTGATGTTATCAGGGTGAAGTGTTCTATCGACAAGCGAATATTAACTTTTATTTGTATATACAGATTTCATGAAACTGCTTCTTATGACACATTTTTAAACGATTTAAATAGCCTACTGGTGGATGATAAAAGCAATAATATGATAGTTCTAGAAGATATTAATATTGATATTCTGCAAGAATCATCACAAGTGGATAATTATTTATCATTACTTTCTTCCCTCGGCCTAGAATCTTGCATAAATGAGCCAACTAGAATATCTGATCATTCCGCTACCTGTATTGATCATATTTTTATCCGTTTAAGCAAATCAAGTAATATAGCAATCAGTAGTTCAGTTTGTGATCTGCATGTATCGGATCATTGCCTCACTTGTCTTTGTTTTGAGAACGTTAATTGCCAAAAAACCGATGCTGCTTTTTGTCTGACAAGAACAATAACCGACTTTTATATATTAAATAGATTCTTACTTTTTGAAACCTGGGAAAAAGTTTACGATGAAACTGACCCATAACGGGCATATAATGAATTCATAAATACTTTGACAAAGTATGTTGATCTTTCAACAAAGCAACCTAGGCCTATAAATTCTAAAAACAAAAAGTTAAAACCTTGGATGACAAATGAACTTCTTAAAAAGGTAAAAAAGAAAAACGAGCTTTTTAAAAAATGCAAAAAATTTCCAGATAATATTAATCTTAAACTTGAATGTAAACATCTCTGCAAGGTAATTTCTATGGGTAATTTAAATTGTAAAAATGAGTACTATGAAAACGAATTTTTCAAAGTGAAAGGCAATGCTAAAAGAGAATGCAATCTTGTAAATAACATTGTTAATAGGACTAACCTTAATGTTAGAGTAAATGACCTGGAAGAGGGAAACACGATCTTTTCTGATCCAAGCGGAAAGGCCGATGTTTTTAATAAATATTTTGCTAATATAGGAATTTAAGTTGTTTATTACTGATAGTTTTTATTGTAAACCCCTATCATCATATGAACTATATAGAATTATCTTGCCGTTGAAAAACTCTAATTCAAGCACTGAAAATAGTTTTTCCAGTACCTTTATTAAGAAAATTGTTTTCAATATTGTGGACATTCTGCGTCACGTGTTTAATAAAAGCATTGAAACTGGTATCTTTCCTGATGTGTTGAAAAGGTCAGAAGTTATACCTTTATTTAAAAAAGGCAATAGATCCAGCATCAACAATTATAGACCAATTTCACTTTTGTCTACTTTTTCTAAAATTTTTGAAAAAGCCATAAAAGTCAGGATGCTACATTTTTTAAACAAACATAAATTCTTTAATGATAGTAAATTTGGATTCAGACCAGCACTTTCAACAGAAGATGCATTGCTGAAGTTTTGCAATAATATATATGGAAGCCTAAATGATAAAAAAATTACTGCGGCCCTTTTTATTAATATTACTAAAGCGTTTGATACTGTGAATCATGACTAGACAGCGGAAAATATGAAATTGCATATTTGTATTGAATGACCGTAGAACAATTTCGATGACACAGCTATGCGTCCCGTCAAATTCTATCTTGAAAAACATAACATAAAATTTGCATATTTTGCATATTGCATAAAAAATGCATATGCGCCTTTTGAGTGCATATGCAAATAAAAAATGCATATTTGCATATAATATGCATATGCAAAATGTATGCAAGTCCATTTAACCGCAACTGCATGTCTGTATGTTATTGTGAACCAACAACAACTTCTATCATAGGCATGGGCGTATGCAGGTGGTGCAGGGAAAGTGCCCCGCTTTCCCCTGCTTTGCATTTTTAGAAATCCTGCGGTCACCGATGATCATAGGTAAATTAAGTCAACCGAACCTGAGTTCTTCAAAAATAAAATCAACCGAAGGTCGAAGATGTTTGTTGTTGTTAGAATAATTCGGGCAAAGCGATGGCAAGAGTTCAAGGCCCCTTTTATAAAACTGAAATCCGGTGTTATTTTTTGGTCCATCTTGCTTCTTTTTCAAGATGTTGCGATCTTTTTAATTTTTTAAGGCTATTATTTTGACCGATCCCTCTACCTGTGCATCTCAATTTCGAGACTCCCTTTAGATAACCCAAAATCACTGTTATTTTTGGTCTATCTTGCTTCGTTTTCGAGTTATGCTTTTTCTAATTATTTCAGTTTAAATTATATTATTGACTCTCTTTACTTGTGAGCCCCTCAGAAAACTGAAAAAGACTGCTGAAAATTTTTCGATTCGGTTTGATGGTGCACTAGGTATGCTCGCTATGATTTCCCGTTACTTTTACTTCAGTGTCTTTCTATGGTTTGATATTTTATTTCATATTAAAACCTTCAAAATACAACGACACTAACGAAAAGCTTTTAAAATATGCAATTCTTGTTTTGTTGGCTTTGCTTCATACAAAACATTTTTGTTCGATGTCATGGCTACACTGAAAAACACTACACCAACATAGTGTATACTATTCAAGTACTGTGCAGCTCTTTATTACCAACACATATAAATAGTATGTATTATACTACATGTGTATAAATTCATTTTATGTGTTTCAGGTTGTACAATCATTAAATTTGAATGAAGCAGTGTTAGTAAAAACCGCACAAGAGTTATTGCAAAATTCACTTTTATACAGGAGTTTCATTTTTATCAAAACCCATTTCGGACAATTTTTTTAAGTTATTACCAGTTTGGAAAGAAAGGGTATGAGCTTAAAGAAATCTTACGAAATATTTGAGAAAGCTCAACGAATTATAAATGAAGTTCCTGAAAATTTGGGTGACGACCTTCGCCTTAAATTCAAGCACGTTATGGGAAGAAAACAAACGAAATTTTAATTAAAACTTCGGTGGATTACCTGGAGTAATATAAAATTATTCTTTTTAAAAATCGACAAAATATTGCCGACGACAACTTGGAAAGTTTTAATAATTTATAGTAGTATACATATGTTACCTTTAAGGCATGTTAAAACTTGATACGCTCGGTATTCGAGTGGAAATTCGAAATTGTTTTACAGGAAAACGGTAAGAGATAATTTAAAATTTTTTTGGGAGAATAAAGACACTAAAAACTTATTTACAAAAAATTTTTTTATTCATTTTTAACATTTTTTATGTATGAAACTTCAAGTTGAATTGAAGTGTCGATATCGGAAAGAGCTGATTACCATAATAACTTAAGTTTGGCAGAACCTACAAAAAAAAAGAAAAGAATTCATAAATAATATGAGTATGGTTATAGTGTGAACTAAAATTTCTAAGTTTGATCAAAAACGAAAAAATTTATGAAGATTGAAAAAAAATCGTAAAAAACTCAAGTTTTTTGTCTCGATTTTGTGAAAAAAAAATAATAAAAATGTTTGTAATATTTTAGTTCACACGGAAACTACACATGTGGAAAATATGCGGCTAAAATTTGGAGAAAATCGGACAAGGTAATTTTGAGTAACGATGTATAACCAGGTATAAAATATATCATACATAAAAAATGTTAAAAGTTAATAAAAAATTTTTTTTGTAAATAAATTTTTAGTGTATTTAAGTAGGGACATGCCTTAATAAAACGTTAATAAAATAATTTTTTTCATTTCTAACATTCTCTTTTGCAAGAAACTTTTTAAATATATAAATTAATTTGGAAATATTATAATATCAGATAATTTTAATGACTCTATAAGCAAAAATATGCAGCATATTTCTTGCATATGTAGAAAATATGGAGCATATTTCTTGCATATGCTCTTACATATTTTTTGCATAAAATTTGCATATCATAGATATGGAGTAAAAATTGCATTCAGGAAGTCAAAATTAGTTCAAATCCAAAATTTGACTGCAATCAGACTTCAAATAAATTTTGCATATAATTCCGCTGTCTAATCATGACATATTACTAACTAAGCTATATAAGTGTGGTTTTCGTGGTACTATTTACCAATGGTTTTCTTCTTACTTAATGAATAGGTTTCAAAGAGTAAAAGTTGAAAATCATTATAGTTCATCTAGCGAAGTGAATATTGGAGTTCCTCAAGGATCCGTCTTAGGTCCTATATTATTTTTAATATATATAAATTCATTGTTTACTAATAAACTTACGGGTAAAACTATAGCTTTTGCCGATGATATTGCTTCTACCTTTTCTTGTGATACAGTTTTTGAGGCTGTTGTAGAAATAAATAAAGATTTGGAAACTTTAAAACACTGGTTTACTACACACAAACGAGTTCTAAGTGACAAGACCAAAATAATGTTTTTTAACGTCTCTGGTAAAGACACTCAGTTAGGAGATTTCACTTATCATGGGGCAAATTGTGAAAAGTATTTTCTCTGCAACGAAACGTGTAGTTTTCTTAATAACGTACACACTTATAATAACACAGGTCCCTGTTCGAAAAGCTGCTTAAAGATTGATTGTGTTAAAACTTTCAAATATCTGGGCTTAGTACTAGACTGGAAAATGAATTGGGGTGATCACACAAATGCATTAAAAAAATATTTATTGTCAACAACAAGGCAACTGTATCATTTAAAGAACTTCTGCGCTACAAAATTACTTACTTGTATCTACTTTGGTATTGTTCAAGCTTAGTTAGACTATGGTTTAGCTTGTTGGGGTGGTACACACTTTAATAGGATCCACTTCTTACTCTCCAAAAATGTTCCATTAGATTAATAACTAAAAAAAAGTCGCATGGTAAGCAGTCTACCTCTTTTTAGAAAGATGAACATTTTGCCGTTGAAGCACTTGTACTACTACAAGGTATTGAAACTATTTTTTCTAAGGTCAGGCTATTCAGTTAACATTAGAAGCTATTCAAATTATAATTTATGAATAAATAATAGAAATTTGGTTACGGTCCCACCTCATAATTTACAACACTTTCTACACTACTTTGCGTCTGTAGCCCCAAGAATTTTCAATAAACTTCCGTACCATATAAGATGTCTTAGAAATAAACATGCTTTTTTGAAGGGAGTAAAGGCTTGGCTGTTAAGTTTCTCATACGAAAATATAAATATAATATGTGCTATTATTTCTTAAGTTGCGTTTATATTTATGATCAATAACTGCCTAAAACTAAACAAATATTTGTTTGTAGCTCTAAAGTTTTTTATTTTTGGTTCCTCATATGATGAATTTCATTTAAAAATCTAGATAAAACTGAAATTTTGAACCCGACCACCTCAGATATCGATGGAATTTTGTTCATAGCTAAATTTGATCAATACAAAAAAACCCTCATTTTTAGAAATGACTGTTTTGCGATTTTTGGGCGTGGCACAGTGGGAAAGTTTTCAAAAAAACGCGAAAATGGTCGAAAAGAGCTCCATTTAAACTGCAATAACTCAGAATCGGCTGAACCGATTTCCATGATCTTGGTATCATTAAAAATATATTTTAACAGGCTTTATGACACGTTTAAAAAATAAAGAAAATTACACTGTAAAAAATTTTATAACAAAAAGAAAATTTTACCTAACGAAAAAACCAAAAAGATCAAGGGTTTTTTTACAGTGTATTACTTTTTTAGAAAGGTTTATCCTTCACCTATAACATATCAAAAAATAAAAATGGGTTCTTTTTTAGTTTTTTTATATAATTTTTTAAGTAGTGGCACTTCTAGTAATTGCCCATATATTTTTATATTGAAGCCACGAAAAATAGCCAAACATCTGTTATATTACTGAGAAGTGTTCAAATTTCAGTTATATTCAATATATACTTATAATGTGCAAAGATTATTGATATAATATGCATAAAAGAAAATTATGTATGTATACAGGTAAAAAAAATAAACATTGTCCCAGAAAAATTATGAATATGTTTTAACCCCAAAAAGTTCTTGCGGCCGTACCAGCCCAAACCAATAAGTATACAGGTAAGCGCATAAAATGCTTACTGTAACTGTGTTTCTAGGATTAGCAAAATAAACACACTGCAGGTACCCCTAATTAAAGAATTGATTTTAAAATTGCCTTCAATATTGCTATATAAATGCACCTGATGAACATACCCAAATTCATAATTATAAGCCGTTTCGAGAAGCCTTACAATTTTTACGTGTATATTTTAAAATTTTGAGTGAATATGAATTCAAACAATAAGTACAAATAAGTTTTGCAAAATTTGATCGTAAATGGCTTTGACGTTTTGAAGTTGCGCTGACAAATCAGATAATGGATCAGCTCCAAGTGAATCTGCTATATTTTCCAAAATTTGCAGTGATTTTCTATTTCTGTATGCATCTCGTTTGATATATTTCCTTTTAAGAGGCGACATTTGGTTTGGTAGATGAGGTAGATGAGCAACTTTTCAATGAGTTCGTTGCTTTCGATGTTTGCATTACGGCTGGTACAAGTTGGAAGTTCGTCCAATTCTTCGCTAATTTCATCGCTGGGCGTTGTTGGTAAATAATTTGAGACTTCATTCCGCTCCACGTTGGACTGCGCGCTTTTCTTAGTGTATTCCGGCAAGTTTCGCAAATACGGCTACAATGAATGTTGGCGACAGCTGGAAAATATTCAATTATATTTGCAGCCTTGTTTTCACTTATTTTACGAAGCGAAGCGCAACACTTATTAGATATTTTTATGCATCTGTACTTATTGTTTGAATTCATATTCACTCAAAATTTTAAAATATACACGTAAAAATTGTAATGGGATATCTTGGCTTCTCGAAACGGCTTATAATTATGAATTTGGGTATGTTCATCAGGTGCATTTATATAGCAATATTGAAGGCAATTTTAAAATCAATTCTTTAATTAGGGGTACCTGCAGTGTGTTTATTTTGCTAATCCTAGAAACACAGTTACAGTAAGCATTTTATGCGCTTACCTGTATACTTATTGGTTTGGGCTGGTACGGCCGCAAGAACTTTTTGGGGTTAAAACATATTCATAATTTTTCTGGGACAATGTTTATTTTTTTACCTGTAGGTATACATACATAATTTTCTTTTATGCATATTATATCAATAATCTTTGCACATTATAAGTATATTTTGAATATAACTGAAATTTGAACACTTCTCAGTAATATAACAGATGTTTGGCTATTTTTCGTGGCTTCAATATAAAAATATATGGGCAATTACTAGAAGTGCCACTACTTAAAAAATTATATAAAAAAACTAAAAAAGAACCCATTTTTATTTTTTAATATGTTATAGGTGAAGGATAAACCTTTCTAAAAAAGTAATACACTGTAAAAAAACCCTTGATCTTTTTGGTTTTTTCGTTAGGTAAAATTTTCTTTTTGTTATAAAATTTTTTACAGTGTTATTTTTTTTATTTTTTAAACGTGTCATAAAGCCTGTTAAAATATCTTTTTAATGATACCAAGATCATGGAAATCGGTTCAGCCGATTCTGAGTTATTGCAGTTTAAATGGAGCTCTTTTCGACCATTTTCGCGTTTTTTCGAAAACTTTCCCACTGTGCCACGCCCAAAAAATCGCAAAACAGTCATTTCTAAAAATGAGGGTTTGTTTGTATTAATCAAATTTAGCTATGAACAAAATTTCATCGATATCTGAGGTGGTCGGGTTCAATGCATCTCGATTTTTACATGAAATTCATCATATGTTCTTTTTTTTTCTTTCTTTATATTTTGTCTTTTTTCTTCACTTTAAATATATGAATGTAATTAAAAAATAAATTTTACTCAACAGGAATTTTAAACTTAAATTAATTTAAAAATATTTATTGACCCCACACATTATAATTTTGTAATTGCAAGTTTTATATGAAATTTTGTATCTCATCCGCCTCTAGTGATATTTATACTATTGGATGTAGATTATACTTTATTGTTATTATCTGTAAACAAATAATTCCGTTCTGTAATAATTCTGTAATAATAATGTATTCTAATTCTAATTCTAATATATGGGCAAATCCCGAAAATTGTCCACCAAGTGTGAGAAACTAAAGATGCTCATTTTTTAAGAGCGTTATTGTTTATAAAAAGCTTAATATATCTGCAGTTAAGTTCCCAATTATTTTTTTTTTCTTGAGTTTTTGTGTAATAAAAAAAAGAAGTGATTCACCGTCAATATTCGAGTTAAGTTTTTTTTTTATTTTTTCAGGTTGTATTACTGATGTAAGAAAGCTATTGATATAAAAGCTTTACGTATAAAAGTTTTTCCCCTTCGCATTTCTTTCTTCGCAAATTGATGCCATAATAGGTTTGACAAGATTTGGGTATAACGGTGTATTTTGCAAAATTAATATGATTAACTCAGTTCTGAAGTCCGACACATAAAAAGTGTTTTATTTAAATAAAATTGTTAAATCAAATTAAAAACAAAAATTGAAACCTGTTACAAAGCATATGTAAACATTTTCCAGAATATAATTGCTGATTTAAAATATAAATAATTTCATATCAACTGGGCATTTTTGGGGACGTCCGAATGGTAGGCGCCATTTTCAAATAGAATTAACGTGGAAATAACTATTGTATATTACTTTTGTAGATGGTAAGCCAAATATTAAAACAAGTTCGGAAAGATCCAAAAATTAGAGCTATAATTCAAAAAACTTGATGATGAATGTTGTAGAAAAACAGCGGTAAGAAAGCGTATTTATCGCAAAAAGTTAAAGGAAAAAATAAAAACGACCACCAGTTAGAACAAAAAAAAAAAAATGTGTTGGGCCGCCAAGCACGGTAGAAGTGAAACTTCAACCCAAAAAAGTAGTGTTTTTATATAGTTAATTGATTTGCTCTTAAATATAGTCCTACTAAAAAAGATACAGTAGTTTCGACTATGTCGTAACACAAGACGTAGAATTATTCAATTCGCTTTTGATGACATCTTTTTTAAAAATATTTATTCCATACACCTGAGGATATGACCTTTAAGAGAGTGCCGGAGAAGGTTAATATGTATCACCAACCCCCATTACTTTTGCAAAAGGAACATTTTTGCCTTTGACACCTATTCCCTCCGACCACTCCTTAGGGGCGCTCCCATACAAATTTTATGCTTTTGTCGATAAAACCGGAAACTGTCCATAAATAGGTAGAAAACTTAAACAAGCAAACAAAATTTGTTCAATGCTATCAAGTTCAACAACCCATGTGTCAAAATTTCACTGTCGATAATATGCCCGGATATTTAATTGGCTGCGTTTGACATTTCAATAACAGATTCTGTTAAAAAAGCATGCCCCTCAAAATTACTCAGTATTTCTGGGCTACGCGAGTCTGTTAAAAACAACATGCCCCCAAAAGTATGCTTTTTTTAATTATAAGATTTATGTCTTCACGCTAGATGGCGCTGTCTTCGCCGTCGAAAAAACCGGAAGCCGTCGATAATAGGTAGCAAGTTTAAGCAAACAAAAACATCAAATGTTGGCTTTATATTTCATGTAATTGTGTAAAATTGATATAAGTTAGACAGTTCTAACATGAATTTTTGTCGCAATGAGGATCAAGCAGACCAACAAGTGCTAAGATCAACATTGTACGATTAGTACTTTAGGCCCACCAAAGGCTCAAAAAGTAAGGTAAATACCGACACCTGATCACTATCAACCACCCTACTTACCTCCGAGAACGACGTATTCTACGTCAAAAGTCCCATTTCATATAATTGCAAGATAAGATTAAATCTGTTTTAATACAATTTCGAAAAGTTGAATGTTATTATACCATATCATCATGCCATACTATCATCCTACACCGTCAAATTGCATCATAAAACTATACCATGCCATCATTCCATGCTCATCTTACCACCATACTATACCATCAGATAATACTATCATACCATACCATACACCATACCATATTCTACTACTAAACCATACCTACCATCATACTATATATCTAACCATCAACTAATCATACTATATATATATATATACATATATATATATATATACATATATATATATATACATACAGTACCATCAACTAATTATACTATATCCATCATACCGTACCATCGTATTATAATAATTATACCATACCCATTAACTTATATTGCTTGTAAAAACCTTTATCCAAAAATTTTAAATACAAAAACTTCCTTCAAACTGATCATACAAAAACAACAAGCTTTGTCTCATGTCTTTCGCTGAGGTTTCAGGAATTTGTTTCTTTAAAGCAACCTTTAAATTTAATTAATTGCTTTTGGTCATGACTTAAAAGCAATTTGGACAGTTTGTTGGCAATTTGCGGCGAATTGATAGTAACAAAAGGGAAAGAAAATTGAAAATAAACATGTCTTTTTACCACCAGTTTTTTGTGAAGAAAAGACAAGGTATATATTTCTTTATTTATTTTTTAACGTAACGTAAATGTTCATATTAAAAATAATTAAAAAAATATCTTTAAGTAAAATACTGTAATGGTGGAAAAATTAATGACGTCCGACACATGACGTCCGAACAATAATAAATATTACAAAAATAAAAACAAAAATAAAAATTAACGACAAAGGTTACTTTTTTGTATATATCAGTTAATTTTAAACGTTTGATTTATATCATATTTTCTCGTAGCTCGAACCAGTTCGTTGCAAATACCAGATTTTGCAATTAATATCAAAACTACTTCTATTTTAATAACGTCCGAACGCTTCATATCAAAAACACTGTTCATGTATTTACACTTATAATGTATTTTTTTTGAAATTGAAAAAGAAATGTGTCCGAATGTGACGTCCGACTATTGCCTATATATCAGCTCGGAAGCGTTCGCAAAACTTTCTTTTTTCGTCAAACCTTCGCTTGTGGTTCAATGGGTTGTGGTTTAATTTGTGCACTTGTTTCTTTAAGAAGTTATTGAAGAAACCTAGCGTTTTATATAAATACACTTTAAATTGTGTATATGTGTGTAGTTTATTTTTATACATATATGTACAGCTACGTTAACAATTTCCTACTTTTACTTCATTCATATCTCATAATTCAATTTATTTAAAGGATATCGAAAGATTACGGACAGCCTATGACAGTTTGAATGATGTGGATCTTATAGTGGGCGGTATATTAGAGAAGCCTGCAAATGGTTCCACAGTTGGTCCTACATTCACGTGCATTTTAGGTAAGTTTGAGCATGTGTCATTTAAAGACAAGTTGTTTAACTTGGCTCTTAACAAACCGACACACAGTGCTACCAATAACTGACAATAACTTGTAGCATATGTTACTGTGAATAAAGTGGAACGCTATAAATTTAATAATTTAACTCGTACAATTCTGCAAATATTTCGGACTCGAAATGCGTGCTTGAACACATAAAAAAAAAAAAAAAAAAATTTGAAATGCTAACTTGAGGATATGATGAAAGCGTTAAGTAGAGTGTGTTATGTGCAAGTGGCGAGCGGGTCGGCTTGGCGAAGCAGTGCGACATTGCTTGTTAGTAAGTTTTTGTGTTGACATCGTACTTCTCAAAGAGTACTCTGTATGTGGTAATCGGTTCACAAGAAGTGTTTTAACAGTTAGTAAATTTTGTAACAAAAAATTAAAATTTTCATTTGAGTTTTTGTTGCTGTTGCCTAAATTTTTTCGCTTCCAGCATGTCCGTTCATACAGACGACAATAAGAATTTGTATTGAATGACAATTTCGCGTGTTCGTTTGTATAATTAAATCAATTAATAAATAATTTGTCTTTCGACCTTTATTCTGACAGTCGTTTACAAAATGGTTACACACACCATTACCCTGAACCTATACAAAAGAACTCAACAAACTTTTTCAGTAATTTACGTCGAAAGTCTCTCAGAAAAATTTTAAATGTGGTTGAATATCAGTCTTCAAAATATATGAGTAATATCCCCAACATACTTAGTACGAGTCTTTTGTTGAAATGGGTCCCCTGGTGAAACTAAAATTTACAATAAAAAAAGAAATTACACATTAAAAAGTTTCGATAGAAAAGATCCTGTGATAGTCTTTCATATAATCATAGTTAAGGGGCCATTAAATTTTTTAGGCGAAAAAAAAATATTTATTTTGAATTTTTTTTTTCAAGCGAATGTTTATTTTAGTAAATTGCTTTTTTACATTATATTTCTATAGCTTTTGGAGAATATTTTTGTAAATTTGATTAAAGATTCATGAAAGCAGTCATATGGCCTGAAATATGCGGAGACAAGATAACTGAAAACTATGCAAAATACGGCTACCAAATGAAACACTTTTGATGGTTCATTTCTTATAACCCCCCCCCCCCCCTCCCTTTAATTACGTAAGGGGTATATTACTAGGGCATTCATGATGCTGCCGGTCTCAAAATGATGGCATCACCACTCTTCAAATGGATGATATTTTAACGGGTGGCAACCTTAACATGAACACACCATAAATGTCAGATCGATCTGTCAATGAAAAGTTACCTAATAGTGTTCTAAATTAAACAACTTTTAGTAATTGTTATAAAAATGGATAAAGAAGAATTTCGTGCCTTGATTAAGCATTACTTTTTGCATAAAAAGAGTGCGAAAAAAGCAAAAGAAGAGCTCAATAAATATTATTGTGAATCTGTTTCGTCGTATACAACCGTAAAATATTGGATTGCAGAGTTAAAAAGAGGTCGAATCAGCACAAAAGATGAACACGCCGGGGTAGCACTAAAAGCAGTAACCACTCTAGAATGTACTGGAAAAATCCACGATTTCGTAATGGACGAATCCGAAACTGAAAGTGCGTAAAATAGCTACAGCCGTAGGCATATCGAGTGGGACGTTGGTTTCAATTTTACATTAACATTTGGGTGTGATAAAGCTGACTGCAAGATGGGTGCCGCGTTCGTTAACAATCAATCAAAAATATAAACGTATTCCCAACAATATTTGGACATGTTCCCAACAAAATAGTGACAATGGATGAAACATGGATCCACTACCATACACCAGAATCGAAAGAGTGGGTAGGTCCAAGTGGAAGTGCACCAAAGCGTGTGACGACTCAACAAAAGGTCGGATAGGTGTTGGCGTTTGTTTTTTTGAGATTCAAGTGGCATTTTGTTCATCGACTATATGAAAAAAGCAAAAACAATCAACAGCGACTATTACTGTAAACTATTGTACCGATTGAAGAACGAAATCTCAAACAAATGGCCCCATTAATAAAAAAAAAAAAATATTTTTGCAAGACAATGCTCCAGCTCACAAATGCTCCGAACTGATTCCACATTCTCAATATTCTCCAGATTTGGCCCCCAGCGATTATTATCTGTCCCCAAACTTAAAAGGTGGCTCCAGAGAAGGAAATTTGCGACGAATAAGCACGTCAAATTGGAAACTGAAGCGTATTTCGGAGATTTTGAAAAATCTTACTATTCAAAGGGCATCGTTAGAATATCTTTGGAATTAGTGTGTCAAGCTGAAAGGGGACTACGTGGAAGAATAAACAATAATTTTGGCGAAAATGATGTGTTTTCTTTGTTAGGCCGGTAGCATCTTGAACGCCTTAGTAACTATGTCACTTCGTTTGTAACGCCCACAAGGAGGGGGCGTGATAGTTATAGAAAAGCTATGTATTTCTGATCAGTATCATGCCTGAGTTGATTTAGAGATGTCCGTCTGTACATCGTCACAATAATCGTCGTAATTACAATTAAACTATTTAAAGCTATCTAATCTCATCATCATCTTTACGATGAGATGTGATATAAATAAGCTTTTTATTTTGAAAACAGGAGGACTTTGTTCGAAAATGAGTGAAACCGGATAAAAACAATGCCATACAATGGGGCCATATTAAAATGGTAAAATCTCTAAAAAATTCACAAAAATTAATCTAAAATTTTGAGAGACACTCCTATCTTCTACACAAATTGAAGTCATCAAAATGATACAACCTCTAAAAATTCTACAAAAATTAATCTAAAACCTTGAAATTTTGCATCAAATGAAAACCACGCCTACCTCCTATACAATGGATTTGAAACTTGGAAAAATGCAAAATAAATAAAAATTCGTGAGGAGCTATTTTAACTTCGGCCAAGCCGAAGATAATGCATTCCTAAGTAGTTTTTTCTAGTTTTTGATAAATACTTTTAATATAACCTATAATGCTTTTGTGTATATAAACGTTTATGTATATCTTTATATATAAAATTCTTCTGTACATGGCTTTGTCACTGAACTCCTCCTAATCGGTAGGTGGCGCTGTTGTTGCGGGGCAGTGTTTAATGGGCTATTTGAGAGTATAATTCAGAAACGAATTAAGAAATAGTCCTGATTCTTTCACTACACTATTACATTTTTATGCAAACAAAATTACAAAAATACAAAATGAATAGAAATAAACAAAAAAAATCTTATCAAATAAATATCAAAATTTTACATTTTTTCGCCTGAGTAAAACGGGTATTTTGAATTTTTTTTTAATTATTGAGACTTAAGGGTCGTTCATAAATTACGTTACCAATTTAGGGGGGGAGGGAGGTTTACATGTACTATGATAAGTAACGATAGGGAGCGGGGGGGAGGGGGTCTCAGATATAGTAACGTGACCAAAAATGACCCCATCATTTGAAAACATTTTCATCCTCACATCTTACATACATCTCCCTTTACGGGTACTCTCTCTAAGACCAGGCGAATTTCTTTGCATAAGAAATAAGGATACACCTGAATGGGTCGACATTGAATCCGTTGAAGAATTATATTTCGAAGAGTCCCCAAAGCTTCCAGCTTCTTCATTTCCAGTGATTGAGAGCATCAACTCTTGGATTGATCGATGAATATAATTGATTTTTAATATTTTTTTCATAAATTTATCTAGTCATGATAGCACACGTACTAAGAGCTAGTAAAGATAATAATATTTTTTAAATATATTTTCAAATATTTCACTAATCAAATATTAATTAATCAATTAATTTTTTTATTTCATATACTACGTTACTTTATGGCGGGGAGGGCAGGGGTTTTGAAATGCACTACGAAGAGTAACGGATGGGGAGGGGGGGGGGGAGTACAAAAAGTTGAAAATCGGCCACATAATTTATGAACGATCCCTTATTGTTGAGCTCGAGTTAACAAAATGTAAAGGTGTGGAATGCTATGCTGTGGTGGAAAATTTCAAATCAATATCAAACATCTCAAAAAAAAAAAATTTAATAAAAAATATTTCAAATACATTGTCATGTTCTTAACTTCTTTCTAGCTGAGCAATTCTCAAAAATTCATCAGTGGCATCAATTACTGAACAACCAATCAAAACTGGATTTGTCCGATTCATTATCTTACGAAAACTGGACAGGAGCAGAGTTGCTTTGTACCAATTCCCACTTGAAGAGTGTACCGAAAAATATTTTCAAAATCGCCTCAGATTCGTGAGTACTTAATCAAGATTCTTACTTATAGAATACATTGCTTTTCAAACGTATAGTTGCCCCACTCTCATTATATGTTTCAAGAGTACTAACGGGAGAGAACACAAATTGATATTACAGTTACAAGCATCATCATTATTTCAAAAATAGGCACAAAAATTTGCTAAAGAAACGACAATGAGAGGAAAAGACTTGTTAGAATAGCGAATATATTTAGGCCGTAACAGTGCTAAATATCTATATATTAATAGGCGTAGGAAGAACAGTTAAGAACCATTTTCTCCCGTGTTTCTCAACCGATTTTGATAATTTTTTTTAAATCAAAAAGAGTGGAGAGAAGGAGTGCACCGAATAAATATGGTGGACGTGGCACATCCCATACAACCCAAATTTGCGATATCGAATAGATTTAGAGTTATAGGTCACACAGCCTAGGAAATCGGTGTTCGACCTCAAATCATGCGTACCATTCCACTGGTTATATTTAATAGGTGTTAAAAGAGGGGCGTGGCACTTTTCAGCAGCCAAAATTTTCGGTAAAACTTTCGAACTATATGGTACAAATCAATGAAACTTGGTAGGAAGTCCTATATTGCCGTGTTCTTCGACTGGAAGAATTGAACGAGTATTAGACAAGGGGGGTGGCGCCACCCATACAATTCAAAGTTTCAATATCGAATAGCTTTGGAAGTAAATGCCTTATAACAATGAAACTCAATATGTGTTGCCACTTGGCGATATCCATCTACTAGAAAACCGTGGCGGGCATTGGACAAGAGGGTGTGGCTCTGCCCATATCAACCAAATTCTTACAAACGCAGTTTTTAAAATTGAATAGCTTTGGAAGTAAATGTCACAGAACATGGAAACTCAGAATGGAATTAATATTTCGTGATTTGCTGCCGGTGGTACGTATGGTGCGATATGAGTTCGGTTATATTTCCACATGAGCGAAGAAAGAAAAAAAAATGTTAAAGGTGACACTAGTATTAATAAAAGTTCATAAAAATACGTTCCTTAATAAGTTCCTAAAGTTGGGTTGATTATAACAATGAAATGAGCATTTAGTGCTATATTCTAACAAATCTTTTCCCCTCAAAACACTAACCGTTACTTTAGCAAATTTTTGTTTCTAGTTTTTAATAATGAAAAATACTTGTACCTTTAGTTCTCTTGGTACACATAACGAGAGTGGGGCAACTATAACTTTAAAAAGCAGTGTATTATAATGTTAGTTCAATGTCTCATTTGGTACTTTTTTTTTTTTTGGCGGGAATTAAAATAACACATTTTTAAAAACAATAGAAAAAAATTTTCATTCTCCAGCAGCTTATCTTATGTTATATTTCAAATTAATTGGTCATTCCAATTTTGTTTATATTTTCAATAACGTTTTAACAGCCTTTTACTATGAAAAATTGTAAAAAGTCTATCTTATCATCTTATCATGCATGAAGCAATAACATTTTAACCTTATCATGAGTCATAAGTCTCAAATTGAGTATCTTGTATTTTAAACTTGTATTTTAATTCCTATAAATAAATCAACTGACAATTGACGTTTCTGATTTGATAAGATAAAATAATTTATTTTTCCTTTTACTTTGTATTATTTTCCTCAGAAATCGGTTGATTCGCTGCGATACATTATTACGGACAAAGGGCCCTGTTGGACATTATTAGCATTAAGCACATTATGCACTACACAAATTTGAATTGTGCATTTGCAACTTTCCAAACTATATAAAAATTTGTTAAAATAAATATTATAAAATTATCCCACATATAAACTCATGTAAATAAATTTAAATATGACTTGAGTATTTTAGTCATTCATTAAATACGATAGTAATATCAATCATAAAAAAATATCACAACAAGAGTTCGTATGCAAATTTGTATTGGAACTGATCAAGTCACTAGTTATTATATAACCACTAGTGAATTGGAACGAAAAACAAAAAAATAAAAAAAAAAGTCAAATTTTGTCAGCTAACTGTGTGAACTTTATTTGCTCGTTTTTATTAACGACACTTTAACCGAGATGCTGTTATGGTAAGATTTACAACTTCATATTTTTATAAAATCGAAGCATAGCCGCGAATAACGTTATAAGCGACACAATTGAAATTCTTCGCAATATGCAGTGTTGCCAGAACTTTTTTGAGAAAAGCGCGAGATTTAAAAAAAATATCGCCCAAAATCGCCCAATGAAAAAAAAATCGCCAGAATCGCAATTTTTTCTAAGAAATTTATTATCTTAGATATAACAAAAAAAGTATTTACATTTTTTTCAAATAATATTGAGAGCTGTTAATAGTATAAAAGTTCTAAATTATAAAAAAGATACTTGATTTTATACGACAATTTTGATTGTTAAAGAACATTTTTTTAGAGACCATAACTACTTAAAATTTTTCAATATGCAACTTGAAAAAAAAAACTTTTTACAACAAACGTAGTCCCATTCTATTTAACACTTCAGCCTTATTAGACTCTTCCTCCGTCGTGTCAATCCTCGAAGTATTGTTTAGATCATACATTGATTTATTCATTTTTGAAATCATATCATCGGATATTGGCAGCGACTTGCAACAACAGTTTTAAGCCTTCATGAAGCATTTTACTCGAATAATTGAAGTTAGCATATCTAATTTCATTGTAATTTCATTCATTTCATAGAATGTGGCAAGGAAAAAAAGATGAATGCCAACTTACAAATATTGCCGAACATTTTTCCCACACACATTAGATGAGTTTATGAAAAAGCGTGGTTTTCACAAAAATCGCCCAAAAAACCGCCAGGCGATTTCCTAAAAATTTAAGCGCAAAAACAAGAAAAAAAGCGCCCAATTGGCGATAAATCGCCCAATCTGGCAACAGTGGCAATATGTAAAAACGTTTTAAAAGTAAGTAGCAGACAATTTCTAGATATTTTTTTGTTAATGAAATATGGAAATACAGTAGACGCTCGAAAATTAGAACTCTCGGAAATTCGAATTCTTGCGAAATTATAACTTGCGTTTTTAATACATTACACGCTCTAAAATTAGAACCATCAGTTCTAATTTCCGAGGGTTTTTTTTTTTTTTGCTTTTAATACTGAAAAATTGCATAGTAAGGTGTTAGTGAATTTTTGACAACACCAAGAATAGCTTTCTTTCTGTCAAAAAATTGAGAGCGAAAGAGAGGAGCCGTTGATAGTTGTCAAATTGTGTTATTTGTTTGAGTTGCTAGATGATGATGTGTTAAAGTTTTTATAGGTTATTGTGCAAATAAAGTTTAAATAAATATTTAATTCAATTAATTGTGCCGTGTTGTGTTGACAAAAAGTTATTGCAGTTGTCTTAGCCCATTTGACAAGTTCGCCATTGAATGGTTTTGCCCTTTTATTAAAAACGTGCGCTGGAAGGTGCCACCGACATGAAGCTTTGGCCAGCATCCAAATTGTATTGCATTCACATCGACTGCTTCAAGAAAAAATCGCCATGAAAGAATGTTCAATACCTCAACTGATAATAGCCATCAAAAGAAGTGGACATGGCATTGAGCTTCTACCGACTGCATGTTAGCTGATTTATTTTCATTCCAATTCACCATCAGCTGTTTTTGACAGGAGCGGGGCGAAAAAATTTATCATTTTGAGAGAGAAGTGTCAAATTCACTAACACCTTATTATTATTACACCATGGTCGTCATATCATATAAAATTTTTCGTATGAATGTTCTGTCATATCTCTCTTCAACGACGCTCTTGATGTCTACTCAACGACTGAATAAGAGCGAACAATATGTTTGAATTGAGCGAGCACAATTTTGTTTCTGAAATCATGGTATAATGAAAACAAGGTAGAAGCATTTCCGAGAGGCAGACTGCCGCAACTGTCAAAACGAAATTGACTGCCCATAGAAAATCTGAAAATAAAAACTTTTTAACAAAAAAAAAAAAAAAAAACCGACCTCAAAATCACTACAAAGTAAAAAATAATTTTAAATAACTTTTCCCATTCAATTCTTGGTCATATTTTAAAAGCTATTTATATGTATTATAATATTGGAAATCTTATCATTTTCATTTTTTCTATTTGTTATCATCAATATATTAATTGCTTTATGAACATAAAAGCTTTAAAGTCGGCGCTTATCTTACTATGTCGAAATCATTTTATTTTAATTTTTTCTAATTTGTTTTATCATAAAAATATTATTAACTTTATGAATATAAAAGCTTCTTAGCGATTTTTTTCTTTCAGTTGACAATTTTTGAGTACGCTGAATGTAGCCAATGTGTTCCATGCATTATTTGTGCAGCTGTTACACACTATGTCATATTCAATATGAGCTTTACAAGCTCACCCAAACCAGTTTAGTGAGAAATTTAATGTGTACAAAGCTTTTAAAATTACTACAGTGTCACTAAGGCACTAAATAGTGCACGGATGGTAAAAGACCATGATTGTGTGTCAAAGATGAGTCCAAACAGCAATAATTGATGAGTATAAATCAGGCGCATCACTAATATCTTTATCAAAAAGTACAAAATAAATAAATCAATAATTTCACGTCTTATAAAAAAGTTTGAGACTAAAAAAACTCTGAAAACCTTTCACTTGGGTGATCCGAAACTTAAAACAACACAGAGAGAGGAACGACATGTAATCCTAGCTTTTCTAAAATATCCTTTTTTATCATCTCAGTCTGTTGTTAGTCAACTAAATTTAAACGTGGACTCGAGTACTATTCGCCGACGTGCTTTGGATGCTGACTTAAGAAGTTGCAGGCCAGCGAAGAAGCCATTGCTTAAAAAAAAAACAAAAATATTAGAACGAAGGTTTGCTTTTAAGACATAATCTCTTTTGGCTTAAATCAAATAAAAATTTTTATATTCCCAATTAAATTCTGCAAGAACTCATTAAATTGGTCTGATGACCAATGGAAGACAGTCGTTTTTAGTGACGAGTCCAGATTTAATCTCTTTACCAGCGATGGTACATACAAAGGTGAGAGCCTTATACCTCAAAACTGTCAGGTCATAGTTTAGCATGAAGGCGGCTTGGCTATGTTCTGGGCTTGTTTTTCTAGATTTGAACAAGATCCAGTTTATTAAATTACCCAAAAAAAATGGACCGATTTATTTATAAAGAGATTTTAGAGAGATTTTAGAGTTATAAAAAATAAAGGTTATTTTACCAATTATTAACCATATAACCTGTATTTTCAATCGATTTAAATATCTTTAGTTTAAGTTGCTTTAGTTATGGACAGCATAATTTCTACTTTGTACTTTATCTATCTATATATACAAAAATAAGTTGCATTGTGTATGAAATTGATGTTCTATGTAATGCGTGAACCGATTTTGTTTCTGGAAATTTCCCATGAAAGGTGACGTCAATACAAAGGTTTTTATGTATAAACGGCCTTTGTATGTGTAATGGTTCATGAGTTTTAGGCATTTTTGTGAACTTATACAACAATACAGGTGTGAACAAATACAGGTGCGCACATATGGTGTATATGGGGAAATATTTGCAAGGGAAATTGGAAATAAATGGAATTTTGAAATAATTTGGCAAGCCTCACTTTAGTTTGCATTTTCGCGAAAAAATATAGGCATAGTAAAAATTTTCCATACCCCTTTTTTTCCATACCCCCTTTTACCGCCCACAAATCAATAAAAATGCTATATTTAAGACGGTTTTGGTCGTATTAGACTAAAATTTGGTAAATAAGTTCGTATGGTTACTGTCGGCAACTATACTAAATCTGGGCGTGGTCTACTATATATATACGCCTACTTTTTAGAAATCATTATTATTCCTGAGTTGTACATATTTCGATAGGGAAACTTGATATGTAGATGCTATGGGCCCAACAGGCAGTTACTATATATTTGAGCGAACATTAGACAAGGGGGAATATGGCCACACAGGCCAAATTTATGATATCAATGATGTAGTAATATAAGTGTATATATGTATTAGAGCACCTATATATGCAAAGGTGTTTTTTTTTCGCTCCACCAGCATTTTCTAATGTATGAGGTAAAAAATAAGATCTGCATCAAAAGATGGTTTTCGTTAATGGAAAATAGCCACCCAGTTTTCATTTAAAGCACCAAAAACGGGCTTAAAATTACTTGAAAAAAGCTCAAACAGTTTTTGCTCTGTAACTTTCTTAAAAAAAGTTAACGGTTTAAATTTTCTTTTCTTTCGACATACATACTACATACTATATACTATATTCGAATACTACAAATATTACGTTAGTTTATGGGGGTGAAGGGGAGTGTTTTTGAAATGCACTACGAAGAGTACCGGAGGGGGGTAAAAAAAAATTGAAAATCGGTCACGTAATTTATGAACGTACCCTATGTTTCGAGTACAAGATGGTTTAGAAATAATAGTGTTGAAGGCATTGCAACATTCTCCGGTACTTATCTAGATAAGGTGCAGCAAAGCGCACCGGGGAAAAGCTAGTAATCAGTATAAAACAAGAATTTGTTCGTGGTCTTTGTTCTGTATGAAAATAAGAATTTGTTCTTGGTTCAAGAATTTTCGTATTTAACAGACTTTTGTCAACGGATGGATGGACTTGATTTATTACCATTTTTCTTGATTATAGACTGTTTTTTTTTCCCTAAGTGTACTTCAAACGTTTTTCCACATTACCTGCTCTGGACCGTTTTTTTGGGGGAATACTCTTATTTTTTCTTGTAATATACTCATTTCTCTTTTTGTACTTCTGTTACACTTAAAAATTACTTTTAACAATTCCGTCCGTATAATTTTATTAGTACATACCTTACAACGTTCTTTCATGGTCCGACACTTTCTAATTGCATTTTGATAAAGATAAGCCTGTTTCCGTACTCGTTTCAAGTAACTTGAAGTTCCATACACATTTTTCCAGCACGAGAAAGAAGAAGAACAAGCAAAATGGCACTCTCTATTACTCGAACTTTACTTGAAATTTACTTGAAAAATTTCTTCAAGCACGAATATCGAGCTTCAAACAGCTGATTGTCAAAGTGATAAAATGAAATTGTTGTGAAAAAAATTTATGAAATTGGTTAGAAAATTAATAAAAATAAAGTTAAAATATGCAAAATGAACGCAAATGAAAGACAAAGGTTTCTGGAGAACAATTCCCTTGCAACTTGTTTGAATTTTCCATTCTTTTAAATAAACCAACCAGTAAATAAAATTTTTTAATAAAATAAAAAATAAATAACTGGCCATTTCAGCCCTTGAAAGGACTTTGACCTAGCTTCTTATGATCAATATTTTTGTGCGTGTTATTAAGTTTGTACACAATTGACCGAGAAATGGACCTACAGGCTTAACGCCGACTCCGAACGGCCATGAACGGAATGTTCTTATTCTTAAGAAGCTTTACATGGCATTTTTATTACTCTCTGAGAGGTGGCGGCCGTACAGAAAAATTATTTTAATTCAACTAATTTTCTGTCGCTGCTGGGGTTCGAACCTGGGTCTCCAGGTTCTTTGACATAGCGGCCACGCACTTTAACCAATTACGCCACGGACGCCACAAATAAAATTTTTTAATTTAACTTAATTTGTTAAGAAACAGTCGTTGTGCTTGAAACTTACTTGAAGTCGTTTTCGTACTTTTTGACAAATTTTTCCATTTTGACAGATAATCAAATTACGCTCTATTCTTGAACTTGACACGAACTTTAATTGAAACGCGTACGGGAACAGACCTAAGGTGCACAATTTTGACTTATTTGGTGTTTGAGCAATGTAAGAGAGGTATGTTAACGGTAATCTGCAAAAAGAAAAAAACGGTTTTCCAAAAAGTGGCTTTTACAACGTTTTTCGCGACTCTGCTTGTATTATTGGTTTTCATTATCTACGCAGAATGAATTTTTAAAAAAATTTTATAGATATATTTAATACACTTTACTATCACAATCCGATTCACGTTTTATATTGTGAATTGTTGTCATATTACTCAAAAATAAGCCGGTATAGATCGTATTATCTTATCGGAAAAGTATTTTATTATATGTCGGTTTATTTTTAACGGATGTACGATTATAATAAAGATTTCAATAACAACGTTGCGAAAGGCTAGGTTTTATAGAGTTGATCGACTCGGTTTTTTAAACTGGTAGCTACCAGCTTTTTTACTGCGTTTTGGTTTTATAAAGCCTAAAGATATTAAAAAATAAAAATTCTAGAAATTAAATCATATTAGTAGGAAATAACTTATAAACAGTAAAGATTCTTAAATAAAGGCGGTAAAAAATAGTAGTTCGGCTTACTTTAATAAAACGATATAAACATTAGCTTATAGTTTTCATACATGTAAAGTAATAGTGAAAATAAAAAAGTTTTAAAGAAATTGAGATCTGGTGACTGCGACGGCCATTCGATGACCATAACCTCGTTAGTCTGATACCACTGCTGCACGGACTTGCTTGTGTGCTTTGGCTCGTTGTCCTGCTGGAAGACCCAAAGTAGTAACATATTTTTGATAGCATATGAGAGCATAGTCTCCCGCAAGATTTGCAAAAACAGGTAGCGATCCATTCTTTGTTTAATCCGGTATATTGGTCCAACTCCGTAAAATGAAGACCTCGAACATATCAGGATACTGGTGTATGTTTTATAGAATTTGTTGTGAATTTTGGGTTGCATTTAGAATTTGATGGTCATCTGACATATTGGTATGACCCCTTGTTACCATAAAGCAGGATCTTCTGACCAAATAATTTTCCTCAATTTTTCTGCAGGCCAATTCAAGTGTTCCTTTGCGATTTTTAATCTCTTTGTCACAGGATTAGGATTTTATGTTTGTAAGGGTACTTGTTTTGGACTACGAACTCCATGTTGGGAGAGAGAAATCTTAGTGGCAAATATTAGCTTTTCCTTGACAATCATTTCAAAAAGCTTAGAAATTGTTGAGAGTTTAGAGATCGGTCTATAGTTTTTATAGCCCTAAAAGCTTTTGGGTTAGTTTTAATATTCAATTCATAATTCAATATATATTTTCTATAGAGATATTTATTTAAAAAGTTAAATTCTCTCAAATAGTGACGATATTTATAAAAATCAGAATTAAGATTAGTGATTAAGAATTTTTTTATAAAATTTACTACGCAAATTTTTGAGGGTTTTAAGGCCTTTAGTATACCAAGGTAACTTGAAGTCTTTTTTCCTGTACTTAGGAATAAAATCATTACATGTTTAAAATAAACGGTTAACAAACTTTTCAAAACTTGGTGTAAGTGATCTGACACATAAAACTTTTTTAAATAATATTCCATGCATACCCAATGATTAAACTAACATAAAAAAAACTTTTTAACAAAAAAAAAAACCGACTTCAAAATCACTACAAAGTAAAAAATAATTTTAAATAATTTTTCCCATTAATTTCTTGGTCATATTTTAAAAGCTATTTGTATGTAAATATTATAATATTGGAAATCTTATCATTTTCATTTTTTCTATTTTGTTTTATTATCATCAATATTTTAATTGCTTTATGAACATAAAAACTTTGAAATCGGCGCTCATCTTTGACACACCTTATAATGATTCTACCTAGCCCTGTGCCAAATTTCAGTTTCCAAGTATCAATATTAACCGTAATATAGTACTTTCCTGTGTACAATCCCGCTCACTTTTTTAATGATTCTACCTACCTATCTACCTGCATACCAAATATTAATACGCTAGTGTCAATAATAACTAAGATATAGTAATTTTATAATATTGACACGCCCCTTTGTTGAATAACGCCCACTTTTTTGGCCGTAATTTGTAGTAACTGTACCTACCCATGTTCTAAATTTCAGCACCCTAGTGTCAATAATATTTTATATATTTAGTGTGTTTCTAATATTGCCACACCCAATTTGTTGAATAACGCCCACTTCATTTACAGTGAGTTTTAAAAATTGTGTCTACTCCTGTACTAAATTTCAGTACCCTTGTGTCAATACTATTCGAGATGCAGTGTTTTTCCAATATTGCCACACCCCTTTGTCAAATAACGCCCACTTTATTGACTGTAACTTGTAATAGCTATGCCTACCCACGCACTAAATTTCAGCACGCTAGTGTCAATATTATTCGATATATAGTGTGTTTCTAACATTGCCACACCCCTTTGTGAATAACGCCCACTTTCTTTACAGTAATTTTTTAAAATTGTGTCTACCCTGTACTAAACTTCAGAACCCTAGTGTCAATACTATTTGAGATACAGTGTTTTTTTTTAATATGACCACACCCCTTTGTCAAATAACGCCCACTTTATTGATCGTAATTTGTAATAATTGTGTCCGCCCCAGTGTTTTTACTGTAAATTTCAGTACCCTAGTGTCAATATTAACTGAAATACAGTGTTTTTCTTATATTGACACGCCCATTTGTCGAATATCGCCCACTTTTTTAAAAAAGGACCTCCGCGTTCATGGTATCTATCTGTTGACAAAAAATTACGGAAATCGGGCAAGTGCTTTAGGAGTTATCGATGTGCATACATTAAAAAAAAAAAAAAAAAAAAAAAAAAAAAATCGGACAAACCAACGAAATTGAGAACCTCCTACTTTTTGAAGTCGGTTAAAAAGTTAAAATTTTGCAAAAAAATTATGATAATTCAGTATAAAATTGGCAATTCTGTTTTGATTTGTCTTTTAAATAGTTTAATTCCATGTATGTTGGTCGATATTATGTTTACTTAATCAAATTCGATCGATTCAAATAAAAAAAATTAGTAGAATAATACCTACCTTCTTGGAGTTCTTAGATCTATTAATTTGAATCTTAAATGTATCGAAAACGAGAGCTAACCTATAAAAATGGTTAATGCCATTAGATTCGGCGTACTCGAATTAAGTTAACCCGCTGGATGCCTCGCTTGACGGAAAATTTTTTTTCCAATTCGAGCACAGTGTTATAATTACATGCAGCGTTTTTTTATTGTTGTTGCATTTTTACAACATTAAGCGGATGCCTCCGTGGTGTCGTGGCTCCAATTTTTATACCCCCACGTTTGAAAAACGTATAAGGGGTATATTAATTTTGTCACGCCGTTTTTAACGCCCATAAGGAGGCGTGGAAGGTATATAAAAGTATATATATATTCTTGATAAGCATCACCATCCGAGTCGATTTAGCCATGTCCATCTGTCTGTCCGTCTGGCTGTCTAAGATCACGATTACAGCCGTAATTTTCACGACAATTTGTAGCTTACTTATCGAAAATTTTTCGGAATTTATTTATAGCTTTTCGATAATGTTTAAATTTATCGATATTTTTTCGATAACTTTAAGATAATTTCTTTACAAAATTCCATTTTAATCCAGTTCCGAACTTTAAACGTATTAAAATTTCTAGCTCGTCGAGAAGTCAGTTTAAAATCAATGGCATAACTTGTACAGCACAAACAAACAAACAGACAGATGGGAAAGCGACATTATAAGAGCATTCATGCTCATTTTAGTTTATGTCAAAACCTTAAAAAATTCGATTTTTCAAAAATTCGCTACTGAAGGTGACAAAAAAATTTGTTTAAAAATTCAAAATATTTCCATAAATATTAAAAATAAAATAAAAAATAAAAATTGGAAAAATCTCATCGATATTATTGAGGAGCGAACTCACAACCTCACGATTAAAAAGCAAACGCCGTTTGCTCTGAGCTACAGAACTCACATAAAAATATTATCTTTTATAATATATTGTATATATTACCTTCAGTGTTGAATTTTTGAAAATTTGAATTTGTTTTATAAAAAAAATCAAAAAAATCCGTTCACATCGTTGCTGTTATAAAGCAATCGCTTTACGCACTGAGCAACAGGACTCACATCCAAATGTTTTCTAAATGAGGTTATAAACATAGCTAATAATAGTGGTAGATGCAGCGCTGATTGTGTTCTCTTCTTCATTACTGCCGATATTGTCAAAATCAGCTGTGGCGAATATGTGCTTACTGCTGTATTTTTGCTGTTGTTTAGTTGTGCTCCCTGCTTGCAATTAATAGTTTTTGTGTTTAATTTTTAATTGTGTTTGGCTGGAACAATTTTAAATTGATTTAATATCAATAAAACTACGAAAAAGAACCATTTTTAACAATTTTTAATTAAAGCTTTATAACTTAAATAGCTTCAAGATTTTATATGAGTTGTCAACTTCGTTTTGACATTCGTGGCAGTACGCTCTCATCCAGCGAGTTCACTTTATCATGGTTGAATAAATAAGGTTGTCTCATGGCTGATCTCTACTCTCTTCTCAGTACTCATAATTGTCAAAATCAATGCAAAGCAATAACAACAACTTCATCGGCTTTACATGCTATCAATTTTCGCTTTCAGATTTTGAGCTCTCAACTCCGATTTGACATTTATGGGAACTCGCTCTCACCCATGCGACAACCTTATTTATTCAACTATGACCTCTATAATTATACCATGGTTATAAATAAATTCTAAATTTTTTTTTTTTTACTACAGTTTTATTCATTTTTCATTTTTTTTTACTACAGTTTTTTCAGAATTATTAAATTTGAAAATATCAATGAACTTTTCAGTTTTTTTGTTTGATTTTTAATAAGTATCAAATACTTTGCATTTTTACCAAACAAACAAGCGTATAGACAAGAAAATAAGTTAATATTGTGTTCTCATCCAGTTTTGAGCTACATTTTAAGTTTGCTAACTCTAGCTCATCTAGGGAATTTGGTTAAAAATGGATTCCAAGATTAGTGCGGTACAGATAAATGAAGTGAAGCTAATAAAAACGGCTTGGCCTGACATAAGATCCTACTGAATCACAAATGTTTAGCAGTAAGTTTTAGTATTCCGCACATTTTCGGAGTTTGCTTGCTTTATGTCAAATAATAAGATATCGCAAAAGGAAAACAAAACATCATATCTACAATTTTTGATGCTCAGAAATTAATGATAAATAATACATTTTTGCGGTATAAACATAGTTTATAGTTATATACATATTTAGTAAAACAAAACAATGCCTGTAAAACTATTCCATTTTACCATGCTCTGAACAAAATAGAGGTAGTTTTTGAGAGTTGTTCAAACGTTCAAAATAATATAATTTTTGGTACTTTTGTGAACTTATTTACAGAGAAAGAAAAAAAAAACGATACGTTGAGAGCCATTTATAAACTTTTGGTTCACTGGGAAATAATATTTTATGCATTATACTGCAATTGAGCCAAAATGGATAGATGAGATTTACATAAAAATTTTTGGAATATTATTATTTTTAATATCCTTTTTACAGTCACATTACGAAATCAATCGATGCATAACTGTAATTTAGGCAAGTCAGTTACACAGCACATTTGAATACGCGGTATTTTGTTATTTAAATGCAAGTAATTTTGCAAGTTACAGCACAATGCTACAAATTTGTTATTCTTAAATCTGGGAAATAATTTGACCATCAGGACTAAAAAGGTAAGAAACGTTTCAGCTATTAAGTCATTTTGTTATAAAAAACAATTTATTTTCACAATCTGAACAACATAACAACTAGTTTACACAGACCAAAGTAAAAAATATACAAATTTGCATGACAAAAAAAAAAAACAACAACAAATATGTTGAACTGGGTTATTCACGAATTTTATGACAAAAAGTCATAATATCACAAATTCACTAGGTAAAAATGCAGTATGTTACAATTAACTACATTGTTATTGTTGAAGGAAAACAATCTTTGTCTTTTTTAAAGTGTAATTAAAAATGTGCAATTTTAAATTGAACTCTGTTAATTAATGCGAGGCATGCAAAAAGAAGTTTATAAAATGTTGGCAAGGTAAGTTTAAATTATATTAAAACAGTAAAAACAGAGCTATAACAAGCGTTGTTGAGGTATGTCTATAGATGCCATGGCTTAAATTTATGCAGGCCAACGACAGTTTTTAAGAGCCGGTTATTGTTTGAGCTTGAAGTGCTTATACCGAAAATTACCTAGTATCTGAACTTAAAAAAATACAAATGAAATAATTTATAGCCGAAGTGAATTAAGTTTTATTTTACTTTAAATATTCGATTTGAAAAAAGATGTTAAATAACGCTCGTACGAGTACTTATAACCATAGTTCTGTTCGTACAAGTTGTACTTACCGTTAGCAGTTTTTATAGAAATAATTTTAATAATTTTGTTATTAGATTTTGGATAGAGCTGGTGCACTAGCGTCTCACTCTGGCCGTCCAAAAGAGGCGGTTTTACCGGAAAACATCAAAAAAGTCCACAAAATAGTTTTGACAAACCGTAAAGTGAAGTTGGAGTAGATAGTTGACATTATAAATATATCAAAGGAAGGTGTAGGCTTTATTTTGCATGAGTAATTGTCTAGGAAAAAGTTTTTTCATTGTGATTGTTGCGTGTAGACCAAAAATCGAGTCGATGATTCCGAGCGCTGCACAGTGCGTTTTTTTCAATTTTAGGATGACATTTGCAATTATCTCAAAAACTATAAAAGCTAGAGTCATGAAAAGTTATAATTATAGGTCAACTGCCACGCCATCTTCCGATACAAGGCCTCTTTATATGGTAGTATAAAGTATATGTAGTATGCATTTTTCCATGTATAACGCAGATAAACAGACATCTCCGGTACAAACATGTATTACACTCTTGATTAACTTCATCTCCTGTGTCGATTTAGCCGTGTCCGTCTGTCCGTTCGTCTATCCGTCTGTCCTTCTGTCCGTCTGTGCTAAAATTACGATTACGGACAAACAAAAAAATCTAAGCGAATGAAACTTGGTGTGTATATTACGTTTGTCAATACATTGCTTAGTATTGAAAAGAAGCATGGTCGGTCAAAGACCACGCCTACCTCCCATATAACATTCATGTATATAATGGTTTAAAATGGCATAACTTTTGATTCGTACAGTGAATTTCATTGATATTTGGTAGGTAGCTTAATATCATAATTACAAATAACACTACCAAAAGTGGGCGGATCACGCCCTCCAAATGTCAAACCTCCAAAAATGATTCTGTATCTTTAAAATGAAATAGATTAAATAATTTAATTTAAAAAAAAATAACAATTTATAACAAGTAAGAAATGCTCTTCTAATGGGCTGAAGTCAAAATACCCTCAGGGCCGAACCAAAGTATATTATCTGTTTCAAACATTTTCGTCATAGTTTTACAGGAAAATATTCGCTTTTGTTTTTTAACTAAGTCACTTTGTATGGAAGGTAGGCGTGGTTTCATACTCAGAGTGCATATTAAATATTAAAGCTTATTTGCAAAATTTCAAGTCCATATGGGCATTTCCATCGTAACTCACGCGACATGCGTAAGACTTTAAGCTTAGTTTTCTCGGAAATTCATGTAAATAATGTTAAGAAAATTTTGTATGTACATATGTCTTAGGAGAAGTATTAACTATATGATCTACTAAAATTGTCGTTCCAGTAACAAATTTAAAATAGCAGTGGTAAATATGGGCGTAACTCATGCGACAAATAAAGGAAGTGTGTTTTACAAGCAAACTTAGACAGTGAAAATTCAGCGAATTCTCCTATATAATTTGTTTTTATTTTCACTTGAAATAATGAGAAAACAGGGTCAATTCATAATAAATTCACTTCATTGATGAGCTCTGCTTTTTTAAAAATACATTGAGCTTTAAAAAAATATTTGTCATAACTCTCGCGACATAACTCACACGACAAAATGTCCGTTAAGAAAATATGTATTAAAAAAGTGAAACCATGGCTTTTTAACATAGTTTTATTTTATTAAATATGGAATAATACAAAGAAAAAATTGTTTTCTAAAACAGCAACTAAAATATCTTGATTTCAAAAAGTTAAGAATATTAAAAAAAAAATCAAACTAAAGGAAATAAAGGTGAAACTTCAATACTAGGGTGATCGTTATTTGCAAGGTCATGTGGATGGTTGTTGATCAATTCCAAATGTCAAAAAACTATTCTGTCAATTTTTCAGATTTTTAAATTGAGTCCTGAGTCTCGCTGTTTGTCCAGTTGTGATTCTGTTTTTTTCAAATAACGAATATGGCCAAAAATATAAAGCTGGATGTATGAAAATTGATACAAATAATACTAATGGCTTTGTCTAATTGGGAATAAAAATTAGCATAATCGATCAATATTCACTACTATCTCACATAGAATGTTTTAAAATGCTTGTATGGGAGATAGAAAAAAATATTATCCTATCAAGCGGATATTTGATCCCAGTCAGACTGTGGCCCTAAGTATTATTCGTACCAATTTTCATACTCCCGCATTATTCCAGCCTGTGTCTTCTTATAATCCTTCCACTTGCCATCATCTTTTCTTATGTTAGATCTCCATCGCTTCATCCTTTCATTTTCTTTATTTTTTTTCCTTCCTCTTCCATCTATTTGTATAAAATATTAAAACATTACAATTGTTATTTAATTTTGTTATGTTCTAAAATGCTCTTACCGTAACTAACGCGACAGATTTCAACAGAAAAAATAATTAAAAATAATATATTTTAATTTGTTTTAATATCGCCTTTAAAACGAAATAATAGTTCTTGCTTTAGCCGCATAATTTGAAGTTTTTAACGTAGAATACGTTATACGGGGGTGTTGATCTGGAGCACAAAATTTTGAGAAAATGTTTGTCACTTTCATTATAAGTTTTTAATACTTTATGCATGCATTGAAGAAAATTCAAGTATGGTCGTAACATATTTAATATGTCTTCTTTTGATTTGTATTCAAATAATCAAATAGCTACATATAATTTTTTTGATTCTATAAGTAAATCAAAATTTAACTCCTTCAAATTTTGTATTAATTTTCATATGCTTTGTATTTTATGTATTATAACATCATGTGTAAGAGCAGTACGATTATCTGTGTGTTCATCACAGAACCAGTGTGAGAAAGAGAAGAAGTATAATGACCAAGTAGCGATCGATGTGTACATACACAACATTGATAAGCGAAGCAGAGAAACAAAATTGTGCTTACCCAGTTGGCCACGTCTTTAAGACATCCTCAATGTCTTACAGCCTTATTCATAAACACATTTTAGAGGCAGCGTAACTTTAAACGGGCTTTAAACAAAAAAAACGTTATTCATAAACATTTTTCGTAGTTGTTTAAGAGCTGCGTAACTTAAACGCCGAAATTGGCGTTTACAACCATACAACCATGATTTTTGTTTGTCTTTTCTTTTAATATCAAAGACATGCTCCATATGCGCTCTTTGCAGCATTTTTTATGCGGCGGCCATTGTAAATCCATAGGAATTCTTAATTTTTGTAGAGATTTTCTATAGTTCAGACACAAACCTTACAATCATAAGCAGAAAATGAAAAAATGTTTATGAATAACAATGTTAGCAAGGTTGTATAGAAGCTGCGTAAAGCCTTAAACAGTGCGTAACTAAACAATTGTTTAAAGGTTGTTTAAGAAAATCTATTGAATAAGGCTGTTAATGACAAACGTATTCTACGTCTGACCTATGCGCCCGTGTTATCTAACACAGGCTTGAGCTTTTTTTTCTATTCATACCAGTCAAAAAGGACATATTTTCGTAACTTACGCGATATAAAAATCGACGATAAAAGAAATCAAAAATTTACAGTTGTTTTCGATACAAGCGCTCTCTTTGCACAGTGCAGCATCTACCTAAAACTATGGAACAACATTTTGACCAATATCTTTAGTTTTTATATACCTTAAGTTTATACATTTTTCAAATAAAAACTATATCAAGATTACGGAAAAAATTCGTCACAAGTTTGGATAAGTTTTTTTTTTTGGTCTTAAATATTATGTAAGGCATTGAAATTTTCACAATGCAAAGTTCATATATAACAGCATTCTACTAGATAAAAAATTGAACTTCGTAACACATGAAATTTTTTAGAAATGTCCATATATTAATTTTTGTGAAATTTAAAGAGATTTTACCTCTTTGATAAAGTCAGTTTGTATGGGAGGTAGGCATGGTTTTTATCTGATTTGGCTCATTTTTCAACTTGATCTTTATTTTTTATATACAAGCTTAAATATTGAATTTCGTGATGATAGCTTGAAAATTACGGCTGTAATCGACTTGAAAACAGGTGCGTTTTAGGGTAAAAATTGATTTTTAAGACTTTTTTCAAATTAAGTGGTTTGGACCTGTTTCGCTGTTTGGACCTATTTCGGCGAAATGAAAAATACTATTTGCTTCGATATGAAACAATGGACGAAACTTGGATCTACCATTATACGTCAGAGTCAAATCGGCAGCCAGCTGATTAGACAGCAGCTGGTGAACCTCGTCGACAAAACAGCCAAAAACGCAACAGAGTGCTGGCAAGGATATGGCGTCCGTATTTTGGTTGCATCGGGTATTTTGTTTGTTGATTGCCTTAAAAAAAACAAAACAGTCAATAACAATCGCTACATCGGTGATTCCATGTCAAATTGGACGCTTTTCTCCAAAAATGGATTTTGATGACGCCGATTTTTTTCAAATTTTGAACGTAGAAAATATTTGCATTTTTTTTTTATACATTTTTTTTTGCAAGTTATACACAGTGGAAAATTAAAAAAATTATCAAAAATTGTGAATAGGACATGTAGTCAAATAATTATATCTGCAAAACCGTTAGTCCTACAAAAAAATTATTGAGACTTATTTCAAAGATCTTGAATTGGTCTTCCTTTTGGTGTACTCTTTTGCTAACACTTTCATAAAAAATTTTAATTTTAGTGGTTACTAAAAATGTCATTCACATTTTTCATGGTCAGCACCACTATTTTTTGGCGTTTTGAAAACATTCTCGTATTGAAGCACTCGTTTTGAATGCACTCCCAAAATTTTATGTTGGAGAATCAATGCTTTCTATTTCAAACGAACTTTTCAAAAACTGTCTACACAATTTTTACATACAAAATACTTTTATTTCTTATTAAAAATAGCGTTTTAAGCTTGGCGACCATTGTGAAATTCAATCCGAAGAATTGACTATTCTTACTGGTTATAAACTAAATTTACAATGAATATTAAAAGCACTAGCAGTTTGGGCTATCGGCTTATACAACTATAAAAAACAGTTGAAACCTGGTTTTGAAATGAAAAGAAATAGCATTTTTATGACCATCAAGCAGGTTATAACACGGAATCCGGCAATTTGCGCACCTTGTCACTTTTAGAGCTTAAATTAAACATAATAATGGTTAAATAAAAAGTATATTTTTGTAAGTATAAAATGGTCCTTTTTTAATTTTACAAAATATTTTACAAATTTTTTGCATTTTTTTTTTAAAAAAACCTCAGGTAAAATATTTTTTTTTTTTTGATATGTATTACAATATTTTTTTTTAGTGCAAAAATATTTTGTAATGTGTGGAGTATATTTAAATACCACATACAGTCTAGTCGACCGTAAATTCAATACATTTCATACAAAACGGTCAGGACCTAATTTATACATGCATTTTTAGGACCATCAAACAGGTTAAAAAACAAGGCAACCGTCAGTTTGCGCACCTTGGCACTTTTAGAGCTTAGAGTAGACGTAATAATGATTAAATAAAATATACATTTTTGTAAATACAGAATGGTCCTTTTTTTATTTTCCAAAATATTTTACCAAATGTTCATTTTTTTACGCAGTTATATCGATAAATACCGTTTTATAGCGCGAACAGTTTAAGAGATAGTTTATTGAACATATTTTATTTTAAAAGATCTTATCTTAGTCATAAAGTATCCAATTTTCAACTCTTTTGAATATCGGGAAATATTTTAAAAAAATAATTTAGTATAACTAGAAAACTTTCCAACTTTCCAACTTTCAAGAATTTTTGCATTTTTTGTAGAAAGCGCAGGTAAATAAATTCCTGAGATCAATGGATATTATTTAACAGTTTTAAATATTCAGAATGTAAAAATTCGATTTCGAATTTTTTCCATCTAGCATGCCCTTTCGCATCACTGTGCCAAGCAAGCAAGCAAGCACGTAAAATGATTCTCTCTCAGGAGTACAGGCTATGCAGCAGTGCACTTATACTCGTAGTTTAATAGTTACTAAATTTCTAAATTGGTAGCATTATATTAATTTAGTATATTTTAAGCATCAGGAAAAGGTTTCGGAGATATATTACAAGCTGAAAAACTATAATATACTGTGAGAAGTAAAAAAAAAAATACTAAAAATCCTATTTTTAATGAAAAATTAAAGTATTTTGTAATATAAATATTATTATGAAGTCAGTTTTTGAAAAATTCGTTTAAGATAGTATGTATTGATTCTCCAACATAAAATTTTGGGAGTGCATTAAGAATGAATGCTTCATAACGACAATGTTTTCAAAACGCCAAAAAAATAGTGGTGCTGACCATGAAAAATGTGAATGATATTTTTAATCGCCAAAAAAATTAAAATTTTTTATGAAAGTGTTAGCAAAAGAGTACACTAAAAGGAAGACCAATTCAAGGTCTTTGAAATAAGTCTGAATAATTTTTTTGTTTTTTGGACTAATGGTTTTGCAGATATAATTATTTGACTACATGTCCTATTCACAATTTTTGATAATTTTTTTAATTTTCCACTGTGTATAACTTGCAAAAAAAAAAAAATTTTAAAAAAAAATATGCAAATATTTTTATTTTTTAAAGTACTATCGACGTGCAAAGTACCAAATTCTTACAAATATGTGAGTTTCGAAAAGCGTCCGATTTGACATGCAATCACCGACATGGCCCAAGTGGAGTGTTTTCACAAGGGAATTTCGAAGAAATGGCTCCATATGCAAAGAAAGAAAGAAAGTAACCTTTCACCAAGATAATGCTCCATTTGGCTAAAAGTCTCTGGCTATGATGGCAAAGTTACACGAATCATACATCAAATTTCTTCCGAACCCACCTTATTCTTCAGATTTGGATCCTAGCAATTTTTACCTATTCGCAGACTTAAAAAACTCAAATGCCTATTTTGAGGCCAAAGATAAATCGTTCTAGAGAAGCAATGGAATGCTGGAAGACCTCTTAGAGAAGGATAAAAAAAGTTGTATTTTCTTCATTACACCGGGAACTTATCAGCCGATGTCTTATTAATGAATTCTAAACTTTTATTTTAAGACACATTTTAAGAGAAATTTATTTAGTATTTTGATCATCTCAGCCTCAGAACACTTTATTTCAGATAAATCAATTTTGAGATATTTTTGTGACTAACACCGTATATGGCATTTTAATGGAACTAAGCAGCATACATACGTCATCCGAAAAAAACTACATCACCCAAGCATTTCTTCTATATCCACTTCAAGCTATTTCTACAAGAGAGGAATAAGTACTGTGACTTTGTATCGATTATGCCTAACACTTGTTTATTATCTATCATGTTTATCTTTACATCTGAAATAAATTTCTTTATAATTTACCGTCACTTTAATACACGTTTACATCAACTTGAATGCAGTATTTTTTATTTTTTTTTTCAAACTATGGATTAAATAATTTTTGCCCAGATATTGAACTAAAACGTGTCCTTATCAATAGGGAAAAACAGTTTGAAAAACATTTTTGTTTTATATTTTGCTTCTTATGAATATTTTGTGCCACAACCACACAACGATAAGATATAAAGGTGCACATGTATGAAGTTTTATTCATACATACGAGGGCGATTTGATAAGTTAGTGTCTCTTTGAATAAAAGGTTTTTTTTGGAAAAAAAAATTTACTTCTCAACATAGTCACCTCTTAGATCAAAATATTAAGTTCAGTATCTTTCCAATTTTTTTATTCCTTTCAAATAATAGGTTTTATCAAGGTCCTCAAAATAGCCAGTTATTTCAGTGATAACTTCTACATTCGACCCAAATCTCTTACCGCCGAGACATTTTTTTTAGGTTTGGAAATAGAAAATAATAGCCCATTGCTAAATCTGGATAATATGGTGGATGAGGTAGCAGTTTGAAACTCAAATTATGGATTTTTGCAATGTTGACTTCAAACGTGTACGCCGCACGTTGGGAAAAATATGAGAAAAACGCTCGCATCGCTTAAAAAAAGCTGTAACGTCTAAACGGTTAGACGTAGAAGCACCAATTTTATTTAGAAAGCATCAAAGAATAGTTGGCAGTACCTTTTCACTTTTTTCGCTTTTAAATTTTAGTACCCTTTAGTTGGAAATTTAAACTTTTTACAAGCCTTATAATATGTGTAGAAATATTTTGTTTTTTTTTTTTTTTTGGTTTTAAGAAACTAATTTTAAATCCTCAAAATATATTTTAAGGAATTATTTTCAACATTATTTCTCATTAATCCTTTAAAGTGTTTTTCATTTTTTATGTAATTGTCTTCTTTTGCAAAAAGAAAAAAAGATGACTTCAAAGAACCATTAGATTACTTCTGTTCATTTTCGACTAAAGCTCAAATGCCACTCAAACCGCGGCGCGCCAGTGCATTGGCGTTTTGGAAAATCACTTAGAAATCACCAGGAAAATCACCAAATTTCTTCACCAAATGCGGTATTTTTTGCTTCAAATGAATGTCAAATCTTTATCCCTGAAGATGCTGAAAAAACCCAGCGAAACGTCGGAGGAAAAAAATGAAATATAGATTATTTATTTGCATTTAAAAAAATATCACGACCAAAACAGCCCAAATTTAAACAAAATAGTAAAAAACTAAATTGGTCAAATCACATATTGTCAAAGAATGTCAAATCTGTTCAATAGCTGTGAATAATATTTGCCGGTGATCGTTTTATCCTTCTCAAGGTAATCGATGTAAATGGCAATGTGAATTTTGGCCGACAGACCCACTTTGGCCTTTTTTGGTGCACGTTTACCTGGAAAAGTTCACTGCTTTGAATGGTCCTTGGTCTCTAGAGTGTTGTGATGTATCAATATTTCATCTACGGTTACGAAACGGCGAAAAAACTCATTCGAATTCGTTTGCCCGACGTGCAATGAATATTTTTTACTCTCATCCACATTTTGCACGCTGGTATGTTACACGGCAGAAAAAGAACGGCGGATAGATTTTGTCATTTCATTCAGTTCCATTACTTTTTCTCCTACACTTTACTGTTATAGTACAATAGCAGCACTTTTCTTCAAAAAATTTACTTTTTAGCTACTTTAACGCCGAAATCTTTAATTTCACTACCTAGCAACACTGTGTTGCACGATGTATGCTGTATCGACACCGTGCAAGAGCCCGCTGTTTCAAATGTTCATCCTCTCACACTCTCAATGGTTTTTTACAGTTTGACGTTGAAAGCAACAACAAAATCATTTGCACCCCGGGCAAACGGACACCGTGTAAAAGGGGTCATAGTAGTTGAGAGGAACAGTGTTGCATTTAAAGATACTATACGAGAAGCTAAAAAATCACTGTCTTTTCAAATTGCCCTCGTATAAACGTACATCGTATATCAATTTTAACAATTGGCCAGATAATGGGAGTCGGTGCTATTTTCCAATTTTTCATGATAAGAATTGTACCTGCTTCTATTTTGCTGTTACGAATTAATAATTTACCGATAACCAAACAGTTTCATTTCAATTCACGGTCGTTAAAGAATAGAATAAAAAAAAAGTTAAAGCGGTTTTTCGTCTAAGTAAACATACATTTTTATGTCATTCATATTGATTTTTGAGGTAATATACAAATAAGGGTTAAAAGGGCAAACAGATTATGTGAAAAAATCATAAAAGAATTATTACAGTTTTGTCTACAAAAAATGTACTTACAGAGGAGTGTTACAAACGATTAGTGAAAAACAAAAAATCCTTATAAATTTGTTAAAAAGAAAGTTAACATAATAAAATAATGTTTAAAAGTGATCTTATAAAAAACAAAAATCTAATGTTAATGGGTGTTTTGATCGCAAAAGAATTGCTTACATCATTGCTATAATATTTCCAAGATATTCATATCAATTTAATGATAAAAACAAGTGGTCATAAATGAGAACGCGCGGTTCTAATTGTGAATTTATCTTATCATTGTTTGCTAAAAATTCCTAAAAAATTAATACTTGAATATAAAACTACAAAAAGTGAACTTTTATTGAAAATAAATTTGATAAATTAAAATGATTCATTTGCCAGCAGTTCTAAATACAGTGGCCAGTTTCCGAACTCCTCTAAAATTATTCAAAATGCAATGAATTCTTCAATTAGACTCGTTCAAACAGTATCAAGTCAATTTTATGTAAACTTCCACCCAACTCCCTGCGGAACCCGAAACATTAAAAATAAAACGTGATAATGGTCAAACATGGACACAATTCGGCTATGGCGTGGTACTCTTCCATAAAAGGATAAAAATATTGTCTATAGTTCAAAAATATAAGTAAATGATAAAATCGTGTTAAGACTCCAATATATGGATAGGCTATAGATTATTTTGTCAAAACCATATCTTCTAAAAAGAGGGCTTTGTGAGGATTGACCCTCCTATTTTGTTTACTAAATAACCTTTATTTTTATCCTTATTACCCTTTGAATCGATTGAAAAGCTAATTTTAACGATTTTCTTTTTTAAGCCTTCTTTCTGAAGCCATAGAAAATACAAATACTAAATCTCTTAAGCCATACAGTCATTAACCGACCCATTAGAATATATCGTTTCCATAAATTTTGATCGCACAATCAAATTAATGGAATTTTGTTCGTAGATAGTCTTATAAATATGTGTAGGTGCTTATTGAGCCTGGTTACTCAAAAGCAATTCGGCGCGGCCATCATTATTGTTCTTGTTACCACATTAACATAACATTAGTATAAAACTACTACCTTATGCGTGTTGTTCGTAGTTTTAACATTTAAGTCAATAGGGATATTCACACCGGACTCGTTAGTTTGCTATTTGTTACTTGTTATTTTTTTACATGCACTTTGTTTTTGTAAAATTATCGAACTATCGAACTACCCAGTAACAAAGTAACAACTTAGCAACCCTGATAATTTTTTCGTTAGTTGGCAAAATACGAACAGCTGTTCCATATTTTTAACCGACGACCGCTCCTGAACCGCTGGAAAATTCGTTAATCCGACAACGTATTCGTGTTAAGCGACTCCAAATTACTAAACAAAAGTGTCGCAAAAAACAATTTTTTTTTACCTGCAAAAGTGTGAAAAATCATGGGACCTATATGTTCCAATGGTCGTCAACGGTAAAAATGTATACCACTATTTTATCTCGTTGACAGTATGCGAACGAAAAGTTTGAGGTTGAATTTTGATTTACTTCATGAGAACTCGTTGTTTTTAATCTATTTTGAAAGTTTACCAAAATAGTTTAAAAAATAACCTTTGCAATTAAGATATTTTGACTTCTATATGACTATTTTTTTAGGAGATATTCCCAAAATATTTAAAAAGATTGTTAAAAAACCGCAAAAATCCTATCATAATATCTGGCCTTCTATATTTGCTACGGCGTAATGTTTAACATCCAATGAAAGGTTGAAAATAACCTTTCCAATGGTGGTACTTTGACCTCTTGACGACTATTCAAAATATCACAAAACAGGTTTAATTTTCCAAAAAATCGGATCTTTCATTTGATGCAAAACAAAACTCCGTAACAAAAACATTGTTGGGATTTTTTGACGAATTTCTGACATATTTTGGAAATATCTTTTGGACCAATAGTCGTAGAGTGGCCAAAGTACCACCATTAGAAAGAAAATTACACTTTTGATTTTGTGTTTTTATTTCAGTATTACTACGAACACGATCGCAAATCAAAGACCAAATTCTACTTGCGCCATTTCTGCGATCACTTTGATTTGAGTGTACACAATCAGTGGCGGATCTAGGATTCATCAGAGGGGGGAAGGACTGAGCTAACAGTTTTATAGTCCAAGGGGGAGGCTGAAACGGCTTTTAGCGCTTTTTTCAATTTTTTTTCCCACACAAAAAATTCTTCAAAGAATTGCCGTTGTGCACTGTGATTACAATAAAATTTCTACTTCGAATATTAATTCATTTTCTATATCTGCATGGGAAGTCCGCGTGCAACTGGATAACTTTAAACTTGTGGATATCACTTCCCTATCCGATAATTCTACAAAAGTGAAACGGGACGTAAGGATGTATTTTCTGCTGAAAACAACATAAAGGCCATCGAATAATTACTATTTGTGCCTTTTGCAAAAAACCATTTTGCTTCGCCAATGATCGAAATAACTTCAAATTTCATCATAAGAAAATGAAAATTCAATGCATTGATAAAAAATGCAAACAAATTGATTTTTATTTCAAATAAAACAACTTTTCAACAAAATTAAATATGTCTTAGATTTTTACCGTTGACGACCATTGGGACATATAGGTCCCGTCAAATTTGGTGGTCGCGTGGATAGCCCGAGTGGACTATCATTTTTTGCTATTTTTTGTTAAAAAGTGGAAGGTTGCCCGCAACTTCCCCAAAATGTTGTACCTATAGCTCCTCCTACCCCTAAAATATTGCAGCAAGATTTTTCGACTTTGGGGTGGTCTGGTAGGCAAAGGGATAAATCTACCCTTGAAAATTAAATACTTTCTGGAAGCCACATTCATTCCCTGTTGAATGATATCTTGTAAAGAAAAATCGTTTGCATAGTTTTTCCAGGAAAAATTCGAAGGTAAAAGTGTCACCGGTGTCCCAATGGTCGTCAAAGGGTTAATTGCATGAAATTTAAATGTATTAAAAATAAAACCCAACACATTAAATTGAAGTTTTTGTTGAAAAGTAAGTATTTCATAAATACATTTTTTTTTCTCTATTCTTTCCACTTTTTACTTATAAATTTTTAGCAATTGTAATTTACGAAAAGCAAAATCAGCTGTTATTCAACTATAATTACCAGGCTAACGAGATTAAACAAAAGGGTGTGTTCACAGTTAACAAATTTAACGCAGTAACAACTAACCAAATAACAAACTAACGAGTTCGGTGTGAATACCCCTAATATTTCTTGATGATTCATCATATTCGTTACTTTGAAAACAAGGAAATTTTTAATTTTTTTGTTTTTTATTTTCAATTATAATCTAACTAACATGTCGGATTTGATACTTTGCTGTATTCATCTTCAAATGAGAGACAGTTTGGTTCTAATTTCCACTAGACGAGAATGTTTTATTGGTTTAGCTGAAATGAGCTTACCCCTCTCCGTTAAATATTATTTCTCTCTTAAACGATGTGATCTAGTTTTCTGCCGACTCCGAACGGCTAATGTGCATGTTCTCAAGAAGCTTTACATGGCATTATTTACTCTCAGAGATTTGCCATTGCCTGCAGAGAGTTGACGGTCGAACAGAAAAAATAATTCAATTAAAAAATTTCCTGTGTTAGATGGAAATTTAAAGCTCTCTACCCACTGCACCACGACCGCCCACTTCGATACTTTACTACTTCAATATACTCGGTATTGTGAGGAATACAAACTTGCAAATTTGACGCAACATACACGGAGAGAAATCTATATTAAGAATATTAAGCAAATATTTTGCTTGATCTAAGAAAATTTAATATTAAGTCTCATTTGCTCAAATCTATATAAATAAAAGAAAGTGGAAAAAAGCGTCTATTTTCCCTCTGCTGACCGTAATTTTCAACCAATTTAGTTGTTTTTTTTTAAATATAGATAATTATGATGCGAAGGTTATAAGCTCAAAAAATAGGGTTACGCCCTAAATTTTTTTTATTTTTACGAATTCGGTGGGCGAAAACTAGGTAAAAATTGGTCACTGAATTCGAATACGTTTTCAGAATTTCAAAATTAAGTTTTAACATTTTACACAAATTGTTTTTTTTTTTTTTTTTGATTCGCCCGGAGGTATGAGATAGATACGTGAGTATAGATACGTATGACCCGTGCCATACGTATGCACGGTTACTGTTCGAAAAAAGCTTTTTTTGTTAGTCTGGTGAAGCAGATAGGGGGTTTAGCTAGTCAAGAAATAAGAACTTAAATTAAAAAAAACAATTTATAATGAGCTAAAATTGAGTAAAAGAAATGATTGGTTGAAACAAGAATAAAACACTTGATTCTAATAGAATCTGGAACAAGACTTGAATAAAGGAAATATTTTCTTAATTTAAGCAAACGACTAGTTTTTTAAGATATTCTTGAATTAATCAATTATTTTGCGTGATTTAAGAAAATACAAAATTATTTCAAAATTGCTTGAATCAAGCATGTAAAACAATACAAGTACTTTAAATCTCAAATCGTTTAACCTTTAGCTTAAAAATTATGAGTGAAAAAAAAAATCAATTTCCCACTTGTCATCTGAAGATATGTTGTTATTCGTTATCTAATCACAATTAATTTACCACAATTAATTAATTTATTTATTTGTTATCACAAGATGTCACAAAACCTTTTAAACTAAGATAAATTTTTGTTTAATTTAAAAAAGCAATGTCGCTAGCTATTTACTATTTTCAGATACAAGATACAAAACAACTTACTTGGATGAAGCAAATTATTCTCAAGTCAAGTAAATTATTCTAGTTTTCAGTAATTTGTTTATTTGAATCAAGCAAATTTTTCTCAATTCAATCAAATATTAAACTTGGATCTAAAAAAAAAATATTCTTGAGTTTTAAGCAAATGTTACATGAATTAAAAATTTATTTCTTAATATGTAATGCTCAAGTGGAGCTATATACGGAAAGAAAAAAAAGCATTCAATGCTTGAATCTAGCAAATAGATTATCAGTTTACACTCAAGCGTAAATTTCTCAATTCAAGCATTATTTTGCTAGAACTGAACAAAGTAAAAATACATGATATTAAGAAAAAAATGTTTAATTCAAGAAACATTTGCTCAAAACTCAAGAATATCTTTTCTACATATATTCAAGACTAATATTTGCTTGAAGTAAGAAAAATTTGCTTGATTCAAGAAAACAATTTTCTGTTTTGCTAAATATTAGAAAATTAATTTTCTTATTAACCGAGGCTAACCAATCATAAAAAACTACTCAAATATACTAAATATATCTTGTAGACGCTTTACTTTTTCAAGTAAAGTAACAGATAAGACACTGCGCCTTCGAACCATTCTACAGCTTTTCAATTCGCAACATCTTAAACACGTTTTCATGTAAACATGTTGTGAATTATAAGCATGCCAATATAAGTGAGAAAATATTTTCTTGATTCAAGTCAAGAATAATAGAAACAAGATTACGCGTTCCGCAAATGTGAGAGAGAGTGCATGACGTCACTTTTGTAAGCACTTTTGTTTGCATTAACTGCATGCATTTATGTTCTATATACTAAATATATAATATTGTAAAATTTTTTTCTTATTTTTACAATATGTATATGAACCTCCTAAGCCTATTGGTGTAATATAATTTAATCGATCTCCAATGATTCAGGAGATACAAATCGTAAAAGTTTGAAAAATTTAAATTTTTTCGTATACGAAAATATCAATTCTTTTATACAGAAGAGTAGTTATTTTTACCTTTTTTACTTTACTATTCCGCAAGAATTTATTTTTAATTTCCTCAATTTGCATAAGTGGTCGCACATTTGCATTAATTTTGTAATGTAGAAGTGTGACTGTGTGACGTCATGCAGTTAATTGAGAAAGAGAGCATTAGATAACGGGGCTGCCAAACGCCTAATCTTGTTTCTATCATTTTTGGATTCAAGCAAGGCATATTTAACAAAGTAGTCTCGTCTTGAAGAGGTGGGTACAGCAGCTGTCAAACACATGAAGAATATAAAAAAAAAAAAAACGGTGAATAGAAAACTGTTTTCTTTTATTCGTAAACAGCCGATTTTGACAGGTTCTGTACCCACCACAAGAGAGAATTTCAACAACTAACACTACCTTGTTGAATATATCTTGCATTCAAGTAAACAATTTGCTGAAAACTAAGATAATTCTCTGCGAATGCTTAAAGTAAGAAACTATTTTCTTGATTCAAGTCTTGTTCAAGTTTCTAGAATCCATTATTTTTTTCTCGTTTCCAACAATCAATTTACTTAATTTAAGAAATAAATACTCATCATAAATTTATTTTTCTTAATTTTAGTTTCTTACGCTTGATTTGAGCAAATGAGGCTTGATTTTAAATTATTCTCTCGTGAAAATATGAGAATATTATTTCTCTCCGTGAATATTTTTTATTTGCAAATTGCTGAATATTGTAGTTATTTTAATTATTGAAGTGAGAGCATTTGGAACGTCGTCAAAACATTTTGTAAATGCATGCTATAGATTTTCGGTATAGCATTTATGCAAAGATGAAATTGAGTACAATTTGTTGTTATGATTGCAAATGTTGTAAATATATTTGACATTTGCTATGATGCAAGACTCTTTGCAGTCAATTTTTCAGTCCTTATATTTTGTTTTCAAATATCTACAAAAATGTTGGAAGAGCTTATTGATTTTGGTAACGGCTTATAAGAATTAATTTTCGTTTGGGCATTTTTTTTATAAAAGAAAATGTTCTGTAAATGTAAACGTTCCGTAAATCCTAAAAATGTTGCGGTACATTTTCGCTCATGTTAGTTTTTTGAGCGTTTCTCCTCTTCAATTTCTATGGCTTCAAATTTATATTTTTTTTTTGCACTTCGGGGAAATCTCTTGCTGTTATTATTTTTTTTCAAATTTTCCAACACAAAATTCACAAAATATCGTTTTAGTGCATTTTATTCGAAATTTCAATTCAATATCAATACATAACTTTAGCTGTAGAATTTTCTATTCAATTTATTGTCATCCCTTAGAATACAGTTATGCTTTTGGATTCGAATATGGCCTTCTTTTCTATAAAAACTGTATTTACATTTTCAAATGCTTTAGATATAACACAGGTTTAATGTAACAATTAATAATCTCCATATTTTACCACAGAAACGTTAAGTCATGATGTTTCAAAATGGCTACGAAAATGAGGATGAGTCGTACGCAAAGCAAAATGGCAACGTCTCACAAGCAGAATCTAAGCCCACCTACGCGTTGGAACATTTGGCCACTTTCAAAGTGAAGAATGAAGCTGAAATACGAAATCCCAAGGATAAAATGAAGATTCTCATCGAGTTAGACAAAAGTGGTGGCATTTGGCCACAAAAGATGTACATGTGTTTCAGTGGTCAATGGCTGGTTATGTTGGATAGTGATATGAAAGAAATCGAAAACTTTCCTGGTTCACTGGTAACAGAACCTACGGCATTCATTAGCGATGATCCGCTGGAAACCTTCAACAATATCTTGATATTTACGGTGCCTGGCGTTTCGTTGGGAAACACTGAAATGCATATCTTTCAAGTAAGTCGAAAATATATTTTTAAATAATTAAAAAAAAAAAAAACAGATGGTAAATTATGTAAGTCAAACAGGTGACTGAAGTGTCGGCTGTACACTTGGTAGAGGATCTCAAACAGTTGAGTAGCGGGCAAGTCGTCACACTCGATCGCAACAAAACTCCAATTGAGCTGCCAAAATCAGAGAAGCCCATACAAAATGGCAAGGATCAGTATGGGCTGGCAATTGCCGCTGCAGAAGTCGCAGCTGAACGGAATGCACATGAACGTGATCAACTAGCACGTGACATTCAGGTGCTTAATCACTGCATTGAAGATATTGAGCGCTTTGTAACGCGTTTGCAGTATGCAGCTGAGGCATTGCATGAGCTTGAATCCCATCAGAATGAACACAATCCACACGGTGAAGGTCTTTTAGTGCTGCGATCACGCCCACCTGTTGAAAGCGAGTTCAGCGACATATTGGCCAAGATAAAGTTGTCTCTGAACTACATTGTCAAGTTGCAAAATCATTTCAGCGATGCTAGCGAAGCCATTCACAACACGTTCACTTCCTTGCAAACTATTGTAAATGTATGCAATGATGTGCATATCGGTATCAATATACCGGAGAATGTAGTGAACCCGCTGTTGCGCCGTGAAACTGTTACATTTCTAAGTTCCTGTCTCAATGCCAAGGAAACTGAGTTTTGGCAGTCTTTGGGTACGAGTTGGACATTGCCCAAGGATCAGTTCAAAGATCACAAGGGTTCGTTTCATCCGATATTCTATGATGATTGGTCGCCAGATTGGGTTGTCGATGAAGATGTACCCTACTTACCACCAGCCATTAAGAAGACCCATCCACAATCTCCCATGGCGGGAAACAAGACTTGGTTGTCGCGCCTAGAGTCGCGGAATGTTAAAATTGCTCTTGCTCAGTATTCGAAAATAGCCAACAATGACAAGGAGTTGACCGTATCCAAAGGAGAATTTCTCGAGGTAAGAAATTATTTAAGAGTATAAAAAATGTTTTTTTTTTGTTTGTTGGATTTTATAGTTTGATCACTTTTAAGTCTGTTTTTTACATGAATAGTATTCTTTACATGAATAGTATACTCCTGAACACGCCTCAACCGCCCACTTTAAATGAACGTTGATTCAAATCTATATGAAAAAAAATGTAAGCTATTTAAAGATCGCCAAAAATAAGTAGATAGTTGTAACAATTGTTGAATTAGGCTGTTTTCTACAAACGCCCTATGATATGTATTTTTCTATTTAAAATATCTTTAGAATAATTTATCCCTAAAATTTACAGTTAGTTTGAAAAACTATTTGCATATCTCTAAAAAAATGAAAAATCTTGGTACTATAAATTTTGAACAAAAATCCATACCGGTGAGAGAAAACATTCTACCAAGCTGACTTTGTTATATTCCATACGAATAATTAATTTAAAAAACTACCGTTATTTAGGCACTACAAGCATTCACACACCTTCAAAACTATTAAAAATTTTAAATGCGAAATCGTTACCTTAGAACGAGAAAACCTATCTTAAAATGAAATTTTTTACTTTGGCAGCGAATATCTTGATTATTTCACAATAGATCAATAGATAAGTCCCCAAGCTTTCAATACAAATACCGTTTTTTATCAAAATTCTTTTTTATTCTTCAACAGAGTCCCCTTTTAGGCCGATACACTTATTCCAGCGGTCTTCAAACATTTTGGTTCCTTTCGAATAGTGCTCCTTATCTAACTCCTCAAAATAAACATTTGTTTCGTGTTTGATTTCATTATTTGAGCCAAGCCGCTTTCCCTGTAGCTATATCCTGAAGTTTGGAAACAGCAAATAGTCGCTAGGATTGTAGTCAACAATCTATGTACTACGTACATCGGAACTTTACTCATTACATAAAATGTATTACAACAGTTTTGTGATGAGTACATAAAATTCTTTATTGACTACAGCATTGCTTAAAAGCGGTGGCCTCGGTAGTCGAGTAGGTAGCGTGTTCGACTGCCACCCCAGAGGTCTCGGGTTCAAATCCCGGCCAGACCATGGTCTTACGATTTTACCTTTCGCATTTGTAGTTTTCTATTCTCATTTCTGATCAACTGAAATTGAAAACTCATCAAAATTTACGATTTGAAGTTGTAGTTGGTGGTAGGAAAGTTTGTGGATGAGGTTGCCTTATGACTTGAATTGACTGAGGTAAATGGCATAACACTTGGCATAACACTTGCCTCAGATTTAAATTCACATGTTACTACGGTTTTCCGCCACGCTAAGAACATTATACACAAGCTTCACTTGATTGCCCCGTCCCTCCTACTAATCTATCACCCCATTTCGAACCAAGACAGACTTGATTGAATAGGTATTACACCTGAATTGAAAAATTATGTAGTCAGTCCATAGGATTTTCGTTCTGTGTATCATAAGCCAATACGAGGCCAAATCCTCCATTAGAATATATTCGTTTTTCAAGATATTCCCTATATTATCTCCACAACGAAGCCTTAAAGCCGAAGTTTCATGACTTCTTGCAAAATTCTCTTTAGACAGAGTTTATCGTGTGGTTAACACAGGTTTAAGTCCGGATGAGGTCGAAATGGTTTTGTTTTTTATTTATGGGCTCAAAACTAATGGATTCAAAAAGTATTTGAGCCTACTGTAGGACCTTTTCGATACCAGATACATTTTTTTGATTTTGAACCATTACAAAAACACCAGAAATGGTATGGATGGTATAAAACTGATGAATGGTATGGATGATAAACATCACTTTGGTATCTGATGTCTGAAGTTCAGATCGTTGAAAAAGTCTCATTGATTTCACAGTGTCATATTTTACTAGCTAACTAGTTTCTCAGAGTTGTGCTCTATCTAAATGCAATTTTTTTCTTGAGAGAAATTGAAAAACCTCTCAGGGCATTACAACCTTTTTTAACAACTCATGTACATACAAATACACTTTTCAAACATTCCTTGACCTACTCATTTACGAAATTTATTGAAAACAGTATTATTCACCAAAAACAGTATTTAACATTTCTAAGACTTTGTTGTAATTTATTTATAGCAAATTCTCAGATCTAATATATATTAAAAATGAAAAATCGTCAACAGTACAACAAAAAAACAGTGTTATGTTATTCTTTGAACAGTTGACCCCAAAGGTTGTTTCCTTTTTTCGGCTGAAAATGTATAGTATATGCTTTCTAGACATGCTTATGAACAAAAAAAAAAAAAAAAAACAAAAATATTGCTAATCGGATCAACATCCGTCTTCGAAATTTTAAAATTCCTGTTATGTTTTAAACATACCTCGTACATTTTCGTACAAATTTAAAATGGTGTCCCGAGTAACACCGGGTATATCAGTTCATTACTAAAACTTTATGGAAGCTTTTTGTTAGAATTGAATATTTTGTCTCATTTGCAGGTAATCGATGATTCACGGAATTGGTGGAAGGTGCGTAATGCGAATGGAAACATCGGATACGTGCCACACACAATCTTAACGCCTCACAACTTTGAGGTACACAACAACTACTCCTATAGAGACACTGATTCATTAACGTCATCCGTATTCGAACAAGGTATATTTTCAAAATGAAGACATTTTCTATTTGGAACATCAAGCAAGAGTTATTTATTTTTATTTTGAAATTTTTATTCATAGAGATCAATAATAAAGCCTTGCGGAATACGAATAGCACTTACTTAGCGTCGGATAGGGAATCGCAGCAGATACAGTCAGCACAACATAACAAAAATAATATGCCCCGTTCAATCAGCATGCCGAATGTACCGGTTCCACCACCAATGCCTCCTAGTGAGAGTCAACCGAACACGCCTAGTGGTACGCTCCAGCGCAACTTAGCTGCGGCCGGAGTCTTGGCAGGTAAGTCAAAAGCCACTTCCATTAACCCATTAATGCATGAAACGAAATTTTTGTGCACATACGTTGAAGTGTACGATATCAATACTAATGAAAGGAAATTTCGAATGTACTCCTTCACAATAGGAGAGGGAATAAATGGGAGGAAATTTCGAATGTGCTCTTTCAGATTATGACATAAGTTTTCCAAAAAACCCGCGTAGTTCTTTTTGCGTTTTTCACGGAGAGAAAAAATCAAGTATGTTTCTTTGGCTTTCCACCACGCTTAGAACATTCTACACATGTTTCACTTGATTGACCTTTCCTTCCCACTAATCTATCACCCCATTTAGAACAAAGGCAGATTTGACTGAATAGGTATTCCAATTGAAATCCTTGGTTCAAAGCTAAAAAAAAAAAAAAAAAATAATTTTGCTAGAATTGAATATAGGGGCATTTCATGTTAAGCGGACAACGAAAAAAAAGTAAGGTTCTGAAATTCGTTCATATTGGGCATATTTGGACTTCTAGGGAATTTGAACGTGTTTAAATAATATTTTTTTGATTTGAGGTTTAGCTGTTAAGATATGGGATTCTATAGAATTCACCTGATTGACGAAAGGGGGTTTTTTTTTGAAGTTTTATTTTCATGTTAAAGATAATTATTATAAAATAAAGAATGTTCTTTTTTTATAGGAAATTTATTGCTCTTTTTGATTTTCTAATCAGTTTTTAAAATTTAATTTTTTTTCCAGTTTTAAACCGGAAGTAAGTATTTCAAATATTTTTTTTAACAACTTCGGCCATTTTAATTTCAATTTTTTTTAACGGTAAAATAAAGTTTAACATTTATAAATTTTATCATAAAAATTTCAGAACGGGATCTAAATTAGTTTAAGAGATAAATCAATTAGAGTACGTTTTTCCCATATAACAACAAAACCTTGTTGTGGTACCGCTAAATTCTTGTCGGTGGAACTCATATTTGAGTTTCATTGGTTTTCATTACGTATCGAGTTTCATATTCATTACTTTTTTGAGTAAGGGAAACTTTTTAGGGGATGCCCCGAATCATATTGCCATTTTCACGAATAAAAACCACCTTAATATACTCGTGCATACTTTTAGTTTTAGAAGAGATGCTTTAGTTTACCCCCCTTTGCCTGTTGTTCATATATCAAGACAATCATGCTTGGAGAGTAAACTGTCGGAGCTGACACGCACTTTGTTTTTTGTTAAGTTGATCCTATTCGAGTACAAAAAAACGAAGTTTTTTTTCCACTGCGTAACAAAACGCAATTCTTCAACAACTCCTTCTTGTTGAAGAATTCTCCAACTGTACGAAATTCTCATTTTATGCATTAGTGGGTTAAACACAAATGGAAATTTATTAATCTTTTTTATTTTCATTGTGTGTCGACCATCGACCATAGCCATACGTGCGCGTGCTGACATTGAAGATGCTGATGAAGCTCTTATGAAGCAGGGTGAAATTAACGAGGAGCTCCGCATGACATTGCTGCAACGCGAAAAACGACGTGATTTAGAGATTATGACAACACCACAAATCTACATCAATCAAAAATCCACAGCAAAAGAGGTTGAGATTTGGCTGCGAGGCAAGGGATTTTCAGATAGTATTGTCAACAAGCTGCACAATCTTAACGGCGCAGAACTTTTCAGATTATCGCCGCACGTTATCGAAGGATACTTTGGGCAAAAGGATTCTCGTCGTTTGATATCACAAATTGTGCTGCAGAAGAATATAAGCGAGGTAATTTCGAATAATAAAAAACAAAACAAAACACGTTATTTAATTTGGTTTATTTTCTCTTGTTTCAACCTACAGTACAAGACAATACGCTCATCCGAGCTATCAGCAAAATTGGCCAAAGCCAGACAAAAGGTCGATGAACGAAGTCAAACCAAGGATGAAATATTTTAATTTAGTTGATCAGTAGACGTTTTGTTTCTTTTTTTTTTTAATTTTGCGCAGCTGTAAATTACAGTAAGTCACTAAGTTATATATGTATTTGTTATTGTAAACAACGAGTATTTCAAAAGCAGAAAAAGTACTCAGAGTTTAATATTTGAATAAAATAATATATCTTTAAAATAACAAATAAATTAATGTGTTAATTGTTCAGGTTTAGATATTTGAGAAGAATGTTTTTTGCTCATATAAGGCTAAAAAAATAAAATATGAAGTTTTTTCAGCTATTATAACCACTTTATGTGCAGTATCTCGCACTTTTTAATATCTATAACTTTGAAATTATATTTTGAGCTTATTGACCTTTTCATTCTAATAAAACTCTTTTATTGAGTGACTTAAAGTACAATTAAATATTTTAATTCATTAGGTGCTTAATGGATTTGAACCGCTTTCCGCTTCGGCATAAAGACATTAATATCACTATGCACTATGGGGCCAAAACGCAAATTCTTCATGTACATATCTTCATACAAGTTTTTACACTTTCATTTTTGACATTCTTATCATACCGGCATGGCACCCCCCATACAATAAAAATAAAAGTGATGACCTCTTTGTTCGACAAAAATCTCTTACCGCAGTCATTTTTCCACATTAGGAAATAGACAAAAGTCGCAGGGGGTTTAATCTGGAAAATATGTTGGATGGGATAGTAGTTCATAGTCCAATTTATGGATTTTTGCCAAGACGACTACAGACGTTTGCATCGGTGCGTTATGAGAACCTATTGGCAGAGAGCGCTCTAGGAGCGTTGAGAGCAAGAATTGAGAACAAAGCCTTATGTAGCAACACAAAACGCAACAACAAATCAAAGACAAAAAACAAACACAAAAACAATACAAGAGCTTTAAATGTAGAAATGCCCATACCCGGTTATGATGATGGAAGAGCATTTTTTTCTTTGCCAAATTCGGTGCGGTTAGGAAACGGCGCAAAAACTCCTTCGGATTGCTCATGGTGTAATTAACAAGGTGATCGTGACGTTTACTAATTTCCCTACGGTTGTCAAAAAATGTTGAGAAAGTAAGAAAAAAAGAGACAAGCTGCGGAAAAGTGTCAAATCGCTTGCACTCAATAAAAAATTGTAATAGATTGTTTTGCAACTTTTGCTTGGAATTTACCAACAGCTGTTTTTGACAACGGTGGGTAAAATTTTTTTGAGATAAGCTAAAAATTCACGATCACCTTGTTAATTACACCATGGGATTGCTGTAGAACATCGCCAAGCACTCATTTGAAGCAGTCACATGGCTGCGCTTATGGTCGAGTGTGAGCAATCGCGGCACCCATCGAGCAAAGACTTTTTTCATATCCAAATATTCATGTAAAATGTGATGTACTCGCTCAGTTGAGATTCCTACAGCCTCAACCACCGCAGGCATTTCTATTCTCCGATCGACAGACTGATGCCTGAGGTGGCTGAGGCTAGTGGTATTCTCCGATCGACGGATTTTATCGACGGTTTCTGACGTGACGACATCTTTTGGGCGACCTGCACATTCAGCGACACTTGTGCTGTAACGACCACAATAGAATTTAGTCAACAACTTCTTAACCATTGAAATTGATGGTTCAGAGTCGCTATAGTATTTATCCAGCCTTTCCTTGGTTTCGGTGATAGTTTTTTTAAGCAAAAAATTATGCTTGATGAGTACACGACTTTTTACCATTTTCGTCGAAATGCACGAGGTTGTATGATGCTTTCAATGGCTTTCAATATAATCTAAATAACGCATTTTACTCAAAATTTGAGTAGTATATTAGGTCTGTTCCCGTACTTGCAAGTTTGTGAAAACGTTCGAAAACTTGCACAAGTTTTTACTAAACTGCGTTCCCGTACACCAAAAACTTGCAAAAGAGAGCGACAATGAGAGAGTAAAACATTTCCCCTCCTTGCGAAAAGTTGCAAGTTTCTGCTACACAAATTTCGTGTAGTAAAAACTTGCAAATTGTCATGTGTTCACAGAAATGTCAAAATGTGCGCTAGAATAAAAAAAAAACTGGCCGACAAGTGCATCAAGTAAAAATTTCCGCTAAAAATGGAAAATAAAAAGACAAATATTCAAATTAATTGTACGCCAGGCGTATATAGCATATATATTTAATCAATTAGTGCAGCTAATTTATCATATGTTGAAATTTTCAAAAATTTTTTTCGTTTAATTAGCCAAGTGTTTGTCCAACATATGTTTGATCAAAAGTTGCAAGTTTTTACTTAAAAGCGTTCCCGTACTTTTTAGCATTTTTATTGCTCAGAGACAATTTTTTTGCTTACTCTCTTGAATTTTGCAACTTGCAAGTTTTTGCTACAAAAGTACGGGAACAGACCTATTAATAGTATACATGATACAATTACAAGGTAGGCTCATATTGAAGAGCATGGTGAGCTAGTTGTCAAAATCAGCTGGTAATTTTGAGTTTTTCTAATTGTTATTATTACTTTTGTAATTACACGTTTTTATCTCCTACAGCTTTGTTACAAAATGAGTTTACCTTGTAATTGTATAATGGTTAATATATTAACAGATGGTAGTTGACAGAACCAGTGTTGCATTTAAAGACACTACGCGGGAAATTAAAAAAAAATCACTAACTCCTCAAACGGCCCTCGTGCAGATGGGTGGCCTCGGTAGTCGAGTAGGTAGCGTGCTCGACTGCTACTCCAGAGGTCCCGGGTTCGATTCCTGGCCAGGTCATGGTCCTACGCTTTAACCTTTCGCATTTGCAATTTTCTTTCATTTCTAATCAACTGAAATTGAAAATTCACCAACATTTACGACTTGAAGTTGTAGTTGATGGTAGAGAAGTTTGTGTATGAGATTGCCTTATAACTTGAATTGACTGAGGTAAAGGCATAACACTTGCCTTAGATTGAAATTCACATGGTTTTCCGCCACGCTTAGAACATCCTACACAAGTTTCACTTGATTACACTTTCCCACCCACTAACCTATCACCCCATTTCGAACCAAGGTAGACTTGACTGAATAGGTATTACACCTGAAATCCTTGGTTCAAAGCCTAAAAATAAAAAATAATACCATGAAAAATTTGGTTTCGAATTTGATTGATCCCATATATGTTTTTATACCCTCACGTTTGAAAAACGTAAATGGGGGTATATTAATTTTGTCACTCCGTTTGTAACGCCCATAAGGAGGCGTGGTAGGTACAGAAAAGTATATATCTTCTTGATCAGCATCACCATCCGAGTTGATTTAGCTATGTCCGTCTGTCCGTCTGTCTGTGATCACGATTACAGACGCAATTTTAAAGCTATCATCACGAAATTCAATATTTAAGCTTTTATCTAAAAAATGATGGTCAAGTTCGAAAATGAGCCAAATCGGATGAAAACCACGCCTACCTCCCATACAAAGTGACATTATCAAAACGGTAAAATCTCTTGGAATTCTACAAAAATGAATATATGCACTTGCAATTTTGCATATGAATTTTGATATTTAAAATACACTCTAAGTATGAAATTCAACCAAATCGGATAAAAATCACGCCTACCTCCCATACAAAGTGACTTTATCAAAAAACAAAAGCGAATATTTTCTGTTAAAACTGTAACGAAAATATTTTTACAAATAAACATTTTATTGATTACTTAAGACTTTGAATATACTTTGATTCGGCCGTGGGGGTATTTTAACTTCGGCCCAGTCGAAGATCATTTCTTACTAGTTTTTTTAAAAACATTGATATATATTTAACTTAATTACTTTTTTATTAAAACTAGTATCACCTTTGGTCGAGATTCGACCATTTAAAATTGATTTTTTTTTGTATTTTTATTTGAAACATTTTTTTTTCTTTCTTCACTCATATGCAAACGTAACCGAACTCATACCGTACCAAACGCACCACCAGCAGGAAATCCCAAAACAGTAACTCAATTCTGATTTTCCATGTTCTGTGATTTACTTTCAAAGCTATTCGATATCAAAAATATAAGCCACATTAAGCCACATATGCGGAGCCACGCCCCTTTGTCCAATGCCCGTCACAGTACCCTACTTGCCTTATTCTACTTTCTAGTAGCTAAGCTATTTGATATAACAACTTTGAGTTGTAAGAGTGTTTCCACGCCCCTTTGTCAAGGAAGGAAGTTCTTACCAAGTTTCATTGATTTGTGACTTATAGTTCAAAAGTTATACCGAAAATTTGGGCTGATGAAAAGTGCCTCGCTTCTATTTCAACGCCCATAACCAGTGGAATGGAACGTCTGATTTGAGGTCGAATTGTCCACCATAGATATTCGGTGCACCCCTTATCCCTTACTCTTATTGATTTAAAAAAAAATTATCAAAATTGGTTGAGAAACACGGGAGAAAATGTTTCTTAACTGTTCTGCGTACACCTATTTATATATAGATATATAATAATAATATGTATAATATATAAAGTAGATAAGGAAATGGCTTAAACATAGATTTGTGTATATAGCTTTGGAGTGGTTTGAAATATTTGAAAAATTTTTTCACAGAAATCATTTTTTAAGCTGTAGAATTTTGTAAAAAATACAAAAACAACATTTTGAAAAATGTAATTTTCATCAAAAAATCACAGGGGGTAGCTCATGATTTTCGATGATAGAAACACTTAATTAAATTATGTGTCAAACTGAAGCAATTTTTGCAAATAAATGATATGTTATATGAAAGAGTGTGAGAGGAGAAAATAGAAAAAAAAAAATAAAATTACAAAAAAGAATGTCTGGTCTAATTTTTGAGCAAAAATTGAATATTTTAGAGTTTTTTGAAAACAACATAAGAAATTGAATTGGTGAGATAACGGTAAATATTTTCTTATTTCTCCAAAGTAATTTTATTAAACTTTCAGACAAAGAAAATTTAAGGAAAATCGATTGAAAAATGGTTAGATATTTACATGCAAAATCAAAATTTCAAATATCAATTGTTTTTTTCTCGTCCTGAGGCAATGACACTGCTTTAAGAAATGCATTGCATGGAAAAAATCTACAGGTTTCAAAATATCGCAATACTTTTGATGTCATAATAACGGGATATTTTTTAACATACTATTTGTGGAAAATATTAGCAAAAAAGTTTTCGTATACCGTTATTTTTCTCAACCTACGAATTTTCATACAAAAAACGTTGTACTGAAAACATCTATAGTTTTCGAGATATCACAATAATTTTGATGTCAAAATAACGGAAATTTTTCAAAATTTACTATTTGTAAGCAATTTTACCATCACAATATATATTGACACTTGTCACATGAAAAAGTGCTTATTGTAGGGTAACCGTAAGCGATGGTGAAAAATATTAAATTTTTTTTTGCACATCTTATGAATGTCTAAATTTCTCTCTTATATGTTTTTCCATATCTTATAGTTTAGCTTTTATTTAATAAATGCTATTTTTCCGCTCATATATGAGGTCAAAGGTCACCAATCTAATATTCAATCATATTGTTCAGCCAGACCTTTCATCCGATACCTCATTCTTCATTCCACCTCTTCCCAGTTCTGAGATCCTTAACTTAAATTATTATAAACTTTCAACGTTAATATTTCGGGTCAAAGTTCATCAATTTAAAATCTAACATAATTCGGCACATCTATGGTGCAGTACCTTTCGAATGATATACGTTTCATTGTCCTTATTCTAAAATAAATGTTGAAAAAGTGTACGACAACATTTGATGTTTGCGTATTACTATATAAGATAAAGAAATTTTTTAAGCTTAAAATTGATTTTTACTTTCAATCCCACATGATGTACTTTATTTTATTTTTTTTTTTTTTTTTTTTTTTAAAGAACTTTGCATAAATCCAAAGAAAACATTAAAACTCGAGTTTCGAACTCCAATATATTCGACTTCATAATTATCAATTATTATTATTATTATTGTCATTGTTGGGATATGCACTGCGACCTTAAGATCTATTATGCCCCTTCATGGACTTAAAGAACCTCTTTTAGTCATATCTCTGAGATAAATTCTAGGATATGTCCTGTATCTCTTAATTTGAAGTAGTTATCTGGTATTATGTGGTAACCTAGATATTTCTGTCGCGTATGAACAAGTACAGGATACTGTGCTAATACGTGCATCGCAGATTCTTCGTCCTCCATGCAAAACCTACGTGTGTCATCGCTACGATGAATTCCCAGTGAATTCCCAGTTTTGTAAGGTTCAATAGTTCAACCTACAACCTGTTAGCAATCCTGTGAGGATTCTTAGATCGTTCTTTGTTAGCTTCGTGCATTCTTTGAATCTCTTTAGGTCGTATACCCCTAAGAGTAGTTTAGAGTGCTTTAACCCTGGTAAGTTTCTCCAGTATTTGTCTTTTTGTTTTTCTTCCTATTTCTTTATTGAATTCTTCCTCTAAAGGAATCCTCTCTTTGCCTATCCCACAGAATGGTTCCGGACTAATAAGGGGAGTTGAAGGTCTTTTCTTTGCCGTTTCCTTCTATACCCTTGTGGCCCGGAACCCATAGGATCCAGACCTGGTTTTGTAGCCCAAGCGTGTTAAGTTTATCAAGACAGTTTACCTTGATGGCCGCTTGACTGTCGAAGAGGATAGCTATGTTTTGGTTCCGGTATTTACGCTTCAGGTTAAAATGTACGCAGCTGTCTATCGCGTATATTTCCGCTTGGAATATGCTACTGTTTTTCCCCTTTTGATTCCTGACCATTACACTCCTGCTCCGGTCCCTTCTTTGGTTTGACAGCCCTCGGTATACCATGTAATCATGTACTGATTTATCTTATTGGTTTCTGATAAACTTTCCCATTTCTTTTTGTTACTTAGTTCAGTTTTAAATCATTTATTGAAATAGAATTTTCGATACATGTTGTCTCTCGATATTGGTATTTGAGAATGTTGCCTCGATAGAATATCAAACTTTTTCCGAGTTACGAAATCCCTTATCCCGATATCTTCATTAGTCATCCTTAGAATAGCGCTCTTCGTCTGGGATTAAATATAAATGTGATTATTAAAACACTATCCATACGTTTAATCAATTATTATTCGAGATAGGAACTGTAACAAATGGGCTTCACCGAAAATTAAGATTTTTAATTCTAACAAAATGAGCAAATCCAACGCTCATGCTGGATATACGCTGTGTTAATATTTTGACATGACAACATTACTCTTTCACAGCGCAGGTTTCCAAAAAAGTTGAAAAAGGCATTTTTTCAAAATGCATCGGCGTTGCATGGGATTTTTATTTGCTCAGTAGCAGTGCTATGGTAAAAATATTGCTGCGGCAGTAAAGGTTAATTCTTTGTCATTATGACAAAAATAAAAAAAAAATTATAGATGTCTTCGGAGCGCGGAGGGAGGGAGCTGCGTAAACAACGCAACTAAAAAGTTGTTGCATGGAATTATCACTCGCTATGTATAGGCGCTAAGGTAAAAATTATTATATGCCAGTAAAGGCTGGCGGAGAGAATCGTTCCAAGATTGAAAGTGCAGCTATCAATCAACGGTGTTGCATCGAATTATTACTCGGTAAGTATATGCGCTACGATAAATATTATAAAACGCAATGGAGAATTTATACTTAGCCTTATGACAAAAATAAACTAATTAGAACGTTGTCAGGTCGCGTTAGTAGCAACTCATGCAACAAAACTGCAATATTGTTGCATGGAATTATTACTCAGTGAGTGGAAGTGATACGAAAAATTTTATTTTTTGACAACAAAAAAATGATTCTTTGACCTCATAACGAAAATAAAAAAAAATTTTTTTTGGAGTCACGAACCACGGAGGCAATCGCTCAATACAGTAAAACTAGCAACAACAATGAAAATAGGTTGCATGGAATTATAACATAAATCCGTGACTATTACGGCCCTACGGTAAATTTTATGGAACAACAGTAAAGTTCAAGTTTTCGGTCACATGATAAAAATAAAACAAACTTAAATAGTGTCATGAGGCCTCTCAGGAAACGCTTAAAATAACCTTAATGCACCAAATGCAATAGCAAAAGCAAAACTAAAAATAAAATATAAACTAAAATGTAATCAATTAACCAATATTAAGATTGATATCCAGCCAATCTGATAAAAGAAAAAATAAAGTTAACCAATTAATTCCACGTTAAAAACAAGCGGTAAGTATTGGATGGGAAACGTGTATTGTAGCAAAAAATAACAAATAATTTCAATTCTAAAGTAAATAAACTTGCAGGCAAAAGTTAACCTTGGATTTCAATTAAAGTTAGCAAATA